>CP144692.1:19681328-20388828 GCA_036885675.1 Vigna mungo | reverse complement strand
ATAAATTTATAAAATTATAAAATATAAAATTATAAAATTATAAATTTATAAAGTTATAAAATATAAAATTATAAAATTATAAAATTATAAGGTTATAAAATATAAAATTATAAAATTATAAATTTATAAAAGTATAAAATTATAAAATTGTAAAATTATAAAATTATAAAATTATAAAATTATAAAATTATAAAATTATAAAATTATAAAATTATAAAATTATAAAATTATAAAATTATAAAATTATAAAATTATAAAATTATAAAATTATAAAATTATAAAATTATAAAATTATAAAATTATAAAATTATAAAATTATAAAATTATAAAATTATAAAATTATAAAATTATAAAATTATAAAATTATAAAATTATAAAATTATAAAATTATAAAATTATAAAATTATAAAATTATAAAATTATAAAATTATAAAATTATAAAATTATAAAATTATAAAATTATAAAATTATAAAATTATAAAATTATAAAATTATAAAATTATAAAATTATAAAATTATAAAATTATAAAATTATAAAATTATAAAATTATAAAATTATAAAATTATAAAATTATAAAATTATAAAATTATAAAATTATAAAATTATAAAATTATAAAATTATAAAATTATAAAATTATAAAATTATAAAATTATAAAATTATAAAATTATAAAATTATAAAATTATAAATTATAAAATTATAAAATTATAAAATTATAAAATTATAAAATTATAAAATTATAAAATTATAAAATTATAAAATTATAAAATTATAAAATTATAAAATTATAAAATTATAAATTAAAAATTATAAAATTATAAAATTATAAAATTATAAAATTATAAAATTATAAAATTATAAAATTATAAAATTATAAAATTATAAAATTATAAAATTATAAAATTATAAAATTATAAAATTATAAAATTATAAAATTATAAAATTATAAAATTATAAAATTATAAAATTATAAAATTATAAAATTATAAAATTATAAAATTATAAAATTATAAAATTATAAAATTATAAAATTATAAAATTAGAAAATTATAAAATTATAAAATTATAAAATTATAAAATTATAAAATTATAAAATTATAAAATTATAAAATTATAAAATTATAAAATTATAAAATTATAAAATTATAAAATTATAAAATTATAAAATTATAAAATTATAAAATTATAAAATTATAAAATTATAAAATTATAAAATTATAGAATTATAGAATTATAGAATTATAGAATTATAGAATTATAAAATTATAAAATTATAAAATTATAAAATTATAAAATTATAAAATTATAAAATTATAAAATTATAAAATTATAAAATTATAAAATTATAAAATTATAAAATTATAAAATTATAAAATTATAAAATTATAAAATTATAAATTATAAATTATAAAATTATAAAATTATAAAATTATAAAATTATAAAATTATAAAATTATAAATTATAAATTATAAATTATAAATTATAAAGTTATATAATTATAAAATTATAAATTATAAAATTATAAAATTATAAAATTATAAAATTATAAAATTATAAAATTATAAAATTATAAAATTATAAAATTATAAAATTATAAATTATAAAATTATAAAATTATAAAATTATAAGGTTATATAATTAAATAATTATAAAATTATAAAATTAAATAAGGTTATATAAATAATTATATAAATTTATAATTTTATAATTTTATAAGGTTATAATTTTATAATTTTATAATTTTAATTTATAAGGTTATAAGGTTATATAAATAATTATATAATTTTATAATTTTATAATTTTATAATTTTATAATTTTATAATTTTATGAATTTATAATTTTAAATTTTTTTATTTTATGATTTTCTGACTTTATAATTTTATAATTTGAAAAATTTATTCTTTTATAATTTTTTAATTGTATAATTTTATAATTTTATAAATTTATAATTTTATTATTGTATAATTTCATAATTTTATCATTTTATAATTTTATACTGTTATCAGTTTATACTTTTATAATTTTATAGTTTTATAATTTTATAGTTTTATAGTGTTATAATTTTATAAGTTTTTAGTTTTGTAATTTTATATTTTATAAAATTTAAAATTTCAAATTTATAGAAATATAAAATTGGAAAAATTTTAAATTATTAAATTTCTAATTTATTTCTGAAGTAACTAAATAAAATGAGAAAGTTAATCTTTAAATATTTCAATAAAAAATTTAAATATAATTTTTTAATAAAAATAAAATTTTATTAAAAATTCAATTAACTTTTTATAAAGTTATCCTAAATTCAAAATTTAATGAAACCTTTTAAACATTAAGAAAAAAAATATAACGGAACAAAATAAAAAATAATTTGATTGAAAACAACAATATTTAAACATTCACATCTCAATTCAACAAAATATACTGCCACACAGCCCCACCACTGCGAAGGGCCCGTACTTCCAAAAACTGTGTGCTGAGAGAATTTTTCGAAGAAACTATCAATGGCGGTTCCAGGCAGGCGCAACGGCATGAACGACGACGAAGAGGACTTAGACGATAACGCTCTCTTTGAGGAAGAAGGTTTCGTCGAGGACTACACCGATACCCCTCCTCATCTCCGCGACCTCTCCGCCGCCGCGCAGGTCGGCGACATCAATGCCCTCCGCCTCGCTCTAGGTTCTGTCGCCGTCACTCTCTGTCCTCTTTGTCTTTTTTTCTTTTTTTTTGGTATGTATAACTCTGTAATAATTGATCTCTGACCTGCCCCTGCTGTAACCTTTCTGTTGCTTCTTCAAAGTTCAATCCAAACCCTAACGAACTAGAGAATAAGTTTTTTATATCTTCTGTTTCAAAATTGATTCATGGAGAGTTACGACTTTGTTCCACGTGAATATATGTCACCCTCAAGTAAATTGTAAATTTGAGTGTCGAAGCTATTTTCATCAAAGAAAATAGTGTCTGCATCCACGATTTTCGGCCGCAACCATGATGATTTTAGGGTAAAAAGTGGCTGCATCAACTAAATATTCCGCAGCATGAATAAACTGTTAATGTAGTCCTTAAAGTATTGAAAATCCATTAGTTTCATCCCTACTTTGAAATATTTTACTAACATTGATATGCTAATTTGAGGGATTTTGGGATACTTCAAAGACTATGTAGTATGATTTATAATTCTAGGGACGACTCATATTATTTCATTACTTTAAGGACTGCTTAGAAGGGAGTCATAGGATTAAATTGACAATTTATTTCAATATGGAGGATTGTTGTGAAACTGTGATTGCCAATGCAATTTAATACCTTTATTCTCATGGCTTTTGAATTTGTTAAGGTCCTATGTCTGGTACATTAGCAGTAAAAATTTATATTTTGTAAAGATTGATGTATAGTTTGTTTGCTTTCATGTTTCTCAGAAGTGGTTCTCTCTCGTACTTAGAAGCTAGTAGTTATAGCTTCCATGATTCTTTAGTGAATGTGACGTGGTTTCTTTTTTCTCAACATGTTTCCAAACATGCGTGACTTGTTGAGTTATCTTAAAAATTATCCTCACTTGGGTGCTGATACTGGGTGTCATTTATGTTGATGCTTACCTTCTTGCTATATACTGCAGATAACTTGACTGGTAGTATTGATGAGCCAGTGGAGGATGGGGATACTGCTCTTCATTTGACATGTTTATATGGCCATTTGGCTTGCGTCCAGGTATATTACTTTTGCTTATTCTTACATGTTTTTACTACAATTGTATGGACATTGCATGAATTGTTGATCTTATTTGATAAACTGCAGCTGCTACTAGAAAGAGGAGCAAACATTGAGGCTAAGGATGAAGATGGTGCAATTCCTCTGCATGATGCTTGTGCTGGAGGTAGTTTGATTATCAAATCATATTCTATAAATTCAACTTATATTTTTTTATTGGGAGCAAGAATTTCAATGTCGTTTCTTTAAATGGTCTTAACAGGATTTACTGAGATAGTCCAACTGCTACTAAACAGAGCAAATAGCGCAGAACATATAAAGAGAATGCTGGAATCAGTTGATTCTGAGGGTGATACTGTGAGTATTTATTAACCCTTCAAAAAATTTGAGTTCCTACTTGGCTTCTTTCTTGGTGCCAATTTCAATAGGCATTCCTATCCCTAACTGTCTTTCTATCATGTTTGATGAATTTCTCCTGATTTGTTCTCAATCATTGTCTTGTGACTATTTTCTCAGCCTCTTCATCACGCAGCAAGAGGTGAGCATGTTGATGTAATTAGGTTGTTGCTGTCTAATGGGGCATCGTCCACAAAGGAGAACTTATACGGAAAGGTAACCCTTTAAAATAATTTAGGGGATTTTGGTTTGAGAAAACATTTTTCTTTTTACTGGTTATTTAAAAATATTATCTCTCCACTTTGTTCCTCTCAAAGATTTGTCTATGAAATGGTGAAAATATTTTATTGTTTTTGTTTTTAAATGACAATGTTGCAATTATTAGCGGAAGTATAAAATGTTTTCTGGACTAAAAACAGATCACTGGGAATTGTCAATTTCTATTATTCATCAATTTCTAAAATAATTTTTGGCAGACCCCGGCAGATTTACCTGATCAGAACACAGATGCTCGGAGTTTGCTTCACGCTGCCGTCCCTGCCATGGCATGTTAATCGCCTTATGACGTTGGTCAGTAGAAGAGTTTAATTTCATTTTAAGAGAGGTGCAACACTTTTTGGACCATATAATCTGTATTAGACACACTATACTCTTTCTTCGAATTCAAAAATCAAAATGATTTATCAGAGGAACATCTTTGGAGTTTTAACATTGGCTAGACGAAAAGGAGGATTACCTTATTACTTTTATTTGAAATATATTTCTCATTTCATTACTTGTTTAAGCAGTAAGTTTACCAATTTGATAAACCTGACTGAGATATATACTAATTTTACTATAAAAAATACTTTGTCTATTTGTTATATTTATTGCTTTCGACTTTTAAAAGTCATGGGATATTGAAATTATTTATTTATTTTGAAGTAATTTTTTTATTAAAATTTTATAGTGTTTTTAATTACTTAACACCGTGGTTGAACTCAATTATAATCAAACTGAGTTGTTAAATAAATAAATAAATACGTAAAAAGATAAATCTAATTCATTAATATAATTGATTAAAAAACTAAATGTTATTAATATAAGTCGTACCATTTACACCCTTTAATAAAAATATGAAGGGCCTGAAAGATGCCTTTCTTTAGGGCTTTTTTTCTTGCACTTCCAAATTTTCTTTCTACATCTTTAAATTTTATTGCTAACTTTCAAAATATACATATAAAATATAAAATAAATTAGATAATCAGATATTACTGCTTACCAAATATATTTATTGTGGTTCAGTCTATATTTAATGAATGACTATATACTCCCAAGTTATTTTTTCAAACCTGTTTTTTCTTGTCTTTCCTCTTTTTCAGTTTTCTTCTTTCAATACCTCTCTTGGTTTTACTTCATTTTGCATTCATCTCATCTTGTACATTTTCATTTATGTTCATTTTTTGGATATATGGATTATTTGTTTTTGTTGGTTAAGTTTAGTTTGAAATTTTAGATTTAATTTTGTTATACTTTGTATTTATCGAATTTTAAAATTTGGTTTAAGAAATTTATTATATTTCAAAATGTGATGAAAGTTTTTTTTAGATTTCAAAATTTGGAGAATGTTTTTCTAGATTTCAAAATTTGGTGAAGATTTTTCCTAGATTTCAAATTTTGATAAACATTTTTTTTTCTGTTGAAAATTTTTTCAAATTTCAATTTTGGTTAAATTTTTCAGATTTTAAATTTTAATAAAGGTTTTTCTTGAATTTTAAAATCCAAAGAATATTTCTCATGGATTTTGAAATCTAGTATTGATTTAAATTTTTTTTTCTAAAGTTATTTTACTTGTCTTGTTTTAATAATTTATTGATCTTTAATTATTATTATTATTATTAAAAAAATGAAATATTCAACTATGATAATAATGTTATGTTATAAGTAATTATAATATAAAATGAAAATTATTTTTTAAATTTGATAGATTTACAAATAAATTTTATTGTAATGTCATATTTTTCTTTTTTTTATATAAATAAAATATACGAGAAAGATTATATATATATATATATATATATATATATATATATATATATATATATATATATATATATATATATATATATATATATATAATAAGCTAATTGAATAGATTTGAAGGATTATTTTCTATTTTGATTTTAGTTTTGTTTTGTTGGTATTATGATAAAGTTAATGATCATCTAAACAGTTTATATTGTTAAGATGTAAAAAGGTAAAAAAAATACAGAAAAATATAAATTTAATGTTGATTCTAGTATGTCCAACACAACAAAATGTGAGTATACTTTTAAATAAAAAAAACATAAGTCATTAAAAATAAATTAAAATAAGATTTAAAAAGTAATAAAATAAAAATTAAAATATTAAAAATATACATATTTAAACCCTAAATCTTAACTATATCAAAAACTCTAAACTATATAAAACAACACACAAAATAAATAAAAATTCCAAAAAATAATAAAACCACAATCAACTAAAAATAAATTAACAAAATTGAAACAAAAATTAAAATAAAGAAAATAAAAATAAAAATTATATATATATATATATATATATATATATATATATATATCATATTGAATTTTAAAATTGAGTGAAGTTTTAATCAAATTTTGAAATTCTATTAAAATTTTTATGAGTTCAAAAATTCATAGTCATATCAGATCTGATACTCTTTTATTTAAATTTTAAAATTTGGTGAAATTTTAAATTTAATTTTGAAATCTCTTATTCAATCTTAAATTTCTAAATACCTAGAATTCATAGGCCCTTAATATTATTAATAGATAAAGAAAAAGCATTAATCTGTTGCCACATTATGCTTTAATTTTATGAGGACGTAAAATGATAATCAATAAACATGAAATATATAATTTCTTCACCACCATTTCTCCCTTATTTAAACAAATAAAAAAATATTTTTTGTTATTTTTATTTGCTCTCCTTTTTTTTTTTCAATTTAAAAAACTTAAATGTGTATTCATTTTTGAGAATTTATAAATTTTTAGTGAAAAGGTTTTATTTTTCAGGTTTTACTGGCTACATAGTTAATGCCAAACAATTGTTGCAAATCCAAAGTGGACGTGAGTTGGTCTTTTTGCTATGAAAATGATCTTTTCTTCCTGTATCATGAAAATTTCATCTTTTCTTTCCTAATTTTGATGCGCCTTCTTAAAATTTTTATCATTTCAAGGAAAACCATTCAAGAATGAATTAATGCTCTGAACAAAGTGTAGTGTAGATATTGTTGCAACGGAGAAACTTGGTCAACAAAGTGAAGTTTTTCATTGCAGGAAGAAAGTATGTGGGTTTATATTATATTTGCATAAATTTAGGGCTTTTATATATTTAAATAGAAACCATGTTTTTCTATGTAGTTAGTCTTTAGATACTTCTGCAAGACGAAGTTGGTAGGTGTTTTGAATCAAAGGTTGACTTCTGAACAAAAGTGTTACATTGAGAAGACTACTTTTTGTTGGTTCTTATGCTTGCCAGAGTGTATTAAGATAGGTAAAAATTTGTTATCTGAGTTATATGGTTGATGGGTAGATAACATGGATGGGTATTTTTTTTGGGACAAAATTCTTGAATTTAATAAATTCGATGTATGTTTAGCCTTAGGGTTGGCTGTGATTGGTGAACTGATAAATTTAAATAAAGTTGGTGTTCATAGTGTGTGTAGGGACTACTTCCCTTATGGGAAAGTAGATATTAACATGGTATATGAATTTTTGTTGGAGGAACATGAAAATTTCCTATAAAACATTTTTGTTAAGGGAAAGTAGATATTAACACGGTATATGAATTTTTGTTGGAGGAACATGAAAATTTCCTATAAAACATTTTTGTAGCTTATATATATATATATATATATATATATATATATATATATATATATATATATATATATTGGTAGGGATACTGATGGCAACCTCCTTGAGCTAGGTTGGGTCAAAGCTTAGGAGGAAGCAAGGAGATGGTCCCTATGATGGAGGGGTGTTTCCTTGGATGAATGATGCAAAAATGTGGTGGTAAATGGTCCAAGGATGATGAGTTAAGGTATGGATGGGATAGAAGCTCAAAGCCTTTAGGAGATATGGTGGTAGTGGTGTAGTGTTTGGTGACTCCAAGAGAGGTTAGGCCAACTCAAGGAGGAAGGTGACTAGAAGGGCCTCTAGGATTGTTCTAGTTTTGATCAAGGAAGAGTGTGGCCATATTTTGGCAGCATAACATTACTTAATTCCAAGATGAAATACAAGGGTGGAGACACCTTTATTTATAGCCCAAGGGTGTCTCCTTCCAACCCTAAAAGCATGATCTGCCACCTTTGCTCTCATTGGCCAAAAATGAGGCCTTTTAACCTCTCCAATGATGAGAGGACATGTGGCCACTCACAAAACACAATCCTCTCCATTCCTAGAGTGCACTACTAAAAGTAAATCCTTTCCACTCCTAGGGTGCCATGTGGCTACCTTTTAAAAAGTAAATCCTCTCTAATGGAAGCATGACACATGACACACACTTTACACTTGGTTTGGATATCTAACTTAGGGAAAATCCTATGCTACTTAGGCCTTAATACAAGCCTTAATCAAACCTACACTACATGGCCAAATACTAGGCCTAAATAAACCTACATTACTCTTCAATTCATGCTCCATGATGGCTTCAAAGGTGGCCCACAAGGTAGAGTTGATGTCATCTTCATGGATGGCTTTCACTCTCTTCAAAGTGCTTGACCATGGCTAGGGGATTTTCCATCAGATACTCGAGTTTTTTCTTCTTAATCGAAGTGGAGTAGTTTTTCCAATTATTTTTGACCTTGTTGAGGAGTTGGGGTCTGTGGTTAACTACAATTGATGCAATTTAGTTTATGAGTACTTGGTTGAAAATGTGTGTAGTGCTTCAACAACAATGAAGAATGAAATAAGCAGAAGCCACTTTCATGTTGTTGGATGTGCTTACCTGTTGCAGGTACATGTTTTTTTATGTAATTGTTAGTGAAAGACAATGATTTGTTATGGTTTTTGATCATTTTTTATGTAAATTTTGTTTTATTTATATTTTGTAGGTTTGGTTTTGTCACCATTTTGTGACGTCAAACTGAACTTACAGTACCCGTATAACAAAATTCCCAAGACTGTTGAATTGAATTGATATCAATATTGGTGAGAATTTCATCATAAGTGCTTTGGCTAAGGGATCGGTGAGTAGTTGGTGATTTAAGGAATGTGTTGGTGTAATGTATTTTATACTATTTCCTGTTTGATATACTAAAATTTGTTCATTTTTTCATGTTGTTGTTGATATTGGAGTGTCCAAAGAATAACTTTTAATGGAAGACGCTCCAAGGAAGAAGACCGTTGCCCGATTCGAACACGAATCTGACCTCCTTGAAGCTTCTCCGATGAAGAATATGCAGCGGAAATGACAACGAATAATCAAACAAGAACTGACTCGAAAGAAACTAAGAGAAATCGGAGACGAACACCGAAAAACCCTAGACCTAGGTTTAAACGGTGGATAACCCTAAAACGGAGAAGAAACACCGACTGGACCGATTAAGCGGTATGAATCAAAGTTTAATCGGTGGAAATGGTTTGTATCAGTTCAAAAGTGAGTTTAATCGGTGAAATTAGAAGGAAATTGGAAAATGAGAAAGAAACCCTAGATTTTGACGTGCTGTGGTGAAGAAGCAAAGAGGAATGAACAAAGATGATGAATCCGTGAATGAATTGTGGCTTACAGTGAGGAGATCTCTTGAGAAATGGTTGAAGGATGGGGAGATCTCTGGATAGGGTGAAGACGCTCCGAAGACGAGAGAAATGGAATAAGGCTTTGTGTGAGAATGAAAAATAGATGTGCTGATGGTGTTGTGTGCTTGTGACATGTGCAAAAGGTTCACGCAAGAAGCTGAAGATGTGGCAGATGATTTGTGGTGCGGCATGGAAGAGAGAGAAAACACCGTGAGTTTTGGAAAATGGAAGAATTAGAGGTGCTTGGAAGGTAGCTAAAGGGAGTCTTTGGACTCTCTAGCTTATGACTTTTAAGAGAGAATTAATTTCTGATTCAGAAAATTCAATTCTCATTCATCTAAAAAGTGGGGAATACAAGAGAGGAGTTGAGTATTTATAGTAACCCATGCTCCTTACAAGTTAAGCTACGCGTACAATAAAATGTAAAATATACAAAAGAAGAGGACTACATCAGGCAGGATTCCATCTCCCTCTTAAGAAAAGATTTGTCCTCAAATCTGGCAATCGCCTTATGAAGAAGCTCCACACAGTCTTGGGAGCATGGCCATCTTGAAGTGGCCTTATTCTTTTAGATCCACTTTTCTTCCTCCTGGATCAAACACTAATATGCAATATGCATCAAATATATCTTCAATTAATATCGATCCAAAGAAGGAATTTTCTACAAACACAAGAGAATAAGAACTTCTAATATTTTGATTTATACTCTTTGAAAATTTTAGAAGTCCAAATTCACTTTTGCCTTGAGTTACTTGTTTTCTTAAAGAAGATAACAATAACTCAAGATTTGAATTGCTATATTTTGAAAAGGTTTGCATAGAATACATAATGGCAATTGTTTGAAAGAGAAATTAAAATTGGACGAGTTAAAACTGATTGGAAATGATTTAAAAGATTGAAAACCTTCCCTTTTAAGATTGGGTTCCATGAGTAGAGTCAAAGTTACTATAAGTAGCACTTCCTCCATTTCTTTCTTCTCTCTTTCTTGCCTTTCTCTCCCTCTCTTATCCTCTTCTGGTCTCTCTCTTTCTCTTCTCTCTTCTTTTTTTCTTTCCTTTTCTTCTCTTCTTCTCTTCTTCTCTCTTCTTTTTTTGTTCTCTCTTTTTCTTCTCTTTCTCTCTTATCTTCTTCTCTCCTTTCTTCCTCTTCTTTTCTCTTAATCTCTCTTTCTCTTTTCTTATCCTTGATCTCTTTAAGTCTTGCCCCAAATTCTAATTCTCTACGAAGAAACACATGATCATTTAAACTCTCAAGAAACATTTTTCCATCTTCAATGCAATCTTTAATTAATTCTAGGTTTCTTTTAATGCTTGAGGGCATAAACTTTCTTCTCATGCAAGCTTTTAAATCATTCCAATCACTAATGGGAAACTTTCTACCTTTCCTAACATAATATTGCCTTTCTTCCCACCACTTACTTGCATGCCCTTCTAACTTAGAGAGATAAATGCTAAGGACATAATATTTACTCTCTCTATAAAACCAAGGATCTATTTTATCAACATGTTTTTCCCAAGCTAAGTATGTCAATGCACTTATGTCTTTACCAAAGAATGAAATATTCCTAGCTTGATTAAACATTTCATCAACATTATCTAACCTAGAAGACCTATATGAATTATAACAAGACATCTTTGCTCTTAAAAGTTTTCTTAATCTAAAGGACTAAAAGCTTCCACTTTAGACAAATTCCAGGTAAGAGAGGTGAACCACAAGGGTTTCTTAAATACCAAGTCTTGCCTTAGCCAAATTTTTCTTAAGCTACTAACTAATTATCCTTTAAAAAAAAATCACTTTTAAAATCAAAAGACACAATAATCACACAATCAAAGACAATTAGCAGACTCTAAGCAGATTGTAAGACCCTTGCGCCCCTATGCGAAACACAATTTAAAGCAATATTAAAGTCTACTCGTATGGTGAGGCTTGTAGCTTTGGCTAACAAGACACACTCACCTGTCTAACTATGCTAAAATTAAAGAAAACAATCAAGAAAATTTGCCAAGAATTGAAAGAGCACCAAAGACTCTTCCAAACTTGGACTTTATAAAAGGCCTTTTACAACACAATGTTAAAGCTAACAGTAGGCTAACACAAGCTTGTTACAAGAACTCAAATCAAATTACAAAAAGAAAATAAATCTGCTACGGTCCTGGTTCATTCAACTTTCTTGCTTCATCTTGCACAAAGTCTTCAAGTATCCATGTTCCTTTCAACTCTCGGTTTAAATAAAAAAAAACTGTCTGGGTTCAATCCTGCAACACAGATGAATAATACTGTTGTCACTTACACCTTTAGCTAAGCAGATTTCACAAAAAAGATCTAGGGCAGTAAGAACTTCCCTGTCTTTCAGACAACCATCACCTAGGATGCTACCAAGCACACAAACCTCTTTCAATTTCCAAAACCAAGAGTGAACATCTTCTCAAGCAAGATTGGCTAGGCTAAGCAAAGTCATATGCAGGAACAGAACAAAACAGCCACTCACAGTCAAGCACTAGACAATGAAACTGATATCACAGCATATCAACTGACACAAGATCAACTCTAGACCAGATTACAAAAGCAAGAAAAAGCTTCAATTATGAAAAACAGATCAGAGTTTACACGTGATGTAGACACAACCAAGACAACCAACAATTGACAATCAAGAAATAAAGGCAATTTAGCAAGGCTGGCACACAAACAAAATCCTAAGAAGAGTTCTAGAACATATTAATAAAGCAAGAAATCAAAGCAAGCTGCCAATGCCTCGAAATTGAAGGCAAATAAGATTCTTTCAAAACTGTTTGATGAATTGCCTGAATGAAAATTAGTTTGGTGCACCAGATTTTTCCAGATTCAACTTGCACTGGCCATTCAACTTTTTAATTTGTAACGTGACATTGTTTTTCATATTTAATATACTTGGCCAAGCTTTTGCTGTAAGTTTTTAAACTATTGGAAGGCACCAAAATAGATTGCACAATAAAATTTGTAATATGCAGCTTGCGCAAAAAAAAAAGACTAAAAACTGGTGGTTTGGATATTGAAATTGTGCAGAGTTGCTACAAGCCAAGATTTCTTTGCATAACCAAGTTTCAATTGTAAAAATAGAATTGATAGTACTAAATTTTGATGCAGAGACAGATGTTCGCAAATTTTGACTAGTTCAACTCCTTTTATGCAGCAAAAATAGCAACTCAGACTTGGTCTATGCTCTGATGGGTTTACGCCGTACATTAAGGCATCTACATCACCGTATTCATGATGGCCCATGATAGTTACCTGATAACAGTTTAAAACACCGCTATTTGCTATGTGATTTTGATACTAAAAGCACCCTTTTTCACTTAGAAACTTGCTTGGACTCATGTGTTTTAAATAAAATGTGTGAATGAGAGAGTTGAGGTCGATTTCAATGGTTTTCTAACAAATTCCCCTTGTTTTGATAGAGATTGAAGCAATACTGGAAGAAGAAGTGAAAAACCGAGAAGATGGAGCTAAAAATGGGTCAAAAAGACACCAAGAAGAGGGAAAACGCGAAGACCGAGCAACAAAGAACGAAAAACAACGAGATCACCATCACCGCTGGTCGTCCGGGCGGTGGTCCTGACGCTCGGGCGATTGACGGTCGAAGCTTGGGCGTCCAATTCTAACGCCCGGGCCTTACAAAAGCCTTAAATCTCGCCCAGGCGAGCTCCCTGCGACGCTTGGGCGATACTTCACCTAGATCGGGCCCTGTTTATGCTCTTTTTTTATTCTTTCGGACCGGGCCGCACTTTGTGACGCATCTGACACTATTTAAAGGACCCTGGGGCTCTAGGTTTTGCATCTCTGGCAGAGAAGAGCATATCAATACACTCTTAGCCAATTCTTAGTCTTCCATTCTCTTTTTTTCTTCCATTGTTCATAGAGTTCCCCCATGTCTATGGGGAACTAATTTCTATTTGTTGTTGGGGAATGATGTAACCTTGTAAACTCTCATGTATTTGAATTGATTCTTAATTCCATATGCTTTTTCATTAATTGTTAGAGTAATTTATCTGTTCTTATTGCTTGTTTATACAATAGCATGATCTGTGAGTTGCATGAGTGCCGACAGGTTCCTTTCAATTCAGGTCCTTGTTAAATTAATCTTAAGGCTTATATTGCTCAGACATGAGGGTATGAGTCTTAGTCGTCTTAACCTCTTCATCTTCACATCTTTTTACTAGGAATGCTAGGAATTGTATGAACTGGTAATTAGGGATAGACTTATTTACCGAGACATCGGGTTTAAGTGTTTTAGTGAGGGACGTTAGCATTAATGAATAAAGAAGAATTCTTATATACATGAGAGGGAACTTGGTGAAGTCTAACCCCAACAACATGTCCATCTCATATTAACCAACCTTCGCTCATCTCTGTGCTCTTTTGCCATTGATCAAATTTATTTTGCTTTAGTTTATTATTTTTGCAATACAAATCCATTATCTCTTTTATTCCAAGTCTTAATTAATCTTGTTTTCACACAACTGTTCAGCACCGAGAGTCCTCTTGGATACGATACTTGGTCTTACCATTTTATATTACTTGTGCGACTCGGTACACTTGCCGATTTGTCCCAACAAGTTTTTGGCGCCGTTGCCGGGGACTCACAGTTTAAGCTATTCTATTTGTGTGATTCTTGATTGATTTTGACTTTGTTTTATTTTATTTTATTTTATTCCTCAATTTTAATTTTCATTTTTATTTTTATTCTTCAATCCCTAATTTCTATTTTAATTTTTATTTTTGTACTAACAATCTCTCTAGGACTTTTGTGCAGGATGCAGGGTGTCATAGACAATTTCAACCACTGGTGGATCTCACTCAAGCACAAATCAAAATCAAGGTGAGCAAGTAGGTGAGCTATTCATTAGACCACCACAAGCTGACAGAACCACAAGGCTTGAAAAGACTCTCCAACAATTCATGCGGGAATCTCTCGCAATTCAGAAAAGCACTCAGGCAGCATCTAAAAGCATGCAGGCACAATGTAAGTTTATAATTCAGAAATTGGATTAGGAACAACATGAAGCTAAAAAGGGAGTGCAAGGCTGTTAAGACCCTAGCAAGTGTACCAGATCGTTAACAAGTAATATAATTGGTAAACCCAATATCGTTCTCCCAAAAGACTCAAAGGCCTAATCTTTCGTGAAATTAATCGCATAAGACTTGAGAAAAGAAATTAATTTGAGTTTTTGTATGCAAGACAAAAGTAAACATGCAAATGCAGTTATTCAATTGGCTAAAAGAAAATATGGATGAATGGAGTTGTTGGGGTTTACAATTTCATCTTATCCACCCTCATATATCTACTCTTCTTATTTAATTTGCTTATTTATCATATTGTCATGCAAACTTTCTTGGTCTACCCTTAGCCCAATCCCTTGGCGAAAAGAGCCTGTTACTAATTACCGGCTTGCTATCCCTAGTCTCCCCTAATAATTAATAATGCATGATAAACGAAAGCAGAATACAATTGATCGTCCTACCCCTATTCCTAGGTGGTATTGCTTAATCAAGGAATTCCCCCTAGTTCATGACATTACTGTACGTCCCCGTATCAATAAAGACAAACAACATTTACCGAATGAGTTAAACGATAAAGACATTAAATACAAGTAAGGAACCCAACAATTGATAAATAAAGCATATGCAAGCATATAAAATAAATAAGAATTTGGATATATGAGAGTTTCAAAAGATTACATTGTTCTCCAACAACAAAGGGTTTAGTTCACCATAATCATGGTGAAACTAGACGAAATATAATGGAAGAATGGAAAAATAAACCCTAGGTTTGATAAAGTGGAGCCTAATCATCAAGGAAATCTCCTCCAAGGTGTGTAGGGCTGTTGTGGACGTTTCTCTCTGCCAAAAGAATTAGTTTTGATTCGCACTGGGTCTATTTATAGACCAAAAAGATAACAGAAAGATCTTAGAATCCATAATATAAAAACAAACAACCGCCTAGGCGCCTAAGTTGACCGCTCAACGGTTTGCCTTCAAGCCGCGCCACCGCTCAGCGGTCCATCTCACCGCTGAGCGGTTTTCCTCTAATCATCCTGGACGCTCAGCGTCATCGCCTGGGCGCTAGACAATGGCTCTCACTCGAATAGGACGCTCAACATTGGAATTTGACGTTGAGCGGTCCATAGACTCTTGTTTTCTTCCTTTTTCTTCTTCTTTCTTGAGTCTATGACCTTCCTACTTCACTTCCATCTTCAATTCTCATCAAAAATCCTGCAAAACAATGCAAAACAAGCATAATATCTCTAAAAACAGATTTTGACTCATGTGACACAACTTAAATGTTTTACTTGATTCTAAGCTCATTCTAAGCCCCAAAGGGTGTGTTTTGATATCAAATTTATGCATGAAAATAACGGTAACCGTTATCACAACCCCAAACTTAGAACTTTGCTTGTCCTCAAGCAAACAAAACAAAACTTGGTTTTCCTCTTTTTTTCATCAAATAGTTTAACAATTTTCAAAATCCTTTTCTTCACAAGAAGTTATTTTTCAATTCAGATTTTCAGTGGAATCCTACCAAAATGCATGCATGCTTTCAATCCAATCTTAATTCACATACTCAAATATTTCCCAACAGATGTTTTTATTCATGAATGATCAATCCACTAAGCATAGATATAAACATGGATTTCAACAATTCTCACCAAGCAAGTGTTTCACTCAATCACTCAAGTGTTGTATGTATTATCTTATGTTGGATGTGAAATTTATATATTTGAGCGTAATGGGAGTGTGGTAGAGAGTGGGAAATCCTTACCGAAGATCCATTTTGAGAAGTTGGACAGAGTAGGAAGGATGTAGCTTCAGTGGTTGTATTTATATCCGAAGATCCAGTTTGGGGGGACAGAGTAGGATATGATAATTGAGCTAGCAAGTAGGTTCATCCATATCCGAAGATCCACTTTAGGGGACAAAGTAGGATATGATGTATCTGAGTAAAGTACCATTTCAAGCGTAGAACCTATTTAGAGTTCGATATTCATACGATTATTTGATTGTGTTAAGTTTATGATGATCATGGTGTGTTTATTGTATTATTAAGAGATTTGATTTATAAGTTAGATATTATGTTATTAACTTAAATATATCATGTTACTTTGTTACAATAGCTCACCCTTGCTTTATCTGTTGTTTGGTGATTACTGTTGTGTTGTGTGTTTTCTCTCGGCGATGATCATCCAGTGGGTGTGACCAGAAAGTGGTGAGACGCCGGTGGAACATTCGCTAGATGGAGGATCGACTAGTGTTTAGCTCTTATGGACGAGATCCCTATTTTAATCGTTTTAAGTTTGGAATGTATTAAGTTTAAAAATTGAGTGATGGTTTGTATATTGAGGAAAACTTTTATTCTTCGTTTCTATGACTGTTCTATCATAACAAGAATGTAATTATTGGGATGTTACATTAATGGTATCAGAGCAGTTCGTCCTTAGGAGAATCTGTGGGTTGTGTGTTTAACGTACCTTCCGTGAAGAGTCGAGTCTAGGTGGCATGATTTGTCATGTCTTTCTAAGTTTAAATCATAGAGTGAGTATAACCAACTGGAAGTTTTAAGAATAGATAACATCTTGATAAAAGTATTGAGGGTGCACACTCATGACTTTATCAAAGATGAATTTCCTTTCTTAATTCTAAATTGTTCGAGAGGGAAGAATTGCGGTCTGAGTTATATTACTTAATAGTGTTGTGTACTCTATTATTGTAGAGGGATACGGATTCAAGGATAACTTGACTAGTATACCTTCATTAGATTTGGTCAAAACCTTTGAAATAAATTTTGTCTTGAAGATAGGGAAATGTAGTATATTGGAGCTTGGGAGTTAAACATCAGAGTTTTAATCTACAATGGAGGATAAAAGAGGTTGGAGTTTAGAACCTTCATTTTTGGAAGTGTTTAAAGGACCAAACCAGAGGATCATTTATCAATAGTTATACAATAAAACTTGAGTTCAAAGGTTATAATGAAGGGAGTTTTGGGTAATCATTAGCGTAACAAGGTTTGGGAAATCAACCTAATTATGCATACAGTTGATGCTTTAAAAAAAAGTTTGGTAGAAGAAATAATTTGCAAGTTAAGAAAACATGAGGTCTTTGGAGAAGAATGAAGTAGGTAAGGATCCTAAGCTAAGTAAAGTGATTAGAAGGAGATGGCTAGATCCTCTCAATCAGTGGATGCACCGAGGTTTAAATTTAAGGGATGTGATTCTTGTGTGATGAGTTTAGATCAGTAGAATAAATCCAGGTACAAAATGTTTGGCTTTCAATTTATGGAACATGTTATAGTTGTTATTTTGAAAGGCAAAACTATGAGAAGATTAAAGAATCACGACTTATAATTCAAGGGTTTTAAATCTTATGGGTTATATCCCACTATTAAATTATCTTCCTATGCCACTTGATTAAAAAAAAATAGACCTTTCTAACTTTGGATGGTCAAGTATTACGTGAAGGTTCAAAAGAAGATGGGTATGGGAATGGATTTTTAATTCCCCTTAAATCAAATATGTCCAACATTATCAAATATGTCCATGGTTTTGAAACCAACAATAAGCGCTGTATTCTCCGATTTCTCCGTACTCCCTGAGTCGTTCTGCAATCTCGCGAATCTGATCTCGACTAGGATTAATGATCCCATAGTTGAAAATGTTCAACAAGATTTTGATTTGCTCCGGGGTGGACCGCCATCGTTTGTAACCCGTCTTGGCTTCAATGTCCATTTTTTCTAATTTTTTGTTCATACTTCTTCTATAAAAAAAAAGTAAAAGTACAAAGATTTATTATGTTCAAGTCAAGTTTCCATTTTAAGTCAAGTCTTCCATTTTGCTTCTTCTCTTTTTAGTTTAATTTTCATTGTCTAGTCTTTGAAGTCTCGATGTCCAAAAATAGATATGTTTCACGGTCCTCGCAACAGATCCTAACTAGATCTAAGTCCAAAGAGTCTATATTTGTTTTTTCTTCTAATAAAAAAAAATTGTTTTGGTTTGTTTTAACTGGGGTACGTGGTATTGTTCTACCCGAGTGTCTCTGTCATACCTTCAAACGAAGGGAGATAACAACGGTTTTTCAGCCTATATACCCCGTATTTTAAGACAATGTGTTCATTAATATGACAACATATACATAACGAGTAAGAAAAAGCAAAAAAAGGAAAGAGAAGTAAAGAACACAATGCTAAAGAAGCGTAAAGCAGAAAAACATAGATGAAAAACTTGAACAAAGAGAAGAAGGGTTGAGAGAGAGAAAAACTTACGAACACGAAAGTAGAGGGTTCACTGAGAAGCTCTTAGACACACTCGAAGGAGGATCTCACTCGTACTCAGATCTCAGAAGCTCTCTCACTCAGAAGCTCTCACACTCTCTCACATGCTCAAGAATCGCAACAACTCACAGTGTCGCTCAACGTAGTCCGCTCCTCCTTGTATAGCCAAAAAAATCTCACTGTGTCCACATTTTCAGTCATGTATACCAGAGGCTTCAATAGTATCGGTAAAAATAAATAAATTTATATAAAAAAAATAAATAAAATGATAGTAGATATCTGATCTTTCTCACATATTGGAAGTATAAGATATAAAAGGCCATAGATAGAATGGTTTAGGAGAAAGATCAACATAGTCATAGTAGTTTAGGATAGGAGAACATGTGATTTTACAAGGGAACTAGTAGACCATATGAAACAGTCATGACCCCATTGGTTTCCTTAAAATGATGAATTTTCGAGGACGAAAATTTTTGTTGTTGGGGAAAATGTAAGACCCATGAAAAATATCCATTTTAATAAATAGTAGTAAATTTTAGCATTATTATAATAATTTTAATGAATAGAAAATATAATTAAGGTTAGAAAAATTTAAATTTATGATAGAAAATTTTAATAATTTCAGAAGGAGGGATTTAAAATTTTGAGAACCTACTTTAGAAGGTTTTGTTAAAAAAAATGAATAGTAAAAAGTGAATAGTAAAAAGTGAATAGTAGAAAGTGAATAGTAAAAACAAAAAAAAAAATTAAAAAAAAATAATGAGAGGATAAGAATCTCTGAGTTGCATGATTAAGGAAGGATAAGATTTTCAAGTGGTTTTGCAAGTGGTGATTAAAATATTAATAAAATAATATATAAATTATAAATAATATTAAAATATAATTTGAATAGTAAAATTTTTGGACTATAAATAGCCATGAGAGGGGAGCTTATTCTGCACAAAGAGAGGAAGAATCAAGTGAGAAATCTTGAAAAAAAAATAAAGACGAAAAGAGTTGGGAAGAGAATTTTAAAAGAGTAGAGGTTCTGAAGGATTTTCTGGAGAACAACTTCTGAGTAGGAAACTAAGTCTGGAGAAGAGGTAAGGGAAGCTAACCTTTCTAAGTTTTTATATTATAAAATATTTTTTTTAATTATTTATGTCTTGAAATTTTGTGCTATTACTGTTAATGAAAGACCTATGTGCTTGTTGTATAACTATTTGAATTTCTGTGATAATATTATATGTTGTTGTTTTGAAGTTGTGAATAAGAAATTTGTTAATAACACGTTGAGGAACACTTTGGCCAAGGAAAGACCTTGTACTTAAGTTGTCCATTGTGACACACCTCTCTTTCCTGGAAGTCGACTCGATGTGTTTTTAACTAATTCTTATCAAACAAATTATGTGCAGTTAAATTATTTTGTGATATATTCAATTTGTATGATTTTTGGGGAGGGTTGGACTTTATGATGTTTGTATGAATTATTGAGTGTATATCCTTTTTCTATTACATCTATCTGGAAGGATAAGAAGATGTCTAACCGGCTTTGCCAGATTCAACTTCTTGGTTTCCCAGAACATTTATATTAAAATTATTTTTTTATGGTAACTTACCCTTACTTTTTGTGTTGTATGTATTATCTTATGTTGGATGTGAAATTTATGTATTTGAGCGTAATGGGAGTGTGGTAGAGAGTGGGAAATCCTTATCGAAGATCCATTTTGAAAAGTTGGACAGAGTAGGAAGGATGTAGCTTCAGTGGTTGTATTTATATCCGAAGATCCAGTTTGGGAGGACAGAGTAGGATATGATAATTGAGCTAGCAAGTAGGTGCATCCATATCCAAAGATCCACTTTGGGGGACAAAGTAGGATATGATGTATCTGAGTAAAGTACCATTGCAAGCGTAGAACCTATTTAGGGTTTGATAGTCATACGATTATTAGATTGTGTTAAGTTTCTGATGATCATGGTGTGTTTATTGTATTATTAAGAGATTTGATTTATAAGTTAGATATTATGTTATTAACTTAAATATATCATGTTACTTTGTTACAATAGCTCACCCTTGCTTTATCTGTTGTTTGGTGATTACTGTTGTGTTGTGTGTTTTTTCTCGGCGATGATCATCCAGTGGGTGTGACCAGAAAGTGGTGAGACGCCAGTGGAACATTCGTTAGATGGAGGATCGACTAGTGTTTAGCTCTTATGGACGAGATCCCTATTTTAATCGTTTTAAGTTTGGAATGTATTAAGTTTGAAAATTGAGTGATGGTTTGTATATTGAGAAAAACTTTTATTCCTCGTTTCTATGACTGTTCTATCATATCAAGAATGTAATAACTATATTAAAGTTTAAGACTATAATTATTGGGATGTTACACAGCTTCCCTTGATTGATCTTTGATTGTGGAAAGAATTTAGTAACAAACTTTCTTTCCAAAGCATCCCAAGTTCGAAAAGTTCCTTCCGGGAATGAATGCAACCAATCTTTAGCGTTTCCTCCCAGAGAGAAAGGAAACAGGCTGAGTGTGACCCTATCATCTGAAACTCTAGTTATTCTGACAGTATTGCAAATTTCACCAAAGACTATCAAATGCTTATATGGATTCTCATTTGACAACCCCTGAAATTGGTTGTTCTGAATTAACTGGATGAGTGCAGGGCTCATCATCATGTTGGTTGCATTGTCAGCTGGTATAGCTATGCTGTTGAAGTTCAAAGGACCCACAATGTTTGCTGAGTCCCTCAGTGTGCGTCTTGGAGGAGGTTGGTCCACCATCTCCTCTCTATCCTGTGCCTCAAAAGAAATGCGCAAAAGTTCCTCAGGAGAAGGAAAGTTTTCCCTTGCAGGATGTCTGACTTTCCTCCTTCTCCTCTGTCTGAGAATCCTTCTAAAAGTGGTTGCTGGTCTTTTCTACTTCTAGTTTGTATTCCTTTCTGCATCACAAGAAACAACACCCCTAAAAGCACTTTTATAGAAAAAAAACAAAATAAAATAAGCAAACGAAAAACAATTAATTACAAACAAGTCCAATTCAGTCAATTCACACTACTTGAAAAAGTTCAAACTCGAGTCCCCGGCAGCGGCGCCAAAAACTTTTTGACTCCCTGGCAAGCGTACCAGATCGTTCCAAGTAATATAATCGGTAATGCTCGATATCGTTCTTCCCTGGAGACTCGAAAGGCCTTATCTTTCATGTGAATCAAAATCGTAAGACTTGTAGAGAGAAAAATTAATTTTGTGGAATGAAAGGACAGAAAATAAACATGCAATGCGTTGATTCACTTCACGAAAAACACAGTAGATGAATGGAGTTGTTGGGGGTTTACAGTTTCATCTTATCCGCCCTCTCTTATCTACTCCTCTTGTTTAAATTGCTTTGTTATCTCATTGTTATGCAAACTTTCTTGGCCTACCCTTAGCCCTATCCCTCGGCGAAAAAAACATATTACTAATTACCGGCTTGCTATCCCTAGCCTCCCCTGGCAACTAGCAATGCATTACCGAACAGAAGCAAAAACAATTGATCGTCCTACCTTCCTATCCCTAGGTGGTATTACTTAACCAAGGAATTATTCATCAGTTCATGACATTACTGTACGTTCCCGTATCAGTAGATACAAACAACAATTATCGAATGAGTTAAAAGATAAAAGCCTTAAGCATAAATGAGAACCCAACAATCGATAATCAAAGCATATGAAAATCATATAAATAAAAAAATAAGTTTCAATAAAAGAGAGTTTCAAAAGATTACATTGTTTCCCCCAACAACAAAATGGTTTAGTTCACCATTGTCATGGTGAACCAATATGAAAATAATGGAAGAATGGAAGAGCAAACCCTAGATAGGATGAAAAGGACCCTAAGCATCCAAGAGATCTTCTCTAGAGAATGGAAATTAGGACTGACCACCCTCTTCTATCAAAAGAATGAGAATGAAATCGCAACAGGTTTATTTATAGCTGAGGAGCGTCACAGAAAACAGGCCCAAGCCCAACAGGCAACCGCCCGGCATCATACTTATGGCGCCCGACGGTAGCGCGGCGGTTTGCCTCTTATCGCGCTACCGCCCGGCGTCAGGGGTCCACCGTCCGGCGGTTTGCCTCTTATCACAAAACCGTCAGGCTTCTCTGTCATGGTGCCATCCCCTCGCATTTGGTCGCCCAACGGTGTATTTCTGCTGCTGTGCGGTTCCTAGACTCTTCTTTTCTTGATTTTCTTCCTCTGTCTTGAGTCTAAGACCTTCATCTTCACCTTCATTCTTCACTTGCATCAAAATTTCTACAAAACAATGCAAAACAAGCATAATATCGCTAAAAACAGCTTTTGACACTCTACTGACTCATTTATTGAGTTTTGCTTGATTCTAAGCTCATTCTAAGCAGTAAAGGGAGTAATTTGGTCTAAAATACCATATGAAAATAACGGTTTTTCAACCGTTATCACAACCCCAAACTTAGAACTTTGGTTTTTCCCTACACTGCTCTCCTGGCCACTCAGTCCCTAGGAAGGTGTTGATGGTGTCAGGGTCGTATCTGATCAATTGCCCCCTCACGTAGCTCATGTATATCCCAACTGATACTCCTCCTCTGGGCAAGGCGTTGGCATAAAATTCCTTCACCAACTGTTAGCGGATTGGCAAGTGTACCAAATCATATCAAGTAATAAAAAAGGTAAATCCCATTATCGTTCTTCCCATGAGACTCGAAAGGCCTTATTGTTCGCGTGAATGAAATCGTAAGACTTATGGAGAAAAATTCATTAATTGTGGTGGATGCAATGACAGAAAATAAATATGCAATGTGATTCAATTGACAAGATTTAGGCAATGGATGAATGGAGTTGTTTGGGGTTTACAATTTCATCTAATCCTCTCTCTTTTATTTACTCCTCTCATTTAAACGGCGTTATTATCTAATTGCATGCAAACTTTCTTGGCCTCCCCTTAACCCGATCCCTCGGCGAAAACGGACTATTGCTAATTACCAGCTTGCTATCCCTAGCCTCCCCTAGCAACTAGCAACGCATTACAAATAGAAGCAAATACAATTGGTCGTCCTACTCCCCTATCCCTAGGTGGTATTGCTTAACCAAGGAAAATCTCACCAGTTCGTGCCATTACTGTACGTCCCCGTATCAATAAAGTCAAAGATCAATTACCGAATGAGTTAAACGATAAAGGCATTAAGCACAGTATGAGAATCCAACAATTGATAATAAATGCATATGAAAAACATATAATTCAAACAAGAGTTTCAATAAACGAGAGTATCAAAAGATTACATTGTTCCCCCAACAACAAAAAGGGTTTAGTTCACCATAGTCATGGTGAACCAAGATGAAAATAATGGAAGATATGGAAAGCAAACCCTAGAAAAGACGAAAAGGAGCCTAAGCATCCAAGAGATCCTATCCAAAGAGTGCAAAGTAGGTATGGCCACCCTCCTCTGTCAAAAGAATGAATTGGAATTCGTAACAGGGCTATTTATAGGTGAGAAGCGAAGCAGAAAAATAGGCCCAAGCCCAGCTGGCCACCGCCCGATGTCACACTTTGCCGCCCGGCGGTGGACGTTGAATCGCACCACCGCCCGGCAGTAGGGGTCTACCACCCGACGGTTTCCCTCTTGCCGCAAAACCGCCCGGCGGCAGGGGTCTGCCGCTCGGCGCCCAATACTGGTGTCTTCTCCTCCTGTTTGACCGCCCGACGCCAGGGGTTTACCGCCGTGCGGTGCCTAGACTCTTCTTTTCTTTGATTTTCTCGCTTTTCTTGAGTCTATGACCTTCATCTTTATTCCCAATCTTCACTTCTGTCAATTTTTGCTGCAAAACAAGCATAAAATCGCTAAAAACAACTTTTGACCCTCGACTGACTCATTTATTGAGTTTTGTTAGATTTCAAGCTCATTCTAAGTAATAAAGGGCGTAATTTAGTCCAAATTAGCATATGAAAATAATGGTTTTTCAACCGTTATCACAACGCCAAACTTAGAAATTTGCTTGTCCTCAAGCAAAACAAAACAAAACAGAGCTTGACTTTCTACCCTTTCATCCAATGGTTCAACATTTCCAAAGTACATGACAAAGCTTACTCAATTTCAGATAATCAGTGAACTCAAATAAGGATGCATGCTTGTTCTCAACTTAAGTTAGCTCATGCGTTCCTCAACAGATGCTACACAGTATGAATGATCTGTCCACTAAGCAAATAATGCAATCATGAACTTTAGAAGTTCTCACCAAGCAAGTGTTTCACTCAATCACTCAAGTGTTTAGGGTAGCAGTCCACTCTTTATTGTTCACAAGTCACATGAAATAAAATTGCCATTCATCTCAAACAATCAACATCTTTCCATGCAAATGCCATCAACAGGACTTTTTCAAGGCTTGTAATGAGGTCGGGCTATCAAGAAAAATTGGTTGTTCTGGATCACAAAATTCTTGAGTCAAAAGAACTATTTCATCAATGAAAAGGTTCAAGTTTAAACTCTTTTTTGTTACCAATTTCACTCATTCCCAGCTTCTTCCCTTTTTATTTTTCATTGAGCTCATCTTCAAGCTTTTATTCTTTTCTATTCTTTTTCTCTACTCATGTATTTTGCTTTTCAACACTGAGCTCAATGCTTTTCTTTTGCTTTTCCATTTCTCCCATGCAACCCCAAACTTGAACCTTTTCATTCCATACAATTATTCTCAATCCAACTCAAGATAAGTAACTTCAAATCAAAGGGTTTCATCCTGTTTCAGGCTAAGGTTCAAAAAGGATATAATCTTTAAAGCTTTTTGGGTGGAAATTTGGCTAGAAAAGGGTTTTCAAACATGGCCTTGATCATTTGACATTCACATAAAAATCAATCAATCATCAAGATTAAGGCAATAAAATTTATGCTTCAATGTGAACAATACATACAACAATAAAAACTCTGGGGCTCAATACCTCACACTGTCTCACGCATAGTCATTCATATATCCTGCTTAGCATCATGACCACAATCATACTTCATCACGCATCTATTTCACAGGGTGTTAACATGCATACACTCAATAATCATTCACATCAAATCATTATCAAATAGACTCATCATGCACAGTAGTCAGTCAAACATCTTCAGAACAAGTTTTCAAGTCAAGCATACACACTGAAAAAATAAAATTCAAAAATTTAAAATGCAAAAGTAAAGAAGAAATCCTAGGTTGCCTACTAGTAGCGCTTGTTTAACGTCGCGGGCCTGACCCAAACCTGTTTAGCATTTGTCAGTGAATGCTAGCCGTCCAACACCCTTCAGTAGGTGTACTTTCCGGGTATCCTTCAGTAGATACCAAAAGTTTAGCACCCCTCAGTAGATGCTACCCAAAAATTGTTCCAAATTTTACATGTTCAAAAGAAAAATAACAAAAATAAAAATTGTCTTAAAGTACAAAAAGTTCTTACTCACACTGGAATCTTCATCATCCCACCTTCTCAGCTTTTGTCTTTCTACTTGGCGAATAGCAGAGGAATATGGCCTTCTGATTTCCACCATTCCTTCCTCTTTGAGCTTCTTGTTGACAATCGATTTCCTGTTTTTGTATATAACAGCTACACCTCGTGGAAATAGTTTGTCCTCTAAGTGGGTGACTTTCCTTTATCTGTCTTTTCCTTTTCATGTGCCTGCAAAATAGTACAGCTGTTAAGATGATCATTACCTGTGGTGTTTTCTTCTCTGCCAGCTTCTCTTCTAGCCTTTTTATATCTAGATCTGTTTATTACTCTCCTTCTTTCTCCTTCAGATCCCTTATAGGGTAGCACTTGGTCGTGATCTCTTAACACTATTTTCCCATCATAAACACGTATCGTCATCTGAGAAGTCCTCATAAATGGCCTTCCCAAAATTAATGGGATTCTTCCATCATTTACCATATCCACTACCATGAAATCAACCAAGAATTCCAACTCTTCAATTCGAACAATTGCATCTTCCCACATACCTAAAGGTTTTTTTACTGATCCATCTGCAACTGTCAAGTAAGTGTATGCTGGTTTCAATTTTAGCCCTCTAATCTTCTTGAAGTCACTAAAGGACATTAAATTCACACTAGATCCTGAATCGATCATAGCTCTCCCTATATCCACATCATTGATCACACAAGGGAGAGTCAAACTTCCTAAATCCTTTAATTTTTGGGGATGGTCTTTCTTCCTTGGTTTAACTATTCGTGCTTGATCTTCTTCCTCCTCATCAAGATCAGCTATCTTGCGAGGACGGTATTCATTCAGTTTCTCATCTTTAGGCACTTGCGGAAACGGTCCAGGCATGATAGTTACCTGATTAAAAATTTCTCGGAATAACTCGTAAGGACTCTTCAGCTTCCTTTCCTTTTTCTCTTCCTCTTCGCAATTTTTCTGCTTATTGCACTTACTCTTACCAACCATCTCTTCCTCTTCATCTTCACTACTCCCAATTTCAATTATTTCTTCTACTGGCTTCCTTTTATTTCTCGTCATCACCACTTTGCATTCATCCTTGGGGTTAACCTCAGTGTTATCCCGGAACTGGTTTTTTTCTGCGGTGTCAACTCTTTTTGACAGCTGCCCAATTTGTGTCTCCAGTGCTCTAAAACTAGCTTGGTCACTTGCTTGTTGAGACTCATAGACTTTCAAAAATTTGTCAAACCGGTCATTTAATTCTCTGACGGTCTCCGTCAAGCTGTTCACCTGCTGCATAGAGGTGAGGGTTGCTGCTGCCGGAAGCCTCCTACTTGTCCAGAAGAAGTGTTCTGATTTTGTCCAATGCTAGGGTGGTTCTTCCAACCTTGGCTAGAGTTGCCTTGGTTAGAACTACCTTGCTTAAACGGGAATTGATTTCATATGTAGTTGACATCCTGCTGCATTTCTTCAGGAAAAACACATTGACCATTGATGTGGTCACCACCGCATAAGTTGCAAAGTTGTTGAGTTTGAGAAATATTTCTTAACCGTGTTGGAAATTCAGAAAGGACCTTTGTCAGCTTGTCCAATTTCTGGTTAAGAATATGATTCTGCGCAGCCATTTCTCCTTTCTGTGCGCCTCTCTCACTTTGGGAAGCTTCATTCAGAGCCATGTCTTCAATAAAGTCATAGGCTTCATCCTCAGTTTTTCTATTTATATTGCCTCCAGTTGAGGCATCCAGCATCATTTTTGACTGAGTGTTAAGCCCTCCTAGAAAAGCAAGCAAATAAGCAGTCTTGTCAAATCCGTGAACTGGAGTTTTTCTCAATAGGCCTTTGAATCTGTCCCATGCCTGTCCGAGAGTTTCCTCCATCCCTTGCTTGAATGAGGAGATTTCAAGCTTCCCTTCATGAATCTTGGTTTGCGGAAAATATCTGTTGACAAACTGTTTGGCCAACACATCCCAGTTTCTGAACGTCCCTTCAGCAAATGAGTGCAACCAATCCTTGGCGTTTCCTCCCAAAGAGAACGGGAATAGGCTAGGTCTGGTCCTTTCATCTGAGACTCCGGCCATCTTAACAGTATTGCAAATTTCGCAAAAGATGGTCAAATGCTTGTAGGGATTCTCACTTGACAATCCATGGAACTGGTTACTTTGGACCAACTGAATAAGTGCAGGGCTCATCACCAAATTCGTTGCATTTTCCGCAGGAATGAAATTGCTGTTGAAATTCAAGGGACCCACAGTGTTAGCTGAGTCCCCCAGTGTACGTCTCGGAGGAGGAGGTTGTTCCGCCATCTCCTCTAAGTCTTGTGCAAAAGATTGCAAAAGTGGTTCAGGAGAAGGAAAGTTTTCACGTTCATAATGATTAACTCTCCTCCCTCTCCTGTCTGGTAGCCCCTCGAGAAGAGGTTGCTGGTCTTTTCTGCTCCTAGTGTGTACTCCTTCTTGCATACACAAGAGAAAATACCCCTAAAAGAACTTTTACAGAAAAATAAAATAAAACAAAACAAAAGAAAAATATAAACAAATAATTACAAACAAGTCAAATTCAGTCAATTCACACTACTGAATAAGTCAAACCTCGAGTCCTCGGTAGCGGCGCCAAAAACTTGTTAGCGGATTGACAAGTGTACCAAATCATATCAAGTAATAAAAATGGTAAATCCCATTATCGTTCTTCCCATGAGACTCGAAAGGCCTTATTGTTCGCGTGAATCAAAATCATAAGACTTGTGGAGAAAAATTCATTAATTGTGGTGGATGCAATGACAGAAAATAAATATGCAATGTGATTCAATTGACAAGATTTAGGCAATGGATGAATGGAGTTGTTGGGGGTTTACAATTTCATCTAATCCTCTCTCTTTTATTTACTCCTCTTGTTTAAACGACGTTATTATCTAATTGCATGCAAACTTTCTTGGCCTCCCCTTAACCCGATCGCTCGGCGAAAAGGGCCTATTACTAATTACCGGCTTGCTATCCCTAGCCTTCCCTAGCAACTAGCAACGCATTACAAACAGAAGCAAATACAATTGGTCATCCTACTCCCCTATCCCTAGGTGGTATTGCTTAACCAAGGAAAGTCTCACAAGTTCATGCCATTACTGTACGTCCCCCTATCAATAAAGTCAAAGATCAATTACCGAATGAGTTAAACGATAAAGGCATTAAGCACAGTATGAGAATCCAACAATTGATAATAAACGCATATGAAAAACATATAATTCAAACAAGAGTTTCAATAAACGAGAGTATCAAAAGATTACATTGTTCCCCCAACAACAAAAAGGGTTTAGTTCACCATAGTCATGGTGAACCAAGATGAAAATAATGGAAGATATGGAAAGCAAACCCTAGAAAAGACGAAAAGGAGCCTAAGCATCCAAGAGATCATCTCCAAAGAGTGCAAAGTAGGTCTGGCCGCACTCCTCTGTCAAAAGAATGAATTGGAATTCGTAACAGGGCTATTTATAGGTGAGAAGCGAAGCAGAAAAATAGGCCCAAGCCCAGCTGACCACCGCCCGACGTCACACTTTGCCGCCCGGCGGTGGACATTGAATCGCACCACCGCCCGGCGGTAGGGGTCTACCACCTGACGGTTTCCCTCGTGCCGCAAAACCGCCCGGCAGCAGGGGTCTGCCTCCCGGCGCCCAATACCGGTGTCTTCTCCTCCCGTTTGACTGCCCGGTGCTAGGGGTTTACCGCCGGGCGGTGCCTAGACTATTCTTTTCTTTGATTTTCTCGCTTTTCTTGAGTCTATGACCTTCATCTTTATTCCCAATCTTCACTTCTGTCAATTTTGCTGCAAAACAATGCAAAGCAAGCATAAAATCGCTAAAAACAACTTTTGACCCTCGACTGACTCGTTTATTTAGTTTTGTTAGATTTCAAGCTCATTCTAAGCAACAAAGGGCGTAATTTAGTCCAAATTAGCATATGAAAATTACGATTTTTCAACCGTTATCACCAACTCAATGCTAGCTGGTGCAGGATAGGTGGTCAATCTCTCCCAGCCTTGCCCCTCAATCTCCAGTTGAATCTCTAGAGCTAAGTCAGGGATGTACATGGCCTTCCTCTCCATCAGCAAACGCCTCTCTTGGACAGTAACATAATGCTCCTAATGCTTTCTAGAGAGGAACCTAGAAGAATAGAATCTCCTTGGCCTCTCTAGCTCCTTCCTCTTGTTGCCCATAGCTCTCATTCTTTTTGAGGTAGACATTCCTGCATCAAATAAATCCAATAACATTCACAGAAACATCGTTAGAGATTAGTACATCATCAATTTATTTCCAAACCGAGTACAGGCTAACACTGAGGGAAAAACAGGGCCCCTTAGCATCCCGTCAAGCATTCAAGCAAAATTCACTACAGACCGCTCAACGTCTAGGGAGACCGCTCAACGGTTTGCCTCTAGTTGTGCCACAGCTCAGCGTCATAACAGACCGCTCAGCGATGGCGGCTAGGGTTTTTCAAAAACCCTTCCTAAACTGTCCTAATCTCCACTCTATTGCTAATTTCATCAATCCAGACCAAAACCATGCAATTCAATCGGTTCAAACAGTTTCTATATCCTCAATTCATGCATAGAAATCAATAGCCCTAATTTATCATGTTCCTACACATGTTCTTCATCAAATTTCCAAAATTAGAAACCCTAAGAATGAAATTGCACAACTTACTTGAGTGGAGACTTTGAATGCTTGCAAAAATTGTCTAATTGATGATGTATGTCCTCTCCAATGCAAAACCCTCAACCAAAAACCCAAAACTTTAACAAAACAAAGGTAGAAAATTTAATTTTTAGTGAGTGGATGATGAGAAAATGAGGAAATCTCTCTAAAAAGTTCTTGAAAGTGAAAGATGAGTGCTAGGGCTTAGGGAGACCGCTCAGGCGCATTGCAAGGAAGAAGTTTGGAAGTGAAAAACGTTAAAACCGCTCAGCTTTAAGAAAGCCCGAGCCTAAAACACGCCGCAACCGCTCAGCGGTCAAATGGACCGCTCAACGGTGGTTACTTGCCTGATTGGACTCATAAACTTTCAGGAATTTGTCAAATCTCTCATTTAGGTCTCTCACAACCTCTGTCAAATGGGTAACCTGCTGCCACAAAGGTGAAGGTTGTTGTTGCCTGAAGCCTCCTATTTGTGCAGATGGGTTATTTTGTTGCTGACCAATGCTAGGATGATTGTTCCAACTTGTCTAGGATTGCCTTGGTAAAATCCCCTGCCTGTACTGGTACTGATTTCCCCCATGTAATTAGCTTCCTACTGCATCTCCTCTGGTACAACACATTGACCATTGATATGGTCACCACCACAGAAATCACATAACTGTTGCGTTTAGGAGACTTTACGCATCTCCTTAGGAAGTTGTGAAAGGATTTTTATCAAATTATCTAGCTTTTGAGTCAATAGATGATTCTGAGCTAGGATGGCATCGTCTGCAGGCAAGCGCAAAACTCCTCTCTTCTGTGTAGGTACACCCCTTTCACTATAATTTTCTTGCTCATTAGCAGCCATACTCTCTATCAAGTCATAGGCTTCATCTTCAGTCTTTTGTTTAATATCACCTCCAGTTGAGGCGTCAAGCATCATCTTCGACTGAGTGTTCAAACCTCCAAGGTATGCAAGAACTAAGGTGGTCTTGTCAAAACCATGGATTAGCGTCTTTCTTAGCAAGCCCTTGAATCTTTCCCATGCTTGACCTAGAGTCTCTTCCATGCCCTGCTTGAATGATGAGATCTCCAGCTTTCCCTGAGTAACTTTAGACTGTGGAAAATATTTAGTTACAAACTTTGTAGCCACAGTCTCTCATGTGGTGAATATTCCTTTAGGAAAGGAATTAAACCACGCCTTAGCATTGCCCGCCAATGAGAATTGGAACAAGCTAAGCTTTACTCTTTATTCTGACACACCCGTCATCTTCACAGTATTACAAATTTCACTAAACGTTGTCAAATGATCATATGGGTTCTCATTTGACAAGCCGTGAAACTGGTTGCTTTGCACCAGGTGTATAAGTGCTGGATTCATCACCATGTTGGTCGTTTGATCCGTAGGCATGGCTATGCTGTTAAAATGGAAGGGGCCAACATCATTAGATTGGTCTGCGAGTGTGCATCTTAGAGGAGGTTGTTCAACCATCTCCTCTGTTCTTTGATCTGGTGAAGGTGATAGTAATCTGCTAGGAGAAGGAAACAAATCCCTAGATGGGCGTCTGACTCTCCTTCTTCCCCTTGTCTCGCTCAAGCCTTCAAGAAGAGGTTGTGTAGTTTCTTTGCTTCTAGTATGTCGAGTCTCCTGCTGCATGCACAAGAAACACAAACCCTGGTAGCACTTTTATAAAGAATAAAAAATAAAAAGTTAAAAAGATAAAAACAAAATATATACAAATATTTACAATCAAGTCAAAGTTAATCAATTTACACTACTAGATAAGTTAAACCACGAGTCCCCGACAACGGTGCCAAAAACTTGTTAAGACCCTGACAAGTGTACCAGATCGTTATCAAGTAATATAATTGGTAAACCCAATATCGTTCTCCCAAAGGACTCAAAGGCCTAATCTTTCGTGTAAAGTAATCGCATAAGACTTGAGAAAAGAAATTAATTTGAGTTTTTGTATGCAAGACAAAAGTAAACATGCAAATGTAGTGATTCAATTGGCTAAAAGAAAATATGGATGAATAGAGTTGTTGAGGTTTTCAATTTCATCTTATCCACCCTCATATATCTACTCTTCTTATTTAATTTGCTTATTTATCATATTGTCATGCAAACTTTCTTGGTCTATCCTTAACCGAATTCCTTGGCGAAAAGAGCCTATTACTAATTACCGGCTTGCTACCCCTAGCCTCCCCAAGTAATTAATAATGCATGATAAACGGAAGCAAAATACAATTGATCGTCCTACCCCTATCCCTAGGTGGTATTGCTTAATCAAGGAATTCTCCCTAGTTCATGACATTACTGTACGTCCCCGTATCAATAAAGACAAACAACATTTACCGAATGAGTTAAACGATAAAAGCATTAAATACAGGTATGGAACCCAACAATTGATAAATCAAGCATATGCAAGCATATAAAATAAATAAGAATTTGGATATATGAGAGTTTCTAAAGATTACATTGTTCCCCAACAACAAAGGGTTTAGTTCACCATAATCATGGTGAAACTAAATGAAATATAATGGAAGAATGGAAAAGCAAACCCTAGGTTTGATAAAGTGGAGCCTAAGCATAAAAGTAATCTCCTTCAAGGTGTGTAGGGCTGTTGTGGACGTTTCTCTCTACCAAAAGAATGAGTTTTGATTCGCACTGGGTCTATTTATACACCAAAAAGATAACAGAAAGATCTCAGAATCTGCAATATAAAAACAGACAACCGCCTAGGCGCCTAAGTTGACCGCTCAATGGTTTGCCTTCAAGCTGGACCGCTGAGCGGTTTGGCTCTAATTGTCCTGGACTCAACGTCACCGCTTGGGTGCCAAACGTGTCTCTCCCTCGAATAGGACGCTCAGCATTGGAATTTGACGCTGAGCGGTTCATAGACTCTTGTTTTCTTCCTTTTTCTTCTTCTTTCTTGAGTCTATGACCTTCCTACTTCACTTCCATCTTCAATTCTCATAAAAAACGCTGCAGAACAATGCAAAACAAGCATAATATCTCTAAAAACAACTTTTAACTCTCATGTGACACAACTTAAGTGTTTTACTTGATTTTAAGCTCATTCTAAGCCCCAAAGAGTGTGTTTTCATATCAAATTTATGCATGAAAATAACGGTTTTTAGACCGTTATCAAAGGCAGTTGTCACTAGAAATGGCAGGGTATTCGATGAGAGAAAAGAAAGAGAGATTGCAAGAAAAAGAAAAATATGAGAGAGAAAGAGAAAAACAAGAGAATGAGAGAAAAGAAAAAGAGAGAGAAGAAAAAAAGGGAGAGTGAGGAATAAAATGAGAAAAAAAAGAAAGAAATTTTTGAAAACTCTCTTCCTTACCCAAAAAAATATTCTACGAAGGGAAAAGAAAAGCAGTTTGAGCGCTTCGTGGAGATCTTCAAAAAACTGGAGATCAACATACCTTTCTCTGAAGCCTTGCAGCAAATGCCCTCATATGCCAAATTTTTGAAGGAGCTCCTCACTAAGGAAAGAAAATACATTGAAGAGGAGACCATTGAAGTACAAGGAAACTGCAATACCATTATACAAAAACTTTTACCTCCCAAGTTGAAAGATCCAGGAAGTTTCACCAACCCCTGCACTATAGGAAATGTCTCTGTTGGGAAAGCATTAATTGATTTGGGGGCCAATATCAATCTCATGCCACTCTCTATGTTTGAAAAGATTGAAGGCTTGGAACTTAAGCCTACCCGGATGACTCTCCAACTAGCAGATAGATCTCTAAAATATCCTTATGGTGTAGATGAAGATGTATTGGTAAAAGTGGACAAGTTCCTGTTTCCTGTTGATTTTGTTATCATGGAGATGGAAGAAGATGTGAATGTTCCTCTTATTCATTGGAGACCTTTCATGAAGAATGCAAGAGTCCTAATTGATGTGGAAAATGGCCAACTGAAAGTGAGAATGCAAGATGAAGAAGTGAATTTTGATGTCTTTCAAGCCATGGCTCACCCAAAAGATAATAAGGGTTGTTTCCATCTTGACACTCTTGACAAAATATGCATGATTCAAGAAAAAGAGGTATGTGATGTTCCCTCTCCGGAAGAAACACTTGATGACAATTATGAAGAATTGACTGAGGAAGGTTTGGATAATTTTGAAGAATTAAAGAAGGCCCCTTTGTTGAACCCAGAAGAAAAAGTCAAGGAAATAAAACCAGAGCTGAAAATGCTACCTCCTCTTGAAATATGTATTTTTAGAAGAAGGGGGAAACAAGCCAGTCATCATCAGTAATTCTCTCTCTCCCAAGGAAGAAGAAAAATTAATAGAAGTGCTCCAAGCCAACAAAGGAGCTATTGGATGGTCAATCTCAGATCTCAAAGGCATAAGCCCAAATTATTGCATGCACAAAATATTCATGGAGGATGACTACAAGCCAGTGGCTCAACCACAAAGAAGATTAAATTCAGTTATGAAAGAGGAAGTGAGAAAAGAAGTACTAAAAGCTACTTGAAGCCGGTATTATTTATCCTATCTCTGACAGTGCACGGGTAAGTCCAGTATAGGTGGTACCCAAGAAAGGAGGAATGACAATTATTTACAATGAAAAAAATAAACTCATTCCCACAAGGACTGTTACTGGATGGAGGATGTGTATTGATTACAGGAAGCTAAGCAATGCTACAAAGAAGGATCACTTTCCTATTCCTTTCATGGATCAAATGTTAGAGAGATTGGCAGGTCAGGGTTTCTATTGTTTTCTGGATGGATATTCAGGGTATAATCAAATTGTGGTGGATACTAAAGACCAGGAAAAACATGGCTTTTACCTGTCCTTTTGGAATTTTTGCTTACAGAAAAATGCCCTTTGGACTATGTAATGCCCCAGCCACTTTCCAGAGATGCATGCAAGCAATTTTTTCATATTTAATAGAAAAATTCATTGAGGTCTTCATGGATGATTTCTCAGTTTTTGGTAGTTCCTTTCATCAATATTTGTCTAACCTGGATATAGTACTCAAAAGATGCATCCAATCCAATGTTGTTTTCAATTGGGAAAAATGCCACTTTATGGTAACATAAGGTATTGTTTTGGGGCACAAAATTTCTTCCAGAGGAATTGAATTGGACAGAGCCAAAGTAGAAGCCATTGAAAAACTTCCACCACCCACCAATGTGAAAGGAATCAGAAGCTTTTTGGGACATGCTGGTTTTTATAGGAGGTTCATCAAAGACTTTTCAAAAATTGCAAAACCACTAAGCAACCTCCTTGTAAAGGATGTCCCTTTTGTGATGAATGAAGAGTGCCTTAAAGCCTTTGAGATCTTGAAAAAGAAATTAATTTCGGCCCCTGTAATTGTAGCTCCTGATTGGAATCAAAGCTTTAAACTGATGTGTGATGCCAGTAATTATGCCATAGGAGCAGTTCTTGGTCAAAGAAGATAAAAGGTTTTCCACACCATTTATTATGCAAGTAAAGTTCTGAATGAAGCCCAATTGAACTATGCCACCATAGAGAAAGGGTTTCTTGCTCTTGTGTATGTGTTAATCCCCTAGCAAGTGTACCAGATCGTTATCAAGTAATATAATTGGTAAAACCCAATATCGTTCTCCAAAAGGACTCGAAGGCCTAATCTTTCATGTAAACTAATTGCTTAAGACTTGAGAAGAGAATTAAAGTTCAGTTTGGAATGCAAAGAACAAAACCTAAACATGCAAATGCAATTGATTCAATTGGCAAGGAAAAAACTATGAATGAATCGAGTTGTTGGGGTTTACAATTTCATCTTATCCACTCTCATCTATCTACTCTTCTTATTTAATTCACTTGTTTATCTAATTGCATGCAAACTTTCTTGGTCTACCCTTAACCCAATTCCTTGGCGAAAAGAGCCTATTATTAATTACCGACTTGCTATCCCTAGCCTCCCCTAGTAACTAATAATGCATACCAAACGGAAGCAAAATACAATTGATCGTCCTACCCCTATCCCTAGGCGATATTAGCATAATCAAGGAATTTCCCACCAGTTCATGACATTATCGTACGTTCCCGTATCAATAAAGACAAGCAACTTTTACTGAATGAGTTAAACAATAAAAGCATTAAGCATAGATGAGAACCCAACAATTGATAAAAAAGTATATGACAAGCATATTGAATAAATAAGAATTTAAATAAATGAGAGTTTCAAAAGATTACATTGTTCCCCAACAACAAAGGGTTTAGTTCACCATGGTCATAGTGAAACTAGATGAATATAATGAAAAGAATGGTAAAGCAAACCCTAGATTGGATAAAAAGGAGCCTAAGCATCCAAAAAATCTTCTCCAAGGAGTGTAAGGTAGGTCTAGACATCTCCCTCTGCCAAAGAATATGTTTTCAAGTTGCACTGGGGCTATAAAAACTGAATCTACAGTATAAAAACTGACAACCGCTTGGGCGCCAAAGTGGGTCGCTCAGCGGTTTGCCTCAAGCCGCTTTGACCGCTCAGCGGTCAGTTTTGCCGCTAAGTGGTTTCCCTCTAATCGCTCAGAGCGCTCAACGGTCCATTCTGGCGCTCAGCGGCATACTTGACCCTTCTTTTCATCATTTTTCTCTTTCTTTCATGGGTCTAAGTCCTCCTTACTTCACTTACATCTTCAATTCACCTTAAAAACCTGCAAAATAATGTAAAAACAAGCATAATATCTCTCAACCAACTTTTGACTCTCCTATGACTCAACTACGTGTTTTGCTTGATTTGAAGCTCATTCTAAGCCATAAAGGGTGTGATTTAATATCAAAATTAAGCATGAAAATAACGATTTTTCAACCATTATCAGTATGCTTTAGAGAAATTTAGACCATATTGGGTCTAAGGTGATTGTCTACACTGACCATGCGGCTATAAAGTATTTGCTAGCCAAACCAGATTCCAAACCACGGTTGATCAGATGGGTACTTTTACTACAAGAATTTGATGTGGAAATCCGTGACAAGAAAGGGGAGTGAAATGTAATTGCTGACCACTTATCCCGACTAGTGAATGATGAAGTCACAGGCAAAGAGACAGAAATTTGGGAATCTTTCTCAGATGAAACACTTATGTATATTCAGCAAAGGCCGTGGTTTGCGGACATGGCCAATTTCAAAGCTGCAGGAGTCATCCCAGAAGATCTCAACTAGCAACAAAGAAAATTTTTTTTGCATGATGCTAAACAATTTGTTTGGGATGATCCCTATCTCTTCAAAATTGGAGCAGATAATCTTCTGAGGCACTGTGTGACTAAGGAAGAAGTGAAAGGAATTTTATGGCACTGTCATGGCTCACCTTATGGAGGACATTTTAGCAGAGAAAGGATAGCCGCAAAGGTACTGCAGTCAGGATTTTATTGGCCAACCCTTTTTAAAGATGCTCTTAATCATGCCATGAACTGTGATAAATATTAAAGAACAGGGACCATTTTGATAGCATTTTGAAACACCGTTATTTGCTATGTGATTTTGATACTAAAAGCACCCTTTTACACTTAGAAACTTGCTTGGATTCATGTGTTTTCAATAAATTGTGTGAATAAGAGAGTTGAGGTTGATTTCAACAGTTTTCTAACAAATTCCCCTTGTTTTTACAGAGATTGAAGGGATACTGGAAGAAGAAGTGAAAAGTACAGAAGATGGAGCTCAAAAAGGGTAAAAAAAAGGCACCAAGAAGAAGGAAGACCCGAAGCCCAGGCGATAGGAACGAGAAAACAGCGCGAGCCATATCACCGCTGCTCGCCCGGGCGACGGCCCCGACGCCCGTGCGACGGCCCCGACGCCCGTGTGACAGACGCTCAAAGCCTAGGCGTCCAAATCTGATGCCCAAGCCAAACATGCACCTCAATTCTCGCCCAGGCGAGCTCCCTGTGACGCCTGGGCGATACATCACCTAGATCGGGCCCTGTTTCTGCTTTGTTTTGATTCTTTCGGACCGGGCCGCACTTTGGGACGCGTCTGACACTATTTAAAGGACCCTAGGCCCCAAGTTTTGCATCCCTAGCAGAGAAGAGCATAGCAATACACTCTTAGCCAATTCTTAGTCTTCCATTCTCTCTTCTTTCTTCCATTGTTCATAGAGTTCCCCCATGTCTATGGGGAACTAATTTCTATTTTTGTTAAGGAATGATGTAACCTTGTAAACTCTCATGTATTTGAATTGATTCTTAATTTCATATGTTTTTTCATTAATTGTTAGAGTAATTTATCTGTTCTTATTGCTAGCTTATACAATAGCATAATCTGTGATTTGCTTGAGTGCCGACAGGTTCCTTTCAATTCAGGTCCTTGTTAAATTACTCCTAAGGGTTATATTGATTAGACATGAGGGTATGGGTCTAGTCGTCTTAACCTCTTGATCTTCACATCTTTTTACCAGGAATGCTAGGAATTGTATGAACTGGTAATTAGGGACAAACTTATTTACTGAGACATCGGGTTTAAGTGTTTTAGTGAGGGACGTTAGCATTAATGAATAAAGAGGAATTCTTATATACATGACGGGAACTTGGTGAAATCTAACCCCAACAACATACTCATCTGATATCAATCAATTTCCATTCATCTCAGTGCTTTTTTGCCACTAATCAATTTTATTTTGCTTTATTTTATTATGGTTTAATACCTATTTTGGTCCCTCTTTTTGGGGGGTTTGTTCAAAGTGGTCCTCCCTTTTTTAAAAAGTTCAATAAGGTTCTATTTTTTGCAAAAACTGTGCAAATTAGTCCTTTCTGCTAACGGCGTTAATTCTGCTAACGGCAGAGCTGCCAGCTGGCAAATATTTGATGACTTGTACAAATAAAATTCGTTTTAGTCCTCATATTGGTTTAAAAATGTTTATTGTGGTCCCCTTTTACTAAAAAGGAAAATGATCCTTAGAGACAGTAAGCAGCTTCACAAATTTGTAAATGGATGCTCTTGTGGAAAGTTTTGTGGTTTTCTAAGAAAACAGCAGCTAAAATTTCACGTGTTACAATCCAATCTTTTTTCACATCTCCATACTTACTAATATAACACGTGAAACTACACTGATAAGCTTCAACTTATTATGATTATACTTTCCCAAAAGGTTAGCGCATGAATTACTAGATCACGTGTGAAATCTTTAACATGTATTAAAACGGGACCACAATAAACATTTTTAAACCAATAGAGGACCACAATGAACATTTTTAAACCAATATGAGGACTAAAACGAATTTTATTTGTACAAGTCATCAAATATTTGCCAGCTGGCAGCTCTGCCGTTAGCATAATTAACGCCATTAGCCAAAGGGACTAACTTGCACAGTTTTTGCAAAAAGTAGGACCTTATTGAACTTTTTAAAAAAGGAAGGACCACTTTGAACAAACGCTCAAAAAGAGGGACCAAAATAGGTATTAAACCTTTTATTATTCTTTCATTACAAATCCATGATCTCTTTTATTTTCAGTCTTAATTAGTCTTGTTTTCTCACAATTGTTCAGCGCCGAGAGTCCTCTGGGATACGATACTTGGTCTTACCATTTTATATTACTTGTGCGATGTTGTCTCCTTGGCAAGCGTACCAGATCGTTCCAAGTAAAATAATTGGTTTAACCGAATATCGTTCTCTCCCAAAGGACTCACGGCCTTATCGTTCGTGTGAATTAAAATAGTAAGACTTGTAAAGAAAAAGATTAATTGTTTGGAATGCAAGAACACAAAATAAACATGCAATGTGGTTGATTCAATTGACGAAAAAGACTATGTATGAATGGAGTTGTTGGGGGTTTACAATGTCATCTTATCCGCTCTCTCTTATCTACTCCTCTTGTTTAAATTGCTTTGTTATCTAATTGTTATGCAAACTTTCTTGGCCTCCCCTTAGCTCGATCCCTCGGCGAAAAGGGCCTATTACTAATTACCGGCTTGCTATCCCTAGCCTCCCCTAGTAACTAGCAACGCATTACCGAACAGAAGCAAAAATAATTGATCGTCCTACCTCCCTATCCCTAGGTGGTATTTCATTAATCAAGGAATTTCTCACCAGTTCATGACATTACTGTACGTTCCCGTATCAATAAAGACAAACAACAGTTATCTAATGAGTTAAACGATAAAAGCCTTAAGCACAGATGAGAACCCAACAATTGATAATCAAAGCATATGAGAATCATATAAATAAACAAGCATATGATAAGCACCGTGCAACATAAAAAAGAAAGAAAAGAAAGCGTGTAGTTTGATTTCAAAGCAAAAGAATCAGGCCTTCATCCAATTCATCCAAAATCTAACACCGTGAACATGGTTCCCCAAGAGGAAAAAAAACTTTGTAAAAAAACGTTCCAACCTCACTAAAAGTGAAATGTCACACTGAAATATGCTTGCATCCAACAGTTGTGAATCAATGCATCACTTCTTGAAGAAAAGGGAAAATAAAAGTTTTTAATCTTTCATCCATAATCCATGGTTCAAATAAAATAAATGCTCTGTAAAAACATTCAAGCCAAAAGTCCTCTCTTTATTTCCGAGAGTGGCGGCTCTCTCCCCCTCATTCACCCAATGCCCATCAACATGAATAACATTTTCAAGCTCTCCAAATGTTCAAAGAAAAGCTGCCCAGTGAAGAGAATGAGTGTCTCAGCTGCACACCCTTTTACAAAATGCCGAGAGTCCTACTAAATGAGGTGGGGTCCACCTTCTTTGAAAAACCCTAGCTGCATCTTTACAATTGGGCTTTTTACATTTTTGCCAAAATGGCCCATTGTTCATAATTTTAATTAAAGCTTCCTAGACAACTAAGTTACCATTTAATTAAAAATTAAATGCCTAATTGTAGAGTCTTTAATGATCATGCCTCCATCCAAATGCTCCAAAAGATATCTCCAAAATTTCCCTACAACCAAAAATACAATTAATCAGCTCAGAAAATTCAAATTAACTAAAATAAGAATTTTCGATCAAATTAAGCAAAATTAGGAAAAACGAGAAAATACCAGACAATTAAGCACAATTCCCTTATTTAATTTAGCGCAATAAACCAAATACAATCAAGAAAATATCGACTCATTACCGAGCCAAGTTATAACCTGCTTGTGAGTATGTTTGATTGTAGTTAAATCAACGACAAAATTAATTTGTCTGACATTGTGATAACAGATAGAAACACCATACCATGCACCTGTGAGTTGAGTGAGACACTTTTGAATGCTTGAGAGATATATTTGAGTCCTTGAGTGAAACACTTTCCCTGGTGAGGAATAGTTCTCTGAATTTTTGAATGCATCTCTGTTTGGTTGATTGATCACTTTTAAGGATAGCACTTGTTTAAAAGACATCACATTAAGCATGATTGAATTGAAGCATCTGCACATCTTGAATGAAATCTTATGCTGAAATTGATAAAAGTGATTCCTTGTCTTGAAAAAGATTTTTTTGAAAAAGGTTGAGTCATTGTAGTGATTGTTCTAAAAAGTTGAGTTGCATTTTGTTAGCTTGAGGACAAGCAAAGTTCTAAGTTTGGGGTTATGATAACGATTTGAAACACTGTTATTTGCTATGTGATTTTGATACTAAAAGCACCCTTTTTCACTTAGAAACTTGCTTGGACTCATGTGTTTTCAATAAATTGTGTGAATAAGAGAGTTGAGGTTGATTTCAACAGTTTTCTAACAAATTCCCCTTGTTTTGACAGAGATTGAAGAAATACTGGAAGAAGAAGTGAAAAGTACAGAAGATGAAGCTCAAAAGGGGTCAAAAGGGCACCAAGAAGAGGGAAGACCAGAAGCCTAGGCGACAGGAAGGAGAAAACACATGAATTGAGTGTGTATGCTTGGCTTGAATACTTTTCTGAAGATGTTTGACTGAATAATTTGCATGATGAGCTTATTTGATGATGATCTGATGTGAATGATAATTGAGTTACGTTACATGTTGATATCTTGTGAAACATATGTGTGATGAATTATGATTGTGGTTATGATGCTAAGCAGGGTGTATGAATGAATGTGTGTGAGAAAGCATGTTGTGTGAGGTATTGAGCTCCAGAGTTTTATTGTTATATGAATTTATTCACAGGAAAATAGCGCGAGCCATATCACCGCTGCTCGATGCCTAGGCGTCCAAATTTGACGCCCAGGCCCAACGTGCACCTCAAATCTCGCCTAGGCGAGCTCCCTACGACGCCTGGGCGATACATCACCTGGATCGGGCCCTGTTTCTGCTCTGTTTTGATTCATTCAGACCGGACCGCACTTTGGGACGCGTCTAACACTATTTAAAGGACCCTGCGGCTCTAGGTTTTGCATCCTTGGCAGAGAAGAGCATTGCAATACACTCTTAGCCAATTCTTAGTCTTCCATTCTCTCTTCTTTCTTCCATTGTTCATAGAGTTCCCCCATGTTTATGGGGAACTAATTTCTATTTGTTGTTGGGGAATGATGTAACCTTTTAAACTCTCATGTATTTGAATTGATTCTTAATTTCATATGCTTTTTCATTAATTGTTAGAGTAATTCATCTGTTCTTATTGCTTGCTTATACAATAGCATGATATGTGATTAACGTGAGTGCCAACAGGTTCCTTTCAATTTAGGTCCTTGTTAAATTACTCCTAAGGGTTATATTGCTCAGACATGAGGGTATGGTTCTTAGTCGTCTTAACCTCTTGATCTTCACATCTTTTACCAGGAATGCTAGGAATTGTATGAACTGGTAATTTGGGACAGGCTTATTTACCGAGACATCGAGTTTAAGTGTTTTAATAAGGGATGTTAACATTAATGAATAAAGAGGAATTCTTATATACATGAGAGGGAACTTAGTGAAATCTAACCCCCAACAACATACTCATCTCATATCAATCAACCTCCATTCATCTCTGTGCTCTTTGCCTCTGATCAAATGCTTTACTTTATTATTCTTGCAACACTGATCAAATGGTTTATGGAAAAGTCTGCCACTTGCTAGTAGAGATGGAACACAGAGCACTATGGGCATTAAAATTCCTGAATTTTGATCCTGGAGACACTGCAGAAAAGACAAGAAGGCAAATCATTGAGCTTGAGGGGATGAGACTACACGCCTATGAGTCTTCTAAAAGCTATAAAAAAGGGTGAAGTACTATTATGATAAGAAGCTAGTAAAAAAGGTCTTTGCTCTAGGACAACAGGTGCAGCTGTTCAACTCTCGACTAAAACTCTTCCCAGGAAAGTTGAAGTCCAAATGGTCTGGCCCGTTCCTGATAAAAAATGTCCTCCCTCATGGAGTAGTTGAGTTGACAGATCTAGCTGCTGAACACCCACAAAAAAGATGGGTAGTCAACGGACAACGCCTCAAGCAATACTTGGGCGGGGAGGTGGAACGCCTCTCCACAGCCATGCAGCTGGTTGATGTGACATGAGCCTATTGGGTCAAGCTAGTGACGTTAAAGAAGCGCTTGCTGGGAGGCAACCCAGTGCTCTGAACTTTTACTTTTTAATTTTTGTTTTTATTTTTGGTTTTAATGTGTGTTTTCTTTTGTTTTATTTTATTGTGCTCTGCTTGAATGAACTGAACTACTTTGATTCACTTGTGCTCTCTTTTGTGTGATTGGTTTGCTTTATGAGATTCTAGTGTTTGATAGAAGTTGAAATGATGCATGATGATAAATTTGTAAGACATGTGCTTGAGATAAAGTTTGATTAAAATATTGAGCAGGATGTTTTCTGAATTTGAGAACTTGTCAGATTGCCTGTGTGAGTTTTGAGCTTCAAAGTATTTTTTTTTTAATTGTTATTACTTTGGAAGCATGAATGATTTTGCCAAAATTTTCTGTGATTGAACTACTTGATTGCAGGTTCCATATGATCAAGGCCATCTTTTGTTGTCCCTTATTCTCTTAGCCTTCACAAAAGTTTTTCCCTCTAAAAGGAGAATAATCTGTTCTAACCTTTGTGTTGAGATTGTTGACAACACAAACTCTATATCAAACTAGTTTTTGATGATGACAACACAGTGCTTAATAACAGTACATATGTTCCAGTATTTTTCGAAAGTTAGTTGAGCTTGTGTGACTTGGTCAACTGTAGTAAATATATATTGATTTTGTTGACTGAGGAGCCTTTGAGTTGACTGTCTGCTATAACTGTTTTAATACAGTTGACTGAATTAGTAGGCTATTCGACTGAGAAGCAATCTGATATAACAAAAAACTATAAATAGACAGAACACGAATTGTTCTGTGACTTTTGATGATCTAAAATTTTCATTTTCCTATTTTAGATTGAATTCTCTGTTTTAGAACCTCCAAGAATTCTCCAAGAAGACGGTGGTGATCTTTCTTGAGAGAGATTCAAAGGGAGGAGTCAATTGCGCTCACTAGTTTATCATTATCTGCACAAAGAAGGTGCTTCTTGTTTGATCCTGAAGGCTTGGTATCCTGTGAAGACTGCTGCATTTGATTGAAGGCTTGGCAACCTATGTAGTCTGCTGTGATAGGCTTGGCATCCTGTGAAGAGTGCTGGTTACATGTTGAGGATTGTTCGACGTGGGTTTAGATTGCAGAAGAGGGGATTCTTCCTGCAATTTTGGTTTTTGTGTGCAACTATATTTTGGTTTTGGGTTAGAGAGGAGATTTATATTTTTGCGTGGTGCTTCTATAAATTCCTTGTTGTAAAAACCACAACCATTATAGTGCATTTGCTTCCTGGGTTGGAAGGACAATGGATGTAGGCATTGTTGGCCGAACCAGTATAAAAACCAGTGTTTGATTTTCTCTATCCCTACATTCTTTATTTCGAGTCGACTTTATCTGTTATGTAGTCACCTGCGTTTTTCCGCTGCATTGAATTTTCATTTACATGCATTTCAAGAAAGATAAAAAAGCTTTGCACTATAAAGATTGCGAAAAGATTTTGTTTTTGAACTAACACCAACTCACCCCCCTCTTGGTGTAAAACGAAGCAAACTTGTTTCCTAACAACTGACACCAGAGCTGGTTTTCATAAGATATTTGAAAATTCAGTCGACTCTGTTTTTATTCTATTCGACTGTAAAACTTGGGGATGGCTTCAAATTTTCAAACTTTTGGTGAATGTGCTTCAACAAACAGACCACCTCTTTTTGCTTGTGAAAATTATCCTTTTTGGAAAATTCGCATGCAAATCTTTCTTGAATCGCAAGATAAAGAAATTTTGGATGCCACTTTGAATGGTCCATATGTGCCTGCAAAAACTGTTGATAATGAAACTGTTTTAAAACCTTTTACTGAGTGGACTGCTGATGAAAATAGAAAAGCTCAGTATGATGTTAAAGCTAGAAACATCATTGCCTCTGCACTAACAATTGATGAATTTTTCACAATATCTCAATGCAAATCTGTAAAGGAAATGTGGGATGTTCTAGAGGTAACACATGAAGACACGAATGAAGTCAAGTGAGCCAGGAAGAATTCGTTGATACAAGAGTATGAATTGTTCAGAATGAAAGCTGGTGAAAACATCTATGATGTCCAGAAACGATTCACTCATATTGTAAATCACCTGATGGCTCTTCGCAAAGTCTTTGTCAAAGAAGAGATCAACATCAAGATTCTGAAAAGCCTGAATAGAAATTGGCAACCAAAAGGCACTGCAATCTCTGAATCCAAAGATCTTACAACTATGAATATGGCTACCTTGTTTGGCAAGTTACAGGAACATGAGTTAGAACTTGGTAGACTGAAGGATGAAGAGGAGATTGAAGAAAAGAAGTCCATTGCTCTGAAGGCAGCAAGCAAGAACATCACAGAAACATAGATGGACGACAAAGAGCTGATGACCTTGATGGTAAGAAAGTTTAGTCGACTTATACAAAATGATAGTCAACTGTCTAACTATGCAGGTCAAAGCAAAAAGAAGAGCTTCAGCACAAATGTTGTCAATGCTATGAATGTGGAAAAGAAGGTCACATCAAGCTTGACTGTCCTGAATTATAGCCAAAGCAGAAAGGAAAGAAAAGATTCCCTCAAGGCAGAAATATGAAAAGAAAAGGAGCCTACATTGCTTGGGAAAACTCAGATTTTGAGAAATCAAGTGATGAAAATTCTGATTACGAAGAGGAATCAAATTTGTGCTATATGACAGGTGTAACATGGGATGACTATGACAGTGATCCAGACATATCAAATGAACCAGTGGAAGTCAAATATGATCTGCTGCAAGATGCATTCAAAGAGTTACATGCTGAAGCCATGCGACTGCAATACAAGGTAAATCTACTATGCTCTGAAAGAAGAGACTTTAAAAATAGAATTAAGGACCTTGTTGCACAAAATGAAGAATTAGAGAAAGAATTGAATGAAGCTTTGTTATCTGCTAGGAAAGTTGAAATTAAAACTATTACAGTAGAAAAAGATTGTGAAAATTGTCCTACTCACATTGAAAAGATAAATTACTTGACTAGCACGCTAGCTAAGTTTACTCAAGGTAGAGACAACTTAGATGCTGTATTAAATTCATCTAACAAAATTACAAATAGGCAAGGAATTGGATACAAAGCTGACTCTAACAGAACCAATGCTAGCAATTTTATTGAATTAAGAAAACCTGCTAGAAATGCATGTTTTTACTGCAGATGTGTTGGTCATACTGTTAGAAATTTTTATTATAGAAATGTTATTGTTCCTCAAGGATTATATGTATGGATACAAAAGAAACATGTAACAAGAACTAACAATCAAGGACCCAAAGTCAAATGGGTACCAACAACCAAAACTTAATTGTTTTACAGGATATACAGCTGATGTAGAATTGTTCTCAAGGATGAATCAATTATGGAAAAGATAAAAAACCTTAAGTGTCTACAATTGGTAAATCTGTATCTATCTGTTGCATCATGCATATTATGATTTATTGTTGTTGTATGGTTGTTTGTGTTTTGTGCTTAATTGAATGATTGATTAAATATGCTTAAAGATGATTTCTTAATTCATAATCGACTGTTATATTAATATATTCGGCTGTGCACTAAAAAGTTCTGATTAGTCTGAAATTTAAAATCTCATTTTTGGTACGAAAGTGAAAATTAGGGGTTCCCTCCAAGTTGTTATTCAATATAAACTTGCTGAAATCTTGATAATCAGAAGTCATTGCACTCACTCTCGTTGATCGAAAACTCAACCATTGTCATCTCTTCGAAGAGAATCGTCAATCATTTTCAAATCACAATGGCTTCCAGCTCTACACCGAGAAGAAGGGTCAAGTCCATCGCCTCTAGAAGGGTGTATGATTTGAACGGATGGATAAGCGATGACGAAGCTCAATCAAAGTTTCTTGATTGCTGGAAAAGAACAACCTTGGTAACGCATAAATTTCTTAAGCTGAAATTTTTCAAAGACGAAGGGTTTCAGTTTCAAAGGTGGATTAAGCATCAGGGACTAAAACATTTTGTTGAAATGGCTAGCCCCTGGTATCCTGACTTGGTAAAGGTCTTTTATTGCAATCTGAAAATTGTGGATGACGTTCTGCACTCTCAAATTGACATCAAATTGACCAATGATGTCTGGAAAAAGGTTGGAGGATTAAAAATTGGTGGTGAAAATTGTCATTTAGGGATAGATGGATTTAACAAGCTAAATGAGTATCAATGTCTGACAAATGCAGATGATCACAGAGTGAATTCAAACTACAAAACGGGTGGCATGAAGAAAGATGAAAGGATGACTATCTATACCATAGCCTATATACTTATGGATAGAGGAGGAAACTATGCGTAGGCCACCACTGAAGACTTAATGTTGTTAAAGGCACTGAAGGAAAATATTCAAGTGGATTGGCCAGCTGCATATCTGAAAACATGTTGAAGGTAACAAAATCTAAATCAGGGAAGTTGCCTTACTGTGTCTTCATTTCAAAGATACTGATTTATTGTTGTGCTGAGTACATTGGTGAGTCAAGTGAACAATATCAAAGTTCAAGTTGTGTGAACAAAACTGTTCTTCACCTAATGCATATGGAGAAAACATCAGATGGTTAGAGATACAAAGATTAAATTTCAGTCGACAACAACACACCATCATCTTCTCAAGTAAATAAGTAGAGAGGAAGAAATGAATTTGAAAGAATTGTCCTGCAAGAATTAGCTAAGATAAAAAGAAGGCTTGATGAACAGAAAAACAACAGCACAATCCATGAAAATCCTGAAAATGCTAGCTCCTCTGAAAAATCATCTCGAAGAAGCAATGATGATAGTGAAGAGACAAGATCAGAGGACAGTTCAAGTGACATGATTCTCAAGTCATTCATTAATAAAAGGAGAAAGAAAAATTAGTTCTGTCCTTTTAAGTCTTAGCCTATGTTTTCACTTTCTACATGGCTTAGAATTCCATAACTTTTGTTTTTACTGTTTTGTTGTTTTTGATTTCCTTGTTTCGATCCAATCAATGTAATATCTTTTAATTCAAGGAAATGAAACTAGTCTTTTGAATCAATCCAATTGCTTGAATTGTTTGAATGATATCTGATATATTGGATGATCAATTTGACTATGCTCTGTTTGAAGTTAACTATGCTTAATCTATCTTGCATCTTTACATATTGACTTCTATTTTAATATGATTTAATTCTTGCTTAACCACTATGCTTGATCTAGAAAAGGTTGTTGAAAGGTTTTGCAGGAAGGACATTGCTTTGGAAATCTACAATTGGAATTCAACATTTACAAAAGCAATGCATTCGACTGATGATTTAAAGCATTCGACTACGTCAAAATGGGTTAACAATTCCAATACTGGAATTTGATTCTATCCTTACTGTCTGCTTAAATGATTTATAATCTGCTATTATTTGTGCTCTTTACATGTTTCAATATCTGAATTAACATAATATTGTGAGATTGTTGATATTTGTATCATTGCATATATATGTGATTTGATGTTTTGTCTATGATACAAATATGTGCTTAAACTGTTGATAAATCTGTGATATTCTGTATTGTGCACTTAAATTAATTTTAAATCTCATGCAAAATGATAGGAGGAGTATCACTGTTTTACACATTGTTTCATCACACACCTACATTTGAGGGGGAGTTTCTATTGTTTTGTGATGAACTTGTGATTTTGAGAGCATCATTGTACTTTACATACTGCATATCTTTATGATGCTTCTCTGTTTTTTTTTTAAAACTGCATAAATATCTGAAACATTCCTTTTTTGTTAATGCACAAAGGGGGAGAGATATTCATGAGTGTATGAGTGCAAGTTTATATAGGGAGAATTGTTGTCTCATACTTTATCTGCTTGATATTTTTGTTGTATATGCAGAGTAACTGAACTGTTTTAACTGTTTCTTGTATATGTTTTTACTCTGTCATTTGTGGAACTATACAACATGGTTGAGTTATTAATCATGGTTGTACATCATCAAAAAAGGGGGAGATTGTTGAGATTGTTGACAACACAAACTCTATATCAAACTAGTTTTTGATGATGACAACACAGTGCTTAATAACAATACATATGTTCCAGTATTACATGTTCTTGTTTTGAACTGTTTGACATATCTGCTGAACATGTTTTGTTGAACTACAATGTATGTTCCTATGTTTGATTAGGTGATATTTTTGTGGAACATGTTTGCTTTGAAATGTGAGATAAAATGTCTTTGATTACTGCACATTTCTGAAAGAAAAAGATCACAAGCACCTTTATGAACTTATATGTGTTGTGACAAAGTTCTAGTCCAGTCGAATACACTCATAATGGATTTGACTATGCTAAAATCTTTGTACAGATTTTGTGAAACTGTGCTATGTGAGATTTTGAGTTGAAAATAATTTCAAAGTGTTTTTTTTTCATGTGGTAGTCGACAGTGTGGATCACACATTCGACTGTATTACTGTGTTTGGAATTTTGTTAAGGATACACGCTCCAACGGCTATATTTTTCAAAAGTTAGTTGAGCTTATGTGACTTGGTCAACTGTAGTAAATGTGTATTGATTTTGTTGACTGAGGAGCCTTTGAGTTGACTGTCTGTTATAACTGTTTTAATACAGTCGACTGAATTAGTAGGTTATTAGACTGAGAAGCAATCTGATATAACAGAAAACTATAAATAGACAGAACACGAATTGTTTTGTGACTTTTGATGATCTAACATTTTCATTTTCCTGTTTCAGATTGAATTCTCTATTTTAGAAGCTCCAAAAGTTCTCCAAGAAAACGGTGGTGATCTTTCTTGAGAGATATTCAAAGGGAGGAGTCAATTGCGCTCACTAGTTGATCATTATCTGCACAAAGAAGGTGCTTCTTGTTTGATCCTGAAGGCTTGGCATCCTGTGAAGACTGCAGCATTTGATTGAAGGCTTGGCAACCTGTGAAGTCTGTTGTGATAGACTTGGCATCTTGTGAAGAGTGCCGGTTACACGTTGAGGATTGTTCAACGTGGGTTCAGATTGCAGAAGAGGGGATTCTTGCTACAATTCTGGTTTTTGTGTGCAGCTATATTTTGGTTTTGGGTTGGAGAGGAGATTTATATTTTTGCGTGGTGCTTCTATAAATTCCTTGTTGTAAAAGTCGCAACCATTATAGTGCATTTGCTTCCTGCGTTGAAAGGACACTGGATGTAAGCATTGTTGGCCGAACCAGTATAAAAGCCAGTGTTTGATTTTCTCTATCCCTGCACTCTTTATTTCCAGTCGACTTTATTTGTTCTACAGTCAACTGCGTTTTTCCACTGCATTGAATTTTCATTTACTTGCATTTCAAGAAAGATCAAAAAGCTTTGCACTTTGCCATAAATATTGCGAAAAGATTTTGTTTTTGAACTAACACCAATTCACCCCCCCCCCCTCTTGGTTTAAAACGAAGCCAACCTGTTTCCTAACACTTTGAACCTTGAACCTTATGCATGTATTGAAAAACCTTTTTGAAAAATCTTTACCTTGAGTTAAGTTGAGAACATTTGATGAGGTACTGATAAAGGTTGAAGTTTGGGGTTACCAAGAAACAATCCACTTCTCTAGGCAATGAGCAATTGAAAATCAAAAGCAAGAAAAAGGCAAAAGAAAGAAAAAGTGAGAAAAAAAGAAAGAGAGATGTTCTTTCATGACAAATTCATAAATGTCTCTCTTAACTCAAGGAACTTTGCTGACCAGAAAAACCAATTTCCTTCTTAACCCAACCAAGTTACAAGTCATGAAAAGCCCTTGTGAGGATAACCTGCTTGTGAGTATATTTGATTGTGGCTAAATGAAATGCAAAATCAATTTGTGTGACATTGTGATAGCAGAGAGAAACACCACACCGTGCACCTGAGTGAAACACTTCCCTGGTGAGGAATAATTCTCTGAATGTCTGATTGCATCCCTGCTTGGTTGATTGATCACTCTTAAGGATACCACCTGTTAAAATTGCATAACATTGAGCATGATTGAATTGAAGCATCTGCACATCTTGACTGAAAACTTATGCTGAAATTGATAAAAGTAATCCTTTGTCTTGAAAAAGTTTTTGAAAAAGGTTGAGTCATTGTAGTGATTGTTCTGAAAAGTTGGGTTACATTTTGTTTGCTGGAGGACAAGCAAAGTTCTGAGTTTGGGGTTGTGATAACGGTTTAAAACACTTTTATTTGCTATGTGATTTTGATACTAAAAGCACCCTCTTTCACTAAGAAACTTGCTTGGACTCATGTGTTTTCAATAAAAGGTGTGAATGAGAGAATTGAGGTCGATTTCAATGGTTTTCTAAGAAATTCCCCTTGTTTTGATAAAGATTGAAGCAATACTGGAAGAAGAAGTGAAAAGCCAAGAAGATGAAACTAAAAATGGGTAAAAAGGACACCAAGAAGAGGGAAAACGCAAATCCCGAGCGGCAAAGAACGAAAACCAGCGAGATCACCATCACCGCTGGTCGCTCGGGCAGTGACCTCGACGCCCGGGCGACAGACGCTCGAAGCTTGGGCATCCAATTCTGACGCCCTGGCCTTACAGAAGCCTCAAATCTCGCATAGGCGAGCTCCCTGCCACGCTTGGGCGATACGTCACCTGGATCGACCGTGTTTCTGCTCTGTTTTGATTCTTTCGGACCTGGCCGCACTTTGGGACGCGTCTGACACTATTTAAAGAACCCTATGGCTCTAGGTTTTGCATCCCTGGCAGAGAAGAGCATAGCAATACACTCTTAGCCAATTCTTAGTCTTCCATTCTCTTCTTTTCTTCCATTGTTCATAGAGTTCCCCTATGTCTATGGGGAACTAATTTCTATTTGTTGTTGGGGAATGATGTAACCTTGTAAACTCTCATGTATTTGAATTGATTCTTAATTTCATATGCTTTTTAATTAATTGTTAGAGTAATTTATCTGTTCTTATTGCTTGCTTATACAATAGCATGATCTGTGAGTTGCATGAGTGCCGACAGGTGTTAGCGGATTGGAAAGTGTACCAAATCGTATCAAGTAATAAAAATGGTAAAACTCATTATCGTTCTTCCCATGAGACTTGAAAGGCCTTATTGTTCACGTGAATCAAAATCGTAAGACTTGCGGAAAAAAATTCAATAATTGTGGTGGATGTAATGACAGAAAATAAATATGCAATCTGTGATTCAATTGACAAGATTTAGGCAATGGATGAATGGAGTTGTTGGGGGTTTACAATTTCATCTAATCCTCTCTCTTTTATTTACTCCTCTTGTTTAAACGGCGTTATTATCTTGCATGCAAACTTTCTTGGCCTCCCCTTAACCCGATCCCTCGGCAACAAGGGCCTATTACTAATTACCGGCTTGCTATCCCTAGCCTCCCCTAGTAACTAGCAACGCATTACAAACAGAAGCAAATACAATTGGTCGTCCTACTCCCCTATCCCTAAGTGGTATTGCTTAACCAAGGAAAATCTCACCAGTTCGTGCCATTATTGTACGTCCCCTTATCAATAAAGTCAAAGATCAATTACCGAATGAGTTAAACGATAAAGGCATTAAGCACAGTATGAGAATCCAACAATTGATAATAAACGCATATGAAAAACATATAATTCAAACAAGAGTTTCAATAAACGAGAGTATAAAAAGATTACATTGTTCCCCCAACAACAAAAAGGGTTTAGTTCACCATAGTCATGGTGAACCAAGATGAAAATAATGGAAGATATGGAAAGCAAACCCTAGAAAAGATGAAAAGGAGCCTAAGCATCTAAGAGATCCTCTCCAAAGAGTGCAAAGTAGGTCTGGCTGCCCTCCTCTATCAAAAGAATGAATTGGAATTCGTAGCAGGGCTATTTATAGGTGAGAAGCGTAGCAGAAAAATAGGCCCAAGCCCAGCTGACCACCGCCCGGCGTCACACTTTGCCGCCCGGCGGTGCACCTTGAATCGCACCACCGCCCGGCGGTAGGGTTCTACCGCCCGGCGGCAGGGGTCTGCCGCCCGGCGCCCAATACTGGCGGTAGACCCCTGGCGCCGGGCGGGGCCTAGACTCTTCTTTTCTTTGATTTTCTCGCTTTTCTTGAGTCTATGACCTTCATCTTTATTCCCAATCTTCACTTCTGTCAATTTTCCTGCAAAACAATGCAAAACAAGCATAAAATCACTAAAAACTGACCCTTGACTGAATCATTTATTGAGTTTTGTTTGATTTCAAGCTCATTCTAAACAATAAAGGGCGTAATTTAGTCCAAATTAGCATATGAAAATAATGGTTTTTCAACCGTTATCACAACCCCAAACTTAGAAATTTGCTTGTCCTACAGCAAAAAAAAACAAAACCATAAACAAAACAGAGCTTGACTTTCTACCTTTTCATCCAATGATTCAACATTTCCAAAGCACATGACAAAGCTTACTCAATTTCAGATAATCAGTGAACTAAAATCAAGATGCATGCTTGTTCTCAACTTAGTTTAGCTCATGCATTCCTTAACAGATGCTACACAGTATGAATGATCAGTCCACTAAACAAAGAATGCAATCATGAACTTAAGAAGTTCTCACCAAGCAAGTGTTTCACTCAATCACTCAAATGTTTAAGGTAGCACTCCACTCTTTATTGTTCACAACTCACATGAAATAAAATTGCCATTCATCTCAAACAATCAACATCTTTCCATGCAAATGACATCAAAAGGACTTTTTCAAGGCTTGTAATGAGGTTGGGCTATCAAGAAAAATTGGTTTATCTGGATCAAAAAATTCTTGAGTCAAAAGAACTATTTCATCAATGAAAAGGTTCAAGTTTAAACTCTCTCTTTGTCACCAATTTCACTCATTCCCAGCTTCTTCCCTTTTTCTTTTTCATTGAGCTCATCTTCATGCTTTTATTCTTTTCTTTTCTTTTTCTCTATTCATGTATTTTGCTTTTCAACACTTGAGCTCAATGCTTTTCTTTTGCCTTTCCAATTTTCCCATGCAACCCCAAACTTGAACCTTTTCATTCCATACAATTATTCTCAACCCAACTCAAGATAAGTAATTTCAAATCAAAGGGTTTCATCCTGTTTTAGGCTAAGGTTCAAAAAGGATATAATCTTTAAAGCTTTTTGGGTGGAAATTTGGCTAGAAAAGGGTTTTCAAATATGGCCTTGATCATTTGACATTCACATAAAAATCAATCAATCATCAAGATTAAGGCAATAAAATTTATGCTTCAATGTGAACAATTCATACAACAAAAACTCTGGGGGCTCAATACCTCACACAACATGCTTTCTCACGCACAGTCATTCATACATCCTACTTAACATCATGACCACAATCATACTTCATCACACATCCGTTTCACAGGATGTTAACATGCATACAACTCATTAATCATTCACATCAGATCATCATCAAATAAACTCATCATGCAAAGTAGTCAGTCAAACATCTTCAGAAGAAGTATTCAAGTCAAGCATACACACTAAAAAATAAAATTCAAAAATTATTCTAAAAATTTAAAATGCAAAAGTGAAGAAGAAATCCTAGGTTGCCTCCTAGTAGCGCTTATTTAACGTCGCGAGCCTGACCCAAACCTGTTTAGCATTTGTTAGTAAATTATAGTCATCCAACACACTTCAGTAAGTGTACCTTCCGGTTATCCTTCAGTAGATACCAAAAGTTTGGCATCCCTCAGTGGATACCAAAAGTTAGCATCCCTCAGTAGATGCTACCCAAAAATTGTTCCAAATTTTACAAGTTCCAAAGAAAAATTAAATAACAAAAATAAAAAATTGTCTTAAAGTACACAAAGTTCTTCTCAGCAATTAACTCTTCTTCCTCACACTGGAATCTTCATCATCCCACCTTCTGACCTTTTGTCTTTCTACTTGGCAAATAGCAAAGGATGATGGTCTTCTTCTCTCCACCATTCCTTTTTCTTTTAGCTCCTTTACTAAGCATTCTTTTTTCTTAAATCTCACTTTGTGCCCTGGGTGAAGTGGATCTTCTTTTGATTTTTGGTGAATGGTTCTTCTCCCTTTATCTTCAGGTACCTGCAAAACGTAACAGCTGTCAGAATAATCAGTACCTGCTATGCTCCCTTCTTGTTCTTCGCTCATCTCTGGCTTCTCAAATCTGTCTTTTTTCATTGTTTTGATCTCATCCCCTTCACGGCCAGTATAGAGAAATAGATAATTCAAATCCCTCATCATTATCCTTCCTTCATGAACATTAATAAGCATATTTGATGTTGCCATGAAGGGTCGCCCCAAAATCACAGGGTACTCTTTCTCAGTTTTTACATCCATAACAATGAAATCTGCTAAGAACTCAAGCCGATCTGCTCGTACAACAACATCTTCTACCATTCCCACAGGCACTTTCGTAGAACCGTCTGCCATTGCTATAGTCAAGTCAGATGGTTTCAACACAAGCCCACTAATTTCCTTCAAAAGTTCTGTGGGTATTAAATTGATACTAGATCCCGAGTCTATCATGGCTTCCACATTTAAATCATTCAGAGTACATGACAATGTTAAGCATCTGGGATCTTTAACCTTGGGAGGATAATTACTCTTCTGTGGTTGAAAAACATGATCCTCCTCTTCCTCACTCAGCTCAAGTTTTTCCTCAAAGTTGATTTTAATTCTTTCAGGATAGGGAGGAAACTGCTTATTTTCTAAAGACACCACAGTCATTCGGTTGAAAATTTCTTTAAATCCCCCATTATGATTGCTTGTAGTCCCTATTTCCTCCTTTTCTCCACCATCTTCTTCTTCATTATACCCTTCACCTTCTTCATCTTCACTATTCACTGGTTCAAAGAATTTAGTCATCAGTATTTCTTCTTCTTCACTATCTACCACATGGAATGGTTCACAGTCTGCTTCCCAACCATCCTGGATCATAATGACTTTGCATTCTCTCTTAGGATTCACCTCAGTATTGACCCTGAATTGGTTTTTCTCAGTAATTTCTATTCTTGTTGCCAACTGCCCAATCTGAGACTCCAGTGATTTAAAACTGGCCTGAGTATTATTCAACTGCTGCTCATATTTTTTGAAGAAGTCATCAAATTGGTTACTTAAGGTCCTGACAGACTCAATCAAATTACTCACTTGCTGCCATAATGGTGAAGGTTGTTGCTGTCTGAAGCTTCCTACTTGCCCAGAAGTATTGTTCTGATTTTGTCCAGTACTGGGGTGATTCTTTCAACCTTGGCTAGAATTACCTTGGTTGAAATTACCTTGTTTGTATTGGAACTGGGCCCCCATGTAGTTAACATCCTGCTGCATTTCCTCAGTGAAAGCGCATTGACCATTGATGTGGTCACCACCGCATAACTCACAAAGTTGTTGTGTTTGAGAAATATTTCTTAACCCTGTTGGAAATTCAGAGAGGACCTTTGTCAACTTGTCCAATTTCTGGTTAAGAATATGATTCTGCGTAGCCATTCCATCATTAGCAGGAAGATGCAATATTCCTTCTTTTTGTGCGCCCCTCTCACTTTGGGAAGCTTCTTTCAGAGCCATGTCTTCAATTAAATCATAGGCTTCATCCTCAGTTTTCCTATTTATACTGCCTCCAGCTGAGGCATCCAGCATCATTTTTGACTTAGTGTTAAGCCCTCCTAGAAAAGCAAGCAAATAAACAGTCTTGTCAAATCCGTGGACTGGAGTTTTTTCTCAACAGGCCTTTGAATCTGTCCCATGCTTGTCCGAGAGTTTCGTCCATCCCTTGCTTGAATGAGGAGATTTCAAGCTTCCCTTGATGAATCTTGGTTTGCGGAAAAAATATGGTGACAAACTGTTTGGCCAACGCATCCCAGTTTCTTCCCTTCAGCAAATAAGTGCAACCAATCCTTGGCGTTTCCTCCCAAAGAGAACGGGAATAGGCTAAGTCTGATCCTTTCATCTGAGACTCCGGCCATCTTAACAGTATTGCAAATTTCGCAAAAGATGGACAAATGCTTGTAGGGATTCTCACTTGACAATCCGTGGAACTGGTTACTTTGGACCAACTGAATAAGTGCAGGGCTCATCACCAAATTCGTTGCATTGTCTGCAGGAATGACAATGTTGTTGAAATTCAAGGGACCCACAGTGTTGGCTGAGTCCCCCAGTGTACGTCTCTGAGGAGGAGGTTGTTCCGCCATCTCCTCCAAGTCCTGTGCAAAAGGTTGCAAAAGTTGTTCAGGAGAAGAAACGTTTTCACGTTCAGAATGATTAACTCTCCAACTTCTCTTGTCTGGTAGCCCCTCGAGAAGAGGTTGTTGATCTTTTCTGCTCTTAGTGTGTACTCCTTCCTGCATACACAAGAGAAAATACCCCTAAAAGCAGTTTTAGAGAAAAATAAAATAAAACAAAACAAAACAAAAATATAAACAAATAATCACAAACAAGTCAAATTCAGTCAATTCACACTACTAAATAAGTCAAACCTCGAGTCCTCGGCAACGACGCCAAAAACATGTTAGCGGATTGGCAAGTGTACCAAATCGTATCAAGTAATAAAAATGGTAAAATCCATTATCGTTCTTCCCATGAGACTCAAAAGGCCTTATTGTTCGTGTGAATCAAAATCGTAAGACTTGCGGAAAAAAATTCAATAATTGTGGTGGATGCAATGACAGAAAATAAATATGCAATGTGTGATTCAATTGACAAGATTTAGGCAATGGATGAATGGAGCTGTTGGGGGTTTACAATTTCATCCAATCCTCTCTCTTTTATTTACTCCTCTTGTTTAAACGACGTTATTATCTAATTGCATGCAAACTTTCTTGGTCTCCCCTTAACCCGATCCCTCAGCGAAAAGGGCCTATTACTAATTACCGGCTTGCTATCCCTAGCATCCCCTAACAACTAGCAACGCATTACAAATAGAAGCAAATACAATTCGTCATCCTACTCCCCTATCCCTAAGTGGTATTGCTTAACCAAGGAAAATCTCACCAGTTCGTGCCATTACTGTACGTCCCCGTATCAATAAAGTCAAAGATCAATTACCGAATGAGTTAAACGATAAAGGCATTAAGCACAGTATGAGAATCCAACAATTGATAATAAACGCATATGAAAAACATATAATTCAAACAAGAGTTTCAATAAACGAGAATATCAAAAGATTACATTGTTCCCCCAACAACAAAAAGGGTTTAGTTCACCATAGTCATGGTGAACCAAGATGAAAATAATGGAAGATATGGAAAGCAAACCCTAGCATAGATGAAAAAGAGCCTAAGCATCCAAGAGATCCTCTCCAAAGAGTGCAAGTAGGTCTGGCCGCCCTCCTCTGTCAAAAGAATGAATTGGAACTCGTAGCAGGGCTATTTATAGGTGAGAAGCGCAGCAGAAAAATAGGCCCAAGCCCAGCTGATCACCGCCCGACGTCACACTTTGCCGCCCGGCGGTGGACCTTGAATCGCACCACCGTCAGGCGGTAGGGGTCTACCGCCCTTGCGGTTTCCCTCGTGCCGCAAAACCACCCGGCACCAGGGGTCTACCGCCGAACGGTGCCTAGACTCTTCTTTTCTATGATTTTATTGCTTTTCTTGAGTCTATGACCTTCATCTTTATTCCCAATCTTCACTTCTGTCAATTTTGCTGCAGAACAATGCAAAACAAGCATAAAATCGCTAAAAACAGCTTTTGACCCTCGACTGACTCATTTATTGAGTTTTGTTTGATTTCAAGCTCATTCTAAGCAACAAAGGGCGTAATTTAGTCCAAATTAGCATATGAAAATAACGGTTTTCTAACCGTTATCAACAGGTTCCTTTCAATTAAGGTCCTTGTTAAATTACTCTTGAGGGTTATATTGCTCAGACATGGGGGTATGCGTCTTAGTCTTCTTAACCTCTTGATCTTGACATCTTTTTACCATGAATGCTAGGAATTGTATGAACTAGTAATTAGGGACAGACTTATTTACCGAGACATCGTGTTTAAGTGTTTTAGTGAGGGACGTTAGCATTAATGAATAAAGAATAATTCTTATATACATGAGAGGGAACTTGGTGAAGTCTAACCCTAACAACATATCCATCTTATATTAACCAACCTCCGCTCATCTCTGTGTTCTTTTGCCACTGATAAAATCTATTTTGCTTTAGTTTATTATTTTTGCAATACAAATCGATGATCTCTTTTATTCAAGTCTTAATTAATCTTGTTTTCACACAACTGTTCAGCGCCGAGAGTCCTCTGGGATACGATACTTGGTCTTACCGTTTTATATTACTTGTGCGACTCGGTACACTTGCCGATTTGTCCCAACAAGTTTTTGGCGCCGTTGCCGGTGACTCACGGTTTAAGTTATTCTTTATGTGTGATTCTTGATTGATTTTGACTTTGCTTTTTTTTTATTTTATTTTATTCCCTCAATTTTAATTTTCCATTTTATTTTTATTCTTCAATCCCTAATTTCTATTTTAATTTTTATTTTTGTACTAACAATCTCTCTAGGACTTTTGTGCAGGACTTAGGGTGCCATAGACAAGTTCAACCACTAGTAGAGATCTCACTCAAGCAAAAATCAAATCAAGGTGAGCAAGTAGGCGGGCTATTCATTAGACCACCACAAGCTGACAGAACCACAAGGCTTGAAGAGACTCTCCAACAATTCATGCGAGAATCTCTCACAATTCAGAAAAGCACTCAGGCAGCATCTAAAAGCATGGAGGCACAATGTAAGTTTATAATTCAGAAATTGGATTATATTAGGAACAACATGAAGCCAAAAAGGGAGTGCAAGGCAGTTGTCACTAGAAGTGGCAGAGTATTCGATGAGAGAAAAGAGAGAGAGAGATTGCAAGAAAAAGAAAAATATGAGAGAGAAAGAGAAAAACAAGAGAATGAGAGAAAAGAAAAAAAGAGAGAAGAAAAAAGGGAGAGTGAGGAAGAAAATGAGAAAAAAAAGAAAGAAATTTTTTAAAAATCCCTTCCTTACCCAAAAAATATTCTAGGAAGGAAAAAGAAAAGCAGTTTGAGCGTTTCATGGAGATTTTCAAAAAACTAGAGATCAACATACCTCTCTGAAGCCTTGCAGCAAATGCCCTCATATGCCAAATTTTTGAAGGAGTTCCTCACTAAGAAAAGAAAATATATTGAAGAGGAGACCATTGAAGTACAAGGAAACTGTAGTGCCGTCATACAAAAACTTTTACCTCCCAAGTTGAAAGATCCAGGAAGTTTCATGATCCCCTGCACTATAGGAAATGTCTCTGTTGGGAAAGCATTAATTGATTTGGGGGCCAGTATCAATCTCATGCCACTCTCCATGTTTGAAAAGATTGAAGGCTTGGAACACAAATACATAGAAATTTCCACATGAAAGTGTTGAGGCAAATCGGCAAGTGTACCGAGTCTCACAAGTAATATGAAATGGTAAGACCAAGTATAGTATCCCAGAGGACTCTCGGCGCTGAACAGTTGTGTGAAAACAACATTAAGTAAGACTTAAATGTAAAAAGAGATCATGGTTTGTATTGCAAAGAAAATAAAATAAAGCCAACTAAAAATGATCAATGACAAAAGAGCACAGAGATGAATGGAGGTTAATAATTATGAGATGAGTATGTTGTTGGGGTTAGACTTCACCAAGTTCCCTCTCATGTATATAAGAATTCTTCTTTTTCTATTAATGCCAACGTCTCTCACTAAAACACTTAAACCAAATGTCTCAGTAAATAAGCATGTCCCTAATTACCAGTTCATAAAATTCCTAGCATTCCTGGTAAAAAGATGTGAAGATCAAGAGGTTAAGACGACTAAGGCTCACATCCTCATGTCTGAGCAATATGACCCTTAGGAGTAATTTAACAAGGACCTAAATTGCAAGGAACCTGTCAGCACTCATGCAAATCACAGATCATGTTATTGTATAAGCAAGCAGTAAGAACAGATAAATTACTCTAACAATTAATAGAAAAAGCATATGAAATTAAGATCAAATTCAAATACATGAGAGTTTACAAGGTTACATCATTTCCAACAACAAATAGAGTTTAGTTCCCCATAAACATGGTGGAACCCAATGAACAATGCAAGAAAGAATGAATGAAAAGACTAGAAATTTGGCTAGGAGTGTATTGCTATGTTTGCTCTTGCCAGGGATGCAAAACCTAGAGCCCTAGGGTCCTTTAAATAGTGTCAGGAGTATCCCAAATTACGGCCCGGTCCAAAAGAATCAAATCAGAGCAGAAACAGGGCCCGATCCAAGTCAAATCACACTCAAGCGTCGCTGGGAGCTCGCCCAAGCGTGAATGAGAGTTCATGTGGCACTTGGGCGCCATTTTTCCTCGCCCAGGCTTCGAGCGGTCGTCGCCCACGTGCCAGGTCCGTCGCCCGGGCGACCAGCGGTGATGTTCCTCTCGCAATTTTTGCGTTCTTCTCGCCTGGTGCTCGCTTGAGCTTCGAGTTTTCTCCCTTCTTGGTGTCTTTTTGACCCCTTTTGAGCTCCGCCTTCATGGATTTTCACCTCTTCTTCCTTTATTACCTCAATCTCTGTTAAAACAAGGGGAATTTGTTAGAAAATAATCAAAAATAAACCTCAACTCTCTTATTCACACAATTTACTGAAAACCTATGAGGTCAAGCAAGTTTCTAAGTCAGAAAGGGTTCTTTTAGTATCAAAATCACATACCAGATAACGGTATTTTAAACCGTTATCAGAAAGCATCTCATCGGTTGTCAAAAATGTTTAGGGATGCCTATTAACACTTCGGCAAGTGTACTGAATCGCATCAAGTAATAATAAAACGGTAAGTCCGAATATTGTTTCCCAAAGAACTCTTAGGCCTAATCATTCGTATGAATTCTTAATTTCTTAAGACTTGATGGAACGAGAATTAGGGTTTTAAATGCAAAACAGAAAATAAACATGCATGCAAAGATTGATCAATTCACAGTTTAACTATATGGATGAATGGGTGTTGTTGGAGGTTTATGATTTCACCTTAATCCACTTTCATATATTTACAAATTCTACTCAATTCTACTTCTTTATCAATGTTAGTGCCACTTTCTAAATTCCCTAATTCCAATATCTTGGTGATTAAAGTCTAATCCTAATTATTAGTTTACTATGTCTAGTCTCCCTAGCAATTAATCATGCATTACATAATTCGCACAGAAGCTTAAGGCAATTGGTTCTCCTATCCCTATGTCTAGGTAATATTGCTACCAAGAGAATTCCCTCATGTATGGACCTAGCTATACGTGTCCATATAGATAGAATAAAAAATTATGCTATTAAATAATGTCTTAAACAAAGCATGCAAATATAATGGAGGAAAAACTCTAACAATTGATAAAAGAAAGCATATGAATTAAGCAAGAATTTCAATACATGAGAGTTTCAATAGGATTACATCGTTTCCCCCAACAACAAAGGGGTTTAGTTCACCATAATCCGCCTCCAAGGAGTGAAGATAATGTTTCTGCGTGCTTTTCTGTAAAAAGATACCCCTTCTGGATCGTGCAATTCTATTTATCACTCAGAAAAATAACAGAAATTTGGCCCAGGTCCAATAGTTCACCGCCCAACGGTCTGTACGGCACTTAACATCACCCTTCAACGCTGCCGCCCAGCGTTGTCCAGAGAATTCTTCTGAAGGTTCCACCGCCCGGCTATATGGTTGGCACTCCAACTCACCCCTCAACGGTCCGCTTGAGCGTCTGACAGAGAGTTCTTTGTGAAGGTACACCGCCCGGCGGTGGCTGCGACTCTTCTTTTCTTCACTTTTCCACCTTCTCTTAAGTCCAACTCTTCTCTTCTTCAATTCCCTTCACTCAATTCCTGATAAATCCTGCCAAATCATGGAAAAACCAAGCATAAAACTAAGAAAACCAACTTTGATTGTCTTATTCTTTAACTTAAGCAAATTGCATGATTTCAAGCTAATTCTAAGTCATAAATGGTGTGTTTAATGTCAAATTTAAGTCTGAAAATAACGGTTTTTGAACCGTTATCAATGCCCACAATGCAGGGGAGCGCCTTTACTGGTTGGGCGAGCACATTTGGAACTTTTTACTTGCTCATTGGAATTCAACAGAGTTTTGCAACAAGTGTGCTACAACCCAAAGGAACAGAGTTTCTGAAAAGGGTGGTACCCTACATATTGGTGGGTCGATCACAGTTCATGAGCATGTCATTCGTATGGTAAACTTTCTTTATTATTTTGTTTCTTTCATATATAACTTATGTATTTTCTATTTCATATACACTTATAACTCTATATTATGTTACACGCATAAGCTCTGGGATGGGCGGTCCATGTTGATGAGGTCTTTGCACAGACCCATGTTCGGAAGGGCACTAATGAATTCGTTGATGAAAGATCTCGGAAGACTTATGTAAGCAAATAACACTGCTAATATTAGTAATCTTTCATTGTTATTGTATCATTCCCTAACATTGCTTTTAATGTTTGAACAAGAAGAATTTTCTACAAGACTTTCACAGGTTAGATCTGAACATGGGTCAGCTCCTACAACCGGATGATGTGATTAATACGGAAGACGACATCCATAGGACACAGTGCTGGGTCGATGTCGTTGATGGGAAGGGACGAGTGTACGGTGCAGGACAACTTGCTGCAAACTATACAACATCGAGAGGAGGTACACTGAAGCACCAACCTTCTTCCACCACTTCTGCTGGCGAGGCCATCGAACACTTGACATAGCTACTACAACAACGTGACCAGGAAAATCGTGAATTGAGAAAAGAATATAGTGACTTGGGAAACCAGTTTACAAACCTTAAGTCTCTGGTCATGAGAGTGTTGCCTCAAGCTTCAAACACTCCTTCCACCATCCCTTCGACCCAGCCACGACCCTCCCCGTCACCCACCATCCCTCAGTAGCCCACATCAGTCCAGCCCACACCGGTCCAACCCTCTATAGAACAGCAGGATGATGAAGATCATTCTAATGATAACTATGTAGATTTTTAGTTTTATTTTGTTATTGAACATAGTTGCTAGAACATACTGGTGTTAGTACATTTGGATGTTAGTACATTATGATGCTGCTACATTATCTTTGCTCATGTATAAATGATATTGTTTTATGTTTCATATTTCATTTATAAAAACAAGTTCTTAAATTTGAACAATACAAATGATGTTATATTTTTGTTTTTGTCATTAATGATTGGATGATTTTGGATGCATAATATGGAGATTTGTCTGTGGTTTGAAAATGTTATGCAGGTGTATCTGTGCTGTGAACATTTTATGCAGGTATGTTTGGTTGGATAAGAAATACAAATATGACTTAGTTTTAGCTGGATGTTACCGAAGGATTTATCAATGGCTTCTATCCTTCGGTAATTATCGAAGACTTCTACCCTTCGGTAATTACCGAGAACTTCTGTCCTTCAATAATTATCGAGAGACAAAAGTCGTCGGTAATGTTAACGATAAAGGATTTACCGATGATTTTCTGACAGTTGTTAAGCCGTCGATAATAGGTCATTTATCCTGCTTCGAAAAATTATGACCGTCGATAATACCTTTTTATAATTATCCTTTAATAATCAGGAATCATTATCCTTTTATAATTATATAACTATGTAGCAATTCTATAACTCCATAATTCTATAATCTTACGCTTCATACCTTTGCAGTTCTATAAGTCTATAATTTTATAATATAGTTAAGTAATTTTATAGTTTTATGATCTTATTATTTAGCAATTTTTTTATCGAAAAAAATTCTAATCACCTTTTCTCTTTATGCAAAAGATAATATTCTAATTGAACTTTTTGCTCCCACAGTGAAAACCATAGCGAAGTTTTAAATTTTTTAAACTCAATAGACCTCGAAAGTTTAATAGAAACTCAGTTGAAATTTTGAAATTTATCATAGATTTAAAAATTAATTAAGCCAATGAAAAATATCATTTCTCTTTTATTTTTTTTTCATTTTTTTTAATTTCCCTTGTTTTTTCCTCTATAATCTATTTAATTGGTTACTCCTCACACTTCTTTTTCATTTTCACTCTCGTTTATTTATCTGAGCCCTTAACCAACAGTGGCAGAGAAGGTCTGAACATGCTGTTAATTCCTATTCTCACAAGTTTCTAGTTTTCAATAGATTTTCAATTCCGTATCCATTCCAATCGGAGCATTAAAATGAGAGAATTGTGATATGATAGATGATGTAAAATGAAGTACACACAAAGCAGCAATTGCATAATATCGGGATTTAGATAAATTTTAGGGCAGAAACAATAACAAAATACACAGAAATTTACACAAGCTACTAGGCAATATTTTTTCCAATTGCCCAATAATTCAGTAAAGAAAATACAACAATAGAAGAAATTACATAAGAATCTGATGGACCAATTATGACTGAATTTACACATTGAAGCAATTAAGAGCAACAGCCTCCAATTTCGGATGTTTGGGGTTGCGTTTGTTGCTTTAAAACATTCCTTTTCACTGCTGTAGATCCTTCTTCCAGAAGACTAGGAACTTCCATTATCTATCAAATGGAGCAATATTGTCACTATAGCAAATCAAAAACCAATGCAAAACAAATAAAAAATTGCAGTTCCAATCTTTCAGCACCACTTTGCTTCCATACCTTTTGTGCAAGTTCCTCGAAGCATCGATCCACATTTTCTCTAGTTTTGGCACTACATTCAAAAAACAGACATCCTAACTCTTCGGCAAGTGCTAAACCCTCTTCTTTAGTCACAACCCTTTCAGAATCCTTACAAACAAATAAAATATTAAACATAATAACATCATAGCAAAAACTGAAATCAGTGAAGTATATCTTCTTAAAAATTTATTGCTCCAGAAAGTATCAAGTTTTTGTATGTAAGGAGCCTCATATTTGAGAATTGACATACCAGTGTGTTTACTCCTACCACTACACCACATTCATGTAAGCTTTTGTAACAAGTTTAGACCTTGTTTAGTTAAACTTCTTCATTAGTATTTATAGTTGAAGAAAATTAAAGAGTGAAATTAAATTGAACTCCTTTCTTAAGGTAAAATTAACTTATGTTTCTCCATTTATAGATGTTGGGTTCTTGGGGCGTTTCAAGAAAACCTTAGAACCAGAGAATAATAAAAGAGAGAGAGCGGAGCGAGAGAATGAATACTGAATATTATTGAATTGAAAGTTGTAATTGAAAGAGCGGGGTTGGTTACTATTTATAACCAACGTAAACACGCAACAGGGTTGGTTACTGTTTTTAACCAACGTAAACACGCAACAGGGTTGGTTACTGTTTTTAACCAACGTAAACACGCAACAGGCAAAGCCCGCAAACAAAACAAGCCCAAAACAAAACAAGCCCAAAGTAAACAACCAGACCGACCGGACTGACCGGTCCACAGACAAAGGAAGCCAAGTCTAAATAACAATTCTCCACCTAGACTTGCTTCAAAAAACAAAAAACAAAAGTAAAACACGGACACGGCCGGTCAAACAATTAGTGACCGACCGGTAGACACCCAATCCTGGACAACAGTAAGAGAAACCTCTCCTTAGCGAGCGGCTTTGTTAACATATCTGCAGGATTCTCTTCGGATGCAATTTTGCAGATTTGAACGTCACCGGATTCAACAATGCTTCTGACAAAGTGCAGCTTGACGTCAATATGCTTGGTTCTGGAATGATAAATCTGATGATTGGCCAGATGAATAGCACTCTGGCTGTCGCAATGAACACATACAGACTTCTGATCAAAACCAAGTTCCCGAACCAAACCTTTCAACCACAGTGCCTCCTTAACTCCTTCAGCAAGAGCATAGTACTCAGCTTCCGTAGTTGACAAAGCCACAACCGACTGTAGTGTAGACCTCCAGCTAACAGCAGTCCCAAACAGTGTAAACACATATCCCGACCGGGATTTCCTAGTGTCCATGCATCCGGCAAAGTCGGAATCAACAAAACCTTCAATATAACCTCCACCTTGAAAGTTATTCTGGAAAAACAATCCAGTACCGAGAGACCCCCGTATATATCTGAGCATCCACTTCAACGCTTCCCAGTGTGTTGGTCCAGGATTAACCATGAACTGACTGAGAACACTAACACCGTGCGCCACGTCCGGTCTTGTGCAGACCATGCCGTACATAATGCTCCCAATCCCATTTGAAAATGGAACAGATTCCATCTTCTTTCTTTCTTCCTCGGTCTTTGGGCATTGCTCCTTGGTAAGTTTCAAGTGTTGACCGACCGGCGTGCTGGCCATTTTAGATTCAGCCATCCGATACCTTGAAATTACCTTATGCAAATAGCATTCCTGAGACAGAAAAAGGTTACCGCCCGGTCTATCCCTTTTAATGTCTATGCCCAAAATCCGCCTTGCTTCCCCTAGCTCTTTCATTTCGAAAGCATCCGCCAACCTTGCTTTCGTCTCACCGATCATGCCCCTGTCACTGCTAGCAATTAGGATATCATCCACATAAAGCAGGAGATATAACATTTCACCGCCATGATTCAGAGTGTAAACACAGTCATCATAATTGCACCGCTTGAAGTTCAGCTTTATCAGAAAGTCATCAAATTTCCTGTACCACTGCCTTGGGCTTTGCTTCAAGCCATAAAGTGACTTCTGCAACAGACACACCCTATCATCCACAGCGAAACCGTCCGGTTGCTTCATATAGATGGTTTCCTCCAAATCGCCGTGCAGAAAAGCTGTCCGAACGTCCAACTGTTCAAGATGCAAATTGCAATGCGCAACTATTGCCATCAGAACTCTGACCGAACAATGCTTAACCACTGGAGCAAAGATCTCATGATAGTCTACGCCTTCAATCTGAGTAAAGCCTTTGGCAACAAGCCTAGCTTTGTACCTCGCTTTCTCACCGCCCGGTGTAGCTTCTTTTTTCTTGAAAATCCATTTCGAACCTATGACCTTCTTACCCTTCGGCAGATCCACCAGTCTCCAGGTGTTATTCTTTTCCAAAGCCTCCAACTCTTCTTCCATAGCACCCTGCCAAAGATGCCGGTCGCTGCTGTCAAGAGCCTCCTTATAACTTCTCGGTTCATCCGATCGGTTAATATCTTCAGCAGCGTTCAGGGCGTAGCAGATTAGATCCGCCTCTCCAAGCCGTTTGGTTGGCTTGGAGATCCTTCTTTCTCTGTCACGAACAAGCTGATAGTTTCTCAAATCAACACCAGCAGCTTTTCCATGACTTCCCTCGCCAGACATATCATCTGTGTCATCACCAAGGTCTGTTCGAAATTCATCCGGTCGGTTCTCAGCTATCGTCCGACCGGTTTCAACTTGCCCTTCACCCGTTTGGTTTTCCTCAGTCCCACCGGCCGTGCCAGCTCCATTAGTAGTATGCTCCACCTCCACGAGAATCTTCTTCTCACTTCCAGAGTTTTCCGGGTGCATCGCCATCCTTGTTTCATCAAAAATGACATCCCTACTAATGATTAGTTTTGAAGGTGAATCTAACCTCCATAACCTGTATCCCTTAACTCCGTCGGCGTATCCAAGAAAGATACATCTCGCCGCCCGGGAATCCAGCTTATCACCCCTGACATGAGCAAACGCCAAAGAACCAAACACTCTCAAGTGTGAATAATCAGCCGGTCGTCCACTCCACACTTCCATTGGCGTTTTAAAATTGAGAGCTGAAGACGGACTCCTGTTGATCAAATAGACGGCCGTATTGGCAGCCTCTCCCCAGAAAGCTTTTGACAACCCTGATCCCAACAACATGCACCGGACCCTCTCCAGAATGGTTCTGTTCATCCGTTCGGCCAATCCATTCTGTTGAGGAGTTCCAACGACCGTTCTGTGCCTCCTGATCCCTTTCTCTTTGCAAAAACCATTAAACTCCTCTGAAACGAACTCCAGTCCATTATCGGTCCTTAGGCATTTCAGCCTACACCCCAATTGGTTTTCAATCTGTGTGTGCCACTCTTTGAATTTCTGAAACGTTTCAGACTTATTCTTTAGAACGTAAATCCACACTCTCCTTGAGAAATCATCAATTATACTTAAGAAATACGCTCCTCCACCATGAGTTAAGGTTCTTGCCGGTCCCCATAAGTCAGCATGGACATATTCAAAGGGCCGTTCGGTTGAGTGTTTCCCTTTTCCGAACGGTATCCTGTGTGATTTCCCTAAGACACAATGGTCACAGAAATCCAGCTTCTGCAGTTTGTCTCCCAGAAGCAAGTCTTGCTTTTCCAATTCTTCAAGACCCTTCTCACTGATGTGTCCCATCCTCAAGTGCCATAACCGGGCGGTATTCTCGGTCCCACTTGCTACTGAGACATGACCAATGACAGTTGATCCCTCCAGAATGTACAAGCCGTTCCTCCTTCTGCCTTTGGCAACCACAGAGTCTCCAGAACAAACCCTCATTACTCCATCTTCAACTTTAGTGGTGTAACCTCCAAGATCAAATGCACTAATAGAAATCAAATTTCTCTTTAGTTCGGGCACATACCGGACGGCCTGCAACACCATCTCACGATTGTCAAACATCTTCAGCCTCACCGACCCCACACCTTGCACTCGGCAAGCTTTGTTATTACCGAGCAGTACATTACCATGCTCTTTCTGATCCAGATTCTCAAAAAACTCCTTTACCGGGCACATGTGATAGGAGCAGCCGGAATCCATGACCCAGCTCCTTTGAGGATCTTCAGACGAAGCCACCAGCACTCCAGCCGACTCATATCCCTCAGACGCCTCTGCCACGTCAGCGGTTTCTTGTGGCCGACCGGCCTTTCCTTTCTCCGGGCAGAACTTCTTGATATGACCCATCTTCTGGCACTTGAAGCAACGCACCTGCTTCGTACCGTCCGGATTCAGCTTCTTCTCTTTTCCAGACTGCTTCTTCCCTTTCCCTTTTACCGCAATCAATCCGGACGCTCCTTCCTCGGTTGTCTTCGAATCTTGGAGTTTTTGGAACTCCTTGGTTCGAATTGACGTCAGAACCTCCTCTAACGTGATCACTTGATCTTTCCCGTAGAGTAACGCATCCCTGAAATGCTCGAAGGTTTTTGGAAGCGCATTCAACAGGATGACAGCTTTATCTTCATCCTCCAACTTCACTCCAATATTCTCCAGATCATCAACAATCTTGCTGAATTCTGCAATCTGCTCCTCTATCGTTCTTGATTCTGACATCTTGAACGAAAAGAGTTGCTGCTTCAGGCACAACCTATGAGCCAACGATCTCGTCATGTACAGAGACTCTAGTTTTGCCCAGATTTCAGCGGCAGTCTTCTCCTTCGCAACCTCTCTCAGTACCTTATCACCAAGGCACAAGATGATTGCACTCCTTGCCTTATCTCCCATCTTCTTCTTCTCTTCTTGAGTCATGGTATCACTCATCTTCGACTCACCCTTCAACGCTTCAACACATCCCTGCTGTATCAAGATTGCCTCCATCTTGATCTTCCACAGCCCGAAGTCATTAGCGCCGTTGAACTTTTCTACGTCGAACTTGGTTGCCATTGCTCCTTGGGAATTCTTGAATCCTTGCCCCACGGTGGGCGCCAATTGTTGGGTTCTTGGGGCGTTTCAAGAAAACCTTAGAACCAGAGAATAATAAAAGAGAGAGAGCGGAGCGAGAGAATGAATACTGAATATTATTGAATTGAAAGTTGTAATTGAAAGAGCGGGGTTGGTTACTATTTATAACCAACGTAAACACGCAACAGGGTTGGTTACTGTTTTTAACCAACGTAAACACGCAACAGGGTTGGTTACTGTTTTTAACCAACGTAAACACGCAACAGGCAAAGCCCGCAAACAAAACAAGCCCAAAACAAAACAAGCCCAAAGTAAACAACCAGACCGACCGGACTGACCGGTCCACAGACAAAGGAAGCCAAGTCTAAATAACAATAGATAACTTAAATCAGACAACTTCTTAAGTGCATAGTTGATTATAATGTGCAAAAGAAGTTCAGTTTATTTTACCTCCTTATTTTTTTCTATGAAAAAAGTTTATTAAAATAAGAGTGTTTCCAGTAAAATTGCTATTTATGACAGGTTCATGTTGCTTTGACTATAAGAAAGGCTCGACATGACACTTGATTTGGAATTCAGTAAAAGACTCACTTGAGATGTCAATTTTCAACTAAGCAGGCTAAAACATATAATGTGGTCCGTTATTCACAGTCATTTTCTTAATGCAGAGCAGAGCCACACATTTAATTGTATTTCATAATTTTTATTTTCAAACACTTCATTGTGGAAAGATTTCACTGTCATTGGATCATATATTTCCAACAAGAATAAAACACAACTTACTCTGTCAACTTTATTTCCAACTAGCATCTTCACGCAATTCTGATTAGTTGAATAGAGTTCCACTTCTTTAGACCACACTTCTGATAAGTTTGTGAAGGTGTCTCTTCTCGTTACATCATAAACTACAGAAAAAAAAAGAAAAGAAATGTATAAGAAAGCTCGGATTAAACATGTTGTTGTAACAACTAAAGTGAGTCCGATACAGACAAAAATGTACATAAACCATTTTAACATACCAAGAATGATTCCTTGCGCTCCTCTATAGTAAGAACTAGTTAGCGTTCTGAACCTTTCTTGTCCAGCTGCAACATAGATGTAATATTACCACTTCAATCAAACCATATATGTCAATGGACAAATGATTCAACAGATGGTCAATAGAAGGAACAATTTCACATACTAGTTTGCATCAATTCACATGAGGCCAGAAACTTAAAAATGCATCAATTCACATGAAGCAATGATTACCTGTGTCCCAAATAGTCAGTTTCAATCTCTTCCCACCTACTTCGAACACCTTGATCTTAAAATCAACACCTAAGTAACACAGCAACACAACAAGATAAGAACAAATAGCATTACATCAAATCATGCCTGTCATATCTGATAAAACCAGATAGAAAATATAAAATATTGAAGTTATTTTGTACAGAATGATATCAGATAACCAAAGTATTAAGCACTGATTCCATAATAACAAACAATGAAAACATAGTACATAGAAAAACTCTGCTCAAAAAGGTAAAAATACAGCTACTCAAAACGTTCACAAGTGGTCCCCAATAGCACTCTTGAAACCCACATGAGAAGTTCATAATTCTCCGTTTTTTTCCTTTTAAACATAACAAAAAATCGTGATATTTTCATGATTAAGTCTAAATCGTAGGTGTGGGAGCAAGCGTGAGAAAGAATGGGTTTCAGAGGCTACGATGAATTACCGATTGTGGGGGCAATATCTTCAACAGAGTTGGAGATGAAGCTAACAAGGAGGCTACTTTTTCCCACGGCAGAGTCACCGATCAACAAGATCTTGAAGGAGAGATCATAGCCACTGCTCTGACCAGAAGAAGAACTCATTCTCTGCTTTCTCTCTCTCTCTCTCTCAATGATGATGATGACAACAACGAAGTGCTTCTCAAAAAAGTGTTTGTGTTTCTTTATATGTATATATTCGTGAATGAAAAGTACAAAAGAAAGGAACCTATGTTATGGAAGTGGGTAGAGAGAGAGAGAGAACAAAATGGGGTGAGAGAAAAGAAAGCAGAAAAGGTAACCTGTAATGATAAACGGGGTATAACTTTAGCAGCATTTTTCATCGCTCTTGTCAGAGAGAAGCTAAAGAAAACGGCTACCTTTGCCTAAGTTAACGAACAACAATCAGCTTACACGCCACAGGAACAACGCAACAACACAACAACGTATATATTCTTTTCTTAATTTATTTTTATATGACAACCTTTTTGTTTTTCGAATTATTCTTCTATCTCTTTTCATAATGCTGACGTAAATTGTACACACAAAGTGTTTATTACAATTCATTTAATGGAAATTAATTAATTAATTAATCAATTGTCAAATTAATTTAGTAGGTATTGATGGATATATTTTTAGGTTGTGATATTTGGTAACTTGTCGACCGTGTGAATGCTCTACGATTTTAGTTCCTCAAATTTAAAGATATCAATTAAGTATTTTTAAATATTTTAAGTTTCTGGTAGTTTTTATTCGTAAATTTTTATATTTTAATCGTCAATCAAATAGTTTTATAATATCAGTAAACTAGTCGAGTAACCCGTGTACGCATAGTTTTTTTTTTTTTGTTAATAATTGTTTTCATGTTATTTATAGAATGGAATAAGCGCTGTTAGGAAAACGTTGTACAAAATATATCATAGGGCTGTTAGAAAAATGCTGAACAGAATATATCATATGGCTGTTAAAAAATCGCTGCACAAAACATATCAGGTTGCACTGAAATTGCCGTGGTCATTCATTTAATTAAGCTGAGTTGCTATAAATAGTCGTGATACAATGCTTCATCGTTCAAATAAGGTTAAAACCAATTAGGCGTTCTTGTTTTTGTAAGGTCTTTTCACTTTGGTCCCTTTTTTATAAAACATCCCAATTGGGTCCTTAAAAGTGCCAATTTGGTTGAAATTAACCCTTCCCGTTAAAATTGAGTAACGGTGTTAAATGTAGGCAGAGTTAGATGGAGGACGTGGCAACAATTTTAAACCTGACTGATAACTGAGTGGCACGTGGCATAGTTAACTGATAAAATGAAATTAAAAAGGGGATTAGGATTAGTAAATTAAAATAGGGAATTAGGGTTAGTTAATTAAAAAAGGGAATTAGGGTTGAGTCTGTTGGATATCTCAACCATCATACCGCCGTCAACTGTGCCACCATCTGAAATTCTTCAAAGAGTGTCAAAATTCTTTAAGGAAATTGGAGAGGTAAATCCTTCTGAGGGTCCTATGAATTCTGATTCAAGAGATGAAGATGATGAATATGATGGAGAATTTGAGAGGGAGCCAGCAGTACGAAAGGGAGGTGCTTGTATACCTCCACCTCCAAACTTGCAGGTTGATCCAGAGACAGGGACCTATGCTGATGGGACAGTAGAACGAAAACCTGGATCCAGTGGCTCGGGCAGGTTAGGGCTGGGGGCCACTGCTAATCCCAACGAGGTGAGTCAGTATGATGATGTATATACATCTTACAGGAAGCAGAGAAGCACCAATTACCATTCATCAATGAGTGCTAGAGCTGCAGCAAGATGAAAGCTTCAATTACCTTTTCATCCGAAGTTTTGGATTCTTGTATGTAAGAGTGGGTATGTCAGCTTTGTCTTTATTAATATTTCGTTAGAAGTTTGTAGTTAAGCTGAGGCTTTTATTTGTTATGTTGTGCCAACGATCCAATGTGTTTTGTCTTCTGTATTCATGGACGTTTGGATCCATCATTCGTTGAACAAAACTTAATATCCTAAAAACTTTAACGGCATTCATGGTAAATTGGTTAAAAATGAAATAATAATTACCACCGAGTCGCGATTGAAGTCCAAATAGGGAATGGCCAAGCTCCAAACCGCGATTGAGCTCCAACTCTGGATTGTCTCCACTTACGATTGCTAATGAACTTTCAGATGATACCTCTCAGATCCCTTTTTGATTTACCAGAACCCAAATTCCTCTTTTTCAATTCACTCAACCCTAATTCCCTTTTTTAATTAACTAACCCCAATCCCCTATTTTAATTTACTAACCGTAATCCCCTTTTTAATTTCATTTTATCAGTTAATTATGCCACGTGCCCCTCAGTTATCCACCACGTTTAAAAATGTTGACACGTCCTCCATCCAACTCTGCCTACATTTAACACTGTTACTCAATTTTAACGGGAAGGGTTAATTTCAACCAAATTGGCACTTTTAAGGACCCAATTGGGATGTTTTATAAGAAAGGGACCAAAGTGGGAAGACCTTACGAAAATAGGGACGCCTAAGTGGTTTTAACCTTCAAATAAAATCAACAATGCTAACAACACGGCTCACCAGGAGGAGTGAATAGTTTTGGTGACAATTTTGACACTTTTGATATTATGTTATTGCGTTTTCTTGCTGTTGTTAACCTGTGGAGTGAATAGTTTTGGTCATAGTTTTGCTGAAAGCACTGTTTTACTGCTTTTTATGAGTAGTTGATGATGTCAACTTTCTTTCATGTACAGCATCCACTAAGGCGGGAAATAAGGAGAGAAAGTGCTAAAGAGAAAAAGTGCAGTTACTTATGATTGTAAAGATATAAAAACATTGTTTTCCTTAATATGTCACTATTCACTAATGATTAATAAGACTTTGCTTATAGGATCTCGGTCTTGGAAGAGTTTGATCTTGGAGAACTCGTTTGAAGGAGGTCGAACTTGGATATTAAGACTATGAATGAAGGGTATTTTACATTCGGAAACTAAGGATTAACAGTTGTTTTTGTTTTTGGGGATAGAATTATTCGTGCATGAGTGGTTACGTTTTCTTTGGTTCAAAGTTTTCCATTTAGTGTATTAAAAGGTGTTAAGTTGTTGAATTTTCTTTTTAGACAATGTGCATTGAATTGTAAGTGTACTGGTTGTTTTCATTGTTATTAGTTGGTTTATTTAATGTTTTAAGTGCTAAATCAGTTTTAACATGGAAACTTGGAGTTTGGAGGATTTTTTTGGTGTAATGTTGTGCTTTAAACTTGAAACTGAGTTGTTAGATGATGGATTGCTCGGAGTGTACCTGAGTTGTTAGACAATATGGATGGGTTGTCTAGGGATGTGCCTAAGTGGTTAGATGCGTCTATGGTGTACTTGAGTGGTCAAATAATGTGGATGGGTTATCTAAAGATATAAATGAGTTATTAAATGCGTCTAAGGTGTACCTGAGTGGTTAGAGGCGTTTGATATACCCCTAAAAAGACCCTAGACAGTCTAGCACCCCAGACACGTTTAACACCCCTGATGGTCTAACATCCCAAATGGTCTAACACCTCAAATTGTTGATAAGTGTGATAATTACTTATTATTCACACTTATTTTACTCTTTAATTTGTATTTATTCATGTTTTGTTTTTTCTCCTCATGCGAAGATGTGATATTTTCTTGTTTTGTTTAGGTTGTAGGCTAATTAGTCTTTTTGAGAGTTTCTGTACAAAAATTGAAGAATCTTTGATTTTGAGGCCTGTCATAGATTACTCCAAGTTCATCAAGATGTTGAGCTTTCGTCAAATTTGTTTGTATTAGATGGCTAGGAGTAGTTAAATTCTATTTTCATTGGGATTGGATATTATGTACTCAAACTGATGTAATTCTCTTGTGCAATTGAATCTCTGTCCATTTCTATGTCTTATCTATTATTGTTTATGATGGAATATCATAATATCTAAAAGTATCTAATAATTGGGAAATGAATTGCAACTTGGGCATAAATAGTACAACTAAGTGATTTGGGATCTAGAGATAGACTCAATAATTTAGTCATTCTAAACATCTAACTTAATGTGAATTGTATGTTAATTTGACTAAGGGATTAGCAATTTAACATATAGATTTAGATCTAGTTGCTAAGGGATTAAGACTAGTATGCTATTGATGTGAATGTTTAAATGAAACGAAGATAAATTGTATCAGACTGTGTAACACCCCAAATATGTCTAAAACCCCAGACTGTTTAACACCTAAAACGCGTTCAACATCTTAAACGATCTAACATCCCAAACACATCTAACACCCCAGATGGCTAACACCCTAGACGATCTAACACCCCAGATTATCTAACACCCTAGACGGTCTAACACCTCAGATTGTCTACCACTCCATACGCATGTAACACTCCGGACAATCTAACACCCCAAACTGTTTAACACCCAAAACGGTCTAACACACTAGACGCAGCCTAGATGCGTCTAACACCCCAGAAGGTCTATCACCTTGACCGTCTAACACCCTAGACACGAGTATATGCTTAACTGTGACAAAACAACAAGTCTTAATTGTTAACTGAATGGCAAGTGTACCATATCGTTTCAAGTAATAAAAATGGTATAACTCATTATCGTTCTTCCCATGAGACTCGAAAGGCCTTATTGTTCGTATGAATCAAAATCGTAAGACTTGTGAAAGAAAAATTAATAGTTGTGGTGAATGCAAAGTACAGAAAATAAACATGCAATGAGTGATTCAGTTGACGAGAAACGAGTATGAATAAATGGAGTTGTTGGGGGTTTACAATTTGATCTAATCATCTCTCTCTTATTTACTCATCTTGTTTAAATTGCTTTATTATCTAATTGTTATGCAAACTTTCTTGGCCTCCCCTTAACCCGATCCCTCAGCGAAAATGGCTTATTACTAATTATCGGCTTGCTATCCCTAGCCTCCCCTAGTAACTAGCAACGCATTACAAACAGAAGCAGAAACAATTAGTCGTACCCCATATCCCTAGGTGGTATTTCTTAACCAAGGAATTACTCACCAGTTCGTGACATTACTGTACGTTCCCGTATCAATAAAGGCAAATAACAGTTACCGAATGAGTTAAACGATAAAAGCTTTAAACACAGTATGAGAATCCAACAATTGATAATAAACGCATATGAAAATCATATAATTAAACAAGAGTTTCAATAAAAGAGAGTATCAAAAGATTACATTGTTCCCCAACAACAAAATGGTTTAGTTCACCATTGTCATGGTGAACCAAGATGAAAATAATGGAAGAAATGGAAAACAAACTCTAGATAAGATGAAAAGGAGCCTAAGCATCCAAGAGATCATCTCCAGAGAGTGAAAAGTAGGTCTGGCCGCCCTTTTCTGTCAAAAGAATGAATTGGAAATCGCAACAGGGCTATTTATAACTGAGGAGCGCAACAGAAAACAAGCCTCAGCCCATCTGACAACCGTCCAACGTCACACTTTGCCGCCCGGCGGTTCACCCTAAATCGCGCCACCGCCCGGCGGTAGGGGTCTACCACCCGACGGTTTCCCTTGCGCCGCAAGACCGCCCGGCGCCAGGGGTTTGCGCCGGGCAGTTCCTAGACTCTTCTTTTCTTCAATTTTCTTCATTTTCCTTGAGTCTAAGACCTTCATTTTAGTCCTCAATCTTCACTTTCCTCAAATTTGCTGCAAAACAATGCAAAACAAGCATAATATCGCTAAAAACAGCTTTTGACTCTCTACTGACTTATTTATTAAGTTTTACTTGATTCTAAGCTCATTCTAAGCAATAAAAGGGTATAATTTAGTCCAAAATAGCATATGAAAATAACGGTTTTTCAACCGTTATCATTAATCGATTAGATTATGGGTATAATCAATTAAAACTCGTGGTTATGCTTGCATTTATTTACTAAGTGCATTGATGTGATTTGAATGAAAAAGTTTTCAAAATTTTCTTAAGTATGATACTTACCGATTGTTATTTCTTTAATGGTTAAAATGCGTGTTGATTGAAAACTTGTTTCTTGATAAGTCATAACGGTCATATTTTTAAATGCTATGACTTGTATTAATTGCTTAATCGATTATGTGCTTTACTTAATCTGTCTAAATATGAAAAATGTAAATATGGTATAGTAGAAGGAATTGCCTAATTGATTACATTATTAAGCTAATCGATTAAAATGTGTTTGTACTGATATTTCTAAAAATAGATGCATTGCTCTTTGAATTCAACAACTTTAATGATTCATAACTTTCATATCTGACTTATTTGTTGAGATTTGTTATAGGAGTGTCCTACTCTCTTCAAGAATCAAGGATTCATACATTTGGATATTTCATCAAGATTTTTTGAAGAATTGAAGAGCTTGCATTGGCTTATCACTTTCTGCACATCAAGGTCTACTGTACCATATCAGTTTTCAATTGCAATCAAGTGTGATTGTTGTTGCCTGTTGCTGCAACCAGGAAGAGAGCTTAGAGAAGTTCTAGAGACTTAGAAAGGGGTATCTCTAAGGGTGTACAAAAAGAGGATTGTTCTTTTTGAGTGTATTTACTATAAGTGATTTGGAGTTGTGAGGAGAGTACATTGAGAAAGTTGTTTATGTATCTTTCTTGTAAGAACTCAAGCATTATAACGGTATCCTTTCAATTTAAAATATATTATTACAAACATAATAACTTAACTTTCTAAAAAAATTTAAAAATTTGTATTAATTGTAAAAAAATAAATTTATTTCAAATAAAGTTTAATTATTTGTAATATTTACATCATTAACAAATTGTCATATTTCATAAAAAATTTAACAACATATTTTCAAATTATAAAAACTCTAAAACAATTAAGTTCTATAAAATTAAAAAAATAAGTAAATATTAAATATTACAACCAATTAATTTTAAATAAATTAAAAATTTTATCTAACGGTAGAATTCTAATATGTTAGAAAAAAATTACCAAAATAGCTTAATTTATAAAAAAATAAGACTTTAAAAAAATTAAAAACAAAAAAAAAATTAATCAATTTAACTAATTCCTGAATATATTATTTCAAATAAATAATTGTACATTCTATAAAATTAATTATTTCATCAAAAATAAATAAAATTAATTCAAATCTTTATATAAATAAATAATTAATTAAAATATAACAATTTAATTAAAATAAAATTCAAAAATAGGATAATTGAAATTTTAAAATAATTAATTAATTAATTAATATAAATAAATTATTAATTAAAATCTAAGAACTAAAATAACATAACAGAAAATTTAAAATAATTTAAACAGAACATTTAATGGCAAAAATAACATAACAGAAAATTTAAAATAATTTAAACAGAACATTCAAAATCCAATGTAGGCTGAATCAATTATGGACATTTGATTCAGCCTTGTCGCCTCTTCATATCCGACCCACACCAGATCAATTTTGTAAATCCACTTTTCAACCATCTTTCATCATGTTATCATATTGCAGAACACACGAATGCTATCAAAAAGAAGAACACCACCAACCTTTGGGATGAAGTAGGTGGTTGCAGGGAGAACTGGGTGGGTGGTTGCAGGGAGAAAACCAACTTCAACAGAACACGAAGCTCTTGTGTGTGTGCCTGCAACATGCAATCAAAGTTTAAAAGAAAACAACCAAACCCAAGCCAGATCCAAACACACAATGATATATTAAAGACCCACCTTCGCGAAGGGGCTGATTGTGTGTCTGTGTGTGTTGCGAGAACGGAGAGAGGAAGAGGATAGCGAGAGGGAGAGAGAAGCGCAAGAATGCCCAAACAAAAGCTCCTGTGTGGTCTACGAGAACGGAGAGAGGAAGAGTTAAGCGATGCAAAAATTTAGTGGTGTATGACGAAGGGATTGGAGCTGCAGGATGAAACCCTCTTATGATAGTAGTCCGACCAAACGACCCAAAAGAATGGGTGTCTTTGGACTAAAATGTTTTGGATTGCTAAAGATACCTATTTTGTTTAGCAAATTGACAAAAATGAAAATCAAAACAAACAAATGATAAAACATATTTAGTTTCAATCAAATTGTAAACATTTTGTAGGAACATGGCGTAATTGTTTAGGTATTAAATAAGATCACAAAATTGAGAAGTAAAAGTAAAATTGTATTTAGAAAAATTAAGAAAAAGAAAAATGATCGGTCTGTGTTGTAAACTGAAAATGATTCTCATTGATTAACGAGAAAGTAAGTTAAAACAAAATGACTGTAGTAAAACGTTGTGCAAGTGAATATCATCATTAATTTAATATTATCTATTCCTCCTATTTTAATTTTAGTTGAATTAGGAAAAAGAACATATGAATCATCTATATGAATGATATAATTCTTTATTACATCAGATACAAGAAGTTACATCAGAGTCAATTACCCATATTAGCATGTGAAGTAGTGTTCATGCACATACCCCAATCTGACGTTGCATTTCTTTTTGAAGAATTAGAGAAGAAACATTTCCGATAGAAGGTAATATATGCGATAACAATCTAATCACGAATTTGAGAAAAAGAGTTGTTCAATCCCATTAAAAATGACATCACATACTCAGAGTAGTTAGTCTCAAAGATGTTGTTGTTCTTGTTTATGTAGATGATATTTTTTTGTTGAATTTAATAAGGACGTTATCTCGCAAACCAAAAATATTCTTTATCAACATTTTCAATCAAAAGATTTTGAACGTCTAAATTTTTTTCTTGGTTTAGAATTATGTAGATCTAAAGGAATATTTATGAATAAAAACATTATGTTATACCAACAGGGAGAAGGAACAAGAAGGATGAAAGAAGACAAAAACTGATATATTATAGAAGTCAAGGGTAAAAGCATATAAAACAAAAAAATAACTAGACTAACTAACAAATTAAACTATAAGAAAACAGAACTAACTGAGAATAAAATATTTAACTTAACTAAATACAATACACACGGATTTTAGAGATAACAATGGAGCATCCCATTTGCGAGTTTGATTATACTTATTCTTATTTTTAAAGTAAAAATTGATATTTATATTTATACAGTTATTAAAACATTTCTAGTAATGTTTCTTACAAAAACACATAAATATTAACATATTTCATTTTTATTACAATAAAAAAAATTACAGTTTTGATATAAAGAATTTAATTTAATTAATTTTGTTTGACCACTTATGGTGATTAAAGTAGTTGAACGCATGTTTAGTTTTTAGTAATGATCACATTTATTTATTAAATAAATTAAGATTGATATAATTAACCTTGAAGGAAGGAATTATTCTTTTTACATTGAAAATTTAAGTCATTAGTAGTTACTTAAACGTTAATTATATAACATTAATTTTCTCTTTAATAAAACAATTTCTTATAAGACACCTTTTGTTAAGCAACGGGTTAAAAATCCTCTACTTGAGATACCCTTGGATCATATAACACTGGAATTAGTGAATTTCAAACTAAAACGACTAAATTAAAAATTTAAAGAAAAAAAGATCAAATTTAAAACTTGGCATATTTATAATAAAGATATTCAAGTGAATTATAAATACTATAAAAAAGAGTCAATTATACAGCAAGCAGAAATGGTGGAAATGTGAGAATTGTTCACTCTTTAAATAGATTGGTTGAATTTTAACGGCCACCACTTATCCTGCCATTTCATGTGGTGGGAACACTTTCTGAATAAAATCTAGGAAGCGACGTGAGTAGAATGTAGGGTCCACCGCCGAGATAGATAATGAATCAAACTGAATAGATTTATATGCATGTTCAATCTTCTTAGTCATGTTGTACTCTTGCAATATGTCAATTATACCTAGGTAAAGTACGACGTCGTAAGCTTCATGGAACATTTCCACTTCCTCTTTCCCTGGAATCTGCTCTGCCCTGGCAGGCATGTTCACACCAAGCTGGATTTGTAGTCTGCATAACAAGTTCAAAAGTACGAAAAACCCTCAGCCTATAAAATTCTAGTAATTATAAACTCCATCAATGTGCAATGAGCATGACAGAGGTTTAGGATGAATAAAGATTCCATCCAAGTGTGTTAATAAAGATCAAGAATTGCAAATATTTTAATTTGTGGCATGACATTTATCAATCAGCTTTTAGCTTTTCAAATCACTTTTAAAACTTGATTTAGATAGATAAACGGGAATTAATTCTTAGCTATAGCTTTCTGTTATTCTTTTTCTTTTCATTAGTCTACATTTTAATTGATTATTCTTATTATTTCTTTTCTCACACATGCCCTGACATCACTTATGCTGTGCAACATTTGAGCTAGTTTATGTCATCTCCTAAGGATCATCATAACTCTGCCTTCTGCATTCTTCGTTATTTGAAAGGGACACCTGGTACAGGCATATATCTTTCTGCCAAAACCCCGCCTCAGTTCAAGGCCTTCACTGATTCGGACTGGACAAGTTGTGTTGTTGTCTAGGAATTCTTCCGAGGCTGCGTACTGTGAATTTGCTTCCACTCTTGCTGATTTTCATGTTATTTTCTTAGTCGAACACTGTTATGATGTGAAAACCAATCTGTTGCAAATTGCTTCTAACCAATATTTTCATGAACATAGTAAGCATATTAACATTGACTGCCGTATTGTACGCGATAAGGTTACTGCTGCTTTGATCAAACTCTTGCCCATCTCATCTTCGCTTCAGCTTGCAGATGTGTTCAGCTCTGTTTCAAGATATTTGTTCCAAGCTGGGACTGCTTAATATTCATTCCCAGCTTGAGGGAGACTCTTAACTATAACTTTTTGTTGTTTTTTCTTTTAGATATCTGTTACAGATCTGTTATTCTTTTTCTTTTCGTCACTCTACATTGTATATATATACCTTCTATTATCTCACAGTAACATAAAGAGCCTTCATTGATCATTCTTATTATTTCTTTTCTCTCCCTGATTGCTATATTTGTTAGTAATTAATTTTCAAACAGGAGCACGCATGCATCCTTTGGTAATGGCTACATCATCTCTCAGTCCCACCACAATTAATCTTGAAGGTTGAAGTGTCAAACATCCCAAATTTGTTAATATTTTATGAACATGCAAGTGATAACAAATTGGGAGGTGTATGGATCAAACGAAAAGTAGAATAGAAGGACCACTACGATGTTGAAAATGTTATATAACATTAAATAAACCAGTAAATCTCTTGAAGAAACCATACCTTGCAGTACCAGGTAGAAGTAGATCCACCTCCTCGTCACCAGCAGCTGAAGCTCTCAATCTGCTTCCCCTAATGTGTGACCCTACAACAACGCTATCATCATCTGCACCTCGAGGGACCAGAACAAGACCTTGCGGATAGTTGGATGCTTCATCCTCTAGAGGGTCTGTCAGTTGATCATCAATGAAAATTTGAAATTAGTCAGTTCCATTATTAATAATTCTAGTAGAAAGCAAGAATATAAATCATGTTGAAACTTGAAAGGATAACGACAAGACAAGACAAACAAATAGATAAGCTTATAAGGCTTTCTAAAATGACGCGGTGCCTAACCATAGTACAGTAAAACTGTGATCACATGTCAACCAAATGAAGCACCTGGAAAGAACCACAACATTGAAGGAAAAAAGAAGGAAGAAACAGTCATTGGGTAGGAAAAAAGAAGGAAGAAACAGTCACTGGGTTAAGAGTTGCTGAAAACGAGTCAGCGTGTTCAACTGGAATGACCAAGGACCTGGTTCCTTTCAGATGAACAAATCCAGGCCTAATTTTAATACACTGGTCCAAATAATCGTGACTAACAGTTTAAGAAGAAAATCTAAACATAAGCCAAACCTATTATTGTAAATAGGGAATTATTTGGATAACAATATCCATAATACCTCTATAATGATTATGATAAAATATTTTTAGATTCTTTAAATTCATTTCAGCATATTTTTGTTTCATTTAAGAGTTTGAGTGCCTCACGCTGGCAATCACGTCAACAATTGCATTGTCAATAGAATTGTCATGCACGGTCATCCGCCACCAGTAGTATTGGCGCATATAGCCCACGTCCAAGCTTCAATGAAGCCCACTTGCAGTTGCCGCCATGAACAGTGTCATCGGGCCTAACTCAAGAGGTATTAATGTCCCATTTGGCTGCAATTTCAGTAGATCTAAGTCTCTTTATTCTCTTTCCAAACAGGTTCTTTTTGTTACTTCTTTGTTTCGTATATTTGTTTTTCAATGTCTAGTATGAAGCCTATAAGGAGGAATGTGGTCGTTTGAGAACAATGGTTGAATCAATGAGTAAGTCCTCTAGATTGTATATCCTATTTATGAAAGGTAAGAGTACATTCGATATTGTTAGTCCTGTATCTTACCTGTTTGGAAACATGATTCCAATCTTTTATGCTCTTCCATTTATATGTAAAAATCACTAGACAACAACTCGTTACAATTGCAAATGGTTATATTGCATCCATATGCAGATATGAGAATATAACTTAAAAATCATCTATTGTATTAAATAATGTTTTACATATCCCACAACTGTCCAATAATTTTATTTATGTACAAAAACTAACAGAAGATTTGAATATTTTAGTAATTTTCTTTTCTCTTATTGTGTGTTTCAAGATCTTATAATTAGACGACAATTTTAATTACTACATAGTAAAGTGGGTTATATATATTGGAGCCTATACAATTGTATATGTTCTGAATGAATTGTGAATCTAATGCAAATCACACAGCATGTATTTATAACATAATACAAAATCAACTATAATAAATACACCTAATAATAAGGAATCAATCATCCTAATTTCGCAAATTTGTAACGTCTAATTTCCTAAAAATCTATAACCGCTGATTTTATTGTAACACTCCCCTCAAGTTGGATCATATGTACCATGCTTATTACAAATATACTTAATCCGAAGACTTTTGAGAGACTTGGTGAACATGTTATCTAGTTGATTGTATGAAGACAAAGGCAATACTAAGATCACTTGTTACTCCAATGTAGATTGGGAAGGATCATCATCACCATCGGGGTATGAGGTAGCTGGGTTGAAGCACAGCCTACCAGGTTGAAAAACAGTCTACCGAGTTGAAGCACAGTCTGTCGGGTTGGAGCATGGTCAGCCGAGTTGTTGCTTGGTCAGCTGGGTTGGAGCACAATCGGTCGAGTTGGCGCATTGAATCAAGCGTGGTGGTCGTCGAAGAAAGCGGGTCTCTATTGCGGTGGTCACTAGAGAAAAAGGATGCTCAGTGAGAGAGAAAAAGGGCACATAGTGGCCAAAGATGGACAAAGGCAGCAAACAATGGACCACAGTGAAAGAGGCACTGCAGAAAACTGAAACTAAGAGAGCAGAGCTGAGGTACTCTGATACAAGTGTTGAAAGACAACTTTTACGGTCATCGACGGCCAGTGGTCGCCGACGGGTAGTAGAGACAGTGGTGGAAAAAACTCAGAAAACCTACTCTGATACCATATAGAATTGTATATGTTATGAATGATTGTCACAAAGCATGTATTTATAGCATAATATATAATCAATTATAATAAATACACCTAATAATTAGGAATCAATCATCCTAATTTCCCAAATTATGTAACACCTAATTCCCAAGAAATTTGTACCAACTGATTTTATTCTAACAGAGTCCAAGGACCAAAACAAAACAAAGGCTACAAACCAACACACAATATTAAAAACATGGACATGTTCCCAAATGTGGCTTAATCATAGAAGACTTAGATATCCCTCATTCAACCTTAATAAATCCTTGTTCCCTTGTTTGTTTACCAAAGAGATTATTGAGTCTCTTAAATGTGACATCTATCAATAGTCAAAGCATCATCATGAAACATATCCCATTTGGGGTTTTAAGAGTAATTTCCCATTGACTTAACTCACTCTAATGTATGAGGACCTATTTAGAATACAATTTTAGAGAAAAATGGTTTGTTACTTTTATTGGTGATGGTACTCATCACATGGACACATGAAAAGTTTCAAGGTCTTTAAAATCTGTCAATTTTTTCCTTGTCCAAAATCAGTTTTGAAAAACTATCAAAAGAAATTTGGTACGATAATGGAATTGAATTTGTGAATCATGAATTTTTCAAATTGTTGTCTCGTATGATAATATTAATGAACTAACATTTGTAAACACTGTAACAAAACAGGGTTAGAAAAAGGAAATATCATTATCTTTTAGAAGTAGCTAGAGCCTTGCTTTTTCCAAATGTTTGTTTCCAAAACATATTGGGGGGAAGTTGTGTTAACACATTGTTAATGCAATTAGTGTGGTATGTATGATCTAAGAGAAAGACATGCAACTAGTCAATAAAATTCCTCACCACTTGATAGAAAATTAACCTTTTGGTATGCATGTTTCTTGGAGAAAGCATGGTAACCTTGAGAAGCAAAATAACTGATACAGTAATCTTGTTCTAGTGCAACAATTAAATTTTGATCCCTTGCTCAAGTGTGCCTACTCTAGATGAAAATCATACTAGATAAACTTAAAACAAAAGTTGACATCCCTATGCAATTTTATTGTAGTTACAAATCATCCATGAGCATCACATATAATCCAATACATGATAGGATGAAACATAATGAAATTAACACATGCTTTATTAAAGACAATATTGACAAAGGTGTTGTAATTACAACCCTTGTTCCTATAGGACTTCATATATCAAACATTTTCACTAAGGGGCTTCATCAATTCAGACTATAGGATCTTGTACGCAAGTTGGGAATGATAAATATTTAATTACAAACTTGAGGAAGAGTGTTATAACTAGCAAATTATTAGGATAAAAATATCACCATAGTGATTACAAGAAAATATCTTTAGAATCTTCTCATCCAAGGTAATATATTTTTATTTACTCATTTCAAAAGGTTTGATTGTTACACATAGTGTTAACGAGAATGTAAATGGTGGAATTGATATCTAAAAAATAATTCTTTATTTCCTTACATAGCTAAAGTTCCCCTAGAGTGTAGGGCTCTTCCACATTAAGATATCCTCATGTGGAAACAATTTTTAACCACAAGTATCTAGTGGTGACTCTTACTTGTACCATAGAGTCCTGTCCCTATCACAACGAGACACACTTTCTTGAAATCTTTGTCAAAAAGACTTGATGCAAGGGATCCACAAACATAAGATCTATCATCCATTACATGTTTTAGGTAGTCACCAAGACAAACCATCAACCCAAATACTACTTGTTATGCAATTTGATGGGGAAAACAATGGAGAGATTTTCAACAATAAGCACAAGATAAAAACATAAGAGAATTTTACACCACCTTCAACTTAAAACCTTTAGAGTATAAAAATGTCAATAACAAGGTAGAAGGACATTAGCCAATTTGGGATAAGAAAAGGAAGTCTCCAGAAATTGCCCTCATGTTCATCAGCTACCCTACCAAATGAAACTAAAACAACCCATGTTTATATCGTCTACTAGTCACATCAATAATTAGGGGAATAGAGTTATCTTTTTAGCCTATCCGTTTCAGGTCATTAGTTTCATTCTGATGCATGAAAACATCTTATTAAAGACACCTCGATATATAAATGCTTAAAAATACCAGCCCAAAATAAATATCAACCATACAAAGGAAAATAAAAAAACCATTTGCTTTTCAGATTGGATCAAACACTCACCTTCCTCTGCAAGAATTGCCAATCCATCTACAGTTCTACTTTGGTTGTATGGATGCAGCTGCTGGGGAGCTCGATAATGAACACCAAGAAGGAGGCTGTAATCCATTATCTGTTGTAATTCCAAGAACTTGCTATCAATCTCAATCTGCCTGCAATGAGTATGACCAAGATTGTAAGGTAATATTCCATTTTGAAACAAAGCGAGGTACATAATAATATTCGGGTAAACTCACTAGACAAAATTTTGGAATTCAAACAAACACAAGCAAGCAGTTCCTATTTTTATTAAGCTAAAATACATTTACATGGGAAGGGGTGACAAAAAAACACTTGTTCCTTAAAAGTTGTATATATTCAATCTACAATATTAGAATGTGATAAGACCTTTAAGGTGTATGTTAGGAAGAAGGTTCAAAATAAGTAGTTTCATGACAGTTAACTGTGGTTGGGCAGTTTAGGGGTGGTTAGAGGTAGTTATTAAGTTTAGTAAGGGTTATCTTTTAAGGAGGAAATGGTTCCTCTTGGTGGGTGGGTTGTATTTTCTTAAGTTTGGACAGGGTTCATCCTGTATGAAGGGATTTATTTCCCTTGGATGCTGCTGAATGTTTGTTGTAATATGGGATAATATCTGTAGAATCTTCCTAATTAGAGGAAATAGATACATAATATTTTATTTTATTTTATTTTTTCCTAGGTTTCCTAGTTTCCTTATTTCTCTTTTTAGGAGAACTAGATTATTACAAATAAAAGGTTTGAGAATGTATTTTTTATGATTTGAATAATAAATCAGTCTTATTTTCCACAATGTTCCCTTAATTACGTTTTTCATTAATGTTAATGTGAACTTACGTTGAATTGTCAGTTTTGAGAGTTTAATCCTAATATATGATCTATAGATTGGTTTTTTACTCTTAAGAAACCTAACTAATTGGTCAGACCTGCCGGATCAAAAACACCAAGAGAGTCATGGAGAGTAGAGTGAGCACGTTAGAGAGGGCAATTGAGGAAATGAAGGAGGAATCTAGAGCCAACTTTCAAAGGCTCGGTGATAGGATGGAAGATGTTATGCGTAGACTTAAAAATATGGAAAAGGGTTCTGAAGGAAGCAAAGATTCCCTAAATGGTGATAGAGTAGGAAGAAGAGAAGAGGTGGATGAAAAATGGGTGGAGGAAAACAGAGAAAACCAGCGGGGTGGATGAAAAAAGTAGAATTACCTTCGTTTGGAAAAGGGGATCCTTCTTTAACCAAGAGAATGGTGACTCCAACAATTTTATTACAAGAAAAGGAGATTGAAGTGGTGACATTAGTTTGGAAGATGGGTACTGCAGAATTGGAGAAGAGATGTGGGGAACAAAACCAGTTAACAACCAAGCAAAACACAGTCTTGCAGGAAATCCTAGGTACTTTTGAAGGCATATTTAGTACACCACAGGAGATACCTCGCAAAAGGCATTTTAATGATCAAATTCCTATTAAAGCCGGAATAGATCCAATCAATGTGAGACCTTATAGGTACCCACACCTATTAAAGGCAGTAATTGACAACCAAGTGGCTGAGATGTCCCAAACAGGAATTATTAGAGCCAGTAAAAGTCCTTATTCCACTCCAGTGATTTTGGTTAAGAAGAAAGATGGAAATTGGCTTTTCTGCATTGATTATCAGGCTTTAAATAAGGCTATATTTTCAGATAAATTTCCTATTCCAAGGATAGAGTTGTTGTTAGATGAATTGTATGGTGCTAGTTACTTCTCCAAAGTTGATTTAAGGGCAGGCTATCATCAAATAAGGATGGAGGAGAATGATATCCCTAAAACGGTATTCAGGGCACATCAAGAACACTATGAGTTTTTGGTGATGCCACTTGGGCTGTCAAATGCCCTTGCCACATTCCAAAGCATCACAAATACCGTTCTGAAGGAGTTTTTAAGGAAGAATGTGCTTGTTTTCTTTGATGATATATTGGTTTATAGCAAGACGTGGGAGGAGCACAAAGAACATCTCTACCAAGTTCTTAGTACTTTAGGACAGCAACAGTTGTTTGCTAATTGGAAAAAACGTGGATTTGGGAAGAAGCAAATCAGGTATTTGGGTCATGTTATCTCAAGTCAGGGGTACAGATGGAACCAGAGAAGGTGTTGGCTGGTCAAGATTGGCCTATTCCACGGTCTATTAAGGCTCTAAGGGGTTTTTTAGGCCTTATGGGATATTATAGACGTTTCATTAAAGATTATGGGAAGATTGCAAGGCCTTTGACAGATTTATCAAATAAAGGAGAGTTGGTATGGTCCGCTCAATGCACAGAAGCTATGAACATCTTGAAGACAGCACTAACAACAACACCATTACTTGCTTTACCAGATTTCATGTGGAATGTGATGCTGCAAGTAGGGGTATTGGCAACTCCATGGGATATCAGTCTCCCATATTCTTATTCAATGGAATTCGGAAGGACCTGAAGGTTTTATGTGAGAAGATGAAGGGACCTTTCGTGATCAATTCCTAAACTTTCACCTTGAGGACAAGGTTGTTCGGAATCCGGGGAATATGGATAAGACATTTAAGGTGTATGTTAGGAAGAAGGTTCAAAATAAGTAGTTTCATGACAGTTAACTGTGGTTGGGTAGTTTAGGACAGACAGTTTAGGGGTGGTTAGAGGTAGTTATTAAGTTTAGTAAGGGTTGTCTTTTAAGGAGGAAATGGTTCCTCCTGGTGGGTGGGTTGTATTTTCTTAAGTTTGGACAGGGTTTATCCTGTATGAAGGGATTTATTTCCCCCTTGGGTGCTGTTGAATGTTCCCTTAATTACGTTTTCCAATAATGTTAATGTGAACTTATGTTGAATTGTCAGTTTTGAGTGTTTAATCCTAATATATGATCTATAGATTGGTTTCTTACTCTTAAGAAACCTAACAGAATGTGTCAACGATTCAACTGCACCGAAAGAGACATTTGCTTTATAAACTTACATCTACAAATTTATAGATATACAAATTTGTTTCTATTTGCTTTGTTCTTTGCTTTTTAAACAAAGTAATTTATCCTCCTTTATCTTCATATTCCAGCAATAAAAAATCTTTTATATAAAGAAGAAACATCAAGAAAACGCAAAATTACAAAAAATAAATAGTATCACTTACTTCAATAAAGACTCCCGCCAAGATGGTTCCAAGTAAAAGCAGTAGTTCAAATCCAAATCTTTAAGAGTAGTGTTCTCATCAATTTCTATCTTGTCAGAAGAACGTCCACACGATGAACCTTTCAAATCATATCTCCTATGGATCCTTAATTCTGTGCAGAACATATTTCCCATCACAACAAAGCGAAACTGCAAAATAGAGAATTATGTATCAATATTAGCATTCTAATTAAATAAAATGTAGATTATTAAGTCATCTAGAATGAGAGGTGTTAAGTCATGACAGGTTCAAATATTTGATGAGGTATATTTTCTTTGTGAAAAATCTTATCCTTATGGCATTTCAGAATTGGAAGTATTAAAATGCAAGTTTGTTAGGAACATGAGGCCTATTGCTGAAGTATAGTAAAGAAGAAATACAAACAAAATAAACCCAACTGACTGAGAACTCAAACAACTAGACAGTTAGTGTATAAATAGCAATGTTATTACTGTAGTAGCAGGTTTCTTGAAACTCATTTTGGAAGTGTTGAGACTCCCAAATTCTTGAAACTCCTCTTTCTTTTCACTCTATTCTCTTTAACTCTACCTCTGTATTGAGTTGTAAATTCTTTTAATTCTTGGTACCAGTTGTCTCAATTGGTATCAAAGCTCCAATCTTGGATATTTGTTCATCAAGAATTAACACAAGTGAGGCATGTAGAGGACTTCAATAAGTGAAAGAAAATAGAAGGAAGAATGGAAATTGTAGAGAAAATGCTGGAATCTGAATCAGAATCGAGATTCTGACAGAGACGTTGCGAGGGTTAAAAAAAATGATGGAAAACATAGTTCAGAAGATGGATAATCAGATGCAGAGAGGGTAAGGAGGCTTGAAGAACAACAAATCAAAGACAAGAAGTGATAAAACAGATTCAGAAGCAGAGAGGGTTTATATTGGAGTTCCAAGATCACTGGAAAAGATTGGAGATACCTTCCTCTAGCAGAAAGGAAGGTGTGAATGGATGAGCCCATAAATTGGAGGGATACTTCCAAATTAGAGGAGCATCAGAGAAAGACAAGACAAGACGGAGGAAGTAATGGTTTATTTGGAAGGATGGAACTTAGTTGGTTCCATAATGAGAGTCTTGCAACCCAAGATCAATTTGAGAGGTTTTCAAGAATTCCAAAATGGACAGAGGTGGACCTTGTGTTGCAGCAATTTCAAGAAGTGTTCCAACCCTCTGAAGGACTCCCACCAAAAAGGAGGCCAGATTATGCAATCCACTTGAAGGAGGGATCAACAATTCCTAACTTGCAACCACATAGGAATCAATGGCTTATTTATGTTGTACTGCAGGAACTAAACCAAATGTTTGGCCAGATGTATTAAGTTGGGAAGTTATATTTTGGTTCAACACTACAAACAATGTGACCAGTTCAATGACACCTTTCAAGCATTGTATGGACACACTCCACCTTGTTGAAAGGGACAACCATTCCTTCAAAAGTGAAAGAAGTCAACAAGTTAATTCAACGATGTGATGAGTTGTCAAATGATTTAAGTCACCAATTTTTGAGGGCCATAGACAGTATGAGAATGCAAGCTAATAAGCATAGATGTATGGAGTATACTGTGGGAGATTGGGTTTTTCCCAAGTTATAGCCCTATAAGATGCTCTGGTTGGCTAAAAGACCTAACCAAAAGTTTTGTCCTCGCTTTTGTGGCCCTTTTCAGATTTTGGATAGAATTGGTCAAGTAACCCCATAAGCTAAATTTACTGGTGGATAGCAGGATTCACCTGGTTTTTAATATCTCTCCCAAAGAAGGCAGTCAGCTCACTGCAGCTTATTCAAACTCTACCCCTGACCTTAGCAGATATTATGGAGCTCCAGGTTCAACCATCAAATGTGTTGGATATCAAACAGGCAGCAATGGGTGATTTAAAAGTTTTGATCAAATAACACAACCTCCCTCCTTGTGAAGATACCTGAGAGGCAGCATCTACTCTACAACAAGCCTTTCCTCATTTTCACCTTGAGGACAAGGTGGATCCTTTTAGGAACGTATTGTTGTTGGGAACATGAGGCCTATTACTGAACTATACTCTAGAATAAATTATATCAAAGCAAACCTAACTGACCCTCAAGTCAACCAGTTAGGCAATTACAGAAGCAGGTTTTGGAAACTCATTGAGTAATGAGATTCTCAAATTATCAGAAATCAATACAATTTACAGTTCATTCTCTCTCTGTATTACTCTTGACATCTACCTCTGTATTGTGGAGTTAATTCTTTTAACTTTTGGTACCAGTTGTATCAAAGTTGATGTGATAGTAAGTAATTGAAAAATACTAAAACATGATTCAGGTGCAGAAAAATGCATATTACCTTTTGACCACTGGAAGGTATAATCCTGTGCAGACCAAAAAATTTTGTGATAAGCGTATTATCATATGTCTTCACATGATGATGATAGTCAGGAAGCATTCTAAGAAGAACCTATATTTCAGAATTTAATCAATACAATCTGTATTCTATAGTCAAAAAGAATAGTAGAGAAGAGCAAGTGAACACTAAAATCATTATTAAGCAAGAAAGCATATGCTCCAAGACTTTATTCAACATTGAATAAGTGTTTGGACAAGCATGAAATATCATACACAAATCAAACAAAAAAGAGAGAATTCTTCAGGAAAAAGTACAAAAAAGATGTCAAGTTTCTCTACATATCAGAAACTTGGACTCCTTTGAAACAGTCACAACAAAATGACAATTAAATTAATCAGACTGTTATGTAACTTATGTTTTACGAGTGTGTGTGTGTACTTTTATAATTTGTGTATCATTTTAACCATCTAGGGCACAATGATGTCACCATCAGCCCTTGCTCCAAGAGCGTCACTGATAAGCGATAACAATACCAAAGCCAAACAGGTTTATGGAAATCTAAAATACTATTAGATGCAGATTTCCACTAATGGCAACCTGAATATTTGTATAGGTAAAAACTGTATATTTTGAACTACAAAATAGAGCCAGTAGAAACAAGCCACCAAAACAATTATAGATATCTGTAACTGTAACAAATGCCAACAAAGAAGATCTAGATAAAATTAAAATACCTTCACTTCAGATCTACGCAGTGTCTTAATCATGAATCGATCATCCTGAGACAGGAAAAAGACACTACCACTTTTTCCTGGGGAAGAAAGCTCCCTCAGAGCATCATTTCCACAAATGGACATCATATAGTCAGCAGCATCAATCTTGAACAACTCTCTCAAATTCCTGCAATAGCCACAGGGTCATATATAACAATCACAAGTAAAGTGAAAGGAAAACAGAAAGGAGAAAAAGAAAGTTGTTAACAGTGGTTCCAAACTACGTATACAAACTGTTGTTAGAAGGATATTAAGTATACTAATAGAAACTTTTAGAAGCTGTTAGAAGAGTTTAGAAATCTCTATGTAATTAGTACTACAGGATTAGAGTTCTCTATATATAAAATTAGATGTGTTGTTTAAACAAATCAATTGAATAAGAATCTTCTGTCATTCAGATTAATTCTTTCAAGTTGATGATAGCACCAAATACAGAAATAGAGACAAAGGCATAGAATCCCTTATTGCTCACTCTGTTTTATAAACGGAACAGAGGAGAAGAAGAAAAAAACTCCACAGGTCATCTGCTCTGACCTCACTCCCAATTTCCAAAAATTCACAGCCCCCCAGTACGTGCTCCCCTCACCTCTACATTCTCCCTTTCTCTCTCCCCCCAAAACCAAGAAAGGATCTTTCGGTTAAGATCTCCATCATTGGGTTGGGTGTGTGCATGTGGTCCCCAAGGAATGGGTTTCCACTTCTTTCTTTCATAAACCTGAATGAACTTCCCTTTTTTCCCTTCTTTATTTAGACTTGCATTCGTATCAACTCCATCCTCCATAATTTTCACCTTGTCCTCAACATGAAGTTCTGGAAAGTAGTTTCCCATCTTTTGTAGAGATTCCCATGAATTTTCACACGATGGCATCGCCTTCCATTTCACTAATACCTCGGCATTCTCTCCCTCTCCTCCCCTAACCGTTAGAATCTCTTCTGGTTGCATATCCAGCTCCCAATTCTCAGTTATACACAAAGGAAGTGGCCACACTGTTACTTCTATTGACACAATTGGCTTTAATAAAGAAACATGGAAAACTGGATGGACCTTGCTTCCTTCTGGCAACTTCAATTTATAAGCTACCTCTCCCACTCTTTCAATGATTTCATAGGGCCCATAATATCTCTGGACACAGCTTTTGATTAATTCTGTTGGCTAATTGTTTTAGCTTATATGGTTGGATCTTCAAGTAAACCCAATCTCCCATCTTGAATTCCACCTTTCATCTATGTTTGTCTGCCTATTGCTTCATGCGGTTTTGAGCTTGCAATAAGTGGTCTCTGATTTCAGTCAACATCTCAATCCTCTCTTGCAACATGGAGGACACTTCTTCCATGGGAGTAGGTGGCACATCTCCTCACACCACCAGAGGGGGATCTCGCCCATAAAAGGCCCTGAAAGGAGTCATTTTTGTAGCTTCATGGTAATTGGTATTGTACCAAAACTCAGCCCAACTCAAAAATCTATGCCACTGTCTTGTCATGCATCTGAGATAAGTCTGCAAGCACCTATTCACCACCTCTGTTTGACCATCCGTTTGAGGATGGTAAGCTGAGCTAAATTTTAATTTAGTCCCAGACAATTTGAGCAACTTTGTCCAGAAAGAACTCATGATGACCTTGTCTCTATTTGAAACTATTGACTCTGGAAATCCATGAAGTTTTACCATTTCCTTCAAGAACAGTTCAGCAACTTCTTTAGCACTATAAGGGTGTGCTAAGGCTAAGAAATATGCATATTTTGTGAACCTATCCACCACCACTAGAACTGTATCCATTCCTCCCGACTTAGGTAATCCCTCCACAAAATCCATGGATATATCAGTCCAAATTTGTTTGGGAATTGGAAGAGGTTGTAGCAACCTTGCTGGACTCAAAGTTTGATACTTATTTCTCTGGCAGATCTTGCATTCTCTTACATAATCTTGGATCATCTTTCTCATTCCCTCCCAGTAGAATAGGTTAGATATTCTTTTGTAGGTCCTGAAAATCTAGAGTGGCCACCTATTGCAGTATCATGGAATTCCATCAAGATAGATTTGATCTTTTGGGAGTGTTTAGGAATGACCAACCTATCTTGGTAATATAACTTACCCTTTTGCACCTTATACTCTGGATGGTTCCCTTCATTCACTGTCACCTCTTGGAGGATCTTCCTCAGTTTATCATATTTCTCTATTTCAATCTCCAAGTCTTCCTATTCATTAAATTGAACTATGTTAATGGCTGAAAATTGTAGTTTGTGAGACAAAGCATCTGTTACCTTATTTTCCAATCCCGGTTTGTATCTTATTTCGAAGTCAAACCCCATGAGCTTGGAAATCCACTTGTGTTGTCCCTCTCCCATTAATCTTTGGTCAACCAAGAATTTTAGACTCCTTTGATCTGTGTGCACAATAAATGGCCTTCCCAGTAAATAGTGTCTCCATTTTTGCACTACCATCACCACTGCCATCAACTCTTTCTCATATACAGATATGCCAAATTTTTTTCTAAAAGTGTGTGACTCATATAAGCTACAGGTTGGCCTTCTTGCATCAAAACTGCTTCTAACCCCTGACCAGAAACATCTGTTTCCACCACAAATGATTTTTCAAAGTTTGGGACAGCCAATACTAGAACTTGAGTCATTGTTGCCTTAAGCTTCTCGAAGGCCCCTTGAGCAGCAGCTTCATTCCACTGAAATTGGTCTTTTTTTAATTGTTGAGTTAGAGGCCAAGCTATTTTTCCATAGTTCTTCACAAATTTCCTGTAGTAACCTGTTAGGCCCAAGAATCCTCTCAATCCTCTATACTCTTTCTGCCGAAGGAACACTTCTTATTCACCACCAAACCATGCTCTCTTAAAGTTGTCAATACCTGTCTCGCTTGAGCCCAATGACTACCTTTTTCCTTGCTATAAATTAAGATATCATCAAAAAATACAAGGGTAAACCTTCTCAAATAAGATCATAAAACTTTATTCATGAGAGCTTCGAAGGTCAAAGGAGCATTGGTGAGTCCAAACGGCATAACCAAAAACTCATAATGTCCTTCATGAGTTCTAAATGTTGTCTTTGCTACATCTTCATCCTTCATTCGAATTTGGTGATAATCAAACTTCAAATCAAGTTTAGTAAATATTTGTGCCCCTCTTAATTCATCCAACAATTCATCTATTACAGGAATGGGGAACTTGTCCAGCACCATGAGCTTGTTCACACAAAACCTCCATCCTGCATCTTTTTTCTTAACCAGAATAACCGAGCTACTATGCAGGCTATTGTTGGGCCTTTATAACTCCAGCAATCAACATCTCCTTCATAAACTTCTCTATCTCATTCTTTTGATAAGGTCTTATGTTGGGGACATGTGCTCCCTCTTTAAGAATGATGTCATGGTCGCAAGCTCTTATTGGAGGTAGCCCTGCTGGTTCTCTAAATAAATTTGAAAGACTAAGGAATCCCTATTTTTATTTTAGCATGACAACTCCATTAAGCAATGTTGATCTTCTGACTTTAGATTCTTAAAATCCTAGCAAGACTCCTTCATCCTCTTCAATTGAAAAAGGAATACAAGCACTCCATGCTGAAATTGAACGTCTAAAATCTCTCATGGAGACTATCAGTAAGCTTTACCTTTTGGTACTTGCTCTATCTCTTTTAATGTTTCTAAAACTTTATGTAAGGACTCTTGGGTTCTAAACTCTAGTGCGACAAACCATATGGCATCTCTTTCATCTCTTTTAACTCATTTGTGTCTCTTTCTAGTAACCACATTACTGTTGCCAATGAGACTCATATCCCAATAACTTGACGTGGTAATGTTTCTCTTTTTTCATCTCTCATCCTTAAAGATGTCTTTTATGTTCCAAAACTTTCAAATAATCTTATTTGTATTAAAAACTTACCTAGGACCTAAGTCATTTTGGAACCTTTTTTTCCACTCATTGTCTTCTTTAGGATCCTACTACAATGAGGACGAGTGTGGCTGTCAAGAAAGAGGGAGGGTTCTATTGCTTTAATAACCAAGGAACTAAGGATAGTATCAGTACACAAACAGGTACCTCTTGTCTCCAATTTGAGTCTTCTCAAATTTGGCTTCCCCACTGTGATCTAGGACATACCTACTTTTATGTTCTAAAGTCTATGTTTCCTTCCTTATTTTCCAGAGAGTTTGTTGAGTAATTTAAATGTGATATACGTCAACTTGCAAAAACACCGTTGTACTATAAATCCTCCAAGCAATACAAACAGTGTACATCCTTTATATTTAGTTCACTATGATGTTTAGGGCCTGCATCAAACTCTAGTATATTTGGTTCTAAATGATTAGTAAATTTTATAGATTATTATACCCATCTTACATGGATTTTCTTCGTGAAAGAAAAATCTAAAGTTTGTACCTTATCCGTCAAATTCTTCCATATGATAAAAGCACAATTCCTAAAGTTAATTAAATGTTTATGTTCTAATAATGGGAGAGAATAAGTAAATGATGATATGTCTAAATTCCTTTTTGAAGATGGTGTTGTTCATGAATTTACATGTGTGAATACACCACAACAAAATGGCATTGCTGAAAGAAAATTAGGCATTTTCTTGAGGTGACAAGAGAACTTCTTTTTCAAATGAATATTCCTAAATCATATTGAGGCGAGGTTGTCCTCATTGCTGATTAACTAATTAATCAATTACCTTCTCGAGTCCTAGATGGTCTAATAAACCAATTACACTTGGAGCCCACCCTAAAAAAAATAGAGGTATTAAAAAACATCAAGTATCATATACTACTAGATATGACATTTAGGCATCCCATAATACTCAAATCCCTATCAGATTATTAAATTAGGTGCTCGAGATATGAATATTATAAACATTTCTTCTATAGATACCCAATACACTGATAATAGAGTAATTCTAGACCCAAAAGCTGCATATGAAAAACAAAATTTTTTTATATACATGCCTAGGGAATACAAGAAGGATACAGTGGCCTCGAAAAAGAAATAAGCCTAAACAAGTGTCAATACTTACCTGAACACCATAGGGCAGTAATCTTTCCATTTAAAACCCTCTGACTGATGAGGAGGTGTCAATTGAGAACCTTCTTTAGGAAAATTCATCCAAAAGCTTGCTCTAGGACCAAAATCTGATGCTCGAACTTCTCGCCTCTGTATTGGTGTAATTTTTCCCACAGTATACCTAGCCATATTGAACCCGTTTTGACATTACTTATTTTAAAATCCAAACAAAAAGCAATAGCGGGTAGTGCAGTGTAACTTTTTTTCTACTAAAGTAGGTATATTAAGTGCTTTTATTGTTTATGGTTACCGCTTAAGCCATCATGCATTGATAGAAGTAGGAAATAATATTCATCTAAGTTCTAGAAAAAATTTGTGAAATATAACTAAGAAGCAGACATTTGTTTACTGAGGTAAGATCTTTCAATTGTCAAGTAGTTCCCAATATCAATGGAATTCCTTTTCTCTGGTGTGTGGGAAAATTCCGAAAAATAGTTATTGATTTAGACAAGTACTAAAAAAATTTGTCACTTGACTAGTAATAATTACAGATGTACAAAGAGTGTTTGGTTTTGATGATTAACCACTTCTGCTTTTAATCGTTTCTAAACTGAAATATTTTACCAAAATGACATTTGCAATTTTATCTATTTTCAATAATCACGTTTATTTCAGAGGCAAAACTGACCATTAATATGATTGATAAATACAAAACCTCGTCCGTTTGAAAATTCTCATTTAAAACAAAATGAAAATTCTAATCACGCAACTTCGTGCCTGCCTCAACTCCTTCCAACATGGATCCAGCTTTTTTGTTCTTTTGTGGAATAACAAAAAGAATTTCAGAAATAAAAGGCACAGAGCATTCTTAAATTTATTACAATTAAACATTCATGCTAGTGCAAAAAGTCAAGGTAGTGCCCTTTACCTTATTCCAAGCTGCAAACTAAGCATCAGATCATAGCTCCTGTGACCTTTAATGATCGCTTCACCAGGTCTTTTAATTTCTTTGGCAAGTTTTTTTTGAAGCTGTTTTGCCTTTCTAGACATTGATGAAAATTTATTATTTAAAACTAACTCGCTTATTAACACACCTTGCATGTACTCGCGTTCCAAAATTGGGACTTTATCTCCATTTTCAGCGATAGAATCTGTTGATCCTAGTTTTGAATCGTTTCCAATTACTTTCTCAATAGATACCTCAAGACTCCAGCGCCTTTCAAGAGAAATATTTTTACTGCGAGATTGTTCCAGATTTAGCAGGTTTCCTTTAGCCAGCTTATCAGATGAAACACTACTCAATCTCTGACTCTCGCCAACCTTGACATCTCCCATATCAACTGAAGCAGCATGATGAATATGTACCTGTTTCTGTTTTCTCAGATCTGGCAACAGCCCTCTTTTTCTCAATGCATTTAGATATATTTCTTGTGCAGTTGGAAGACAGCTACCTTTTGGATAGAAGGTTCCTTTGCCATCTTTTAGACCCCGTGTCCAAGTCCCAACATAGCAGCCTCCATCACTCCATGTATATACCCCAAGCCCATGCATCATCCCATTTAGCCAGCTCCCTTCAAATGAGTCCCCACTTACCCAGGTGAGAGTTCCTTTTCCTGACATTCTCCCACCTTTCATATTTCCCAAATATACATTTCCATTGGCCCACGTATACTTGCCTGGACCCTCCGGTGTTCCTTGGATCCAAGAGCCTTCAAAGATATCTCCATTTGGATAAACTTGATAACCCAACCCATGTTTAAGATTTAATCGCCACCGACCATTGTAGGTCAGATTATCCGGACCAATATACGTTCCTGTACCATGGATATAGCCACCTGAGAACTCACCTTCATACATTACTCCAGAAGGCCATTGTATTTTCCCAAATCCATTTCTCATCCCCCGTCTCCACTCACCATCATATACACAACCATCTGACCATACATACTTACCCTGACCCTCTGGAATGTTACCAAGAAGGGACCCACAATATGACTCTCCATTAGGAAGCGCGAGTTCCCCAACTCTAAATCCAGCAACTTCAGAGGAATGACCAGCTTCACCGTTTGTCAATATAGATACACGGTCTATTTCAGAAATGGCATCAAGAGATTTTGTTCTCTCTGCACAAGAAAGTGCTCCATCCAAATTACCAACTATGGCCACAGGGCCAGACATGCATAATGATCAAAAGGAATATTTCCTTATAGAATTATAACTATCCCGAATTCTCAACAGCTACAAGACAAGAGGTTGCATATAGGAAATCTTACCAAGAGTTTGACCCTTGAAACTCTTCGTCCTTTTGACTAGAGAAGAGGAGTCAGACAAATAAAACAAATTAGATATATGTCAATAAACAAACAAACCTGAAAAGATCCACATTCATGTCAGGTAAAAAGGGCAACAAACAATAGTTATCAAGAGCCTAGGAGAGAACTTAATAGAGTACAGAAAGAAGCAAATTTAAATCTGAAAAAGCAGGGAAAAATACCCTAATTCCTTCAAATAAATTGCCAGACCAAAACATGCTATAAAATAGTCTTAACTCGGGAAACATTAAGCCATTAAACAAACACCACAACTACAACAATATAAATTTCAAAGAAGAGCTCGAAGTTGATAAAAGTTAAAAGAACCAAACAAAAAAGAAATGCAAAATATGCATACATAAAATGGAAGGACAAATGTTAGCATACGAAACTAAACTTTCAAACTGCAGAAAGTCTTAAAATTGAACAATTTACAACATTTTACCACATTTAGTTTATTTCACAAAATATATAGCGATTAAAACAATACTAAGTACAACAAAAAAAATAGAGTATTTGTAAGTCGAATAGTAAAAAAAAAAAGAGAAATTGCCCAAAAACTGAAAAGAGTTGCTGAAATTAGACTCTGTTCATGTCCATCAGGATAGAAAAACCGAAGCTTTAAACATCATCGCACAGTCAAGTGATAAGTGCTATTTCCAATTTCTTATGACAGCCCTACTATACCATCCAAACTCATAGCTCAACCAACCAGTTTCTGAAAAAATCTGCACACCTTCAATTTCAAAACATACAAACAAACACTCCCAAAATAATAGAGAAAGAGTTAACAAAATCACACGATTAGGCAATTAATTCCACGGTTCTTAGAAAAAAAACCTTTTATCAACTAATAACATACTCAATTTCTTTGAAATCAATATAGCAACCTGAACTGAACACGGAAAAAAGCCACAAGCAACAAACAAGCAGAAGATAATAATCAATTCTCACTTGTCACACACTAATGACGATAAGCGATTCCACATTACGCACAGACACATCAAACATCCATAACAGAATTTAATAGAAATAGAGAGAGAGAGAGAGAGAGAGAGAGAGAGAGAGAGAGAGAGAGAAGAGTACCTTTGAAAGTGAAAGAATACGAAAGAAAATGAAGTCAAGTGTGTAGGTGATGAAGGGAAGGAAAATTAAAGAAGATTAAAGAAGTGGTAGATAAGGGTTGTTTGGTCCAATAATTTAAGCTTAGTTTCTACTCTCCAAACTTGTTTTTCTGACAAACTCGATGGGTAGAAACAACATGTGGTAACGTAACAGTGTTGATCGGATCTCTCACACAAACCCGTTATTTTTTAACACTGACGCTTTGTCTTATGTTCAGGCAAAGAGATGATGAGATGGTAAGCACTTTATTCTAATTCCAAGCTAACATTTTTGTGCAATTAAATATATCTATAAGTTGCTATATGATAACTTAGTTGAATGCGATGTATCCCATATGGGGTGGCTGGTAAAAAGACAAAATTGTCCGCGCTGGGTTGGAGGGTAGTTAATTAGTGGATATTAAGCGGATATTTGTGTGCAGTAATAATTGAGTTTGTTACTCACAAACAGAAAGGTTTGGACAAAAGAATTGTCTCAAGTGTTTAAAATTCAAATTTTGGTATCCAGAGCCACTATTTTCCAAAAACATGTGTAACCACCACCTTCATTTATATCTATGCCGAAAAAGAGATACTTCTTTTACTTTTTATAATATAATTATTAAATATTTTTTAAAAAACATAACTGTTAAGTGAATTTTTTAGAAGGAACTGTATTTTTAAATATTTTCTATAAAAGGTTTTTCTTATTTTTTTTTATTATTTATTTATTATATTTATAATTTCTACAAGTTATTTCTTATTATTTTTATTACTTTTCTCTTATATATTAATTTAATCAATTTATATATATATTATGAACTTATTATAGGCTTATATATAAAAAAAAATACCTATTTTTTATATACAATTTTTATTTTTATTTTACCTTTTATAATATAATTATTAACTGATTTTTTTTAAATACAATTGCTAAATAGTTTTTTTAGAAATAATCGTTATTTTGAAATATTTTGCATAAAACTTTTACATATTTCTCTTTATTGTTTTTTATTATATTTGTAATTTATATGGCTAACAGTGACATGATGGTTTTTCTTTTATATATTAATTTAATCAATTTAAATATATTATTAACTTATAATAGAATATAAATATTTAAATAATACAAACACACAGACATGACAATATATGTGTTTACGTTAGTTTTTTAGAATAAAAAAAATTATGAACCATTTTTTATTTCAACACTAGTGAAAATAACATTATTAGAATTAATAATGAAATATTGTCTAAAAGTATAAAATTGTGTTTATTTAAAGATTAAATTTGTAATTTGGTTTTTATATTTAATTTTTTAATTTTTTTTCTTCTCATATTTTTATTTATTTAATTGAGTGTTTATTTTTAAAAACTATTTAATTGAGTTTCTTAACCAACCCTGATTTTTTATTTTAAATTAACATTAATATTATTTGAAAAAACTTATGTGTCAAAATATGATGTGTCAAAATTTTAATCATTTCTTACTTAAAAATATCAGTATCAAAATCAGAAAAATAACAAGATAGAATAAACCTAAATTTGAACACCTAATATGTTAACATTAATTCAACAAAAAAAAAAAGAGTACAATGATTTTTTTTCAAAAATAAAAACACAGTCAAGGAAAAACAAATATAAAAAAGGAAAATCGAAGATCTAAATATAAATTTGAAATTATTAATTAAAAAATCTTCAAATGATATTTGAAAAATTAAAAGAAAAAAATGAATTTAAATTATATTTACTTTTGTGCACCTGATAGAAATTCTGAATTAAGAATCGAGACTTGAATTCATGATTTAGAATTTGATATAAAAATGTAAAAATTTAATTCCGCTTGTCCTTCTCTCCACCTCCCCTAATACACCGTACTACAAATGTATATCTTAAAACTACGTCATTATATTAGTTAATAAAACAATAATGGAATAATATTATAATAAGGGTTCGTAAATTTGATCCAATTGGCATGGTTTCGATGGCAAGCATGTAGCAGCAGTGTGGTACGCACCGTTTTGAACCACTGTGTGCGAAACACGGTTTGAAAAAGGTCTGAGTTGGAAATAACTTTTTTGTCCTTAAGATATTTCTTAATATTGGGCACATGAAAATTGACATTCATACCAATGCAAAGAAGAACTTTGCAATCTTTATAGTGGTAACATCTTGTGTCTAGTTTTCAGTGCTGTGGGTCCAATTGCCCTTTTGCATTCCATCCAATCTTCCACTTTCCCCTTTTCTTCACTAAACATATTTCTCTCCTATTTACATTATAATATAATATCAAGTACATGTTCTACATGTAACGTTTGTCTAACTATATTCATTAACCTTACCCGGTTGAACTTGCATACGTCACTCTTACCTTTATTTTGATTTATGTTAGTTATCTTTCTTTTTCACTATTTTCATTATTGTTATAAAATATAGTGTTTGGAGGGAAAAAATTATGGAATATTTTCATTTCTCTCCACTAATAAGTTAATGAATTATCATACTAATTAAAAGTAGATGAATCTTAGTGTGTTAAACCTCTTTTAGAATAGTACGAGTAGTCATTGTTCATTCATGTTGTTAGTTAGAAGACTTGTCTCAGTTGTAAAAGAGATATAAAGTAAGAGTATAGTTTTAGATTAACTAGACTGGTTTGTTAGTAAGAGTTTTTATTAACTTAATAAAAATATTGTGTTATGTTATTTTAGTTAGTTATAATTATCTATTTTTAATTATTTATATAAGGGTTATTTTTATTTATTTTACAATACAAGTATATGTATTAAGTAACAATAAAGTAACTTTTATTAAAGTTATTCGTTTTCATTTCTTGACGTGATTCACATTTTGTATTGCATTATTTTCTTTTTATTGTAATTTGGACTTGTTTCGGTATTTAATACTCAATAAACCAGTATCATAGTTAATTTTGATCTTGTTTTGCATATGTGATCAAGATTTTTGAAATAAAGATGAACATTACAATTCAAATTGCAAAGTTCAATGGGAATAACAATTTCAATATGTGAAAGAATTTGATTTGAGTTTTTTTTCCTATGTCTTTCATCTCTCAATCATATTAAAAACAATTATTTTTGCATCATAAGGTGTTTGAATCTATATGCATACTGATCATATGAGTTTAAGAGTTTCTAGATTTAATAGAAAATTTACTTTGGTTGAATTTAGGAATTTTCATATGATTAAATGAGTTTTTATTACTAATTGAGAATGTATTTTGGTTGATAGCAATAATTTCAACTATAATTAATTGAGAATTTACTTTGATTAATTATCTTTTAATCTGGTTAGGAGATTTAAGAATAGATATGATTAAATACAATAGGATTTGATTGAGAATGTACTTTGATTGAATTCATTGGAAATAATCTAGAAAGGTTTTGCATTTGATTGAGAATCTACTTTGATTGATTGTGAGATCGTCCTCAAAGTAATTGCGAATGTACTTTAATTAATTTGAAACTCGAACAATAATCGATTGAAGAATAATTTGTTGATAACCGATGATGAATCTATCTTGGAAAAGTAGTGGAATTAACCTATTTCATTATAATTGTTTCTAGGTTTCCTATTTGTTCTTCAAACATTAACTTCATTAGCATAGTTTCTCATTTTTACTCTTAAGCATTGCATAGCATTCATAAGAGTCAAATATTGAAAAGCAATTTCGTGTTCATTGGGAGATAACTCAAGGTTACTTTAACCCTATCTTTCTTGAATACTACTTGGCAATACTGAAGTTGCCTTAAAAAATAGTATTAATTTGATAGCTTCAACGAAAACATTTCAAACTTAGCAATACTGAAGTTGTCTTACCAAAAGTATGTCACACATAGAGAGTAAATAAAGGAAAAAACTCATTTTATGATCCTTATCAAGTTGTTATCACATTAGGTTCTTTATGAAGTTGTGAAAGAGAATACTTTGGGACATTACAAGTAAAGTTGGAGAAGTTGTTTATGATAGAGTCAATTTCAAATAAGCTATTATTGAAAAGGAGGTTGTTTGGGTTGCGTATGAAGGAGGGTATCCCACTAAAGGCTTATCTTGATGAGCTCAATTCTATCTTGATGGATCTTTAGACATAACCATCAAGATATAAGATGAAGACACAATAATAATTATCCTAACCTCTCTCTTCCATAGTCCTACAAAAGCTTAGTGAGTTCTTTGAACATGAAAAAAAAAAGAGTTTACATTACACTTAAAGATGTTAAGTTTAGCCTCTTGAGGGAGTTTCACCCTAAGACATTTAAGAGTGTTGAAGAAGCATCATCTTCAGGATAAATTTTCTTCAAGTACAACAATAAGTCAAAGAAGATGAAGGTTGATCCTAAATATGTTTGCCAAGTTGGTCATGGATTATATATGCTCCTTTCACATACGTCCTAGGAAGGACTTACTGTGTTTGGTGAGTTGGACAATGATAGCATTTTGATGGACAATTATGCTTCATTTAAAATTAGTAGTATAAGCTCAACGTAAATATAGATAATGGTGACATTCTTACATTGACCAATATCAAGTATGTTCTAGAGTCAAGGAAGGATCTAATGCTTATTAGAACTTGGATATGAAAGGTTACATATGTAGTGTGGATGGTTGAGTGATGCAAACAATGGGGGAGTTGTGTTGTGGTGATGGAGGGATTTAGGGAAGGAACCTCTATTTCCTTAAAGGTTTTTTTATTGATTTTTAAGGTTATGTTTGTCTCTTTCTTTAGTAATACCTTTTTGATATGTAACTTGACACATGTGTTAATGTTAGAAGGTTGGGTGTTTTGTCCAAATAGGGGCTGCATGAAGACTAAAAGGTGGATACTTTCCTTTTTTTGTGAAATTACATGTTTAGAAAGCAACACATACAAGGCTTCCCCATAAGTTTGTGTTAGAAAAAGAAATGTTGGCTTTGTTAAACCAAGAAGGAGTTGAATTGGTTTAAGCAAATTTTTCTTGAGAAAAACCTTTTTCTTTAAAATCTTTATAACAATAATGTCAAATATGATGAAGAATAGTGAATTTGTTTACTTAATGTTATATGGAGGTGATATGTTGATTGTAACTTGATATGGGAATTAGGTTAGAAGGATGAAGTCACTACTTGACAATGAATTTGAGATAAAGGATATGTGTACAACTGAGAAAATTATAGGAATGGAGGTAAAAAAGGAATGCACCTAGAGAAGCTCTTTTGTATGAAGGATAATACACCCCAAAGGTGTTAATATGTTTTGGAATAGAACATGATATGGTTGTAAGTACACCTTTGACAATGCTTATACGTCTTTTGGGACGCAATACTGCTCATTCTCATTAGAAGAAAAATTACATGCATCGTGTTTTGTTAAGACTCGGCAAGTGTACCGAATCGTATCAAGTAATATAAAATGGTAAGACCAAATATCGTATCCCAGAAGACTCACGACACTAAACAATCGTGTAATCACTTAACTAATTAAAACTGAAAAACTATTTTGTTGGTTTCTAAATGCAAATGCAACAAAAGTAAATATGAATGCAAATTGATCAATTGAGGCTAAAACACATATGAATGGATGATATTGATAATATGAGATGATTATGTTGTTGGGGTTTAGATTTTACCTAATCACTTTCATGCATATAAGAATTTGTCTTCTTCATTAGAATGTTAATGTCACTTCCTAAATTACTTAGAACCCGATGTGAAGGCGTAAAAAGCCTATCCTTAATTACTAGACCACAATGTCTTGCATCCCTAATAATCAATTCTGCATTACGAACAAAAGCTTAAGACAACTAAACGTTCTATTTCTATGTCTAGGCAATAGTTCCTTTGGGAGAAATTTTCCAGATCGTGGCTTCTAGCTATTTCCCAATAACAAAAAAAAAACCAAAAATCATGCCATAAATGATCACAACATAACAAGCATTGAGCAAAGGAGAAAATCTCTAACAATTAATGAAGGAAGCATAAAATAATTCAGAACAAATTCAATTACATGAAAGTTTAGAGGTTACATCTTCCCCAACAACAAATGAGATTAGTTCTTCCTCGTCATGGAGAACCTTAATATACAATGGAAAAATGAGATAAAAACCCTAAAAAGAGAAGAGGAGAGCTCCCGCATCTCTAATCTGCCTCCAAAGGGGCGAAAAGTGTGTTTTTGTGCTTAAGGCATCAAGAGATACCAACCCTAGGGCGTGCAAGTCCTTAAATAGATCAAAAATTGGCCCATAAGCCCAAGTCGTTGGTGCTCAACGCCCCCACTTAAGGCAAGCAGGCGAAACTGCGAGAGAATTGGCTCTCACCCCTCAAGGGGCAAGCGGGCGCTGGTGCGTGAACATCACCCCTGAGAGCCCCTAAAGGGGGCAAGCAAGCCTCATGTGTGACATGTGATGTTGAGGGCCCCAGAAAAGGGCAATCAGGTGTCATGCGCCTTCTTTAACCTTCTTCTCTATTGCTTTTGTTGTCCCTCTTGAGTTCTGACTCCTTGATACTTTTGCTCATCTTCCAAAACATACCCATAACCTACAAAATTAAGGGAATTTAGTGATAAAATCATAAAGTATAACATCTGTTCACTTATTAACAAAATTAAGCTAAAAACAAGAGTTCAAACAAGCTTCTAAGTCAAAAAGAGTTGATTTAATATCAAAATTGCATCATAGATAACGATATATTCAACTGTTATCACAACCCCTAACTTAAAACTTTGTTTGTCCTCAAGCAAAATTTAACTTGGGTTAAATAAAATAGTTACACTACAATGGTTTAGCACATCAAAAAGCATTTTCTTCTAAGACAATTAAATCACTCATATATGCTCATCATAGAAAGATCAATCAAGAAATAATGATGTCTTAGCCAATGGCTTCAACTATGGTGCTCACATATCAACGAATAAACAACAATGCAAAAAAAACTTATGAGTGATCAACACCAAGCAGAATGTTAGCCTATAATGCATGGAATCATTCTTCAACAAAGAAAGTGTTTCACTTAAACTCAAAGGTGTATCGTTAGGTGTCGGTGTCTCTTTCACTCTACTATCACAATGTTACATAAATCAACTTTTCCTTTCATGTAAACACATAAAACATATTCACAAGCAAGTTATCATCACAAGGTCTTTTCAAGGCTTGTAATGTGGCTGAGCTAAGAAGAAAATTGGTTTTTCTAGACAACAAAATTCCTTCAGTTAAGAGAGTGAACAACTTACTTCATAATTCAACTTTAATCTCTCTTTCTCCTTTTCACTTGAGAAACCATTCTCAACTTAACCCCAACTTTTCATTCATTGAGCTTATTTATCCATCTTTTCTTTCTTCTCTTTCTTTTCTTTTCTTTTGCTTTGCTCAATGCTCTTTTTCTTTTTCATTATTATTTTCAAGATTCTTTCCAATTTCCCAACAACCTCAAACTTGAACCATTCTCCATTACCATACATGCATACTCAATTCAACTCAAGGCAAAGATTTCAAAAAGGTTTTTTTCATATTTAGACTCAAGGTTCAAAGGATAGAACGACCATTGTTCTTTGTTGGGCATTAGGTTAACTATTTGGCATTGGCTTAAGGGAAAAGAACATATGACCTTAATCATTTGAAACAAGCAAGCAAATAGTCCAATAGAAAAACTTAGGCAAAATCAACTATGATTCCAAAGCAATAGCATTCAATCAACAATAACTCTGGAGCCCAACCTCTCACAGGTTAACTCAAGTTCTGCAATTTGATATACATGCTACCAATCATATCAATCATAATTGAAATCATGCATCTTTCTTAAACAACTATGAGCATCCACCACTTGTACTTAATAACTAATCCAATCATTAACTCAACATGCATCTCAAAACAATAAAGCACACACAAGACAATATTACTCATCACAACCAACAGTTCATCACATAATACCAACCATTGCAGCATAATTCATTAAACCAAGTACATAACTTACTAGAACAAAAACAAATTAAGTAAAATTCAAATAAGCCTAAAAATAAAGCAAAATAAATCCTGATTTAGTAGCATCCATCAGTAGATGTTGTCAGTAACATCCATTAATAGATGTCTAATAGCATAGCATCCATCAATAGATGTTGTCAGTAGCATCCATTAGTAGATGTCTAATAACATAACATCCATCAGTAGATGTTATTATTAACCGTCCTTTTCCATAGCAGCATCCATCAGTAGATGTTGTCATTCATCATCCTCATCATAGCAGCATCCATCAGTAGATTCTGTCATCTGAATCCTTCTAGAATCCATCAGTAGATGTTGTCATTTGTGTCCTCCTAGCATCCATTAGTAGATGATGTCATCACTGCCATCAGAGGCATCTGAATGTGCCACTTCCCCCACTAGCTTGGGCCTAGTCCCTAGACCAAGACATGCAATTGGTATGACATTAGGGAGAAGCAACATATAACCTAAAAACACTCAAACATACAAAGCAAAATCAAATCCACACCACACAACTAAATCAATTAAAAAAAAAAAAATTCAGAAATTGGATTACCTCCCAGTAAGTGCTTGTTTAATGTCATTAGCTTGACAACATTAAGCTCAATCCGGATTTTTGATGTTGGTGCTCTTCTATCTTTAACCACACCAACATAACTTCAACAGCTTCCTAGTCACCAGCTTTACCTCCTTGAATAAGAAGCCTCAATCTCAATAACTCCTTTCTCTTTAATATCTTTAATCACCCATAACATGTTCTTGTATCTCACTGTTTGCCAGGTTTGAGTTCCTCACCTTTATGCACAGGGTCTTGGTGAACTAGCTTCTCTTCATTATCTACCTTCTTCATTATTTGCCTTCTTTGTCTATATTGGCAATCTTCTCTACTTTCAAACCTAAAAAGAGAGGTTCTGATGATCTTGTGCTCTTAGTATGGATTTTATCCTGCATACACTAAAGAATATTGCACTAAAGCACCCAATTAGCCCAAAAAATAAAAATAAACAAACATAAAAAACAATAAAAATAAAATAATTTTTTTCTTTTTTTAAAAAAATAAATTCTAACGGTTTAAGAACCACAAGAAAGTATTGTTTAAACCATGAGTCCTCGGCAATGGCGGCAAAAACTTGTTAAGACCTCAGCAAGTGTATCGAATCATATCAAGTAATATAAAATGGTAAGACCAAGTATCGTATCCCAAAAGACTCACGACACTAAACAATCATGTAATCACTTAACTGATTAAAACTGAAAAACTATTTTGTTGGTTTTTAATGCAACAAAAGTAAATATGAATGCAAATTGATCAATTGAGGCTAAAACACATATGAATGGATGATATTGATGATATGAGATTATTATATTGTTGGGGTTTAGATTTCACCTAATCACTTTCATGCATATAAGAATTCGTCTTTTTCATTAGAATGTTAATGTCACTTTCTAAATTACTTAGAACCCGATGTCTCGGCATAAAAAGCCTATCCTTAATTACTAGACCACAATATCTTGCACCCCTAATAATCAATTTTGCAATATGAACAAAAGCTTAAGATAACCAAACGTTCTATCCCTATGTCTAGGCAATAGTTCCTTTGGGAGAAATTCTTTAGATCGTGGCTTCTAGGTATTTCCCAATAACAAAGAAAACCAAAAATCATGCCATGAATGATCAAAACATAACAAGCATTGAGCAAAGGAGAAAATCCCTAACAATTAATGAAAGAAGCATAAAATAATTCAGAACAAATTCAAATACATGAAATTTTAGAGGTTACATCTTCTCAAACAACAAATGAGATTAGTTCTCCATCGTCATGGAGAACCTTGATATACAATGGAAGAATGAGATAAAAACCCTAGAAAGAGAAGATGAGAGCTCTCGCATCTCCAATCTGCTTCCAAAGGGGCGAAAAGTGTGTTTCTATGCTTAAGCCGTCAAGAGATACCAACCCTAGGGAGTGCAAGTCCTTAAATAGATAAAAAATTGGCCCATAAGCCCAAGTCGCTTGCGCTCAGTGCCCCTATTTAGGACAAGCAGGAGAAACTACGAGAGAATTGGCGCTCAACACGCCTTAGAGGGCAAGCATGCGCTTTGCGACACATCTTGCTGGCGCTCAGCGCCTGATAACGGGGTAAAAACCGTTATTTTCATGCATAAATTTGATATCAAAACACACCCTTTTGGCTTAGAATGAGCTTAGAATCAAGTAAAACTCTTAAGTTGAGTCATTTGAGAGTCAAAAGTTGTTTTTAAAGATATTATGCTTGTTTTGCAGGGTTTTGATGAAAATTAGAGATGACTAGAAAGAAAGGTTGAAGGTCAAATGGTTGCAGTGCAGAAAAGTCAACCAGAATGCAAAAAAGTCAAACAATCAACCAGAAAAGTCAACCAGTCAACCAGAGTGCAGTTGACCAGCGTCGAGCGGTGGACCTCTAGCGCTGGGCGGTGGCCAGAAAGCGCCGAGCGGCCGTTTTTGGCGCTAGGCGGTCCTACGGCTTGAGGCAAAGCGCAGAGCGGCCAATTTTGGCGCCGGGCAGTTCTCTGATGGGCATGGGCTTGAATTTTGTTACTTTTCTTGGTTATAAATAGCCCTAGTGCGATTTCATTCTCATTCTTTTTGACAGAAGAGGGCGGCCAGACCTACTTTTCACTCTCTGGAGGGATCTCTTGGATGCTTAGGCTCATTTTCATCTTTTCTAGGGTTTGTTTTCCATTTCTTCCATTATTTTCATCTTGGTTCACCATGACAATGGTGAACTAAACCCTTTTGTTGTTGGGGGAACAATGTAATCTTTTGAAACTCTTGTTTAATTATATGATTGTCATATGCTTTGTTTATCGATTGTTGGGTTTCTCTTCTACGCTTAAAGCTTTTATCGTTTAACTCATTCGATAACTGTTGTTTGTTTTTACTGATATGGGAACGTACGGTACTGTCATGAACTGGGGGAAATTCCTTGATCAATGAAATACCACCTAGGGATAGGGAGGTAAGACGGTCAATTGTTTTTGCTTCTGTTCGGTAATGCATTGCTAGTTGCTAGGGGAGGCTAGGGATAGCAAGCCGGTAATTAGTAATAGGCTATTTTCGCCGAGGGATCGGGCTAAGGGTAGGCCAAGAAAGTTTGCATAACAATCAGATAATAAAGCAAATTAAACAAGAGGAGTAGATAAGATAGGGCGGATAAGATGAAATTGTAAACCCCCAACAACTCCACTCATCCATACTATTTTTGTCAATTGAATCAACGTATTGCATGTTTATTTTGTGTTCTTGTATCCACAACAATTAATCTTTTTTTTTTCTTTACAAGTCTTAGTATTTTAATTCACACGTACGATAAGGCCGTGAGTCCTTTGGGAGAGAATGATATCGGGTTCTACCGATTTTATTACTTGGAACGATCTGGTACGCTTGCCAGCGAGTGAACAACGCCCCTCAGGGGGCAAGAGGGCACTGGTGCGTGAGCATCACCCCTGAGGGCCCTTGAAGGGGTCAAGCAAGCCTCTTGCATTACATGTGGTGCTGAGGGCCCCAGAAAAGGGTAACCACGTGCTATGTGCCTTCTTCATCCTTTTTATCTGGTGTTTTTGTTGTCCCTCTTGAGTTCTGAGTCCTTGTTACTTTTGCTCCTCTTCAAAACATACCCATAACCTACAAAATTAAGGGAATTTAGTGATAAAATCATAAAATATAACCTTTATTTACTTATTGACAAAATTAAGCTAAAAACAAGAGTTCAACCAAACTTCTAAGTCAAAAAGAGTTGATTTAATATCAAAATTGTATCACAGGTAACGGTATATTCAACCATTATCACGTTTCTTATTATATAAGTGTAGTGGAGAATTTGATGTACATGATGTTGTACACTAGGTAAGACCTTGTCCAAACAGTTAGTCTAATGAACATACTTTAGAAAAAGAACTAATATATTGTAAAATGGATCTTAAGATACTTTAAAGGAGTTGAGGATTTTGAAATTATCTTCAATGGTGATTCACATTATACTCTAAAATGGTTATCTAACTCTAATTTGGTTATGACTTCAACGTTAAGTAGTCAGTCCATTACAAGATACACATTCATGATTGGTGGATTAGAGAAAGTTGTTCTTTGACCAACAATGACTTTGTAAACCATGTAGACAAAGTATATGGGATTGGTGAAGGTCACTAGGGAGAAGATATGTTGAAGGGTTTGATAGGTAATTCGATTTATGCTAAGGGGAAAGACAATCACTTCTTGATAGTCTGAGGGCATTATGTTTGATTAAGAATCATGTCAAGCATGTTATTATGTACATAAAATATCACTTCCTTTGTATTAATGAGAGATGTTAGAAAAAAGATGCCTTATATCTCAAACCAAGAGGGGGGAGTGGGGGGGCCTGAATTGGATTTTGCCTTAAAGGATTGATCTTTTAAAAAGCTTTGCAAAATCTTTGATTTTCTTGAAATCAATAGCACAAGAAATGTTGAATCAATAATAAAAAAGAAAAGGATAGAAAAATATTAACACAAGCAATTTATATTATTTCGACCAAGCCTTCATCAAGTCTTCCTTCAACAACCTTAGTTGAAGGGCTTCCACTATAATGATAGAGTTGTTTGACTATTTCGGCAAGTGTACCGAGTCGCACAAGTAATTTAAAATGGTAAGACCAAGTATCGTATCCCAGAGGACTCTTGGTACTAAACAGTCGTGTGATAACAATATTAATTAAGACTTAAATAAAAAGAGATCATTGGTTTTGAATGCAAAAACTTAAAATTAAATATGAATGCAATTGATCAATAGCAAAGGAGCGCAAAGACGAGCGGATGTTGATTAATATGAGATGGATATGTTGTTGGGGTTAGATTTCACCAAGTTCCCTCTCATGTATATAAGAATTCTTCTTTATGCATTAATGTCAACGTCACTCACTAAATTACCTAAATTCGATCCCTCGGCGAATAAGCCTGTCCCAAATTACCAGTTCATGCAATTCCTAATATTCCTAGTAATAAGATGTGAAGATCAAGAGCTTAAAGACGACCAAGACTCACACCCTCATCCCTGAGAAATATTACTCTTGGGAGTAATTCAACAAGAACCTGAATTGTAAGGAACCTCCTGGCACTCATGCAATTCATAAATCATGCTAATGAATTAGTTAAACATAACAAGCATTGAATCAAATGAATTACTCTAACAATTAATGAAAAAAAAATATGGAATTAAGAATCAATTCAAATACATGAGAGTTTATAAGGTTATATCATCCCCCAACAACGAATAGAAATTAGTTCCCCATAGATATGGGGGAACTATATGAACAATGGAAGAGAATGAGACAGAGATTCATAAGAATTGGGGAAAAGAGTGTATTGTTGTGCTCTTCTCTGCCAGATATACAAAACCTAGAGCCCCAAGGTCCTTTAAATATAGTCAGAAACGTGCAAAAAAAGACCTGATCCAATAGAGTCAAAACAAAGCAGAAACTGGGCCTGGTCCACGAAACCCGACGCTCAGGCGCCCCACTTAGGGCCCTGGGCGGTGAAAACACCTCATGTAAGGCTTGGGCCTCCAGATAAGGCGCCCAGGCTTCGAGACCCCGCCGCCCAGGCGGCCAGGGAGGGCGCATGGGTGGTGGACGTCGATTTTCCTCGCTCAAGCTTCCATTCAGGGCGCTTGGGCTTTGTGTTGTCCCTTCTTCTGGTGCTTTTTCAGGCCTTTTTGAGCTCCATCTTCTTGACTCTTCATCTATGCTTCCTGTATTACTTCAATCTTTGCCAAAACAAGGGGAGTTAGTCATAAAATCATTGAAATCAACCTCAACTCTCTTATTCACACTATTTAATGCAAAAGCATGAGTCCAAGCAAGTTTCTAAGTGAAAAAGTGGTGTTTTTGTATCAAAATTACATCACAAATAACGGTTTTTTAAACCGTTATCAAGAGTCAACAAGAATATAGAGATATCCCCTCTTAAAATCACTATAGCAAAACAAGAACTGAATACCCTCACTCTTACAATATAGAGAACAATCACAACTCTCTCAACACCTTGAGAACAATCACAGCTCTCACATAGAACAATCATAGCTCTTTCCCCTGGCTCACCAGCATAGGAACACAATACACAGATTGTATACGATGAATATGATCTTTTAAGCATACTCCAGTAATGTAGATTGAATCAAAACTGTTCAACCCACTTTCTTGATAGTATCTTGATGTATATGAAACTAAAATTGATCGTAGATTCTTTAAGACACTTCTTGGACGCTCCTGTAATCAAAACTCAATTAAAAAATTATTTATGAAATTGAATTGTTTTGAAGCAGCGCGCAAGACGCATATATATAGGATTTTCTAAATCTTGACCCATTATAATCGATTAAGAAATTTATGTAATTTGTTAAGTTTTTCCTTCTGTTTTAACATATCTGCTTCTGTTTTGATTTAATAGATTATATAACGCATGCAATCGATTATATAATTCTCATAAGACCGCAATAAATTCATTTGATCGTTAAAACAGTTCAAGCTATTAAATGAAATTTATTTGGACATATGAAAGATACTTAATTGATTATGAAACTTATGTAATCGATTATGTCAATACTTAAGAAAATTTTCAAATCATTTTTCATTCTAAACAGATCAATACTCTAATGAAACATATATTGGCATAGCATCATGTTTTAATCGATTACTACAAAGTTGTTTGCCTCTGTTAAGCATACAAAGATATTTAGAGAAATCTAATAGATTATACACTTTATTAAATCAATTATTTCTACCAGAAATAATATGTTCTATTAGAAAATGGTTTTTAAGCCTAACTCAACCCCACAAAACCGGCTTGTAAGGTGAGGTTTGCACCCTACTTATATATTATAAATTGGCCTTATCTCTAGTCGATGTGGGACTTCCAACACACCTCCTTCACGCCGAGGTATAGACATCTCGTGCGTGATAGTAGAAATTAGGTGGTCCAATAGCGGCCCGTCAACGGGTGGAAATAAAAAGGCCTAAGAAAGAATAGATATCGCTAGGATAGGCTCCAACTTGGCTCTGATACCATATTAGAAAATGGTTTTTAAGTCTAACTCAACCCCACAAAATCGACTTATAAGGTGAGGTTTGCACCCCACTTATATATTATAAATTGACCTTATTTCTAGTCGATGTGAGACTTCCAACATATTCAATCTGTTTAAAGCATGATTCATTTATGAATAATGAATTCATATAATAATGCACAAACACAATAAAGATAAAGTAATTATTATGTCATTTGTTGTGCAAGAAAGTATAAAATTATTCTTTTGTTCATCATAAAATACATAGATATAAATGGTAAGTTTAGCTCTTCCTATCAACAAGATGATTGAAGGGCAACACGTTTATACGAAGGAGAATCTCACATATGTATTAACGAATTTCATTCCTAAGAGAAATTTCATGTATTGTTTAAACTTATTAAATGTGAATTATTGATAGTACTTGTAGAAAAATAAAACAATTGCAATCTAAGATAGAATTCATAGATCATGATGTATTCAACTTTTTTCGAGGATGGTGTGTTTTTGGTGATTGTAAGTGTCATCTACTAGTTTGAAGCATCATATAAAATGTATGTAGATGTGCACTATATATGAACATTTAATAATTTTAGACTTATTAGACTCAACCTACATCATTTGGTTAACTAATAATTATTGTAAATATTGTTATATTAGTTAGCTATCGTTTTGTACTTTTAATTAACATGTAACCATTTTGTTACCCTATATAAAAAATAATATATCCCTATTGTAAAACTCAATTATATATGTAAGTTCGGGTGCAACAAAATACTTTTTTATAAAATTTTGTAAATAAAACAATTTTATTCATATATATCTTTATTTTATATTTTTCGCCTTATAGTGTGTGATTCCCAATTAATATTATATTATTTATTTTATTAATTTTTAAACTAATTTATAGCACTAAAAACACAACATATATTAAAGGATAGATAAAAAAAGTAACATAAAAAGGTAAATATATAAACCACATAGATTTGTGGCGTGCAAATTAATATATGTACATTCGAGCAGGGAAGGAGTCAGTTTTACATCAAATGAGACCAAATGTTTTTCTGTTTGGAAATTATAATATGGTATTTTTAGTCCACTTTCTAAATATTGTTTGGTAATGGTAGCAAACTATATGAATTCTGATAACGTATTGATGATATGTTATTGGTTCGTTATGATAACGTAAAAAACAAAAAAAAAAATCAATAAATTTGTACTTATATAAAAAACAAAAAGGTTTTACTAAGACTAATTCAATAAACAGCATTAAGAAGAAGAAAAAGAAAATAGTCTTCCAAAAAATATTATAATAATAAAATACCATTCGGTTAAATATATTTTTGGTCTCTTAATTTTCAGTAAAAATTAGAATTAGTCCATATTTAAAACTTTGACCTAATTTAGTCTCCCAACTTTATAAATGTATGAATTTAATCTTTTTAACTAATATTGGTTAGGTTTATTTGATGTTTCAAAATATTTGGGTTGTGTGCTTGAAAGATCAAATAAATCTAACCAAATTTAGTTAAAAGGACTAAATTCATATATTTATAAAGTTGGGAGACTAAATTAGGCCAAAGTTTTGAAAAGGGACTAATTCCAATTTTCACTAAAAGTTAAGCGACCAAAAACATATTTAACCCAATACTATTTGAGACCAAAGGATAAACTTCATTAAAAAAATAATTATTTAAAAAGGAAATTATAATTTAATTAGTCAAATATATTAATCTTTTCATATATCAATCCAAATATAATCACGTTTGACCCGAAATTGGAGTATACAAAGTTAAGTGTCTCTTAATGTTTGCATGCTTTGTTTTATCTCAAATATATAAGATTTTATGTTCTCTACAAAAGACCATGACACCCTCTTAAAGCTCCAAATGTCATTAATTGATCAAACTCCTAACTAATGCTCTCAAGTTTGCCTGCAGAAAATATAATATATATATATATATATATATATATATATCATATAAATAAGAGGTATTTTTATCACATAATTTAAGAAATATAATTAAGTTTGTTTTTCATTCATATGTTAAGCTTAACGAAAGAAAGTTGTATTATAATATAAGAATTAAATTTAATTTTTTTATCGCTATTTGTTATTTATTAATATGGTGAAAACTTTTTATGTTGGTTAGAAAAACTCTTTATGATGTTCTCAAATAGACATAGATACAACTCTGACATAAAAAGTTTTAACTTTCTATACCGATTATGTTGCAACTATTATAAAAATAATCTCATTCTTATTTCATTTTTAAATTCTTTATGAAACAATGATTTTGTTATTAGCGACACATTTAACTCCGATTTTATGCTTATCGTTATTGTCATTCGCATCATTGTCATTGTCATTCACTCCTTATTTCACTTCCTTGTTTCTTCATGCAAGATTTGAGTTTTCACCGACTCTTTTTTCACTACCCATACTATTCGTACACCTTTTCATCAAGAAAATCTAAGACTTTGGGTCCACATAACAAACACAACGAATACATTCACCAATTATTTGTTTACTTTATTTGTTCACATGTATATTTGTCTTTCTCTTTTAAAACATATAATATTGTAAAATAAAACATGCTTTTCTTGTAACTAAAAAATAAATAAAAATTTAAATCAATCATTACATTTAAAGATGCTTTTTGTTTTAAAAACTTAAAGTTCAATATATTTTTATAAAAATGTTTTAAAAAATTAAAGAAAAAATTATTTAAATTATTTTTCATTTTAAATTTTACCAAAATAGTATATTTATTTTTCCAATTGCAACATATGAAAAGGGTTGATTATGCGATCATTGTCATATTCATAATACAAATTAGAAAGCATGCAACGCACATTAAACTACATTATCTTCATGCATGCTTACCTTTCATTATTATCTGATAATTTCGTATAACGAGTTAATTAATTAAATGATTATCTAAAATAATTATGTATTAAAGTGACGCTAAGTTTTGTAGGCCCCAGAAGGCATTAGAGAAAGCCAGAAACTAATAGAATAATAGACATTGGAGGAAGAAGAATATAATGCACAACTTTAATTATCTTCATATAGTAAGGAGTGGATTCCATGTACATGAAGTTCACATTAACATACGAAATTTAATTATATATTTCTTATTTCTGGTGACGTAAAGTGCAGAAAAGAGCCAACGATGAAAACAATCACAAAGAAAATTGGTATAATTGGATTTAAATAGATGAATGAAAGGACAATTAGAGAAATTGGAAGCATCCTATGCGATATTATTCTTCAGCCAACTTGTGTGGTCTCTATTTGGAATTTTCTTACTTAATTTCTAAGGTCTGAGTTATTTTTAAGGGAATCTGCTTCATTATTCATTCTCGAAAATCTTCTTTTCTGCCTTTTCTTTATCTCTTTTCCGCATAAGCCAAACTTTTTATCGGTGTGCTAATATACATAATTTGCATATTGCTGTTTCAAAATACCAACTTGTCTACAATTCATCAGAAAGTTGATAACGTAGAGATATTCAATAGAAAATCATGTGATTTATATATATATATATTATAAGAAAATTATTAAATAACAATTCATTTGACAAAAATTAATTAACCATTGACTAATTTAGATACATTTTATAATTATAAATTATTGATATTAAAAATAATCTTTATTATGAATAAAAAATTATAACTGATTTGTACATTAAAAGTTTAAATTAGTTTCTAATTATCTATAGAAACAATCTAGTGTTTAAATTAGTTTCTAATTTAGAGACTAAATTATAATCAATAATAATAAGTTTATAAAACTTTACAGACTAATTAAATTATAATTCATAAATCAATTATAATTATTTATTTATAATAGAAACTATTTTTTTTAAATACTAATAATTTAATTTTTAGTTTATAAAATGATATCTAATTTAGTACTAATTATTTTGGCCTCTAACACAATTAATTATTATTTAATGGTTTATTTTGGCGGTATATATTATATCCATGTAAAGTTTCAATTAAAACTTTCTGATAAAAGTCACTAGACTATCAAGACATAATTTTATTAAAATAAGAAATGAAAACAAAAACTGAAGTTAATATTAATACTTTATTATCGGTGGTCAATTATATTTGTAACAAGGACTCATATGACCTGTATAATCCAAGAGGGAGTTTTATAATTATAGAAATAAGGAAACGATCCTATATAATCAAGGATATTGTTATAATCTATTAATCATATAAAGAAGGAAAATGATCCTAATAATCAAGGGTATTGTTATAATTATAGAAATAAGGAGTTGGTTTTATACAATGAGTATAACTCCCCCATTTTTTAGCTAAACAAATAATCCTATCCCAAATAATTAAAATAAAAAGTAAAATAATCGTACTTCATTTAAATCTTAAATAAAGAGGAAAATGTATGTCTTACGTCAGGGTATAATGACTTGAATAAATTGAAAATAAATAATAATAAAATCTTTAAGATTGTCTAAACATCATTTAGTCTTGTCCAAACTCTCATTCTTTATTGTTTCGCATTTTCCTTTATACTTATACTATCATATGCTTCCAATTGTAAGTGAAAATTACCAATACATGGATGAGTTAACAAAACAATGTAAATTCCACGAAGTATACAAAATCCAAAAACGTAAGAAAAATAACATTCTCTTTCATTAAAAGTAAAAAATACGCTAGTGCAAAATGGTCCCTGTCGTTAAGCGACAATTCACGTCTGTTGGACTACTTTTTTATGTCATACTTATGTTGATAAAAAAAACAAACGCTTAACTCTGCTAAATCGTTAAAAACCTAACTGGAAAATATGTTTACTGCATTTCTAAGCAATTAGACGTCAGGGGTGAGGGTCCAACGTCTAATTGTGTTAATAAAAAATTGAGTGTGAAATCAATTTTTGAGTCTGTTAGGCGTTGGTTACACTAGTGATCCGACGTCTAATGGTTATATGATGTCGATTTTGAGAGGATCCGACATCTTGTTTTTTATTCTACCTAAGGAACCGATTTCCTTCACTTTTTCTATTCGAATCCTACTTCCACGAGTGTGAACAACTTTGACAAAACTTTCAGTGACTATAGAAGGCAATGCTTTTTCATTTAACACAAATGCACATTTATTGAATACTTTAGGTATGATTTTCTTATGTTTTGACCCATTGGTTTCATGCATAGACCATCTTTAAAGCACTAGTGTGTTCTCCTTTCTCCTTCACCAACGACAACGCTTTATTCTAGCAGCAAACTCACTTTCAAGGTTAATTTTGTTTTTCATCTTTGATGTATATTGCACTTTGTTTATAAATTAGTTGTTGCATTTTCGTTTTTTTATATATATTGCTCTTGGGAAACTTGTTTGTTGTATCTGACATTGGTTATAATTTGTCTAGTGTGATTTTTGGCATTTTAATTAAATATTGAGTGAAACTTGGTTTCCATTTGAGATTTAACACAAATGATTAAACTTTTAATCATTTGTATTAAATCTTGAATTGTTTGATCATAACAATTTGAAAAAAAATAATTATTTTTCATAATTTGCTATAACGTATACGTTGGAGTTTATAGATAAATTTGATAAAATTTTGATTATTGAGGTCATTTTGTATTGTTTTCCGGATGTATATTTGATTGTGGTCATTTGTGATTACTTTCATTTCTTGTATTTTAGAGACCAATGTGAAATGCTGCTAAAATTTTATCAAACTTTTCAGGTTAAACTTCTTTGTATTCATGTTAGATATTATGAAAATATTTTGTTAGTGGGTAGGGGCCTAACCTTGTGAGAGTTAAAATATTTAGACTAATGGAGTTTGTTATGAACATCAGTGAAAAGTATGAAAAAAGAGTTTCTGAGTTCTTGTAATATGTTGAAGAACATACAAACTCTGTGAACGAGACATATTTTTTTCCTTGTGTTCGTTGTCTTAATGAAATACATTGGGACTTGGGCAACATGCGTGATCATCTATTCGTCTATGGTATAATGAGAAGCTATACAGTTTGGAATTGGCATGGAAAAATGCTACACAATCCTACAACGTTATGAGGAACAAATTATATGGATGAATGAATGAATGATCATTTAGAGAACATGGTATATGATATTTTTCTAGAAACTTTTTGAAAAACTCATTTGTATGATTCTCTTAAGAACGATTCAGAGGAGGAATTATATCCATAACGCTCAAACCTTACACGTTTTTCGGCAACATTGAAATTATTTTGTTTAAAAAAAAATAATTAATTGATTGATAAAAGTTTCACAGAATTGTTGGAGTTGTTGAAGAAGATGCTTCCTGAAAATAACACGTTACTTATCTGTAATTATGACGCGAAAGAAATTATATGTCCAATGGGTTTGTGGGTAGTATCAACCTATGTTTCAAATGTAATTAGAGTTGTGGGTAGGCCTATAGCACAACAAATTCAAATATTGTATTCAAAGGTGAGAACTTATTGATATTTAAGTTATTAATTTTCGTATGTCAACTTATGACCTAGATGTGCGATTATTTTCTTTGTTATGTTTAGTGAAATAAGCAGTTGGATTCATGGGAATGTGACTACTATGTCATGAGACCATCGTCCAAGCAGGGATTAGAGATGATTGGACTGAGGTAATAATACATATCTTTCACATATTACAAATCACATTCAACTTTAAACATTAGAATAAAAGCATAATCAAGTTGTGTTGTTTTTGAAGTGCTTCAAGAATCCATCACCAATAATAGAGGACACGATGAAGAAGATACGACAAGAGTGAACAACATATCTTTTGGAGCGATGGAGTTAGGACATACCCACCATAACAACCATTGGCTTTTTTCTTGAAGACATACATTAGTTTAGTTTTTAGTTTCAATATCTTTAAGTTTTACTTTTAGTTTTGATTAGTTCACACTTTAAAATTGTAAATGTGTGCTGGAAACACTAAATATTGCAAATTGTGTTGCTTTTCTACATTTCAGGTTTGGTAAAATTGTAAAAAATAATAAATTATTTTTTTAAAAAAAAAACTACACATGACGTTTGTTATGGCATTAATAGACGTCAATTGACGTCTGTTATGGAATTACCCGACATCAATTCCCCCCTTTGCCATTTCCAAAAACTTTCGCTTAGTTGTGCAAGTCCCTATCGCCAATGACAATTGACGTCTGTTGGGCTGAGGATCAACGTCCTTAGACGTATGTTTCTCACACTTGACATTAAAATGACTGGGAACAACGTCAAAGTTTGGACTGGCATCAAAGGTAAAAAATAATTGATGTCAAAAATCATTTTTGTAGTAGTGATACGAGAGTTCACCAAGTTAGACTCTAAGTAAAAGTGGCGAGTCACAAATGGAAAAACTTAAAAACCTTGCCTTCCTAGCTAGAGTTTTTCCAAAATCACTTTCACACTTCTTAATAATCATTATAAAATTTAGATAATTAATATCAACCTACCAATAATATTTGAAAGACAACAAAGCCTTAATTCATAGAGTTCTAAATCTAAAGACACTAGTGTTCTAATCTCGATACTTAAGGACTAAGTATCAAACACTCAATAGATTTCTTTACCCATAGACATCCATCCTCTGTCTTCGACACTCTAAAGACCCTCCATAAACAATCACACCCAAACATAGTTCATAATGTTCTCTACCCATAGACATTAGTCATTTGACTTTGACACTCTAAAAAGCCTTCACTCCATCAAGCTACCAACCAAGAGGGATCCTCCCAAGGCACTCGCTTGAGGAGTATGGTTTGAACAAAGCAACAAGCAACGCTCAAAAGAGCGTAGCCCTAACAAACAACGTAGCCCTAACAAACAATGTAGCTCTAACCAAAGGTTAAACAAAGCTCATAAGGAATTACTCACATGAATTAAATCAAAATTAGAATGCAACACAACTCTATTAATTGGTGTTTAATATTTGGTCCTTAAGTGTCGATGTTAGAGAACTGAAGTTTGTAGATTAAGAATTCTATTGAATTGAGACTTTATTGTGTTTTAAAATTATTGGTAGGTTATTTTCAATTTTCTAAATTATTGGTAGGATATTTGAAAGACTTTGACTAAGAAAGACAAGGTTTTTAAGTTTTTTCTTTTGTGACTCTTGTAGTTTAATTTGGTGAACTCTCGTATATTTTACTTTTAATTAGAGAAAATATTTTTTCAAAGAGTTATTATTTTTCAAATATTTTTGGATTTTAACTACTTTGTGACATTAGTTTCAAATTTAAGATTTTACATTGTTTTGTTAATATACTTTTATAATTGTGGTGTCCAAATATGAGATGATTATTTTTTAATATAGGAATAGATGGTCATTTAAATATTGAGGAAGAGGCATAACAATAAAAATTAAGAGCTGAGCAGGATCAATTGATGTTTGGGTAGACTTAGAGTTTTATTCCATTGTTACTTTATTTTTAATTTTTTATTTTCAATCTTATCAAGTGAATAAAAGTATCGTAAGGTTAGACATGGATTTGTTTCCATTTTATTTGAGATTATTCATGTAGTTGTGTACCAAAAAGAAAGAAAAAAAGTAGTGTTATAATGAGAAATATATAGATTATATATGTATTACTAGGAACACTTTTTATTCTTTCATCATATCTTCTAGGGTATTAAATCTTGTTTATTTATTTGTGTTGATTACATTTTCTAAATATAAATAAATCATTTATATTCTCTCAAACAAAATTTTAGTCCAATATTTCTATGTTTCCTAAATTTTAAATAATATATATATATATATATATATATATATATATTTATTTATTTATTTATTTATTTATTGTTTTTTATTGATAAATGTTAGTTGTTGGTTTTTGTTAGTAGGAGTTGAACCTATAACCTTTGATACCCCTTTCTAAACCAACCTTGTATCTCCCAAATGTTAGTGGAGGAACTGAATCCACAACCTCTCCCATCTTTCTTTCCTACTTTTATCACTAGACCAACCTTATAGCTCTATACGTGTGTGCGACATTTTCATCTCCAAAGATATTCTCTGCATATAGAGGATGGATAGAAAAATCATTGTAAATTCTTTGGGATCACTAAGATCTTTTTTTGAATTTATCCACATTTAAGCTTGGAGATCCGTTAAATGTTCTTCATACAACATTTAGCAAATTATTAGAGAACTTATTGTGTGTTAACTTTCCATTTTATATATATAAAAACCTGTATTAAATGTTAGAGTAAGAAAAAAAAAATGTAATCATACTATTGATAATTAAAAAATTATATTATAATACTATATATAAAAATAAAAACATGTCATAACCTTGAGTAATGACTTATGGTCCAGTATGTTAACGTAAATGAAATATATAAGGAATAACATTAAAACATGAGCACACATCCTAATGTCATTTCCAAAAGAGAAAAAGAAGCAATGAAAGTGGCAGAGCACTGTCAACCTAAAAAGAAGAAAAGCTATGATCATTTTTATTATTTTTACATATATTTTAAATATGTACTGAAGGATTGCATGGACAAACAATTGGAGAGGCAATTTGAGTGAATAGTAAAACAAGGTATTTTTATCAAAGGACCTTTGCCATGAATGCCAACCATTCCCTTGCACCCTTCGTTAACCTCCCTGATGATGAGTTGCAGTAGCAGGGATGAGTTTAGGACTCCTGTCTTCCTTGCATCTTGAAATCGTATCAACAATTTATCAATTCTTGTAATCATTATTCTTAGACTTATCAAACTTTCTTTTCAAGTTTCTTTGTTTTATTTTCATTATCCAATGTTTAATTCATTTCATCAATTAACCGAAATTTACTCAATTTTCTTTTGCAATGCTATCAATTGTCTTTCCAGTTTCAGCCAAATGTTCCTTAATTCCTTAAATTATTCGTCATTTTTTATACGATAAAGTTAACCCTAGCAGAACTTTTTAATTTGAGCAAGAAAAACACATTCATTTGAAGTAATTTGGTTAACAAAGTAATCAATTTAAATTGAGGGCTCCGCTTACAGAATAAATATATTCTTTATGTTGTTCTAATTGTACAGGAGAGCAGAAGATTAAGATCATTCAATTATCGGCGTACAATAGTGATGCAGGTCTAAACTAAACAAAGTTTTATACAAACTATCCAAACTTCTACTAGTAGGTTGAACTCTAATGTGTATAAGAATGACAATCAATTCTCACAAGTATAAAATTACTTAATTAAAACTTATTAGAGTTGATAGCATTTAAAAAAAAAAAAAAGTCTACTAAAGTTTACACAAATACAAAGTTGGGAGCTTTTTCAAAATATTAGGAAAGTCTATAAATTTCACGCACTCTGGGAAGTCATTTTAAAACATCAATAGATACCATTTTCATATAATTATAAATTTTACACGGATTGCAACGTTGTTGATTAGATCATACCTAAGGAGACCAAGAAATGACCGCAATATGTTCCACGTTACAGTGCACTTGGCAGATCGTATCCTACGCAACAACAATGGGAGCACTGAAAAACTTGTAAGCACTTATTCCAAAATGCTGAAGGAAGGCAGAATGTAAAGCTACTGCCTAAACTTCCATTTCATTACAAAATCAATAATCACAAGTTGACAATCTAGTCAAGCCACCAATCACTACAGCACTATCACTTGCAGAAACACATTCATCCTCAACATATGGGATTGTCTTCCTCAGGGTCAGATCTATTGGAATACTCTCATTGCCTGCAAACCACAAACATAGGCTGTAGCAACTATTCAAACTATAAATAATAGTAGTCAAAATATGCCCTTCACACAATTGTTGGAGCCATGATAGCCACAAATATGAAGTTGGCCGTATAATATGCAAGCATGCGACCAAGTGTGCAGCCGTAATAGAAACGCTGTGTTACTTGCAATAATGCATATATGTAATATTATCCTTATAGCATAAGAGTTAGTGTTACCTGCATCGATGCTGTCCTGTTCAATACAAACGGCAGCATAATGAGAACCAGCTAACTCCAGAAGTCCAAACTTCCAATTGCTAGACGAATTCTTCAGCTCATCAGAAGTCTCAACAGTAATATCATGTCCCTGTCAGCAGAGAAAATTGCTAATGGAAGAAAAAAGACAACAAATCTCCATCGAAAATTTAATGTGCTAATACTAAAGCAGGTCTTCATGGCAGTTGACTCCAAAGGAGAAGGAGAAATAAATATATCATCAAATAATGTCACTAATTAGGAGCTCTTTATATCTCAAATACAAACAAACTTTACAAGAGCGAGGCATACCTTAGAAATCATATGAGGTGGAGTATGGATGTTTCCTTTCACATGGTCTCCTAATCGCACGGTGAAACTCTTAAAAGGTGAGGCTGAGAAGCCCTTCCCTAGTGCTTTTACATATGCCTCCTGTAAATGGAGATGTCTTTGTGAGTAACGGCTGGATAACACATTGAATTTCATCTTACAGCAAGTTATGTTGACTAACTATATTATCTTTATAATTAACAATTGTTTCAAAGGAAATTGGTGAAAATACCTCTACATTTGACTTCTAGTTGAATGCTTTGCATAAAAACGACACTAGTAAACAAATCAAAATTGAAAAAAGAAATTTTATGTATGTCTATGGGAGATAGCCATAGACATTTTTTAAATGGAGCTAACAAAACAGAACAAATCATATAGACAAATTTGAAATACATTATATTAACTTGCATCTTAACCAGCAATAAGTTTTAATAAAATATTTATGGTTTTACCTGACATCAATTAATGCAAGAATATGCTTTGCAGGTAATTCCAGTTTCATAATAATATGGAAATACATTACCATATCTTCAAAGCTAATGTAAGGTAGAACACATAAATGCTCCATTACAATTCAAAAAACAAATAATTCTCAAAGAAAATTATTGATATGATGCCATACAAATAAAGTAATTCAATTTTTTCAATATAATAGTTCCAACATCAAACAGTCACATTTGTTTCTAACCAGACTCTATTCAATAGGAAACCTAACAGCTTTAGTGACATTCAATACAGCTACTAACCTTTAGAGTCCATAATTTAATGAGCTCTTGAAGACGGAGTTCAGGGTCCACAATGTGAGTCAACATTTCTATTTCCAAAGGAGAAAAGAAGCGTTGTGCAAAGGCTAATGTATCATTCTTTAACCTCCTTTGCTTCTCTTCCACATCAATACCAATCTACAATGAGAATTACAAGTTAAACAAGTTCAAAGAAAATGGTCTTCAGAAAAATGAATATGATAGAAAATGTCATTACACTAGAAGAGAACACAATGCCTATGATGGGCCTCAACATAATGGGCCTTCCTTGATACAACATTATTGGAAGAGAAAAAAGATAGGGATAAAATAGGCTGTAAGGAGGAGACAACGTTATGCAGGATAATAGCAGAATGATGCATTGCGAAAGGAGAACAAAGAGAGATGCATTCCAAAGACAGAGTGGGTCACAGGGTGGAGTAACATTTTGTGATAAACTGCATTCCAAAGACAGAGAAGATGGATACAAAAATGGTGTGCTTAAAAGGAAGAACATTGAACTGGTACCAATGGTGGGAATCTCAAGTATTGATGGGAATCTCAAGTATTGGGGCACAGGGAGTTTGGGCCCAAGAGGGGACAAGGACTGAACCCTCTTACTGCTAGGGACAACGAATCTTAACTCGCCCATTAGTTTGAAGTCGGATTCAGACCCAAGGTAAAGGAGGAGGCAATTGGTAAGTGATGTGAGTTCCAATGAGCGAAGGTTGGGCTTTGAGAAATTGAAAGACTTGAGATTACTCAAAAGCTTGAGCAGCAACACGAATTGAGGTGCAGCAACACGAACAAGTCATAGAGATTAAGGGCATTGTAGCATTATCCCAGGCTGTGACATCATTAAAAGCCACAAGAAAAGGGTTGAGAAACGAGGGGATGATGAATATAGTTTGCATGGAGCTATCAACTCATATTCCCGACGTAACCCCAAAAGAATTAAAAGAACTATTAGAAAAATTGGGGAGACATAGTTAACTTAAAGGCCCAACCCTATAAATTGAGATCATTCGAAAAACATTTGAATGAAAAACTTAGTCCCAGTTTCTATGAGATGTTCAAGGTTTTCTTGTTGCTGCTTATAAACTTTTCTTACCTGAAATTGGGAATGAAAAACTTGTTGCTGCTTATAAACTTTTCTTACCTGAGACATCAATGTTACATCCAATCGTTCACATAGTCAGCCATTTCGAGAACTTTCTACCTTTCTTAAGAGGGGAATTGGAATTGCAAGCCAAAGCTACAAATGTGGTAGCAGCTAGGAAGTTGTTAAATGGAAACTGCAAGGTACTTATACAGTGGGTAGGGTTACCCAATGAGGACGGCACTCCGAAGGAATTTAAATTGATTCAAACAGTTTTTCCTGATTTTCACCATAAGGACATGGTGCAGTTCAATTGGGGGAGGGGGCGTACAGATGTCCTCAACAAAAGGGGCCTCCTTTGAAACAATACTATCAAGGAGAAAAATAAACAGGGATAAAATGGAAAGTGAAGAGGAGACAATGGTTGTTAGGATATATGATGATAGGATAGAGGGATTGAGGAGTAAGCGTGTGGGGGGTGTCGGTTAAAAAGGGGAAGTGGGTCAGAGCCTCTATAAATAGAGGTAGTGTAACGCGGTAGGGGATATCTGAGTATTTTGTTGTAGAGTCAGGCATACTGCTTGTAGAGAGGGGTTATGCCCTCGTCCAGGGAGGTTATGCTCCCATTTGTAAAATACCATTCTTTCACTGTGAATAATACAGAAACTCATTCTTTCCCCAATATTTCTTTTTTTTGATTGAGTTCTTGTTAGGTTCCAAACCCAGGAACCTAACAAATTGGTCTGACTTGCCGGATCAAAGTGGGGGTGAAGGATCAAGAAGCTGCTGGATCATCAAGGGAGGACTGTCGAATCTCCTTAGGAGAGGGCTGTCAGATCAAGAAGGGATCAAGAAGTGATCAAGAAAGGGTGGAGCATGGAAGGAAGAAACAATACCTTGGAAAGGAGGACCAGCGGACAGAAAATGAGCATGGCAGAATTGAAGATGAGCATGGGAGAATCGAAAATGAACATGGCAGAATCGAAAATGAACATGGCAGAATACAGAAGAAATATGCAAGAAATAAGAGAAATGCTGCAAGAAATCAAGATTCACATAAAGGGCTTAGGAAGAAGTGAGGAATCTGTCATGAAAGGGCAAAAAGAGGGTTTAGATGAAGAGGAGATGGAGGAAGACAGGGGTGAACAGAATTGGAGGCAGCAGGTAGAATTGGTCAGGTTTGAGGGGTTGGACCCATTGGGATGGATCTCTCAGGCAGAGAAGTTTTTTGACACCCAAAACGTCAAAGAGAAGGAGAGGCTCAGGTTAGCTTACAGCTGCATGGAAGGAAGCACAATCTATTGGTTCAGGGCCTGGAAAAATAAAACCAAGAACCTTTCTTGGAAAGGGCTGAAAGAGGCATTAATAATGGGGTTTGGAGGAAGAGACAGAGGGTCTGTTTTTGAGAAGAAAAGAGAAACGGAAGCTGCTGCAGTTTTGAGTGTTGATGGTTTTGCAAGAATTAGAGGGCAGGATAGGAGAGAAGAAAATATTCGTGGGGAGGAAGGCAATGCTGCAAACGGTGATAGAGACATGGGTGTGACTGCTGCTGGAAAAGTTGAAAAAGCTGCTGATTTTACTACTGCAAACTGTGATGCAGACATGGGTGTGACTGCTGCTGGAAAAGTTGAAAAAACTGCTGATTTTACTGCTGCTGACAAAGTAGAAAAAGCTGTGGTTTTTACTGCTGCTGAAAAAGTTGCTACTGCTGAGAAAGTTGTTGTTTTTAGAGAGATAGTGTGGTAGGTTGTGGTGTGAATGTCAAAACAGTAAAGACGGAAAAAAAACGGTCTGGTGGAAGAGAAAATGCAAGCAATTGGGAGCAAAAAGGAGAGGATGCCACTGACAATAATGGAGCTAGGAAAGGTGAGGAGACACCAATTTTTTCATGGGTGAAAAGAGAAGAGTTTATCACTTATGAACGGATTGAAAAGCAAGATCAAACAACGGGGGCAGCAAATGCTTTTAAAGTTCAAAACACCAAAGGATCAACAAAAGCACACCAAACAGCACAGAAAATGTAGTCCAAGGGTGCAAGACTTGGCATAAAAAATTCAAGCACCTTTCTTGGAAAAATCTGGCCCCAACTCTACTAAAGATAGTTGAAGGGAACAGAAGAAGCAGTCGATGTGAGAATTGGGCAGCAGTAACACAGAGGGGGAGTGTGGAAATTTTATGAGAGTTTGCAAGTAGATGGAGCCGCTGCCAAAAGTGTTGTTGCTACAAGGGCCGATGAAGTCAGAGTTGAGATTTTGAGGACTTCACAAAATTGGGCTAAAAGAATCCAGGAAGAGTGGAAGTCCACCACCCAAGCCTCCATACTTGAATTGGAGGGCAGCATCCAGTGGGTAACAAGTTGATGAAGAGGAGCCATGAGATCAAGCCTTCCATTTCCAACCTTGAGGACAAGGTTGTTTGGAAGGGGGGTGTAATGTTAGGATATACGATAATAGGATAGAGGGGTTGAGGAGTAAGCATGTGGGGGGTGTCGGTTAAAAAGGGGAAGTGGGTCAGAGCCTCTATAAATAGAGGTAGTGTAACGCGGTAGGGGATATCTGAGTATTTTGTTGCAGAGTCAGGCATACTGCTTGTAGAGAGGGGTTATGCCCTCGTCCAGGGAGGTTATGCTCCCATTGTAAAATACCATTCTTTCACTGTGAATAATATAGAAACTCACTCTTTTCCCAATATTTCTTTTTTTTTGATTGAGTTCTTGTTAGGTTCCAAACCCAGGAACCTAACAATGGTTGTGAAGGATCATCACAAACTGCACACACGGCAAGAGGAGAGAGGAGGTAGGGATGTGAAAATTTGGGACATTTGGGGGCTGATGTTGCCACAGAGCAGCTTCTAATTCTCTGGTTTAGATCTTATTTTTTGGCATGTTTTGTTTCTGCTCAGACTTGTAACCATGGGTTAACGTTAAAGTTGTACTCGAATTCAATAAAAGAATAGTTCCTAGAAGAAATTCTTTTACAAATAAATTACTGCTGTGAAATAAAATACTGAATACATACAGCTGAACCCACAGTTACTCCACAAGCTATCAAAGACGAAGTGTGTGAGATATTAAAATGCAGTGGTGGGCGACTCCAATCATCAGCATATTGCCAGTCCAGCTATTCAAATGTGCTACCATAAACCGTTAATATTTACACGAAAGCTCAATGAATAAGCATATACCACTTATGCAAAAAGAAAGTGCAAAACATACAAAAGTTAATAAATTAATAATTCAAAAACACACCTCAGGCTTGCCATAATTGTTCTTCCTAAACTTTAAAGATTTTGGATCAATTTGACAATTCGTCTGATCTAGCAGTAAACAATACTCATTAGATATTCAGTCATGATATAAAATTATCAAAACCAAATGAAGCAAAGCTGTAACAATATACTAAGTACAGATGTAACCATGACAGATAGTTTTATATAAATCAAGGTCCAGGAAACAAGTAGGTGCTAAGTGCAACTAATCCATTTATCTTAAAATTGTTATTAAGCTAAGTTTAGGAGTAAAATAATATAGTTGATTCTCAATTGTTTTTGGTGTATATAATAGCTCATTCTGGACGAAACAGGCAACCAGCCAAAATAAGTGATCGACAAAATTGCCACTTGATAATAAGTTGCTATGGTGGCATATAACAGGTTATGAAACCACAATATTTTAGTCCATTAAACCCTAAATGGTGACTGAAAATGTATATGACTTGCATAGATTGCAATATTATAGCTTGGTGATTGGAAAGCAATTAAAACAGTGTTAGAAAAATGAAAAAACGAAAAAGGAAGAAGAAAAACTAAGATATACGGAACCAGAATAATATAACTCACATCTTGCTAATGTAGTGCGAACTAATGCACGGGCCAGCAGAGCTCTTTTCCTTATCTGTTCCCCGCGGATGGTAATTATATTTTCTTTCTCACAAGGCGATAAAATTTCTAAATATCGGTTCAATAGGTTTGTGCTCTTGACCTCATCAGGTAAGACATACCAAAAATGAACTTCCCTACATTAAAATAAAAACAGTTGGCCCCTAATACATTAAATAACATTTTACAAGATACATAAGCAACATAAGTCTTCACTAAAAACGCATATGTAATCCACAACGCTATCATCTTTAGTTAAATCTAAGAAACATAAATATACTGTTACATATATACAAGGATTCAAATAAAAATACTCAATTGGTTTATACCTTGGTGCAGGGAGTTGCACAGGGAGCAAAGATGATGAAGCAGTGGCGAGATTCCTTCCCAAGCAATGTATATTCATCATCAGCAGTGCTTTGTCTCGCAATGAAGTCATGCACACAGAGGACCAAGAGTACCTAGTATTATATTGTATTCAAAATCAATTCTTCGGAAGTATGTTTATCAAACTCCCGTGTTAACTCGTAAATTCGAGTTTACGTTCCATACCGATTGCCCGAGTTGACTCGGAAGCAAATTCGTTTCTTATGCAGGATCGGTAGGCTCGTTGTGAACTTGGTGAGCTCGGCCACACTCGAGAGTTTGCAGTCGAGTTGGCGAGTCCAGAGGGGTTTTCTTTTTAACCCATAACGACTCCATTGGTCGCCGTTTCTTGTGCGGAAATTAAAAAAAAAAAAAAAAAAAAAAACTCACCGTGATTAGGCTCGCTATTCTCCTCCACCTCGTGGATTAGGGTTCGCTGTTCTGGTCTCCGATGGCTGCGCTGTGTCATTCTCTTCTGTGCTGTGTCATTCTCTTCTCCGGTCACGCCAAACTCACCGTAGTTTCGCTGTGTGGTGATGCCTCGTGCTCTGCTCTGTCGTCGTGCTCTCTGGTCGCGGTTCTCTCTGCTCGCAGTTCTCTCCGTTCGCGGTTCTTGTTGCGGTTCTCTCGGCTCGCGGTTGTGAATGCTCGATGGTGTTCTGCTCTATGCTGCACGCGCTTCTTAAGCTATATGAAATAAATTTTCGTTAACTTTAATTGCTCTTTTTAAATTTTGTAATTGAAAATTAAAATTAGGGAGCAATTAAAGGATCCCATTCAGAGAGCAATTCGAGAGTATCTTATCTTAACAATTCATGTCTGTAATATTTATGTAAACCTCTTCAATCAATACGGTAAACTTATTTTACTTAATTATACTATTAAAATATTAAATCAGTATATTATTTGTATAGATTCACCATAAACTCTTACGAATTTACTGGTTAAATTGATGAAACTCTTACAATTTCTGTGTAAACTCTCGAGATCCAATATAGAAGAAAAAGTTAACAAAAATTACAACCGAAGTTGGACACAGATTAGTTAAAGAAAACACACCTTTCAATCAAACAAGATAAGATGTGTTTCACAATTTGCATCCTCTTTACATTTTAATAGAAAGTAATTAATCTCGTTGGGCGAGATAATTAAGCAGAAAATCAATAACAAATATAAATAAATAAAAAGTATAAATCCTAATTTAAAATATTGAAAAAAAGAAGAAGAAACGGATAAATGGTTGTCAATGCCTTGATCATACAAGTCACCCAAAAATTTGCGTAAATAGCAAAGTACAAAGGTTGTGTATGTGCTTTCTTTAACAGACACATTTAACCAAATTACTAAAATACCCTTGTAAAAAATAAATTCATGCAGTACTAAATTTATGTTTGTTATAGCGTAATACAATTTACATAAAATTGTTTATGGGTGTACCTAGCCAATGTTGTGAAACTCCATAATAGTAAGAGTACTGCAAAGGAAAAAAAAATATCTTAACTTTACTCCTAAAAGTTGTGAGGGTATGAAAAATTAAATTCATAAATTGTGGATGCATATTGAAAGAAATATAAATGATAAAAAATAACATTTAAAAATAAAAGTAATAAAAATAACTCATAATAAGTTTTTAGAAGGAATATCCTATTGAAAATTACAAATAGATCCTTCATTCTATAGAGAATGTAAAACAAATACAATGAGCATAATATCATATGAATTGTAGAGAAAGTGAAATAGGAAAAGCATTAAGATGGCAAAATAGTAGAATCGGAACAGAGTGTAATAAGTGTTGGCGACTATGAAAGAATCATCAAGGACAATATTATCATGTGTTGACGACTATGAAAGAATCATCAAGGACAATATTATCATGCAGACAACGGTGAGGCTACCAACAATGGAGCTACGTGATTACTAGACCTGTCAAACAAGCCCATAAAATGGGATTTGGCCCTAGCCCATGTGGATTGGGGCTAAAAAAGCCCACAGGACCAAAAAAGCCCTTTATTAAAAAAGTTCCCACGGCTAAAAACTCCAAAGCTGTGGGTCAGAGCCAGCCCATGAGCTTTCTTTTTTATGGAGAAAACTAAATATCCAACAATAAATTGCATTTTTGCAGAGAAAAAGAACACTTGTATATTCATAACCAGTGCATTTGGCTCTTTCACTTGATGCTGGGAACCAATATTCCACTGTAAATGCAAAATCCAATTCAATTAATGAATAAAGTGATCAGTAGTGCAAAGCTGAAGAAAGAAAAGAAAGATCACAAATTCATGTATTCTAGTTACCATGAAATGTGGTCCTCTGTAAGTATTCCATCTTATGTCTGTCATTTTCATTTTGACGACAATCTTCCATTTTTCATCCAGAGGATTTTGCAAGAGATGTGATAGTTGAAGTTAAGAAATCAAGGGATTTAATTAATCAACAATCTCCAGCTGAAAGGAAAATCCTATTAACAATGAGAAAAGAAAAAGTGTAGCATCAGGCAATAAGTCAAGAAAATAGACATCAAAGTTCCCAAACATTGTTCGAATACAATCTGAAAAGAATTTAGCAAACTTAAATGACTTCTAAATAATTCATTATTTTATCTTGCACACTACAAACAGAAATCATTACTAAGAAGTAAAATACTAAAGCTACTATTTACAATATTTATTGCCTAAGATTCCTACAAAGTATATTTTTTTAATAAAAATTAAATTACTATACTATAATTGTGCATAAATAATTACATTTATTGCCTAAGATTCCTACAAATAATATTAAAATTTTAGAACATTCTCTGTTTTTTTCAGACGTGTATTCAAGTTAATCATGTTCGAATCATAATATTAATTGTGGAAGCAACAAAAGAAGAAATATATCATTTAACAACATTGAAGAGCAAAAAGCAGTTGGAAAGAAAAGAAAAAACAGTTAAAGAATTCATTCCATGGAATGAAGTATCCCATCAACAATATATAAGCTAAAAAACTTACTGAAGGAGGGGCTCTGTTCTGATTCAGTGTCAAGATGTGGATTCAATGTCAAACCAAGAAATCTACTTGATGGATCAATGAATAATATTCGAGAAACAACCTAAATTACATACAATGCGCTTAGAAATAGAAAGTAACTTTGAAAAGTAGCAATATGATTGGCAGAACAAAAGACAACTGAAAAACACATCAACCATATATCCTATTAGTACATTCATACAAATCCCAAGCCTGTAAAACACATTGACTTTTGAGTTTCCATCCACTTAACGATGATGAACATTAATATCCTATTAGTACCATTAAGCCATATCCATTTTCAATTCAAATTATCTATACGTTGTTTGATCCAAGCCCCTTAATCCATTTTGAGGAAATATGATTTCACTCCCTAACACACAAAGAAATTGATCCCAGGTTAAGTATGGCTTAGTTCTACAAATTTTACATTACTAGATCTCATTCTGTTATGATAGCTACATTGTAGCTATTGAAAATGTCTTATACTTCAAGCATAATATACTGAAACTATAATCTATAGAGACAGAATCAACCATGTTACTTGAACAAATATAACTTGTTTCCCCTAGAGTACAACAACTCTTGTCCAAAACCAAGAGGTTTCACCCATAAGTCCATCTTCTTAGTTGAAACTTTAATGTCAACATTGTAACCTTGTTCCTTAGTGTATATGAAATAGGTAACATGAGTTAAAAGGACTACCATAAGAATAGAGAATAGGAAATTGACGTTGGTATGAAAACATTGTCTTTAGAGGGTTTCAACTATTTCCTAATCAATGTCTTGTATCTACCAACATTAAATAATTTTAAATTTACATAAAAACTTGTGTACACATAATATTTGTAAAATGAAATGCAGTAAAACTGATGCAATCTAAAATGTTATGATAACATGATGTTATTTTGGCAAAATCTAAGTACCCATCAAATCTAAAATTAGTGAACAGATGTTGTGCAAATTGGATTTTGTTTGGGAAGAGGAAAGTTGCGCACATCAATAATATTTGGCAAACCTATACAATAATATTCGGCACATCAAGAAACTTATACAATAACATTTGGCACTTCAAGAAACCTATACCCATCACATCCAAAAAAATTATGCATTCATTCACTCTAGTTTTTTTGTACACACAAGTTTTATCAAATAAAATTTAGAGATGTTGGTTGGTGTTTGCTGAAAAGAGAAACTTTATGCATATTTTAAAATCCTGAAGCTATGATATGATGGAAATGTTATCTGGTGAGAGGAAGTAGAAACCTTGATCATGTTATGGTGTTAAATTATTGATAAAGATAAGTGAAAGTGGATATATTATTAATATTATTATCGTTGTTACAAGTAAATGCTGTCAAGCTACCCTCCCATGTGGTTTGTCCTATTGCAACTTTTCTGATCGATCCATGTGACTCTATATAAGTTCCCCAATCTTTCACACCTTCACCCTTATTGGTTACATTTATGGTTCACAGTAACAAAACACTAAATTGCATTGTTTTATTCATGTTGATAAAACATTGTAGAAAAAGACATGAAGTGTCTGTTTTTCTCTTATTAATATAATGACAGTGTTAATATGTGTAACCCCTTTTGCTTCACTTTTGGTCTTTTCAAAAGCACATTTAAAAGAAATGGATCTTCTCAATGAAACAACACTTTATTATAATGACAATGTTAATATGTGTAACCCCATCATCCTCAATTTCCCATGCCATGGTTATATGAATGTGGTAATTGCTTTGAGAGCTCACTTCCCAATCATAAAACTCTCATGTTTTGTTTCACACACACACACACCCTCTTCCAATGCACACATTTTCCTATATTTCAAAATCCTCTTCTTCCCATTTCCACATTTCTTGAGGACTTTTCAACCTCTATTTTGGATTATAATTTCTAAATCATCATTTTAGTTAATAGAATTAATCTGCACACAATCATAAAAGAACATGAAAATTAACAAACAAATGTCAAACATGCAACATTATGGTATTAAATAACACTGTTTTCCACTCTACCCATCAACTAGAGTATACAGAGCGCACTTTTACAGGTTATATATACAAAATCATGTCTAAAAATTTGCACAAATGTATATACAAAATCAGAAAGTGGTATATAAAATTTCAGAGGAAAAATAAAGCAAGGGTAAAGGACCAACCTGTTGCAACAATGAAGAACACAATGAAGAATGTATGAAAACAGGTAGGCTTCGTTTTTACACCAAGAGGGGGGGGGGGTGAATTGGTGATGTTTCAAAAACAAAATCTTTTCGCAATCTTTTATCAAAAGTATAAACCCTTTTGAACTTTCTTGAAATGCAAGTATGGAAAATTTATACGCAGCAGAAAAACGTAGTTGACTGTGTAATAGATAAAGTCGACTAGAAATAAAGAGTGCAGGGATAGAGAAAATCAAACACTAGTTTTTATACCGGTTTGGCCAACAATGCCTACATCCAGTGTCTTCCAACCCAGTAAGTAAATGCACTATAATGGTTGCGGTTTTTACAACAAGGAATTTATAGAAGACCTCACGTCAAAAATATAAATCTCCTCTCTAACCTAAAACCAAAATATAGCTGCAATAACCAAAACCAAACTTGTAGCAAGAATCCCCTCTTGTGCAATCTGAAACCACGTCGAACAATCCTCAATGTGAACCCCTGTATCATAACAGGTCCAATTCCAACAGTCTTCACAGGATGCCAAGCCTTCACAAAAACGCAGCAGTCTTCACAGGATGCCAAGCCTTCAAAGATCAACTCAGAAGCACCTTCTTTGTGCAGAATTTGATGAAGCAATGAGAGCGCAAGCTTTCTCCCTTTGAATCTCTCTCAAGAAAGATCACCACCGTCTTCTTAGAGAATTCTTGGAGCTGTTAACACAGAGAATTCAATCTGAAACAAGAATGAAAATGTTAGATCATTAAAAGTCTCTGAACAATTCGTGTTCAGCCAATTTATAGTTTTCTGTCAGTCAGATTGTTTCTCAGTCGAATAGCCTACTAATTCAGTCGATTGTATTATTACAGTTATAACAGACAATCAACATAGAGGCTCTCACTCAACAAAAATCAACACACATTTAATACAGTTGACCAAGTCATCAATGCTTAACTAACTTTTAAAAATATAGTCGTTGGAGCGCAAAGTCATAACAGAATTCCAAAATAGATCAAAGATACAGTCGAATGTACACTGGACAAAGTTGACTGACACATGTAAAAACACTTTGAAATTCTTTTCAACTCAAAACATCACTTGGCACTGATTCTCAAAATCTGTACAAAGGTTTTATCATAGTCGAATCCATTAGTAATGAAGTCAGTTGTACTATAACTTTGTCACACAGTTATAAGTTCACGAAAGTGCTTGTGATTTTTCTCTTTGAAATATGTGCAGTAAAATATATGTAATCAAGCATTTCACATTGCACATAAGCATGTAAGCATGTTTCACAAATATATATCAAACAATCAACATAGGAACATACATCACAGTACATCAAACATGTTCAACAGATATAAGAATCAATACAACATAAGAACATGCAATGCAGCAACAAATGTACTGTTATTAAGCAAACTGTTGTCATCATAAAAAACTAGATTGATATAGAGTTTGTGTTGTCAACAATCTCAACCATCTCCCCTTTTTTTGATGATGCACAACCATGATTAATAACTCAACCGTGTTTGCACAATTCAATATAAAACAGAGTAATAAGATATAGCAAAAGATTTAACACAGTTCAATTACTCTGCATAAGCAACATAATATCAAGCAAATGAAGTATGAGACAAAATAACTATTCTCCCCCTTTCACAAAGCTTTTATACTTTCTCTCATACTCTCATATATCTCTCCCCCTTTGTGCATTAACAAAAACGGAATGCTCTAGATATATATGCAGATTTGAAAACAGAGTAGCATCAGAAGGATATGCAATGTATAAAATACTATGATGCTCTCACAATCACAATTTAATCACATAACAATGTTAACGCCCCTTGAAATGCAGGCATGTGATGTAAAATGTGTAAAGAGTGATACTCCCCCTGTCATTATACATAATAAAATCAATTCATATGCACAATGCAGCATGTCACAGATTAATCAACAGTTTAGTACATAGTTGTATCAAAGACATGAGAGTAGATTAGGAGGAATCGGAAAATCCCAACAACACCATTCATCCATACCGTACAACTGTCACTGATGCAATTCATAGATAATGCTATTGTATAAGCAATAATAAAATAGATGAATCACTCTAAAAATTAATGAAAAAGCATATGAAATTAAGAATCAATTCAAATACATGAGAGTTAACAAGGTTACATCATTCCCCAACAACAAATAGAAATTAGTTCCTCATAGACATGGGGGAACTCTATGAACAATGGAAGAGAGAAAGAGAGAACGGAAGACTAAGAATTGGCTAAGAGTGTATTGCTATGCTCTTCTCTGCCAATGATGCAAAACCTAGAGCCCCAGGGTCCTTTAAATAGTGTCAGAGGCATGCCAGAATGAAGCCCGGTCCAAAAGAATCAAAATAGAGCAGAAACAGTGCCCGATCCAAGTGAATTCACGCTTAGGTGTTGCAGGGAGGTCGCCCAGGCGAGATTTGAGTGTCATGTTGGGCTTGGGCGTCACATTTGGACGCCCAGGCTACGAAGCAGCGCCGTCCGGGCGTCGGCGGACGTCGATTTCCTACGCTTCAACTGCGCTTCTAGATGTCCGGGCTGCGTGTTTTCTCTCCTTTTGGTGCCTTTTTGACTCCTTCTGAGCTCCTTTTTTTTGGTCTTTCCTCTGTTATAGTATTTCTTCAATCTCTGTCAAAACAAGGGGAATTAGTCATAAAATCATTGAAATCAACCTCAACTCTTTCATTCACACAATTTATTAAAAAAGGATGAGTCCAAGCAAGTTTCTAAGTGAAAAATGGTGTTTTTAGTATCAAAATCACATCACAAATAACGATGTTTTAAACCGTTAACACAACCCCAAACCTAGAAACTTGCTTGTCCTGAAGCAAACAAAATGTAACTCAGCTCTTCAGAACAATCACTACAATGACTCAAGCTTTTTCAAACACTTTTTCAGGACAAGGAATCACTTTTATCGATTCAACATGAAGATTTCAGTCAAGATGTGCAGGATTCAATCAAAGTCAATGTGATGCTCAAATACCTCTAACAGGTGCTGTCCTTAAGAATGATCAATCTACCAAGCAAAGATGCAATAAAAAATTCAGAGAACTATTCTACACCAGGGAAAGTGTTTCACTCAAGCACTCAAAAGTGTCTCACTCAGCTCATAGGTGTATGGTGTGGTGTTTCTCTCTGTTATCACAATGTCACACAAATTAATTTTGCCTTTCATTTAACCACAATCAAACATTCTCACAAGCAGGTTATCATCACAAGGGCTTTTCATGGCTTGTAACATGGTTGGGCTAAGAAGGAAATTGGTTTTTTCTAGTCATCAAAGTTCCTTGAGTTAATAGAGACATTTATGAATTTGTCATTCAAGAACAACTCTCTTCCTTTTTCCTAGTTTTCCCTTGCAGTGAGTTCTTTCTTTTCTTTTGAATTTTCTTTTCTCACTTTTCTTTTGCCTTTTCTTTTCACTCATTTTTTCTTTTGATTGCTCACTGCTTAGAGAATCAGGTTGTTTTATGGTAACATCAAACTTAAACCTTTACCAGTACCTCATCAAATGTTCTCAACTTAACTCAAGGTAAAGATTTTTCAAAAAGATTTTTTCAAAACGTGCATAAGGCTTAAGGTTCAAAGGTTAGAACAAATTGTTCTCTTTTCAGTGGGCAAAGTTTTATGTGAAGGCTAAAAGAATAAGGGATAACAAAAAATTGCTTTGATCATATGGAACCTGCAGGCAAGTAGTTCAATCACAGAAAATTTGGGCAAAATCATTCATGCTTCCAAAGTAATAACAATTTAAAAATTAATTCTGAAGCTCAAAACTCACACCGGTAAAATTCAAAAAAACATCTTGTTCAGTATCTCAATAAAACTTTATCTCAAGCACCTATCTCACAAATTGGGATTCATCACTTATAGCACATCATGCATCATCTCAACTTCCATCAAGCACTTGAATCTCATAAAGCAAAACTTATCACACAAAACAGGCACAATTGAATCAAAGCAGTTTAGTTCATTCAAGCAGAGCACAATAAAACTAAAAGAAAACAAAAACAAAAATTAAAGCAAAAACAAAAATTAAAACAAAAACAAAAATTAAAAATTAAAAGTTCAGAGAACTGGGTTGCCTCTCAGCAAGCGCTTCTTTAACCTCACTACCTTGACCCAATAAGCTCATGTTACATCTTTTGTCTTGGTGTCACCCTTTCCTTTGGCACACCAACTTGTCTTCAGCATTTTCCTGTTCACCTTCTTGGTTCTCCTAGAAGTAGGAGCTTCAATCTCTATCAGCCCATCAGTTCTGAGTTCTTTTACAACCGAGAGCTTTTTGTTGAACTGTACAGGCAAGCCTGGTCTCAGTCCTTCATGCTCCTTCAGAGGGTTTTGGTGAACAACTGCTCCTTTGCTATCTTTCTCTTCTTCAATAACCTGTGATAGAAAACACTTTTTACCTTTCTTTGTTGATTTGCAACCCTTGTATCAGTCCTGGGTGCATCTTTAAATGCAGCTTTGGGACTGGTTTTCTTCACTTGGACTGGCTGCCCATTATTGCAGGCATTGAAGATCACCTCCTCTTCTTGGTCTTTGAGAGCTATGGTACCCTCATCAACATTGATGATTACTTTGGCCGTCTTCATGAACCGCCTTCCAAGAATAATAGGGATCTCTGCATTCTCCTCCATCTCTAACACCACAAAGTCCACCAGGAATCTCAAGTTGTTGATCTTCGCCATCATATCTTCTACCACACCATAAGGTATTTTGGGGGATCCATCTGCAATGAGGAAAGACATCCTTGCCGGCTTAACTTCCAAGTCACCAATCTTTTTTAGAACAATTAAGGGCATTAGATTGATACTAGATCCGAAATCAATTAAGGCTTTCCTTATTTTGTGGTTTTCAATGGTGCAGGGAATAGTGAAACTTCCTGGGTCTTCTACCTTAGGAGGAAGTGCTTTATGCAAGATCACACTACAATCCCCCTGTATCTCAGATGTCTCCTCCTTTAGCTTTTTCTTGTTCTTGAGGAGCTTCTTTAAAAATTCTGCATATTCAGGGATTTGTTGCAGAGCCTCAGTCACCTGAATTTCTATCCATAATTCCTTGGAGATCCCATTAAAGCATCCCGGTTGCATCTTTTTTTTTCCTGAGGACCACTCCTCAGGATGGTTTTTCTCATTTTTTACGAGTTTTTTTTTGTTTTTTTCTTTTTCTTCTATTTTTCTCTCAACCTCTTCTCTCTCTCTTTTTCTCTCTCCTCATCCTTGGCTTTTTTCTCTTCTTCTTCTTTTTCTTCTCTCAACTCAATTTTTTCTCTCTTTTTTTCTTTTTCCATCTCTTCATTCATACTCACAACAACTTTGCATTCTTCTTTGGGGTTAACCTCAGTATTAGCCCCAAAGTCTTTAAAAGGCATCTCCTTCAACTGTTGGGCTATATGACTGATTTGTACCTTCAAGTTTCTAATAGCCGCATTTGTGCTTTTTTGGGTTGACAAAGTTGCTTGCATGAACTGTTGGAGAGTCTCTTTAAGCTTTGTGGTTTTGTCAGGCAGAGAGGGTTGTTATTACCACTGTTGCTGCTGTTGTGGTGGCCTATTGAATTGTCCACCAGTCTGTTGCTTGGGTGAGATTTCCACCCATGGTTATAATTGTTGGGGTGGAACTGGTTGCCTATGTAGTTGACTTCCTCATTAAGATTCTCAGGCACTGCATATTGACCAATAATATGGTCAACCCCACACAACTCACAAAGTTGTTGCTGAACTTGTGCCACACTCTGAGGTTCCTGCTGCATCACCTTCTTGGTCAAGATCTCCAATTGTTGGGTGAGGATCTTATTTTGGGCAAGCAAGGCATCATAAGACTGCAATTGAAAAAATCCTTTGGGTTGGGATGGAGCTCCTCTCTCACTGTGCGTCTCATTGGCATTGGTGGTCATATTCTCAATTAATTCATTGGTCTCGTCAGGGGTCTTGCATTTGATATTGCCTCCAGCTGAGGCATCCATCATCAATTTAGTTTGTGACCTAAGACCACTAAGAAAAAGGAGAACCACTGTTGCTTCATCAAAACCATGGGTAGGCATCTTTCTGAGTAGGCTTTTGTATCTTTCCCATGTCTTTCCCAAGGATTCCTCCATGCCCTGTCTGAAAGAAGAGATCTCTTGCTTCCCTTTATTGATTTTTGATAGAGGGAAGTATTTGTTGAGGAACTTTGTAACCACATCTTCCCACTGAGTGAAACTGTTTTCAGGAAAAAAGTTCAACCATAATTTAGCATTACCTCCAAGAGAAAAGGGGAATAGGCTCAGTTTTATAGCCTCATCAGGTACCCCAGTTATTGTCACAGTGTTGCAGATCTCATTGAAGGTAGTCAAGTGCTCATATGGACTTTCATGAGATAGTCCATTGAATTGGTTTCTCCTTACAAGGTGGATCAGAGCAGGCTTCATCTCCATATTTGCAGTGTTGACCCTTGGCTTTATAATCCTGTTAAAATGACGAGGGCCAACAACTGTTGTATAATCTGCCAAGGTGTGCCTGCTAGCATTGGTCTCACCTCCTTCACGAGTTTGGGAAGCCATTGAAATTTTCTCTAGAGAAGGTTCTCTAAATGATCTGTTTCTTCTTGGCCTCCTGCTGGTCTCAAATCCTTCAAGAAGAGGTTCATAATTTTTGTTTTGCTACTGGTTCTCACACTATCTTGTATAAACAAAATACAAAACCCTAGAGAATATTGTTAGTACAAAATTAAAATTAAACATAAAAATTAGGGATTGAAAAATAAAAATAAAAATGGGAAAATTAAAAATAAGAAAATAAAATAAAAATAAAATAAAGTTAAAATTAATCAAGGATCACACAAGTAGAATAACTTAAACCGTAAGTCCCCGACAACGCGCCAAAAAGTTGTTGGGGCAAATCGGCAAGTGTACCGAGTCGTACAAGTAATATAAATGGTAAGACCAAGTATCGTATCCCAGAGGACTCTCGGCGCTGAACAATTGTGTGAAAACAGGATTAATTAAGACTTAAAATAAAAGAGATCATGGGTTTAGAGTGCAAAAATAATAAAATAAAATAAATTGCAATTTATCAATGACAAAGGAGCACAGAGATGAACGTAGGTTGATTTATATGAGATAGGTATGTTGTTAGGGTTAGATTTCACCACGTTCCCTCTCATGTATATAAGAATTCTTCTTTATGCATGAATGCCAACGAACCTCACTAAACCACTTAAACCCGATCCCTCGGTAAATAAGTTTGTCCTTAATTACCAATTCATACAATTCCTAACATTCCTGATAAAAAGATGTGAAGATCAAGAGGTTAAGACGACTAAGACTCATACCCTCATCCCTGAGCAATATAACCATTTTGAGTAATTCAACAAGAACCTTAATTGAAAGGAACCTCCCGACACTCATGCAATTCATAGATAATTCTATTGTATAAGTAAGAATAAAACAGATGAATCACTCTAAAAATTAATGAAAAAGCATATGAAATTAAGAAAATCAATTCAAATACATGTGAGTTCACAAGGTTACTGTTGAGATTGTTGACAACACACAGTCTATATCAAACTGGTTTTTGATGATGACAACACAATGCTTAATAACAATACATAAGTTCCAGTATTATATGTTCCGTTGATATACCAAACTATTCTGAAAAATGCCTTTTGTTGAACATGTCTTCTTACTTTGCAATGTGTGTTTCTATGAATGATTATGTATTATATGCTTGGAACATGCTTGTATTGAAATGTGTGATAAAATGATTTTGAATATTTCTGCACATTTCTAAACAAAAGATCACAAGCACTTTTATGAACTTATATTTGTTGTGACAAAGGTCTAGTTCAGTCGAATACACTGGTAATGGATTCGATTATGCTAAAATCTTTGTACAGATTTTGTGAGCATGTGCTTGATGAGATTCTGAGATGAAAAGAATTTCAAAGTGTTTTTCAAGTGTCAGTCGACAGTGTGGAACACCTATTCGACTGTACTGCTGTTATTTTTGGAATTTTGTTATGCCTACTTGCTCCAACGACTATATTTTTAAAAGTGAGTTAGGATTGACTGACTGGGTCAACTATTATGAATGTGCATTGATTTGGTTGACAGAGGAGCCTTTATGTTGACTGTCTGTTATAATTGTTTTAATATAGTCAACTGTATTAGTAGGCTATTTGACTGAGAATGACAGGAAAATTATAAATAGTCAGAGTACGAATTTCTCAGAAGACTTTTGTGATCTAATATTTTCATTATCCTATTTTAGAGAAAGTGCTCAGTTTTGGAAGCTCCAAGAATTCTCCAAGAAGACCGTGATTATCTTTCTTGAGAGAGATTCAGATTGAGGAGTCAATTACTCACACTGTTTGATCAACATCTGCACAAAGAGGGTGCTTCTGGTTTGATCCTGAAGGCTTGGCATCCTGTGAAGATTGTTGTATTCGACTGAAGGCTTGGCAACTTGTGAAGTATGTTGTGATATGCTTGGCAATCTTTGAAGCGCGCTGTGATAGGCTTGGCATCCTGTGAAGAGTGTTGGTTACACGTTGAGGATTGTTCGACGTGGGTTCAGATTGCAGAATAGGGGATTCTTACTGCAATTCTGGTTTTGTGTGTGCAGCTATATTTGGTTTTGGGTTAGAGAGGAGATTTATATTTTTGCGTGGTGCTTCTATAAATTCCTTGTTGTAAAAACCGCAACCATTATAGTGCATTTGCTTCCAAGGGTGGAGGGACACTGGATGTAGGCATTGTTGGCCGAACCAATATAAAAACCAGTGTTTGATTTTCTCTATCCTTGCACTCTTTATTTCAGTCGACTTTAATTGTGTTACAGTCAACTACGTTTTTCCGCTGCATTACATTTTTCATTACTTGTATTTCAAGGAAAGATCAAAAGCTTTGAATTTTAATACCAAGATTGCAAAAAGATTTTGTTTTTGAACTAACACCAATTCACCCCCCTCTTGGTGTAAAACGAAGCCAACCTGATTCCTAACAATTGGCACCAGAGCTGGTTTTCATAAAATATTTGAAAATTCAGTTGACTCTGTTTTTATTCTATTCGACTGTAAAACCTGGGGATGACTTCAAATTTTCAAACTTTTGGTGAAGGTGCTTCAACAAACAGACCACCTCTATTTGCTGGTGAAAACTATCCTTTTTGGAAAATTCGCATGCAGATCTTTCTTGAATCGCAAGATAAAGGAATTTTGGATGCCACTTTAAATGGTCCTTATGTGCCTTCAAAAACTGGTGATAGTGAAACTGTTATGAAACCTTTTACTAAGTGGACTGCTGATGAAAATAGAAAAGCTTAGTATGATGTTAAAGCTAGAAACATTATTGCCTCTGCACTAACAATTGATGAATTTTTCAGGATATCCCAATGCAAGTCTGGAAAGGAAATGTGAGATGTTCTAGAGGTAACACATGAAGGCACAAATGAAGTCAAGAGAGCCAGGAAGAAGTCACTGATACAAGAGTATGAGTTGTTCTGATGAAAGCTGGTGAGAGCATCTTTGATATCCAGAAACGATTCACTCATATTGTAAATCACCTGATGGCTCTTGGCAATGTCTTTGACAAAAAAGAGATCAACATCAAGATTTTGAAAAGTCTGAACAGGAATTGGCAACCAAGAGTCACTGCAATCTCTAAATCCAAAGATCTTACAACTATGAATATGGCTACCTTGTTTGGCAAGCTACATGAACATGAGTTAGAATTTGGTAGACTGAAGGATGAAGAGGAGATTGTAGAAAAGAAGTCCATTGCTCTGAAAGTTACAAACAAGAACATCACAGAAACAAAGATGGATGACAAAGAGCTTATGACTCTGATTGTAAGAAAGTTTAGTTGATTTATGCAAAATGATAGTCAACTGTCTAACCATGCAGGTTAAAGCAAGAAGAAAAGCTCCAGAACAAACACTGTCCAGTGCTATGAATGTGGTAAAGTCTGACTGTCCTGAAATATAGCCAAAGCAGAAAGGGAAGAAAATATTTCCTCAAGGCAAAAATATGAAAAAAAAGGAGCCTACATTGCTTGGGAGAATTCAGATTCTGAAAATTCAAGTGATGAGGATTCTGATCAAGAAAAGGAATCAAACTTGTGCTACAAGAAAGGTGTAACATGGGACAATTATGACAATGATGCAGACATATCAAATGAACCTATAGAAGTCAAATATGATCTGCTTCAAGATGCATTCAAAGAGTTACATGCTGAAGCCATGCGACTCCAGTACAAGGTAAATCGACTGAGCTCTGAGAGAAGAGATTTTGAACAAAAAATTGATAACCTTGTTGCTGAAAATGAAATATTAGAAAAGGAGTTAAATGAAGCCTTATTGTCTGCTAGGAATAGTGAAATCAAAACTGTTACTGTTGAAAAGGCTTGTGCAAATTGTCCTATACATGTTGAAAAGATTGATTACTTGACTAGCAAGCTAGCCAAGTTTGCTCAAGCTAGTGACAATTTAGATGCAGTATTAAATTCCTCTAGCAGAATTTATAACAGGCAAGGAGTTGGATTTAAAGGTCAATCTAACAGAACCAATAGTAGGGAGCTTAATGAATTAAGAAAACCTGCTTGAAATGCATGTTTTTACTGCAAATATGTTGGTCATACTGTTAGAAATTCTTATTATAGACATGTTGTTCATCAAGGATTATGTGTATGGATACCAAAGGAACATGTAACAAGAACTAACAATCAAGGACCCAAAGTCAAATGGGTACCAGCAACAAAAACTTAATTGTTTTGCAGGTTGTGTAGCTGATATAGAACTGTTCTCAAGGATGAAATTATAATGGATCATATCATACACCTTGAATGTCTACAACTGGTAAACCTGTATCTATCTGTTGCATCATGCATATACTGATTGTTTGTTGTTGTATGATTGTTTGAATTGAGTGCTTAATTGTTTGAAATTGACTGAATCTGGTTGAAAAGGTTTTTGTGAGTCACAGTCGACTCTAAAATTAATTCAATCAACTAAGTCATTTGAATGAATGAAAAACTCTGGTTTTAAACATTAGAGTTTTAAATCAGGAGTCTTGTGAAACGCCTTAAGTACACACATTGCTCAAAACACTGCACTGTGCTTATTACTGTACAAGCAAATTTCTCTAATAATCCTTAGACCAAGAAGGTGTATTCTAAAGAATCGTATCTAACGATGGCTTCTTCAGACCAAAGCTCAAACAAGAGAAAAGGGAAAGAAGTCGCTGTATCAAGTAATCCTGATCCTTTAGGATGGATTAATGATTATGTGTCCAGAAATAGGTTTCTGATGAATCTATCCAAAAAGATTGATTGTCTATACTACATCAAGTTCAGAAAATTCAGAAAAAAAGGATTCAACTTTCCAATGTTACTAGAATTTCAAAATCTGTCAAGTCTTGTCCAAATGACAGGCGCATGGTATCCAGACTTGGTGGAAGTATTTTACCACAATCTCAATTTCAAAAATGGCATCATGAAGTCCAGTGTAAAAGGAGTAAACATTGAGATAGATGATTTCATATGGACACTAATCACTGGACTTGAAGCAAAAGGTGCACTTTCACACTTGCCTAACTCTGAACTGAATGTACACTTAAAGAAAAAGGAATTGTATGCAAATTGGAGAAGATGTCCTAAAGATGCATCTCAACAAGGAATGTTCTCACTCGACGGTTTAAGTAAGGAAGAAAGGATTATTGCTCATATTCTTTCATGGATCATACTACCTGGGAGAATCATTCATAATCGTTTGACCACTGAAGACATTTTTTTGATGCATGCTATCATTAATAAAATTCCCATAAACTAGATAGAAGTGATTAAAAATCACATGAGGTTGGCAGCTTTCAAGAATTCACCCTACTTGCCATATGTTGATCTCATTAGCCGAATTCTTTTGGTACAAGGTGTAAAATTAAGTGATGAAAAATCCTGCTGCTGTGATGACTCTAATGAAATAAGCAAGAGTACCCTAGAAGAAATAGGGATGAAAAAGACCTCAATTGGATGGTTCTTTAAAGATGACACAAATTTTTCACCTATGACAAAGTTTGAGATATTCGTGGCTGATCAATTGAAGACCATATGTGGAAACCTGAATAATCAAGAGGGATTTCAAGAGGAAAGCAGTACACCTGACGAATACTCCACTAAATCCTCTGACTTGGACTAAGGACTATTAGCTGAGATATGCCAGCACATGTAGCAATTTTGTGTCCTAGACTAGGTAGTTTCATTTTGGCATATAAGGCTATGTTTTGAGTGTTTTCTATGTTTTGTATTTCCTTGTTTGCTCTATCAATGTAATATCTTTTCTATCAAGGAAATAAAATTAGTAGTTTGAATAAATCCAATACTCTGTTTGATTGATTCGACTATGCCATGTTTGAAGTCAACTACGCTTACACTGTCATGCATTTTCATACATTGACTTCTGTTATGATTTGTTTATATTCTTGCTTAACCACTATACTTGATCTGGGAAAGGTGTTTGAAAGGTTTTGCAGGAAGGACATTGCTTTGAAAATATACATTTGGGATTCAACACTTTGGAAAAGTAATGCAATTCGACTGATGATTTAAAGCATTCGACTGCGTCTGCACTAGGTTAACAATTCCAATTTTGGAATTTTATTCTATCCTTACCGACTGCTTTAATCATTACTAGTCTGATATTATCTCTGTGCTTTGTTGTATCATACTTTATCTGCTTGATGATATTTTTGCTGGATATGCAGAGTAACTGAACTGTCTTTCTTGATTTTTCAATATGCTTTACTCTGTCATATGTGGAATTGTACAACCATGGTTGAGTTATTAATCATGGTTGTTCATCATAAAAAAAGGGGGAGATTGTTGAGATTGTTGACAACACAAACTCTATATCAAACTGGTTTTTGATGATGACAACACAATGCTTAATAACAGTACATAAGTTCCAATATTACATGTTCAGCTAATATACCAAACTGTTCTGAAAAATGCCTTTTGTTGAACATGTCTTGTTACTTTGCAATGTGTGTTCCTATGAATGATTGTGTTATATGCTTGGAACATGCTTGTAATGAAATGTGTGATAAAATGATTTTGAATATTTTTGCACATTTCTAAAGAAAAGATCATAAGCACTTTTTTGAACTTATATTTGTTGTGACAAAGTTCTAGTTCAGTCGAATACACTAGTAATGGATTTGACTGTGCTAAAATCTTTGTACAGATTTTGTGAGCATGTGCTTGATGAGATTTTGAGATGAAAAGAATTTCAAAGTGTTTTTCAAGTGTCAGTCGACAGTGTGGAACACCTATTCGACTGTACTGCTGTTATTTTTGGAATTCTGTTATGCCTACTTGCTCCAACGACTATATTTTTAAAATTTAGTTAGGATTGACTGACTGGGTCAACTATTATGAATGTGCATTGATTTGGTTGACTGAGGAGCCTTTGTGTTGAATGTCTCTTATAACTATTTTAATACAGTCGACTGTATTAGTAGGCTACTCGACTGAGAATGACAGGAAAACTATAAATAGTCAAAGTACGAATTGCTCAGAAGACTTTTGTGATCTAACATTTTCATTATCCTGTTTCAGAGAAAGTTCTCAGTTTTGGAAGCTTTAAGAATTCTCCAAGAAGACCGTGATGATCTTTCTTGAGAGAGATTCAGATTGAGGAGTCAATTGCTCACACTGTTTGATCAACATCTACACAAAGAAAGTGCTTCTCGTATATCCTGAAGGCTTGACATCCTGTGAAGATTGTTGTATTTGACTGAAGGCTTGTCAACCTGTGAAGTCTGCTGTGATAGGCTTGGCAACCTGTGAAGCGTGCTCTGATAGGCTTGACATCCTATGAAGAGTGCTGATAACGGTTGAAAAATAGTTATTTTCATATGCTATTTTGGACTAAATTACGCCCTTTACTGCTTAGAATGAGCTTGAAATCAAACAAAACTCAATAAATGAGTCAATTGAGAGTTAAAAGCTATTTTTAGCGATTTTATGCTTGTTTTGCAGCAAAATTGATAGAAGTGAAGATTGGGAATGAAGATAAAGGTCATAGACTCAAGAAAAAGCAAGAAAATCGAAGAAAAGAAGAGTCTAAGGACCGCCCGGCAGTGGGCGCCGGGCGGCAAACCCCTGATGCCGGGTGGTTTTACGGCACGAGGGAAACCGCCGGGCGGTGATGCGATTTAGGGTACACCGCTCGGCGGCAAAGTGCGACTCCAGGCAGTGGTCAGCTGGGCTTGGGCCTATTTTTCTATTGCGCTTCTCACCTATAAATAGCCCTGTGACAAATTCCAATTCATTCTTTTGACAGAGGAGGGCGGCCAGACCTACTTTGCACTCTTTGGAGAGGATCTCTTGGATGCTTAGGCTCCTTGTCATCTTTTCTAGGGTTTGCTTTCCATATCTTCCATTATTTTCATCTTGGTTCACCATGACAATGGTGAACTAAACCCTTTTTGTTGGTTGGGGAACAATGTAATCTTTTGATACTCTCTTTTATTGAAACTCTTGTTTGAATTATAGGATTTTCATGTGCGTTTATTATCAATTGTTGGATTCTCATACTGTGCTTAATGCCTTTATCGTTTAACTCATTCAGTAATTGATTTTTGACTTTATTGATACAGGGACGTACAATAATGACACGAAATGGTGATACCAATATTGATAACGGTCTAAAAACCATTATTTACATGCTTAAATTTAATATCAAAACATACCCTTTATGACTTAGAATGAGCTTAAAATCAAGTAAAACAGTTAGTTGAGTCATGTGAGAGTCAAAAGTTGGTTTTAGAGAGATTATGCTTGTTTTTACATTATTTTGCAGGGTTTTGAGGTTAATTGAAGATGGAAGTAAAGGAAGGTGGACTTAGACTTGTGAAAGATGAAGAAAAAGGATGAAAAGAAGAGTCAAAAGGACCGCTGAGCGTCCAGAGCGATTAGAGGCAAACCGCTGAGCGGTAAAACTGACCCCTGAGCGGTGGCACGGCTAAGAGGGAACCGCTGAGCGGTTTAATTAGGCGCTGAGCGGTTGTTTGTTTTTATTTGGCTTAGATTATGTTATCTTTTTGGTCTATAAATAGCCCCAGTGCGATTCAAATTGTATTCTTTTGGTAGAGAGAAACGTCCACAATAGTTCTACACTCCTTAGAGACCGTTCTTTGGATGCCTAGGCTCCAATCTACTAAATCTAGGGTTTATTCTTTTGTTCTTCCATTGTATTTCATCTAGTTTCACCATGATTATGGTGAACTAAACCCTTTGTTGTTGGGGAACAATGTAATGTTTTGAAACTCTCATATATCCAAATTCTTATTTATTTTATATGCTTGCATATGCTTGATTTATCAATTGTTGGGTTCCTTACCTTTGCTTAATCCTTTTATCGTTTAACTCATTTGGTAAATGTTGTTTGTCTTTATTGATACGGAAACGTACATTAATGTCATGAACTAGGGGGAATTCCTTGATTAAGCTAATATCGCCTAGAGATAGGGGTAGGACGATCAATTGTATTTTGCTTCCGTTTATCATGCATTATTAGTTACTAGGGGAGGCTAGAGATAGCAAGCCGGTAATTAGTAATAGGCTCTTTTCGCCAATAGATTGGGTTAAGGGTAGACCAAGAAAGTTTGCATGACAATATGAAAAATAAGCGAATAAGAAGAGTAGATATACACTACTACAAAAAAGTGTATAGATAGCGCTTTTTTTTATCATATATAGCGCTTTTTAAGCGCTATCTATACGTGCGCTATCTATTGTGAACCACCAATAGATAATGCTTCTAAAAAAAACGCTATCTATAGGTGGCTGACAATAGATAGCGCTTTTTTAAAAAAACGCTATCTATTGTCAGCCACCAATAGATAGCGTTTTTTTAAAAAAAGTGCTATCTATTGATTCAAATTTAAAAAAATAATAATAATTTTAGAATAAAATATAAAAAATTAAAAAAAATATGACAAATGTCTCAAAAAGATTGTTCATTAATATGAATAAAAATTATTAGTAGAATAATATTTCAAAATTTAATCATTAAATTGTCTAGTACGCGTCATGACATGACATTGTTTTATAAGATAATAATATATACAATCATAGCATATATATCCTATCAGTACTTATAAGCATGTACATCACCATAACATAACCTATATACATGTACTAATTACATGTAAACACCAATTTTCCCTAACTTCAGTGATTTGACTTTCATGATATTGTTGACATCTGCAACTAGAAAAATACTGCAAGAAAGAAAAATAATGTAGAATTAATTAATTAAATTTTATTACGAATTAAATATAACAATAAAGATAACTTACATCAGTTGGAATTGTTCCTCCTTCACAGTATGTAATAATTTCCTTCATATATTGACACACATAATACCCACAATCATTGCAGCTGGGTTGTCTTGGGCACTAGAATTCCAAAATTAAAAAAACATTTTTATAATTTGAACATAAAAAATAACCAAAACTCTAGCATACTCCAAACAGATTCAGTGCATGATAACAACTAACTATATACCATGTATAAGTTTAAACTCTTAATAATAAGTCATGCTTTCATAACAACCATATACTCTTCCAACCAGTTTCACAATAATACAAGTTAACTAACCAATACCATGCAACAAGGAAATAGGTCTTCAACCATTCAAGAATACAAGTTTTTCACCTAATCAGTACAATACAAGCAACCATAACGTGAACTAGAGGTCACATAAGGTCATTCAACAATTTAATTATGACAATCAAGACTATACCACACAAAACACACTAATGTACCTTAATTGTTGTCCATTTGATATTATTTGACTTAGACTTTGAAACCATGTTTCCTGTTTGAGCTCGATAGGTTTGTATAACCCTGGTGAATAGATAAAAATAAAGCATGTATAAGTACAAATAATACAACTAAAAGTATACATATATGTTAACTAAAAGTATACAACACGTATATTCTTACATGTCAAATAATTTCTTCAAATCTTGCCTCATATTAATGTCTACCGCCACTGGGTCAAGATAATGAATTATCTCTAGTTTAAGATTGATTCCCAGCAAGACCCAATGTTGGCTACAATTTGAAATGAATTAACAAAATTAGAATTTGTACATTTAACTTTAAAAATAATACATTATTGATAAAGTTGTAAAGTAAGGTATTACCCGGTATTAATAGGTGCAAGAACAAACTTATCAATCACCCCATTATCAAGAAAAAGAGTAACTATCTTTTGCATTCTGTCTTTCATTAGCAGCTCATGTGTTGTGATTTGGGGTGATAAGAAAAAGAATGCCTTATCATTTGGCTTAACAAAATTTTGATATAGATACCTTATAAAAGAAAAATATAAGAATGTATTAGCAATATCATAAGGTGTCAATCTAATAATGAAGTTAATGATAAAAAGTATTATATGTTTTACCCGATATATATAGAAATTGTAGTTGCACCTAGCCATGCATAGTTAGTAACTTCTTCAATAATTTCTGCATCAACGATTTCTTTATGATTATCTATTCCAAATATGTTTTTGTCCATTTCTATTGGACGAAGCGACTCCGATGGCTTTAGTTTCATGTATGAAGAAAGACAATTGCACCATTCAGAAATATTGGGATGAGACATTTTACGAGGAGTATCTTGAATGGCCATTTTCCCTTGACATTTCTTTTTAGATGCGACACATTCATTTGTATTATTCATCTTTTTCATAATGAAAACAATTTACAACTTGAGACCCCCTACATTATAAAACATAATTATAAGATAATCTCCAATATGACTAAATATGAAGACCTATGAAAGTTCAAAGTAAGCAAATTAAAGTAATATTGCAAGTAATGTGTATATAAGTTAGTTACCTCAGGAAAATTATTTAATGACATTGTGCAACTCCCTTGGCCACTATTAATATTAGCTTCTTTAGTAGTATTTGGTGTGCTAATATTTTGAAGCGAAATCATCTTATTTTACATTCGTGATATTTTTTCCGACAAGTCTTTCAGTTGAGCAGTTAATTTATCATGCTCATGGTGCGTATGACGCTTTTTGGATGGAAAATAATCTCTATGACCGACTCCAAATCCCATTCCCCTAACACGACTTGGATACTTTGGGAGACATAAAGCTTGACTCAGAATGTCGGAGTGATCATTACTCTTCTCTTCTGAATTAGTTTGTGACAATATCACCTAAACAACAACCAAACATATCACATTTATTCTCATTTCACACAGACAAATATAATATAAAAACATATTACTTACACATTTGTCCCAAACTTACTGAGTTTCTTCGTTTTCAATTGTCCCGCTTTTGTTCACACGACCTTGTTTCCACAATTCTTGACGGGGAATGTTATTAACATTTGATCCCAATTTCTTTATCTAATTATTATGAAAAAGATCAAATTAATTAGATAATTACAATAATTGAAAACTGATCATGCAGGTACATTTTATTTTGTAGTTTGTTGGGGGTGTGATAAATGGGTTATAGGTGTGTTACATTATGGCTTATAGTTCTGCCAAATGCCTTCATCTTAACAATGACTCTTCCTCGAAGATCCAATAAGCTGTGACGGTATCGGAGGGGGTAGTTTTCGAAGAGTAAAGTGCAGCGGAATTAAAACACAGAGAGTGGAAAGCGTGTTCGGTCACGTTAAAATGGAGTTGGTCCTTTTTCGCAAAATAATTTTCTTTCAGAAAATTAATCGAACAGTTAACAAGCGTAAATTAAAATGAGTGTAGGGAATAGAAAAAACACACGAGTATTTTTATACTGGTTCGATTCAACAGAATCTACGCCCAGTCGTTAATCACTACAAATAGTGATTAACAGTTCCACTAAAATTGGTTTAACAGATTACAATCAAATGAAAAAAAATAGAACGAAAAGAATCACTCTACCAACTTGAAGAGAACCGCTCCGGCAATCGACCAACGATTTGTGAGCTTCTCCTACACAAGACTAGGCAGAGTACCTCGCTAACTTGAAGAGAGTCTGTTCCGATTATCGACACACGATACGCGAGCCTCTCCTTTCACAAGACCAAGCAAGGGAACAATGAACAAAAAGCTCTCTAAGAACGTTCCTCTGACACACAGTGTTCTAAGCTTTCTCAGTTAAAAAATGTTAAGTTCTGAGTTCTCCAAAACCTCATATATAGCCAAGTACACAGAATGCAAAAGGTCAGCTCCCAACTACCATGAATAATCGATTATTGTAAGTGATAATCGATTATTCAAGTCCGTTATAGAGTTTTCAAAAAGTGATAATCGATTATACGAAGTGATAATAGATTATTCAGGTATTGCTTGTGATAATCGATTATTGCTTCATGATAATCGATTATTCTAGTACAAAAGCATGTGATAATCAATTATAGCTTGACCATAATCGATTATACCAGTAAGAATTACAATATTTCAATATTTTCCTACTACATTCAAAATCTACAAGTTGCTTTTAAATATTTTCCTACTACATTTAAAATCTACAAGTTGCAGCATCATCAAAACTCATCTTTAGGTTTTACCAATACTCCCTTATTGGTAACAATCTCCCCCTTTTTGATGATGATAAAAATTTCTCTTTTTAAAAGCAACTCTGGTTTACCTACAACACATACAAGCTAAAAGACAACCAGAGAGTTAGCAGTACCTGTACAAGTGTAAAATAATCTCCCCCTTTTTTATCAGAAGCAAAAAGAATAAATTAAAAAGCTCCCCCTAAATATGATCTCCCCCTGAATTAAACAATGTATGCATAAAACAAGAGATCATGTTATTCATAAAAGAAAGGATTACATAGACACCATAAGGAGAAACATAAAAGACAGAAATATAACATAGAGATAAGAATAACAATCAATCAACAAAGCACACAAACATAAAATCCTAATTCTCAAATTCAGGACTTCGAAATCACTCGAGTGGTTGAAGGTTGAGGTGATTTGCAATATTTCCTAGATGAACATCAATGTCAAGAAATTGATCAACCATATAATCTTCATGAGCTTGCTGTCACTCAAAAATTTGATCAAAGTTAGCTTTCTAGGCAAGACTCATATTTTCCAGTTATCACAAAAGTTCTCAATCAAAAGCTTCACCCCTCTTTTCAAAAAAATCATCTAAAGTTTATGCTCCCCATAAAATAGGTAAATTAAAAAGGATTTAAGTCCTTTAAAAGTACTCCCCCTAAATGTAATAATCCCTTTTGATAAAACAAAACAAAAAGATTTTTTTTTACGCTGATAATCGATTATTACTTTAAATAATCGATTATTTGTGTTCAAAATTGTCAAAATCTAAATTTTTAGGCCGAGATAATGGATTATGACCCTTTGGAAATCGATTATTGACGTTAATTTCTGAAAAACAGAGATTTGGGCCAAATTTTCAACCTAAAACTCATATAACATTCATAAAATGTCTAGATATCTAACAACCTTATATATCTCTCCCTCAAATGGGTCCCAGGTATCACAAGATCACGTCATAAGTTGTCAAAAAAAAAATTTCTCTTGAACTCACAAACAAATTATGAAAAATATTTTAAGATCTGTTCGGTCCAAAACAATGCAGATATGCTTACAAGGCAGTTCAGAAAAGAATTTGCAATTTTGAAACCAGTTTCTATATTTCTTAGCAAATCAAATTCAACTTTTATTAGAACTAATTAATTCATTGAAATCAACAGTCCTTTTTCATACGAATAAGAAATCAATGATTCTGTAATCAAGTTATAAATTATAATGAACGCAATAGTAACTTAAATGAATATGACCATAGTTGATCCATGTTTAACATGAAAGCATTTTCACAAACAGTTCAAAAACTAATTTTGACAGCATAATTTATAACTTCCCAAACAACAACTATGATTCATGCACTTTCATATCCCAATCTGTTCAATCCCATGGATTCAGTTGTGCATATCAAAACAATATATACAACAATTCAAACAATATGCAGTAATCAAATTTAATTCAATAAAATTGTTTATCTTGGTCCAAAGAATTTTAACCCCCAACTTTATCAACTACTTTAGGCTTCTCTTAAGAAACTTAAAGCACACAAATCTTTCTTTCAAGTTTCAGAAACCAGAGTAAAAAAAAAAATCTCAAACAAGATTTGTTAGACTAAGCAATTAGAAATTTGAGACAAACTAAGACAACTAGAAATTGTCAATCAAGAAGCTGAGACATTTAAGAAATAGTCAAATTTGGTGCATCAGTTTTCATATTTAAGCTTGCGTTGGTCTCTCAGCCTTTTAGAAGGATTTAAAAGTTTCTTTTGAATAATTTATTTTAGTTATCTCACAAATACCTAACTTTTGCTGCAGGATTACTCAAATGTAAGTACATCATACATACTTCAGGATTAAGCAATTAAACCAACAACTTATTATCAGCAAAAGATTTTTTTTAAAAAAAAATGGTGGTATGGAGAGTGAAAATACCCAAGGCTGTGAAAACACAAGATTCTTTTGTTATGAACATGTTTAAATCAGAGAAATGAACTTGCGATCACAGCAAATTGATGTTAAACAACAGTGTTTCTAAAATTTACTTATCCAGATCCAATTATGTGTCAATTTTAAATATAATGAATCAAATAACTTTTGGACACCTAATTGGTTTCAAAAACAATTTTGAAAACTTAAATAAGACAATATGAAATTATTGCAAGATCTTCAGTAATTAACTAATGGAAAATCAGAATTTAAAAATGAAAAATTACTGAACCAAGGAAATACAGTTTTGCCTATTTTTTTTTTTTAAAAAAGATTATTCCTTTCTGAATTTCACACCAAAATTTTAACACAAAAGCTGATTTAGATTTTATCTTTCAATAATCTTTTAAACCAAATAATTTACAGCACAATTATGCAAATTTGATCAGTTAATTTACTGTATCCAAGCTCTCAATTAGTATCATCATAGCTTATGCGATATGCATTTGAACTTGAAAACAAATCTCCACAAAACAACTTTGAAACAGAATTGACAATTTAATCATCAAATGTCTTAATCATCTAGAAATGCAGATAGAAACTATCAACTAGCTCATTCAAATTAATTTTTCATTGTTTTTGATGCTTGATAAAAAATTATACCAAGGCTAACTTTAAAGTACTCATGAAATTGAATACTGAGCCAGTTAAACACAGATTCAATTTGACAATTAACAACAAGACACTAAAATACAATGCAGATGAATGTCTCAAATAGATTAATTTCATTGATTAAAATGTGCAAGCAGACAGGAACACACCATAGAAATAATGAAACAGTGATGTACATATTATTTGCCCAAACAGAGATGAATTCAACAGTAATTTCATAATGGAAGATTAAGCAAAACAAAGTGCAACAACAAAGTTTAAATACTACTTAGCTGAGCCACTTGGTGCTTGAACCAAGGCTTTTGATATCACTTGATGAAATTACTTCCTGGCTTGGAGCATCAATTCCAAAATCAGAACATCATAAAAAATTCTCTTCTCCTTTTGAAAGCTTATTCTGCAAAGCAGAGCAATAGTACTTTTGGTACCCATAATCTTATTTAGGCCCTTGAGGTTAGACACATATTACTTTATGACAGGAACCCAAGCATATTTTCCATCTGGAACTCCAAAATGTTTAATGTTGCATTTGTTTGACGTGTGACCATGCTTCATACAGTAAAAACAACACACATTACTCACTTTGTTTTTAACAAAAGTCCCTTTTTCAACCCAAACTCTAAGAGTTTTTCTTACTTTGGACTTATAATTTTGATGCATGTTTCTATTTTTAACATTGCCTTTATTAAAGTTTGTCTTAGCATGTGAAATATTCTTGGTTGCCTTTGCAAGTAAGTTTTCATGTCAATATCAAACATATGACTCTTACAAGACAAACACTCAGCAGGTTCACAAGTAGCATTTGCATCAGACAATTTTGTTTCTAAATTACTAATTTTGTTTCTTAAAACAACTTCATCATCAAGCAATTTTTCATATTTCAATTTCAATTCATTGTGCTCTTTCTTAAGCTTTTTATGATCCGCATCTAATTTCTCAGATTCATTTAACAATTCAAGAAAAGCTTTTTGTAAATCAAACTTACTAGTGTCAAGGCTAGAGCCACTTACTTGGCTTGTAGTGTCATCAGTAGCAACCGTCAAACATAGGTTTGCTTCTTCAACAGAATCACTTGAACTACAAGTGCTTGATGCAGTATCCTCCCAAGCAATGTAGGCTTTCTTCTTTTTGTGAGATTTTTTTGCTTTTCTTTCTTTATTTCTTTTGTTGCTTGAACAATCAGCTTTCAGATGGCCTCTTTCACCACATCCATAACATTTAAAGCTTGATGCGGAGCCTTGATTGTTCTCCTTCTTTTTCTTCAAGATTTTTCTTTCAGATAAAACATCGTTGACCATTAAGCATAAATTTACTTGCTCATTAAAATCGCTTGAGCTTGATGTAGAGCTTGAGTCAGACACTGTTAACTTATCCACATCTATGACTTCATTATAAGTGAGTCCTAAAAATTTCCACATTTCCTGTGCACTTTTATAAACAGAAACTTTGAAGAATTCATTAGGGGTTAGTGCAGATAAAATTATATTTCTAGCCTTAAAATCAAATTGGGCTCTTCTATTTTCCTCAGCAGTGCAATCAAAATATGATTTTTCTACCTCTACACCATCAACTGTAATTTTAGGAATAAAAGTACCATTTTGTACAGCTTCCTAGATGCCTCTATCAACAGACCCCATAAAAATTTCCATTCTAACTTTCCAAAAGGCATAGTTATCTCTAGTAAAAAGTGGAGGTCTGTTAATGGAAGCACCTTCAACATATACATGGTTTTGATTGTGACCGGCCATTTTCGCAAATATTTTGAAAAACTATCAAAGCAAGCTCTGATACCAATTGACGGTATCGGAGGGGGTAATTTTCAAAGAGTAAAGCGCAGCAGAATTAAAACACAGAGAGTGGAAAGCGTGTTCGGTCACGTTAAAATGGAGTTGGTCCTTTTTCGCAAAATAATTTTCTTTCAGAAAATTAATCGAACAGTTAACAAGCATAAATTAAAATGAGTGTAGGGAATAGAAAAAACACACAAGTATTTTTATACTGGTTCGATTCAACAGAATCTACTTCCAGTCGTTAATCACTACAAATAGTGATTAACAGTTCCACTAAAATTGGTTTAACAGATTACAATCAAATGAACAGAAATAGAACGAAAAGAATCACTCTACCAACTTGAAGAGAACCACTCCGACAATCGACAAACGATTCGTGAGCTTCTCCTTTCATAAGACTAGGCAGAGTACCTCGCTAACTTGAAGAGAGTCTGCTCCGACTATCGACACACGATACGCGAGCCTCTCCTTTCACAAGACCAAGCAAGGGAACAATGAACAAAAATCTCTCTAAGAACGTTCCTCTGACACACAGTGTTCTAAGCTTTCTCAGTTAAAAAATGTTAAGTTCTGAGTTCTCCAAAACCTCATATATATCCAAGTACACAGAATGCCAAAGGTCAGCTCCCAACTGCCATGAATAATCGATTATTGTAAGTGATAATCGATTATTCAAGTCCGTTATAGAGTTTTCAAAAAGTGATAATCGATTATTCAAGTATGACTTGTGATAATCGATTATTGCTTCATGATAATCGATTATTCTAGTACAAAAGCATGTGATAATCGATTATAGCTTGACCATGATCGATTATACCAGTAAGAATTACAATATTTCAATATTTTCCTACTACATTCAAAATCTACAAGTTGCTTTTAAATATTTTCCTACTACATTTAAAATCTACAAGTTGCAGCATCATCAAAACTCATCTTCAGGTTTTACCAATACTCCCTTATTGGTAACAAGCTGGACCAATTTTGTACGAACCAAGAATTGAAAACAGAAAAAACAAGAAATATTTTTATTGAATAGAATGAAAGGTACTTGAAATAGGAGAGCATTTTCTCCTCCAAGAGTTTCTCCTTTACAAACAGTATAACTTATTTATTCTTGTAGTTTAGACAATTAAGCTTTCAAGGAAAAAAAACAACTTATTTATTCTTGTATTTTCTTTGTTAAAACAAAATTTACATTTATTTTTTATTTATATAAATATAGTTTATATTTACAGGTTGTCATAATCACATTGTGCAATGGTGCATCAAATATTAAAAATTACGATTAAAAATTAGACACTTGCAAACAAAATCAATAGCCTCCAAACTTTTAACGTGAAAAACCCTGGTGAAGGAAAAATCCATTCAGTAAAAAATCTTTACTAATAGGGATTAGCAATGCACCAACTCTGCATAGAGTCATTAAATCAATAAAATAAAATATAAATTTTGAATAGTAAATAGGATACCAATATAATAAAAAAGGACAAAAATACAAATATTTGTATCAAAATAATGCCATCAGTAATACGGTCCACCTTTCTCTCCTACTTTTTACCCTCTTACTGTTTCTTCTACTACCTTTTTCTCTATTTTTCTTTTCTTTCTAAACAAAAATACCTCTTTATACACTAAAGAAGGGGAAGCTTCTACAGTAGTTATCATGTTTAACAATTCATTAAATCTTCATAATTCTCTTAAATTGGAAATTAAGGAGACCACTTACATGATGAGGAAGACAATTTTACGTATAGGCACAGATCGATCACCAAAACTTCCTCTAAAAGACCATATAGCATGCATCATCTTTATCCAAAACAATTGGCAGCCAATACAATCTAAAACAACACTTGCAATTGTCTAAACAGTTAGCTTTGTTCAAGTTAAAGTGAACACACACAACCTAAAATGGAAACTCAACATTGCAAAACTAGGTCTAGGACGTAACCGGTATGTATCACTGTTTAGAGTTATTTTGGATGATGGTAAAACAGAACAAGCCACTTACTACATTGATCCACGAAACTTGTTAATCAAAATCATAAAACATCATACAAAGTACTACAACCATCAATCTCTTCTTCATTTACTTAACAGATCAATTACAACCATCAATCTCTTTTTCATTTACTTAACAGATGAACTAACTTACCATATCTTGTTCTATGCGGGCATACCCCTTACGAGAGCCCCTATAAGGATACTTGGAACTTAATGCTCTTTCCTTATTTTGTATGCTTTTTTCCTAAAAAGAAAGAAAGTAAACAAATCATATGCTCAAGAATTAATTAGGAAAGATATATTATATATAAATAGTATACATTACCTTGAAACTTTTATCCATACATTTTGCAATGAATTGTCTCCAAATGTCCTCACTAATAATGGATGCATACTTCGTAGGAGGTTGATTCGAAGGATTCTCTAAATAATCTCCATTGTCATCCTTTGATATTTTTGGTCCAAGGATGTCCTAAAACTCCTAAGCAACAACCCTGCCTTCCTTAACACAAACGTCTTACGACATGTATCTACATTGAAAGTTAGATGTCCAAAAAAATACTTAGAAAAAAACAGTCTGGAAATCATAACACATACATTTAAAATAAAAATATTTAAGTAGTAAACATTACTTGTATATCATTCCAAATTATCTCTTTATAGGCATCCAAACTTGAATCTTTCCAATCATCATAAGTTATAGGAACATTTGCTCGAACAATGGATCCAAGATAACTGATGAATTTTGCGCCACCAGGTTCAATGGGTTCACCTTTTGCATTCCATGAAACCTAATAATATGAATAAGTACATATTGAACAATAATTAGGAAAGTAACATATTTAATATACCAAAAAGTATACTATATTCATTACCTCTAATTTTTTCCCTTCACTTCTGGCTCGAACGATCTTCTTCATCCTCACTATACCTTTTTTCCTTTTAGCTTCGTTGGGAGAAGGAATATCATCTTCAGTAGGAGTTGCCATTTACCTCTAACAAAAGTGATTCAGATAAGAACAAGGATAACATTAGTAAAAAGGGATAAACATAAGAATATAAATTTATAAATCCAACCTTTTCTTCTTTGAATTTAAGTTTAAAGACTTAGGTTTCTTATGGACACAAAATGATGGATTTATCCAAATTCCTTCGTCATGATCATCTCTCCTATACAAGATATCATCATTTATTGGATCATCATCGTATGATATTTGATACAAAGGATCATCTTCAATGTTTGTATCTTCATCCTCTATTTCATCATTGGAAGGATCATTTATTTTATTGGTCAACAACACAATTGACCAGTTAACATCAACCGGATCAGTGACATAAAAAATTTGTTGAGCTTGTGATGCTAAAATAAATGGCTCATCTTTGTACCCCGCTTTATTAAAATTCACTTGCATAAATCTTGCCTCGTCTTGTTGAACTCCATTATTGTTATCAACCCACTTGCAACCAAATATGGGTACCTGAAATGTGGTGTAATCCAACTCCCATATATGTTCAATTATCCCAAAATACGACATATTTGCAAATATAGGACTTCTATCTTTAGCACTTGAGATGTGCATAGATTCAGCCACCAAAGTTACACCACTATTTTGCATAGTACTTTGATCATCTCGGTCTCTAGTGTAAAATGTGCACCCATTAATCATATAACCAGTGTAAGAGAAGACTTCAATATTTGGACCATTGGCTAACCATCTCAATCTGTCAGAAACTAAAGAGGATTTCCCATTTAACTTTGCAAAAATGTGACTTTTTAGCCAGTGTATAAAAGTTGCATTGTGTTCTCTACATATCCACTGGTCAGTCCTAGTTGGATTTAATTTTGTAATCATGTCTTTGTGTCTCTCAACATATGGCTCAACTTCATCGTCATTGTGTAGGATATACAATTGAGCTTGCTCCCAATCTTTCCTACTTATGGTTACTATGGTATTTCCAGAAGTTCCTTCTCCTGTGGTTCTCGCTAAGTGTCGAGAATTTGGAAGTCCTATTGATTCAACATCAGAGAGGTAATCAGTACAAAATTCAATAGCTTCTTTAAGTATATATCGTTCCACTATACATCCTTCTGGTCGACTTCTATTTTTCACATAACCATTTAATATCTTCGTATACCGCTCCATTGGATACATCCATCTCATATGAGCTGGTCCACAATATTGTGTCTCCTTGACTAAGTGAATGGTAACATGAACCATTATGTCAAAGAAAGAAGGTGGAAAATACATTTCAAGCTCACACAAAGTTACAATAATTTCTCTTTCTAGTGCTTGCAATTTTCCAGTGTTAATCACTTTGCTACATATGGCTCTAAAGAAATAACATAATTTAGTTATGGTCCATCTTACCTTTTTAGGCAAAATGGAACGTATAGCTACCGGTAACAAATTCTCCATCATAACATGATAGTCATGACACTTTAACCCTATAAGCTTTAGATCTTTCATAGATACTAAGTTCCTAATGTTTGATGAATACCCTTGTGGAACTTTAACTCCTTGTAGAAACTTACAAAACACAACTTTTTCCTTTCTAGATAGAGTATGAGCTGCTAGAGGTAGATATTGACGTTTACCTTTCTTTATTGGAGCCAATTCAGTTTGAATTCCCATTTGAACTAAGTCCAACCTTGCTTTAATACCATCCTTAGTCTTTCCAGGAATGTTCAATAACGTACCTATGACACTATCAAATATATTTTTTTCAATATGCATCACATCAAGGAAATGTTTAACATACAAGGACTTCCAATATGGCAAATAAAAAAATATTGACTTTTTCTTCCACCCACTTGTGACTAGATCTCTTGTAAAAAGCTTACCAAATTTGATGTTTATATCCTTTACTTTTTCAAAAACTTTATCACCATACAACAATTCTGGAGCTCTACGTTCTTCTGTCGTCCCATTAAATGCTTTTCTCCATCCACGATACGGTGCTTTGAAGGTAAGAATCTACGATGCCCGAGAAAAAGATTTTTCTTACCATGTTCCAATCGCACCTAATCTGTATTATCTTCACATATAGGGCATGCACATTTCCCTTTGATACTATATCCAGATAGATTATCATATGCCTGAAAATCATTAACTGTGCCAAACAACATTGCCCTTAGCAGGAAACTTTCTTTCGTATACCCATCATACACCTCTACACCTTCGTTCCACATATCCTTCAAGTCTTCAATAAGAGGTGCCAAGTATATGTCTATGTCATTCCCTGGTTGTTTTGGACCTGGAATTAACATGGATAACATCATGAACTTCCTTTTCATGCATAGCCATGGAGGTAGGTTATATATAATCATAACCACAGGCCACGTGCTATGCGAGTTGCTTTGCATACCATGCAGATTTATTCCATCAGTAGACAAAGCAAGATGTAGGTTTCGTGGTTCTTTCCCAAAATTAGGGTAATCATGGTCAACTTCTGCCCATTGAGGAGAATCTGCAGGGTGTCGAAGCTTTCCATCACGTATTCTTTCATCCGCATGCCATCTTAAGTTCTTTGCATCTTGTTCATTACGATACATGCGCCTAAATCTTGGTATTATAGGAAAATACCATACCACTTTGCTCGCCACTAAATTTTTCTTATAGCGCGATGTCATACATTTAGGACATTTATCCAATGGGGCATATTCATTTCAAAAAAGAATGCAATCATTTGGACAAGCATGAATCTTCTCGTAGCTTATCCCAATAGAGCTTAACATTTTTCTAGCGTCATACATTCGACTAGGAAGCACATTATCTTGTGGTAGCATATCTTTTATAAGTGATAGTAATTCAGTAAAACTAGTATCAGACAATCCATTTCGTGCTTTCAAATTGAATAATTTCAGGATTGCTGATAGTCTTGTGAAACTAGTACAACCATTATATAATGGTGTCTTTGCATCCGATGTCAACCTATCAAACATCTGAGGACAATCTCGCATATCCTCTTCTATTACATTTACAATCTCCTCAACTTCATCTAACTCATATGTTGTGTCAGTCTCTTTCGGTGTATAACTTGTATTATGATGAAAATCATTATTTATATTATTTTTTCTATTTTCACCATGTTTGGTCCAGCATGAATAACTTTTATCAATTCCATTGCATATTAAATGCTCTTCTAACTCATCTGCATTCACTACCTTTAAATGACAACACTGCAAGCAAGGGCAAATGGTTCTACTAGGGTTTTTTGCATGCTCAACTGCAAATCTACGAAACTCTTTCACCCCATCCTCGTATTCTTTTGATAATCGACTAGCAAACATCCATTTTCGGTCCATATTTTATTAATCTATCAAAATTAGTCAATACAGTATTAGCAATATAATTATTAGCAATATAATTTTGTACGGATGACCTTTGTAAGTAAATATTTAGCAATTTTTAAATTCAATGGCAGCAATTAAAGGTCTGTATAAATTAACTTGTGTATGTATATATATAGGTAGAGGAAAACTAAATAAAACATGTGGAAAACACTGAAGGGAATTTTGAAAGAATAGGTACATGTATTTCATATGGTTAAGTCTTCCCCAGTATGAATTTAAGTCAGATATTGAAATAAAGAATTTTAATCTGACCTTGGTTGTGAATTTGTCTGCCCCTCCTAAAATAGTAGCTAGTCAAAGAAAGGGTTCTAATTAGTCTTCCCATCCTTAAAATATAAGACCTATAAAGGGAATACGCATAAAAAATGGCTACACCAAGATTTAATGTATTTCCACATGCTAGAAGCTTATCTAGTTGATGTGACAATAATAACATTATCACTGTTTTCTTTTCTTTGCTAGTACAAAACATATTTATGTAAAATACACCTTGATATGGCATAAGTGTGATAACTAAGAATTTAGTTACAGGACAAGGTGCTAGACATTCCAAGATAAGATTATATTATAATATATATTTATTTAATCGAAATTTATTATTTATAGAGTTTATTATTCTATATATTATTATATCATTATGGATCATTTATTAAATACAATATGGACCATTATATGATCTGTCTCCTCTAACCTCAAAGAGGATTTAATTTATTGGGGACATAGAGGATTTAATTTGTTGATTTTCGTGGAATAGGTATGTGCACGTGATTAAAGTCCTGTTTATCCTGCACTGCACATGATGTTTTCTTTTTTCTTTTTAAGCAAGTCAATGTAAAGGAATAAAACCTATGAGAGAGACCCACACAACACAAATGAAGCTCCATCCAATGATCTTGACTCCTGAAAAGCTTGAGTACAATGAGCCTAGATACAAAGATAAACATGAATGAATGATTGAAACGACAAACAACTTTCATGGCTCCTCTTGGGTCTGCAATAAGTGATATTATTATCATGATTTAGGCTAAGGAATGAGAAGTTGCAGTAGGATGGGGTGACATGGAAGAGGAGAAGAAGGATGTGCCATTCAAGCTTGTTTAGTTTAAAAATGTTTACCTACTTTTAGTGGGGTCAAATATCGTAAATTTATAGATTTATTATTTTCTTATCTGTTTCTGTGGATATATGTCAGTCTGATACACAACCACTTGATACAAATGGAGGCACCAAATGAGAAGGAAATCCAAAGTAAATTCTCAATACTTTTTTCTTCTTTTCTATGGCCATCCCTCACTAGGTAACTTTATATGATGATTGCTTCTGATTAATATAAAATGCTATAAGTGCCTATTGCCTGGATATCACTCAAAACAATTTTGTAATATGGTCAGAGCAGATGGAGCAAACTTTTATTGCAGTTAATTTTAGAAACAATTATGAAATTAGTACGGCCTGCATTCACTAAGTGTTTAAGCCTCATGAATATGTTCTACCGTTCCTGCTACATAATCCAATATTTCTTCACCCACCTTTTCACCATGATCTTCAGCTGAGAGTTTTGAAATACCTTTGAAGGCTATTGTTGCTACCAAACATAAAGTAGTGGAAGAGAACAAAGGCCAAAAGTATGCCAGAATGGTGAGAAAGTGTGGAGCAGCATACAACACCAAAGAGATGGATAATAAAAACGACTATTGTTATGGTTATATGATGTCTACATTGTTTAAGCTTTCCTAAACTCTCCTCGAGTAATAAGTGGACTTAAATAGATAGACTAAAATTCCTATTCCATATCTTTGTTATTATCTTTAGTTTTTATCCAACTATCATGGTTAAGTTGACAACACTCTTTGAATTGGTAAAAATGTTCTGAATTTCATTTTTCACGGAACATACACATCTAAGAAATAGAAAAAATTTACAAGTATGGCTAACTCTCAAATTGAAGATTGGTTCTGCAAAAGCCCACTGAAGAACCAATAAGATAAGCTTTTATAAAGTTTATCTTGTTATAACATAACCCTCTGTCACTACACTCACGGTTTCCACAATTTATACCCATCATGTGTCAACGTTGTAATAAATAGCAGCTTAACAAGGTAATAATTAAATACTCTACTTTAATATGCATCAATTTCACTTCTACCCCTACTCATTAGATTCAAATGTGCATTCTTCGTTTTAAGTCTTGTATCAGAGTAATTCTAACTATCTAGATGAACTAAACCTCCCTCTGCCATCACCTGGTATAGCAAACAAACACCCAATCCCACGTTTATATTACTTATTGTAAGCTCACACATATCAAACTAATAAAGTATAAAATCAAGCATTCCAAGTACCAGTTAGTCAGCTAATACAACACTGTCAGAACTTTGCTTTACAAATCAAAGATTACTTTAGGAATACTACAGCTCCTCATTCCCCCTAAGCATCGATTCGTACCACAACTAATTGTAATAAACAAAAAACTTAATATGATAGATTCAATGCAACAACGTCACATATTATCCCATTAACTTGGTATTTTTTATGTCCTTCCCTTTTAGACATCTTATATTACAATGTTAAATTACTTTTCAGAAATAAAAAACGTATTCAACTCCAAACTGAAACAATTAAAGTAGAGTATTCCAAACTGAAACATAGAAAAACCTTAAAAGGCATTGGACTCTTCTTGCAATTGAAGTAGCGTAAGAATACATAGCATCATACAAAACCTAACATGTTCACGAACAAATATCCTACGCCCAGTACACCAACACAGCTCTAAACACAAATGCTTCAGTGACGCGATCAACACCTTATGGAAAACGCATTTTCGTGAAAATAGGGCAAGGAAGAAACGAAACAGAGAAGAGAAGGTGGAAGAGGTAATGACATACCTAAAACGGCAGCCTTGAAACTAAGGAAACCAAGGAGCCCGCAACACGCACAGTTGAAATCTGCAACTGGAACGGAGCAAAGACGCCACACTATGAAAGCCACATGCATGACAACTGTAACGGAGCAAAGACGCGAGACGCGAGAGCCACACGAAAGGGATTGTAGTGAGTAATGGCTGAAACGAAAATGCATAAAACCTCAAGCGCGAAGCAGGAATCGAAATCGCAAATACACTCCAAGGGAAAACCGCGAAATTATTTAAGCAGAAATCGAAATCGCAAACACACTCCAATAGAAAACCGCGAAATTATTTTAGCACAAAACACTTTATCTATTTAATTTTCATAGAAAGCGCTTTTTCAAAAGAGTGGTATCTATTTGTATATTTAAAATTATTAATTAAAAAAATAATATTAAATAGTAATAAATAGCATTTTTATTAAAACGCGCTATCTATGGTCATAGTTATAAATAGCGTTTTTTTGAAGAAGCGCTATCTATTGTTCCGCATATTAATAGATAGCGCTATCTATTGTTCCGCATATTAATAGATAGCGCTATCTATGTTCAATTTTGTAGTAGTGATAAGAGAGTGGATAAGATGAAATTTTAAACCCCAACAACACCATTCATTCATAGTTTTTCCTTGCCAATTGATTCACTACATTTGCATGTTTACTTTTGTTCTTGCATTCAAAAACCTAAATTTAATTCTTTGCTCAAGTCTTACGCAATTAGGTTACACGAAAGTTAAGGCCTAAGAGTCCTTTGGGAAACGATACTTGGACTTACCCATTTTATATTACTTGATAACGATCTGGTACACTTGCCAGGGACTTAACAAATATGCGTTAAGGGTTTTTGTTTGATGGAAGCAACCTCTAAAGAAAGATCATCGATACAAGTTGTGAGATGTGACACTTGTTCAATTAGAAGGTATATGGCAGAAGGTTAAGAGGTCGTTATTGAAAGCACCACATGATAGGTTTTAGGGTGAACAATATAGTATTTAAGGTATCAAGCCTCCAAGAAGAAAAAAATACAAATTTAGTGAATAATATTCCCCTCTCTCCAAAGTTCATTACAATCTTTATATTCACTGCATATACTAAAGATTTATCCGTATATCACGGTAACCACGTAAACATAATAAGAAAAAGTTCTCTCAAAAGAAACATAATACTCTGATGGGTGTCGTACCTCATACAAATTTAATGTGCATAAAGAATGCAGTATAGACTAGGAAGTGACTCCTAGGTCGTCTCTCAAGGACCAAACTGTGGTTCGAGAATCAGGTCAAGCACGAAGTGGGGGGGTTTGAAAGGTTATGTGAATCCAAATGAACTAAATTAAAACACGAATGCAAATGGAAATGAAAATAGAACTGTATAAACAGAATCAAATACAGAATCAAAATGGTTGGTCATTAACTCAATTACTATGCTTCCAATCATAGATTAACGACAAGTACATACTACTCTAATCCAAATCCAACACGAATCACCCAACTAGGCAAAGGCTAACTCGGTCTTCAGAATTGCAAACTAAGCGAATGCAATGCACAAATCTAATCAGTCATGCACCATACAATCTAATCAACTACGCGAAGATTAAACACCGATTAGGCAACTAAGCGTATACCCAATCACAAGCACACAACAGATTAAATATTGAGCTAAATCAGAGCAGCAGCATGACAATTAAAGTGCAAAAGTTTGATGAATAAACTACTCTAACATCTAATCCAACATAGCTAACCGACTAAGCGAAGGTTAATCATGTAATCATAATCGCGAACTAAGCGAACGCAATACACCTATTCCATCCAATGTGTTCTATATAGATTAATCAACTAAGTGATAACGGTATAAAAACCATTATTTTCATACTTAAATTTGATATCAAAACACATCCTTTATGGCTTAGAATGAGCTTAAAATCAAGTAAAACACTTAGTTGAGTCATGTGAGATTCAAAAGTTGGTTTTAGAGATATTATGCTTGTTTTTACATTTTTTTGCAGGGTTTTGAGATGAATTGAAGATGGAAGTGAAGCAAGGTGGACTTAGACACGTGAAAGATGAAGAAAAAGGATGAAAAGAAGGGTTGAAGAAACTGCCGAGCGTCAGAATGGACCGCTAAGCATCCAGGGTGATTTGAGGAAAACCACTCAGCGGTACAACTGACCGTTGAGCGATCCTGCGGCTAAAGGGCAAACCGCTGAGCGATTAAATTAAGGGCTGAGCGGTTGTCATTTTTTTATTGTGTTTAGATTCTGATAGATTTTGTTATCTTTGTGGCTTATATATAGCCCCAGTGCGAAACAAAACTCATTCTTTTGGCAGAGAGACACGTCTACAACTGTTCTACACCCCTTGGAGGAGGTTCTTTGGATGCTTAGTTTCTAATCTACCAAGTTTAGGGTTATTTCTTCCATTCTTTCATTACTTTTCATCTAGATTCACCATGATTATGGTGAACTAAACCCTAGGTTGTTGGGGAACAATGTAATCTTTTGAAACTCTCTTATATTTAAATTCTTATCTTCTTTATATGCTTGCATATGCTTATCTTTATCAATTGTTGGGTTCCTTACCTTTGCTTAATGCTTTTATCGTTTAACTCATTCGGTAAATGTTTTTTGTCTTTATTGATACGGGAACATACAATAATATCATGAACTGGGGGGAATTCCTTGATTAAGCAATACCACCTAGAGATAGGGGTAGGACGATCAATTGTATTTTGCTTCTGTTTATCATGCATTATTAGTTACTAGGGGAGGCTAGAGATAGCAAGCAGGTAATTAGTAATAGGCTCTTTTCGCCAAGGAATTTGGTTAAGGGTAGACTAAGAAAGTTTGCATGACAATATGGTAAATAAGCAAATTAGATAAGAAGAGTAGATATAAGAGGGTGGATAAGATGAAATTGTAAACCCCAACAACTTCATTCATCCATAGTTTCTTTTAGCCAATTGAATCACTACATTTGCATGTTTACTTTTGTTATTTGCATACAAAACCCTAAAATTAATTTCTTCTCAAGTCTTATGTGATTGGTTTACACGAAAGTTAAGGCCTAGATTCCTTTGGGAAACGATACTTAGACTTACCCATTTTATATTACTTGATAACGATCTGGTACACTTGCTAGGGACTTAACACTAAGTGAAGATGAAATCACCAATTGGGCAACTAAGCGTATACTCATTACAAGACCACAATCAGATCTCATAGAATGATAGGCAAAACAAAAAAAACAGAAGTACAGTCCAAGAAATATCAAGAAAACAATGTAATATCGCTAATGACCAACCAACTAACCTAAGCTAACATTAAAACTAAATTAATGAAAATTTGTGTGATTCACTTAAATTTAAATTGCTAAATTACAAAACACATTTTATGCAATTAGAAGAGCAATGATTGAAAAGAAAAGAAACATGAACAATAAAAGACACTAAAATATTCATCACGGTTCAGGCGTTAAAAGTAAAATACTAATTGTATTTATCAATGCATAATTGTTAGCGGATTGGCAAGTGTACCAAATCGTATCAAGTAATAAAAATGGTAAAACCAGTTATCGTTCTTCCCATGAGACTCGAAAGGCCTTATCGTTCGCGTGAATCAAAATCATAAGACTTGCGGAGAAAAATAAATAGTTGTGGTGGATGCAATGACAGAAAATAAATATGCAATGTGTGATTCAATTGACAAGATTTAAGCAATGGATGAATGGAGTTGTTGGGGGTTTACAATTTCATCTAATCCTCTCTCTTTTATTTACTCCTCTTGTTTAAATAACTTTATTATCTAATTGCATGCAAACTTTCTTGGCCTCCCCTTAACCCGATCCCTCGGCGAAAATGGCCTATTACTAATTACCGGCTTGCTATCCCTAGCCTCCCCTAGCAACTAGCAACGCATTACAAACAAAAGCAAATACAATTGGTCGTCCTCCTCCCCTATCCTCAGGTGATATTGTTTAACCAAGGAAAATCTCACCAGTTCGTGCCATTACTGTACGTCCCCGTATCAATAAAGTCAAAGATCAATTACCGAATGAGTTAAACGATAAAGGCATTAAGAACAGTATGAGAATCCAACAATTGATAATAAACGCATATGAAAAACATATAATTCAAACAAGAGTTTCAATAAACGAGAGTATCAAAAGATTACATTGTTCCCCCAACAACAAAAAGGGTTTAGTTAACCATAGTCATGGTGAACCAAGATGAAAATAATGGAAGATATGGAAAGCAAACCCTAGAAAAGATGAAAAGGAGCTTAAGCATCCAAGAGATCCTCTCCAAAGAGTGCAAAGTAGGTCTGGCCGCCCTCCTCTATCAAAAGAATGAATTGGAATTCGTAATAGGGCTATTTATAGGTGAGAAGCAGAGCAGAAAAATAGGCCCAAGCCCAGCTGACCATGGCCCGGCGTCACACTTTGCCGCCCGGCGGTGGGCCTTGAATCACACCACCGTCCGGTGGTAGGGGTCTACCGCCCAACGGTTTCCCTAGTGCCGCAAAACCGCGCGGCGTCAGGGGTCTGCCGCCCGGCGCCAAATACTGGTGTCTTTTCCTCCCGTGTGACCGCTCGGCACCAGGGGTTTACCGCCGGGCGGTGCCTACACTCTTCTTTTCTTTGATTTTCTCGCTTTTCTTGAGTTTATGACCTTCATCTTTATTCCCAATCTTCACTTCTGTCAATTTTGCTGCAAAACAAGCATAAAATCGCTAAAAACATCTTTTGACTCTCGACTGACTCATTTTTTCAGTTTTTTTTTTATTTCAAGCGCATTTTAAGCAATAAAGGGCGTAATTTAGTCCAAATTAGCATATGAAAATAACGATTTTTCAACCGTTATCACAACCCTAAGCTTAGAAATTTGCTTGTCCTCAAGCAAAACAAAACAAAACAGAGCTTGACTTTCTACCCTTTCATCCAATGATTCAACATTTCCAAAGTACATGACAAAACTTACTCAATTTCAGATAATCAGTGAACTCAAATCAAGATGCATGCTTGCTCTCAACTTAGTTTAGCTCATGCGTTCCTCAACAGATGCTACACAGTATGAATGATCAGTCCACTAAACAAAGAATGCAATCATGAACTTTAGAAGTTCTCACCAAGCAAGTGTTTCACTCAATCACTCAAGTGTTTAGGGTAGCACTCCACTCTTTATTGTTCACAAGTCACATGAAATAAAATTGCCATTCATCTTAAACAATCAACATCTTTCCATGCAAATGCAATCAAAAGGACTTTTCCAAGGCTTATAATGAGGTCGGGCTATCAAGAAAAATTGGTTTTTCAGGATCACAAAATTCTTGACTCAAAAGAACTATTTCATTAATGAAAAGGTTCAATTTTAAACTCTCTCTTTGTCACCAATTTCACTCATTCCCAACTTCTTCCCTTTTTCTTTTTCATTGAGCTCATCTTCATGCTTTTATTCTTTTTTTTTTCTTTTTCTCTATTCAAGTATTTTGCTTTTCAACACTTGAGCTCCATGCTTTTCTTTTGCCTTTCCAATTTTTCCATTCAACCCCAAACTTGAACCTTTTCATTCCATACAATTATTCTCAACCCAACTCAAGATAAATAATTTCAAATCAAAGGGTTTCATCCTGTTTCAGGCTAAGGTTCAAAAAGGTTATAACCTTTAAAGCTTTTTGGGTGGAAATTTGGCTAGAAAAGGGTTTTCAAACATGGCCTTGATCATTTGACATTCACATAAAAATAAATCAATCATCAAGATTAAGGCAATAAAATTTATACTTCAATGTGAACAATACATACAACAATAAAAACTCTGGGGCTCAATACCTCACCAACATGTTTTCTCACGCACAGTCATTCATACATCATGCTTAGCATCATGACCACAATCATACTTCATCACACATCTGTTTCACAGGGTGTTAACATGCATACAACTCAATAATCATTCACATCATATCATTATCAAATACACTCATCATGCAAAGTAGTCAGTCAAACATCTTCAGTAAAAGTATTCAAGTCAAGCATACACACTGAAAAATAAAATTCAAAAACAAAAGTGAAAGAAGAAATCCTAGGTTGCCTCCTAGTAGCGCTTGTTTAACGTCGCGAGCCTGACCCAAACCTGTTTAGCATTTGTCAGTAAATGCTAACCGTCCAACACCCTTTAGTAGGTGTACCTTTCAGGTATCCTTCAGTAGATACCAAAAATTTAGCATCCCTCAGTAGATGCTACCCAAAAATTGTTCCAAATTTTACATGTTCAAAAGAAAAATTAAATAACAAAAATAAAAATTGTCTTAAAGTACAAAAAGTTCTTCTTAGCAATTAACTCTTCTTCCTCACACTGGAATCTTCATCATCCCACCTTCTCAGCTTTTGTCTTTCTACTTGGCGAATAGAAGAGGAATATGGCCTTCTGATTTCCACCATTCCTTCCTCTTTGAGCTTCCTGTTGACAATCCATTTCCTGTTTTTGTATATAACAACTACACCCCGTGGAAATAGTTTATCCTTTAAGTGGGGTGACTTTCCTTTATCTGTCTTTTCCTTCTCATGTGCCTGCAAAATAATACAATTGTTAAGATGATCATTACCTGTGGTGTTTTCTTCTCTGTCAGCTTCTCTTCTAGCCTTTTTATATCTAGATCTCTTTATTACTCTCCTTCTTTCTCCTTCAGATCCCTTATAGGCTAGCAATTGGTCGTGATCTCTTAACACTATTTTCCCATCATAAACACGTATCGTCATCTGAGAAGTCCTCATAAATGCCCTTCCCAAAATTAATGGGATTCTTCCATCATTTACCATAACCACTACCATGAAATCAACCAAGAATTCCAACTCTTCAATTCGAACAATTACGTCTTCCACCATACCCAAAGGTTTTTTTATGGATCCATCTGCAATTGTCAAGGAAGTGTATGCTGATTTCAATTTTAGCCCTCTAAGTTGAAGTCACTGAAGGACATTAAACTCACACTAGATCCTGAATAGATCATAGCTCTCCCTATATCCACATCATTGATCACACAAGGGAGAGTCAAACTTCCTAAATCCTTCATTTTTTGGGGATGGTCTTTCTTCCTTGGTTTAACGATCCGTGCTTGATCTTCTTCCTCCTCATCAAGATCAGCTATCTTGCGAGGACGATATTCATTCAGTTTCTCATCTTTAGGCACTTGTGGAAACGCTCTAGGTATGATAGTTACCTGATTAAAAATTTCCCAGAATAACTCATAAGGACTCTTCAACTTCCTTTCCTTTTTCTCTTCCTCTTCGCAATTTTTCTGCTTATTGCACTTACTCTTACCAACCATCTCTTCCTCTTCATCTTCACTGCTCCCAATTTCAATTATTTCTTCTACTGGCTTCCTTTTATTTCTCGTCATCACCACTTTGCATTCATCCTTGGGGTTAACCTCAGTGTTAGCCCGGAACTGGTTTTTTTCTACGGTGTCAACTCTTTTTGACAATTGCCCAATTTGTGTCTCCAGTGCTCTAAAACTAGCTTGGTCACTTGCTTGTTGAGACTCGTAGACTTTCAGAAATTTTTCAAACCGGTCATTTAATTCTCTGACGGTCTCCGTCAAGCTGTTCACCTGCTGCCATAAAGGTGATGATTGTTGCTGCCTGAAGCCTTCTACTTGCCCAGAAGAAGTGTTCTGAATTTGTCCAATGCAGGGGTGGTTCTTCCAACCTTGGCTATAGTTGCCTTGGTTAGAACTACCTTGCTTAAACGGGAATTGGTTTCCCATGTAGTTGATATCCTGCTGCATTTCTTCAGAAAAAGCACATTGACCACTGATGTGGTCACCACCGCATAAGTTGCAAAGTTGTTGAGTTTGAGAAATATTTCTTAACCCTTTTGGAAATTCAGAAAGGACCTTTGTCAGCTTGTCCAATTTCTGGTTAAGAATATGATTCTGCGCAGCCATTGCATCATTAGCAGGAAGAAGCAAAATTCCTCCTTTCTGTGTGCCCCTCTCACTTTGGGAAGCTTCATTCAGAGCCATTTTTGACTGAGGCATCCAGTCTTAGGCTTCGTCTTCAGTCTTCCTATTAATAATGCCTCCAACTGAGGCATCCAGCATCATTTTTGACTCAGTTTCCTCCATCCCTTGCTTGAATGAGGAGATTTCGAGCTCCCCTTGATGAATCTTGGTTTGCGGAAAAAATCTGGTGACAAACTGTTTGGCCAACGCATCCCACTTTTTGAACGTCACTTCAGCAAATGAGTGCAACCAATCCTTGGCGTTTCCTCCCAAAGAGAACGGGAATAGGCTAAGTCTGATTCTCTCATTTGAGACTCCGGCCATCTTAACAGTATTGCAAATTTCACCAAAGATAGTCAAATGTTTGTAGGGATTCTCACTTGACAATCCGTTAAACTGGTTGCTTTGGACCAACTGAATAAGTGCAGGGCTCATCAACAAATTCATTGCATTGTCCGCAGGAATGACAATGTTGTTGAAATTCAAGGGACCCACAATGCTGGCTGAGTCCCCCAATGTACGTCTCGGAGGAGGAGGTTGTTCCGCCATCTCCTCTAAGTCCTGTGCAAAAGGTTGCAAAAGTGGTTCAGGAGAAGGAAAGTTTTCACGTTCAGAATGATTAACTCTTCTCCCTCTCCTGTCTGGTAGACCCTCGAGAAAAGGTTGGTGATCTTTTCTGCTCCTAGGTGTACTCCTTCCTGCATACACAAGAGAAAATACCCCTAAGAGCACTTTTACAGAAAAATAAAATAAAGCAAACAAAAGAAAGATATAAAAAAATAATTACAAAAAAGTCAAATTCAGTCAATTCAAACTACTAAATAAGTCATAGGCTTCGTCTTCAGTCTTCCTATTACTACTGCCTCCAGCCGAGACATCCAACATCATTTTAGATTGAGTATTCAGCCCTCCCAGAAAAGCAAGAAAATAAGTAGTCTTATCGAACCCGTGAACTGAGGTCTTCCTTAACAGGCCTTTGAATCTGTCCAGGCCTGCCCGAGAGTTTCCTCCATCCCTTGCTTGAATGAGGAGATTTCGAGCTTCCCTTGATGAATCTTGGTTTGCGGAAAAAATCTTGTGACAAACTGTTTGGCCAACGCATCCCAGTTTCTGAACGTCCCTTCAGCAAATGAGTGCAACCAATCCTTGGCGTTTCCTCCCAAAGAGAACGGGAATAGGCTAAGTCTGATTCTCTCATTTCAGACTCCGGCCATCTTAACTGTATTGCAAATTTCACCAAAGATAGTCAAATGTTTGTAGGGATTCTCACTTGACAATCCATTAAACTGGTTGCTTTGGACCAACTGAATAAGTGCAGGGCTCATCACCAAATTCATTGCATTGTCCGCAGGAATGACAATGTTGTTGAAATTCAAGGGACCCACAATGTTGGCTGAGTCCCCCAATGTACGTCTCGGAGGAGGAGGTTGTTCCGCCATCTCCTCTAAGTCCTGTGCAAAAGGTTGCAAAAGTGGTTCAGGAGAAGGAAAGTTTTCACGTTCAGAATGATTAACTCTTCTTCCTCTCCTGTCTGGTAGACCCTCGAGAAAAGGTTGGTGATCTTTTCTGCTCCTAGGTGTACTCCTTCCTGCATACACAAGAGAAAATACCCCTAAGAGCACTTTTACAGAAAAATAAAATAAAGCAAACAAAAGAAAAATATAAAAAAATAATTACAAAAAAGTCAAATTCAGTCAATTCTAACTACTAAATAAGTCATAGGCTTCGTCTTCAGTCTTCCTATTACTACTGCCTCCAGCAGAGACATCCAACATCATTTTAGACTGAGTATTCAGCCCTCCCAGAAAAGCAAGCAAATAAGTAGTCTTATCGAACCCGTGAACTGAGGTCTTCCTTAACAGGCCTTTGAATCTGTCCAGGCCTGCCCGAGAGTTTCCTCCATCCCTTGCTTGAATGAGGAGATTTCGAGCTTCCCTTGATGAATCTTGGTTTGCGGAAAAAATCTTGTGACAAACTGTTTGGCCAACGCATCCCAGTTTCTGAACGTCCCTTCAGCAAATGAGTGCAACCAATCCTTGGCGTTTCATCCCAAAGAGAACGGGAATAGGCTAAGTCTGATCCTCTCATCTGAGACTCCGGCCATCTTAACAGTATTACAAATTTCGCCAAAGATAGTCAAATGTTTGAAGGGATTCTCACTCGACAATCCGTGAAATTGGTTGCTCTGGACCAAGTGAATAAGTGCAGGGCTCATCACCAAATTCGTTGCATTGTCCACAGGAATGACTATGCTGTTGAAATTCAAGGGACCCACAGTGTTGGCTGAGTCCCCCAATGTACGTCTCGGAGGAGGAGGTTGTTCCGCCATGTCCTCTAAGTCCTGTGCAAAAGTTTGCAAAAGTGGTTCAGGAGAAGGAAAGTTTTCACGTTCAGAATGATTAACTCTTCTCCCTCTCCTGTCTGGTAGACCCTCGAGAAGAGGTTGGTGATCTTTTCTGCTCCTAGTGTGTACTCTTTCCTGCATACACAAGAGAAAATACCCCTAAGAGCACTTTTACAGAAAAATAAAATAAAGCAAACAAAAGAAAAATATAAACAAATAATTACAAAAAAGTCAAATTCAGTCAATTCACACTACTAAATAAGTCATAGGCTTCGTCTTCAGTCTTCTTATTAATACTGTCTTCAGCCGAGACATCCAACATCATTTTAGACTGAGTATTCAGTCCTCCCAGAAAAGCAAGCAAATAAGTAGTCTTATCGAACCCGTGAACTGAGGTCTTCCTTAACAGGCCTTTGAATCTGTCCAGGCCTGCCCGAGAGTTTCCTCCATCCCTTGCTTGAATGAGGAGATTTTGAGCTTCCCTTGATGAATCTTGGTTTGCGGTAAAAATCTTGTGACAAACTGTTTGGCCAACGCATCCCAGTTTCTGAACGTCCCTGCAGCAAATGAGTGCAACCAATCCTTGGCGTTTCCTCCCAAAGAGAACGAGAATAGGCTAAGTCTGATCCTCTCATCTGAGACTCCGGCCATCTTAACAGTATTACAAATTTTGCCAAAGATAGTCAAATGTTTGTAGGGATTCTCACTCGACAATCCGTGAAATTGGTTGCTCTGGACCAAGTGAATAAGTGCAGGGCTCATCACCAAATTCGTTGCATTGTCCGCAGGAATGACTATGCTGTTGAAATTCAAGGGACCCATAGTGTTGGCTGAGTCCCCCAGTTTACGTCTCGGAGGAGGTTGTTCTGCCATCTCCTCTAAGTCCTGTGCAAAAGATTGCAAAAGTGGTTCAGGAGAAGGAAAGTTTTCATGTTCAGAATGATTAACTCTCCTCCCTCTCCTGTCTGGTAGCCCCTCGAGAAGAGGTTGCTGATCTTTTCTGCTCCTAGGTGTACTCCTTCCTGCATACACAGGAGAAAATATCCCTAAGAGCACTTTTACAGAAAAATAAAATAAAGCAAACAAAAGAAAAATATAAACAAATAATTACAAAAAAGTCAAATTCAGTCAATTCACACTACTAAATAAGTCAAACCTCGAGTCCCCGGCAACGGCGCCAAAAACTTGTTAGCGGATTGGCAAGTGTACCAAATCGTATCAAGTAATAAAAATGGTAAAACCCACTATTCTTCTTCCCATGAGACTCGAAAGGCCCTATCGTTCGCGTGAATCAATATCAAAAGACTTGCGGAGAAAAATCAATAGTTGTTTTGGATGCAATGATAGAAAATAAATATGCAATGTGTGATTCAATTGACAAGATTTAAGCAATGGATGAATGGAGTTCTTGGGGGTTTACAATTTCATCTAATCCTCCCTCTTTTATTTACTCCTCTTGTTTAAATAGCTTTATTATCTAATTGCATGCAAACTTTCTTGGCCTCCCCTTAACCCGATCCCTCGGCGAAAAGGGCCTATTACTAATTACCGGCTTGCTATCCCTAGCCTCCCCTAGCAACTAGCAACGCATTACAAACAGAAGCAAATACAATTGGTCGTCCTACTTCCCTATCCCGAGGTGGTATTGCTTAACCAAGGAAAATCTCACCAGTTCGTGTCATTATTGTACGTCCTCGTATCAATAAAGTCAAAGATCAATTACCGAATGAGTTAAACGATAAAGGCATTAAGCACAGTATGAGAATCCAACAATTGATAATAAACGCATATGAAAAACGTATAATTCAAACAAGAGTTTCAATAAACAAGAGTATGGAAAGCAAGATGAAAATAATGGAAGATATGGAAAGCAAACCCTAGAAAAGATGAAAAGGAGCCTAAGATTCCAAGAGATCCTCTCCAAAGAGTGCAAAGTAGGTCTGGCCGCCCTCCTCTGTCAAAAGAATGAATTGGAATTCATAACAGGGATATTTATAGGTGAGAAGCGCAGTAGAAAAATAGGCCCAAGCCCAGCTAACCACCGCCCAGCGTCACACTTTGCCGCCCGGCGGTAGGGGTCTACCGCCTGGCGGTTTCCCTGTGCCGCAAAACCACCCGGCGCCAAATATTGGTGTCTTCTCCTCCTGTTTGACTGCCCGACGCCAGGGGTCTACCGCCGGACAGTGCCTAGACTCTTCTTTTCTTTGATTTTCTCGCTTTTCTTGAGTCTATGACCTTCATCTTTATTCCCAATCTTCACTTCTGTCAATTTTGCTGCAAAACAAGCTTAAAATCGCTAAACACAACTTTTGACTCTCGACTGACTCATTTATTGAGTTTTGTTTGATTTCAAGCGCATTCTAAGCAATAAAGGGCGTAATTTAATCCAAATTAGCATATGAAAATAACGGTTTTTTAATCGTTATCAATAATCATAACAACAAGAAGCACTTTAAAAAGAAAACATTTATAGGAAAATAATATAAAAATGACTAAGTTTCGTGTTGGACGTAACCGATTAGCGCCTCTTCTCCCAAATGAAACAAATGAAGCATGAATGTGTTTAAAATATGCAGAAACGTGCAACCGAATACATCTTCTAAAGAAATGAATTTTTCAACAAAAACAAGCCAGCTCCTTCTTCTCTCCAACATTCTCCAGATTTTGCGCTACATTTTTCCAGGTTCTCGTTCTTCTCCCTCGGGTGGTGGCTCACTCTTTTTCGGTGGCAGCTATGTGTGCCCTTAAACGAAGGATCATTTCTAACCCACGTGCTGCAACTCCCGTTCTATACCAGGCTACTCTACTTTGCTTTGCTAGACATACCTCCTCAAGACCGTGACAGCACCTCTTCCAGCAAACACCTTTCCAAGCTGCTGTATTGTTGAAGTGTGGAGTGAAGCCCAACTGCTGCACGTGGATGTGCTGCTGGTGGGCCGTAATGTATTGCTGCCCAAACGCATGCTGCTGTTGGAATGAATCAGCCCCCTTTTTTATGCAGCTTGTGATGTGTTGCTCCTTTCAGCTCCCAAATTGAATGCAGCCGTGTGCTTCAAAAAAAACAAGCAGGCTGTGAAGATGCTGCCCATCTCTAATCACCGTGTGCACCTCCTGGATGTGGCATGCTTCTGGATTTGCTCCTGGCTTTTATGTGAACGTGTGATGCTTCTTTTTACTTCTAGATGTGCTAGACCGCTTGTTGGATGTGTCTCCTTAGGCCATGGCATATTCTCTTTGTTGGACGCCACTCTTCTTTCAATTGAAACACCCTTTCAGCTCCAAGAATATAGCCTGGGCCGTGGCAGCATGCTCTCAATGTGGCTACTGCATTTTTTTTCCTTTTGGGTCATGGTGCAGCACTCCAAGACCGTGCATACTTCTTCTTTTTTTAATTAAAATGTTTTCTTCCAATCAGCATCAAGCCGTGAATACACACCTTCCAATCTTTTCTCTAAGGAAAATTAATTGTAATAAAAGATATGTTGAGACCGTGTGCCATATTTTTCATTCCAGCTCAATGAAATTAGTTTTCCTTTTTACTCATTTAACCTCCAAATGTCTTACATTATATTTCCAAAATTTTCCCTGCAATTAATAATGCAAATAATTATCTCAGATAATTCAAATTAATTAAAATTAGAATTTTCGGTCAAATTAAGCACAATAAGCAAAAACGGAAAAATACCGGACATTTAAGCACAATTCCCTGATTAATTCTAGTACAATAAACTAAGTGAAGTCAAGAAAATATTGACTCATCATACTCTGTCTCTCAATGGACGTACTCATCTCAATCTGTGGGTCTCCTAATATTTCTTTTGGACCTAGCACTAACATTTTAAGCTGATTCAATATCCTCCTAAATGCATATTGTATCAATTCACACACCCCTTGATTCAACATCCATGTCAATTCACCCCTCTTATGTACTCGCCTCTACGAGTTTACTCATAATTTTGACAACTATGCCTTTTAAAAAATTTCCTTTTTTAAAACTGTCTTTACAAATTAATTTTATTCCTTTAAAGAAAAATAAATAATATAGGGAAAAATAGAATTGCACAAGTACTTTTATACTAGTTTGGATAAAAAGACCCAATGTTGATTTGTTAATCTATTTAAAGAGGGATTAGCAAATCGCTTAGGTAGTGGCAACATGTCCTCCTCCTATTGGAGAATATTTTTGCCTTTATCTCCAAGTTAGGTCACAGTAGTATTTTTAGGGTTTTACTTTTACATTTTGGAGACACCCTTAGCCTATAAATAGAGGTGTTTCCACCGTTGTATTTTTCACTTTGAGATTAGTAATAAAATGCTGCCAAAATATTGAGTCATCTATTAGTCTCTAAAGTCAAGGCTAGAGCATCTCATATGGTCTCCTTTGGCCACCTTCCTCTTAAAGTTGGCCTAACCTGTAACACCCCAATTTTTGAGATGTCACAGCGCAATTTTTTTCCATAACCTTTTTATAAAAACATTCAATTCAAATGCGAAAGCTAAACATAACTACAAACATCGTTAAAAATCTTAGACTATCACTTTTACATAAAAATACCGAATCAGAAAGCTTTTAAATAATGGAAAATAAATAATAAATCCCCGAACATAACATCCCAACTTTCGTCAGCTACTTAGATCCGATCTTATCTGCAAATCATCTACTCTCGTACACGTACGATCATCGTAGGTTGAAACCACAACCACAACATTTTAGGGTGAGCAACCAGAAATATCATAACACATAATAATGAAATCATAAACATATATCATCACAACATTAACATAATAACATTATCATCTCAACTTAGCAGTCTATTTGCCCTACACTACCACACCACCTAATAATCATAACCACTTCATTATGAGACACACAACACCCTCTTCCCGCATCACACGACCAAGGAGAACCTCTTTTCCACATCACATGGCCAAAAGAGTCATCACTATTAAATCATCATCTTCCCACATCACATGGCCAAAGAGTCATCACTATCAAACCATTATCTTCCCGCATCACACGGTTGAAGAGTTGTCACCATCAAACAATCATCTTCCCGCATCACACGAGCGAAGAAAACCTTTTTCCCGCATCACACGACCAAAAGAGTAATCACTACCAAACCATCCTCTTCACGCATCACACGGTCGAAGAGAATCTCTTTCCCACATCACACGCCAAAAGAGTAATCACTATCAAACCATCATCTTCCGGCATACGACCGAAAAGAATCTTTTTCCCACATCACAAACTAATACACATTCTCAATAACATGCATTGCGAACCAATCATAAAGTTTATAACGTCTTTCTCATTAACTTTCACACATAGTCTCAACATTATACATTAACTCCCAGATCACAAAACTTCTAACACAAATCTCATTACCCAATATAGACACTAGGACAACCATAACTCGTTAAATTAATAACACAATTAATAATACTTAAACCTTACCTCAACAAATTTTGAAAATTAAAATAAACATCATTATTAAATAATTTTTGTACAACTCCTAAATATTTTTATCACCCAATAATACACCATAAATAAATATTTATTTTAGAAAATATTAAAATAAAAATAAAAGTTATTTTTTTTCCGGATTTTACATAACTTTTCTAAGAGAATCATCAACCACCACCCCATCACCACCAAAACATCAAAGGTCGCAAGTTTTACCCTTTATCCTTCATATTGCACCTTCATCGTTATCATAGTCTCTCTTCATGCTTTAGCTTTACTAAGCTTGAGGAGGTTGCAATCATAATTGAAGCCCATACTCTACTAGATTGAAGTTAAATGATCTTTTTACACTAGTGTAAATAATGATACATCTTAAATTTTCTAGTCACTATTTTTAGTATAAACCACCCAAAACATATATACATTAAGGTGTGATAAGATAAAAACATATATTAATATATTAAGGTATTAGGTGTGGTAACATGAACACAATGATACAACAAATTTTACGAAGAAAAAATATCAACGAATAAGTATTTTAAAATTAAGGTTAAATATGTTTGTAATTCATAAATTTGGACACAAAATTAGAATTCATCTCTCCTAAAATTTGATATATTATGGTCCTCAAACTTTAGAAATAAATTAATATATAATCATTTTAATCCAACAACAATAATTTTTTATGTGTTCGAGACTGACATTTGAGTTTGAGTGTGTCAAACATTGTAAACAATTTAGACAGTCTAAAACATTGTTTGACATGTAAAAAAGTTAACTATTCATTATTAAAGTTTGAAAATCAAACTGTATTAGTATGTGATAGAAATAAATTCCAATTTTAGGACAAAGTTTAAGAATTAAAAACATATTTAATCATTGAAATCAGCATAATGTAGAGATTATTTATAATTTGCTTTTTTTTTAAATAAGACTATAAATGATAATAAGAAAACAAATTGTTTAATTTATCAAACAATGCCTCTAGAAATATTCAAGGTGTTGAACATGAACACATGCACATTCAGTTACGTAACATGAATAGTTTTAAAAGTGTTAGTGCTGTTGGAATTGGTCAACTAAACAAAACAAGAATCACATCCTTCATTTGAGAGAAAATTAAGGAAGCTTAAACTCTTGTTTTTCACAAAAGAAAAAACCAACAATATTTTAGAAAACTTAAAAAATAGGAAGCCGAAGTGGATGGATAATATTTCTTCTGTACACTTATAAATACATATTACGTTTCCTTTGTAACATCATTCCAGCAAGTAGAGAAGACATAGATAAGAACAAGCTAAGAGAGAGATTTGTTTCTAACTTTTTTCTTTATCAATAATACTTTTTACAGTATAATTTAAAAGTTTAATTTGAGTGTCATTTATTCTGCGTTTATATATTTCTCTAACAAATATGATTAAGAGGAATTGTGCATAATTTTCTAACAACTGGTATCAGAGCTAGTTGCTATTATTATAATCAATTGTTCAAAGGGAGTCAGATTTAAGTGGGAGAAATGGCTGCAGATGAAGGAAAGATAAAAATTGAGAAGTTCGATGGTACGGACTTTGGCTTTTGGAAGATGCAGATTGAAGATTATTTGTATCAGAAAAAGCTATATCAACCTCTCTCGGGGCATCAACCAGAAAACATGAAGGATGAAGATTGGATTCTTCTCGACCGACAAGCTCTCGGAGTTATTCGATTAACATTATCCTGCAATGTTGCATTTAATATTGCAAAAGAAAATACCACAGTGGGTCTTATGACAGCTCTTTCAAGTATGTATGAAAAGTCGTCAGCCTCAAACAAAGTTCATTTGATGAGGCAGTTATTTAATTTGCGGATGTCAAATGGCACAATGGTAGCGCAACATCTTAATGAAGTCAATATAGTCACAACTCAATTGAGTTAAGTTGGAATCGAATTTGATGACAAAGTACGAGCCTTAATACTTTTGTCTTCTCTACCGGAAAGTTGGAATGCTACAGTCACAGCTGTGAGTAGCTCATCAGGCAGTAACAAATTAAAGTTTGATGATGTTCGTGATCTGATTCTTAGTGAAGATATTCGACGAAAAGAGTCAGGAGAATCTTCAACCTCTTCAGTTTTGCATATAGAGTAAAGAGGAAGAAGTTCGAACAAAGGATATGGATGTGGAAGATCCAAGGAAAGAAGGTCCAATTCTAAGAATCACCGTAGTTTCCAAAACTCAAAGACAATTGAGTGTTGGAATTGTGGAAAGGTAGGACACTACAAAAACCAGTGCAAGAGTGCACGGAAGAATCACGAGGATAAAGCAGAAGCAAATGTTGCTTCAACCTCACGAGGAGAAGATGCATTGATATGTTCTTTAGAGAATAAGGAAGAGTCTTGGGTTTTAGACTCTGGAGCATCCTTTCATGCCACCTCACAGAAAGAATTCTTTGAGAATTATGTTCCTGGAAACCTTGGAAAAGTTTACCCTGGTAATGAGCAATCTTCTGAGATTGCTGGTAAAGGTGCGGTGAAGATTAAGTTAGATGAGTCTGTATGGGAATTGAAAAATGTTAGACATATTCCCGACCTAACAAAGAACTTAATCTCAGTAAGCCAATTGGCCAATGATGGCTACACAACAGTCTTCCATGGTGATAATTGGAAGATTTCAAAGGGTGCAATGAAAATTGCTCGTGGTAGGAAGAGTGGTACTCTCTACAAGACAGAAGGAGCTTGTCATTTGATTGCAGTTGCAATGAATGAAAATCCTAACCTATGGCACCGAAGGTTAGGTCATATGAGTGAGAAAGGGATGAGGATCATGCACTCAAAGGGGAAACTACCAAGTCTTCAGTCAATAGAATTTGACATGTGTGAAGACTGTCTTGGAAAGTAGAAACGAGTAAGCTTTCAGAGAAGTGGAAGAATCCCAAAGAAAGAGAGACTTGAGCTTGTTCACTCTGATGTTTGGGGTCCAACAACTGTCTCATCCATTGGTGGTAAGCGATAATTTGTGACTTTTATTGACGACCACTCTAGGAAGGTATGGACATACTTTCTTAAAAATAAGTCAGAAGTATTTGAAGCTTTCAAAATTTGGAAAACCATGGTAGAAAATGAGACAGGATTAAAGATAAAAAAGCTTAGATCGGATAATGGTGGTGAATATGAAGACACTAGATTTAAGAAGTTTTGCTATAAGCATAGGATCAGAATGGAGAGGACCATGCCAGGTACGCCTCAACACAATGGTGTGGCAGAATGTATGAATAGAACGTTGACAGAAAGAGCCAGAAGCTTGCGTTTGCAATCAGGCTTACCAAAGCAGTTCTGGGCAGAAGCAGTCAACACAACAACTTACTTAATCAACCGAGGTCTGTCGGTTCCATTGGAACACAAAATACCAGAAGAGGTATGGAGTGGTAAAGAGATAAAACTATCACATCTCAAAATTTTCGGTTGTGTAGCATATGTGCACATTAGTGATCAAGGCAGAAATAAGCTTGATCCTAAATCGAAGAAGTGCACTTTCATCGGTTATGGTGAAGATGAGTTTGGCTACAGGTTATGGGATAATGAAAATCAAAAGATGATTCGTAGTAGAGATGTGATATTCAATGAAAAAGTGATGTATAACGACAAGAACAACACATGTCATACGACTCAAAACAGAGTAGACCAGTGTATCTGGAGATGGATGATGTCCCAGAAACTCCTATAATTGAGACTCCTCAATCAAAGCAATCATGTGAAAATAATGATAATGAAGAACTTGACACACCAGAACTTTCTATTCCAGCTCCTATTTTGCGAAGGTCTTCTCGACCTCACGTACCTAATAGAAAATATTTGAATTATATATTGTTAACTGATGAAGGAGAGCCTGAAAATTATGAGGAAGCATGTCAGATGACAGATGCTAGTAAGTGGGAGCTTGCCATGAAAGATGAGATGAAGTCTTTAATGTCCAACCAGACATGGGAACTAGTAGAGTTACCTGTTGGGAAAAAGGCACTTTAGAACAAATGGGTGTATCGGGTGAAGGAGGATCATGATGGATCCAAGAGATACAAAGCTCGACTAGTTGTCAAAGGATTTCAGCAAAAGGAAGGAGTTGACTACACTGAAATCTTTGCTCCAGTTGTAAAACTCAATACCATCAGATCTGTTTTAAGTATTGTTGCCAGTGAAGGATTATACCTTGAGCAACTAGATGTGAAGACTGCATTTCTTCATGGAGACTTAGATGAGGAGATTTACATGCATCAACCTGAAGGCTTCTTAGAAGAAAGAAAAAAGAACATGGTGTGTAGATTAAAGAAAAGCTTGTATGGTTTCAAACAAGCTCCAAGACAATGGTATAAGAAGTTTGAAAGCTTCATGCACAAGGAAGGTTTCCAGAAGTGTAAGCCGACCACTGTTGTTTCTTCAAGAGATATAAGTCCAGTTATATCATTTTGCTACTTTATGTTGATGATATGTTAGTAGCTGGTTTAGATATGGACGAGATCAGAAGTTTGAAGCAACAATTATCAAAAGAATTTGACATGAAGGATTTGGGTCCAGCAAAACGGATCCTTGGAATGCAAATCACAAGAGATAAGCAAAAGTGTATTTTGCAGCTATCTCAGGCAGAGTACATTAATCGTGTTTTGCAGAGATTCAACACGAGAGACGCCAAAGCAGTTAGCACACTTTTGGCCAGTCATTTTCATCTATCCAAGGAACAGTCTCCTCAGACAAAGAAGGAAAAGGAGTCCATGGCTGAAATTCCATATGCTTCAGCTATTGGAAGTTTAATGTATGCGATGGTCTGTACAAGGTCAGACATTGGTCATGCAGTGGGAGTTGTTAGCAGGTTTATGTCAAATCCATGTAAAGCTCATTGGGAAGCTGTTAAATGGATTTTGAGATATCTACGATGCACTATAGAGAAGTGTTTGTACTTTAGCAAAGGAGAGTTAAAAGTACAAGGTTACGTAGATGCAGACTTTGGAGGTGAAGTAGATCACCAAAGAAGTACTACTGGTTACATTTTCACTGTTGGTACTACAACTGTTAGTTGGATGTCACAGGTGCAAAAGATTGTTGCTTTGTCCACTACAGAAGCTGAGTATGTAGCAGTAACAGAAGCTAGTAAAGAATTAATATGGCTTAAGGGATTGTTAACAGAGTTGGGATTCATCCAAGAGATGAGTGTTTTGCACAGTGATAGTCAAAGTGCAATACATCTGGCAAAGAATTCAGCATTTCACTCTAGGACAAAACATATTGATGTTCATTATCACTTCATTAGATCTTTGCTTGAAAATGGGGTGCTAACATTGAGAAAGATTCTCGGAAGTAAAAATCAGCAGACATGTTAACAAAAGTGGTAACCATTGACAAATTGAATTGTGTTCAACTTCAGTTGGCTTGCTACAATAATAGACTACAGAAGATTGGTAGTGTAGTGATCAAGGTGTGAAGACAAATTAAAATCAATCTTCAAGTGGGAGATTGTTGGAATTGGTCAACTAAACAAAACAAGAATCACATCCTTCATTTGAGAGAAAATTAAGGAAGCTTAAACTCTTGTTTTCACAAAAGAAAAAACCAACCATATTTTAGAAAAGTTAAAAAATAGGAAGCCGAAGTGGATGGATAATATTTCTTTTGTACACTTATAAATACATATTACGTTTCCTTTGTAACATCATTCCAGCAAGTAGAGAAGACATAGATAAGAACAAGCTAAGAGAGAGATTTGTTTCTAAACTTTTTTCTTTATCAATAATACTTTTTATAGTATAATTTAAAAGTTTAATTTGAGTGTCATTATTCCGCGTTTATATATTTTTCTCACAAATTTGATTAAGAGGAATTGTGGATAATTTCTTAACAAGTGCTTCCTTGACTAAGGGACAGTCATGTTGGCCGAACTAATCTTATAAAAGCGGACTGCATTTCTAGCAAGTATGTCTTTTGCAGCTTCCACAGCCTCAGAAATTAGGAGGTCACCATCTATGCATGCATCGCGTAGAACAGAGAAAACAACTTCGCGGGAATTCTTTGCACCTGTGAATGTGAAACCGAAACTTATGATTTCAATTTGTAATCATCGCACCGTGAATGATTAAGAAAGACAACATGGTACATGGGAAACATTTGAAATTGAAGCAGTCAAAGCCAAACACTAAGCAAGAATTGTGTCATAATTGATGTTAACTAACCTAAGTAGAATGTTTCAGGAAATGCATAGGCGTCTGTGCTGAACATCACCTGCAGTGCAAAATTATTTGTGAGATATGTCTCGATTTCATGCTCATTTCAAACTTGATCTTATAATAAAGGGTAACAAACTTTCAAAAGCATTTTTTTTAACTCTAATTAAGTATTTATGTATTTTGACATTTTAATTATACTAATATTTCAAATTATACAAATTATTTATCATGAAAACATTATTAAAAGAGAAAATAAAAACAATTGAACACGACACCAAACCAAACTTACAAAAATTAAAAAAAAAAAAAAAAAACTTTTGTTAAAGAAACTAAACTATTCTAAACATTTGAAATTTGTTATGAAAAGTAAAAAGATGACCTAAAAGTAGTATTGTTTGGAACAAATTTTATTAACTTATCTAAATAAGGATTGTCTTTCTATATAAATATGTGAGCACTTTACATATCTAATAATTGCATTCTATACATTTCAGTATATTTCATAAAGTGGTTCCATTTTACACACAATCTGTACATTCTTTACTGAAAATAAAAAGCAAGGAATTTCAAGAAAATAGTAAAAGAAGTTAAATTTGATTTTCAAAATTAGACGCCAATATCAAGTGGGATAAGAGAATTAAAATGTTATGCATTACGTATTTAGATTTAAACTTGATGCAATTAGAGAATTGAAATTGAAAATCTCTATTGTGACTAAACAAGTATTTGGATTGCATATAAAGTTGTGACCTTATGGATTGGAGCCAGAGTTAATAGATCTTTAACTGCTGAAATCATCCCATGCATACTAAGCTTTGGAATTGCCAACCCAAAATCAAGGTAAACCTGAGAGATATAATTTGGTTAATAGAAATTCTGATATACTGATACAAGTCAATGCATTAAGCCATGAATCATAAAATATTTGCCTGAGAGTAAACAGAAGCTAGATATGATGCTTCCTTTGAGAATGGATGGGAGGCATGCAAGAAAACAAACCGACACTTTGAATATCTCTTCTCCTCAAGAACTGAACGGAAATGAAGAGGATTGGACTTGCTCAAATCCAAAAGCCTATCTCCAAACCTAATTGCACAAACAAAAGTATAAAGTGTAAATAGGTATATACTCTACCAGCATACCGTGGTTAACAATGTTAGGTAACATTGAATGGAATAAAATAAAATGCATGAATCACCCTGTGTGTATCTGCATTGGCAAGTCATAAGATAGAGCAATTTCCAAACTTTGCAAGAAGAGATAGTCCACAAGATTTCTGTGAAACAGTAAATAGATAGGCTTCGTAGCTGAAAACAGATAAGGGTGAGAAATAATAGTCTGAAAAATATAATGTTAAAACCAAATTTCATACTTACCATTTATTAACACCTGTCTCAGACTCTCTTCAGCTTCCGTTTTAGTTACTTTTAAATTGATTTCTAAGCCACCGTAGTATGCAACTATGCTTTTCAAGGCAATAATTTCTTTAGCAACTGTAACAGTGATGCTAAGGAACCCAGCTAAACATTGATTTGTTTCTCTATGCTAAAGAATTATTTGAGCGTGTAAAGAGTCATGTAAATTAAAGGATATGATCTCAGCTTTGAGACATAAGCTTCAGTAAACGAATCGATTGTCCACGAAGATCCATTAGACAAACCCTTCAGATAAAAGTATGAAAAACACAAAAGATCAATCAAACACCTAAAACCAAAAAACGAAACACTAAATATATTTTTAATTTCTAAATTTTGACACAATTAAAATTTATACATGTCTCAATACATAATTTTCAAACTTTAAAAATAAATAATTTTATTTTCATATTTAAACTAATAATTTAAAAGAAAAAAGGAATGAATGGTATCTGACTTGTTCAAGGATTTGCTCAGCCAGTCGTTCAGTTCTTAAGATTCTGCCAACAAAAGGTGTAAAATTCTTGTGCCATTGTATTTCGTTCCTTTTGTCCATTTCTATTCCATCATCTATTAGTATGGCAGAGAATTTTGCAGCTTTTAAGCATGTTGAGGTTATGGATTCTATTCCAGACACCCTACGGTATTCTTCTACGCTTTCCAAAGATACTTCCGTTCCGTATAGCTCAGCAACATCTCTTAAACCTCTCTGTAATTTGAATCAGAAAGGCACTCATCATATATATTCATGGAAACTGAACCTATATTCATCTACATATTATTTACTTTTGTCTAATAAATTTTACTCAATAATAAAAAATAATATGTAAAAGACTATACCACTATCACTTCATGTAATTAGCTAGAGGAAAGTATTTATTCTATCTCTCCAACTCAAACAAATCTAAATATTTGAATTTTATTTTGTTATTTTATCATGAAGCTTAAGTTGGACGTTTTTACAAAGGAGATAACTTTGTTTCATTTTTTTTATAATATATGCATTAAATATATTAAATATAATATTGAAAACATGGTCAATTAAATTAATAGGTGTTAACAATTATATTATGTATTTTATTCTATGTGGAAAAAATGTGGGTTATATTTTATTGCATTTTTTTTTCGTTTTGATGTTATAGATATATATATAATGAAAATAATTTATTAATTAAATTATAAGTTTGTATAATAGTACAAAACATTCTTTATTAACACTAGTTAAAACAAACTCAGTTTATTCACTTTTTTATAAAAAAAATTAATAAAATTGTTATTATTATTATAATTATAAAGATAAATATAAATAATTTTTATAATTTTATTATAGGTAACACTTTAATTTAAAAGATAATTAAATAAAAAAAGGAAAATGATATTTTAACAACAGTTTTTTGACACCATTTTGACACTGCACACGGGTCAAAATGTGGTTGGACGATGTCAAATTAAAAAAAAAAAACTTTGGTTTTTCCCTTCCAAACATGCTCTTGCCTCAATTTTTTTAATTTGAAATCATCCAACCACATTTTGATACGTGTGTAGTGTCAAAATGATGTCAAAAATTAGTGTTAAAATATCATTTTCCTAAGAAAAATAGTTAAATAAAAAGATAAAATTGAAAATAATTATTTTAATTTTAAAAAATGGTTATTTAAAGGTTAAAATTGAAAACACTAAAAGGAGAATCTTCTATTGATAAATATTACTTAGTTTTAGTTGTATGTGAGTAAAAAAGAAAGAAAAACATAATGAAAGAAAGGAAGGAAGAAGTTAGAGAGTAAATATAGATGGAGAAAGAAAATGTAAGAGTAAATAGTAATTGCAGAAGCATTGAAGAAGAAGAAGTAACCTTGAATGATAGCGAGGTTTGTGCAAAAGCAATGGCATCAGCATCAACAAAGGCTCCCACAGTGAAGGCCTGGACAAAACCGCCGGAGATGGAGTTTGAGTCAAAGGCAACAATGTTGTGTGAGTGACCATCCACCACTTCAATCTCCTCCACTGTTTTTCTCAGCTCACTCAAATCCATTCCCTCTCCCCCTACCACTGAAATTCAAATAATATAATCATATATATATATATATATATATATATATATATATATATATATATATATATATATATATATAGAGAGAGAGAGAGAGAGAGAGAGAGAGAGATGTATGTGAGAGAAAGCTTCTTTTCCGTACACTTCAGACCTTCAATGGCCGTCACCCCTGGGTTGGGGATAATGGCAAGACTTGAAATTGCAAAGAGTATTGTTAATTGGAAGGAGAAGGAGAAATGCATCGTGTTATCAGAAACTGTTTTTCTTTAAGATTCAAAATAAAATGTAAGACACGAGGAGACTAAACTTATTTAATATTTATGTGCGAGACGTGCAGGCAATTTATGTATACACTTTTTTTTTTTAATTTTTTTTTATTATTTGTTTAGCATTTTGGAGATGATTATGATCTTTATGTCTATAAAAACAATGGTTAGAGAAGCCGTGATGAAAAATTAGAGTTAGTATTTCAAATTAAGGTAAATTGGGATTGAGAAAATAAGTTAATTTTAAATGTAGTGAGAATGATCAAATTAATTTTAGTTATTGTATGTTATATGGTGTGTATAAGTGTAACACCCTATAATTTAATTATCGACTATAATATAAACACATCAAAGGGAAATTTTATCAATAAAACATTACACTATAAAAAATAATACAAAGCATTTACAAAACCAAAATAACAAATCTCTATTCTTATCAAAATATTCATCCTGCATTCGTACATATATTGTTGATAAACACGTTACAATCATTACATATCAAGTATAACCAAAAAAAGTATTACTAATACAATGTAGCAAGATATTCTTAAGACATTATTGTTTGCTTGTTTGTATTTATTTATTTCTCAAAATTAAGAGTTACTCATTTTTCATATTTTATTTTAAAATAAATTCAACTTTAAATACAATTGGCACCGAATTCAGATGATATTTTCAATCTAACTTTCTAACCGATTTAATTACATGGCGTATTACTGTATATTAAACTTTTAACTTTTATGCATTCGACCTCTTTGTTAAAATTTTAATGGAATAATGACGTATTACTCAATAATCATCAAATCACTAATTTTTGTAAAATTATGATTTTGATATTTTGTTTTAATTTTTTTCATGTCCGGTTAAAAATTAAACTAATAGGGGAAAAATTTGCAAAATAAAATTGTGTAGGAAAAATGTGCAACTAAATAACTTATATATAAATTTTGCTCATAAATTATATTAATTTTCATGTAATATTATTAGATATTTATTCTGTGTAAAAAGTATGTCATTAAGCGAAAAAGACTTTACTTTAACGACTACTAAATACAATAAAGAGGCTCTTTAGTTATTAGTTGCGTCAGCAAATATACTTTATTCACAAACAATAAATGTTTAATGTAGACACGAAGTAAATGTTTTAAATTAAAATATACATTTGATTTCTTTCTCTCCCTGTAAATTAAGGGAACTCGTTTTTTTTTTTTTATAAATAATATCTAAAACTAGCTAGTATATATCTTATAATTGTATAAGTAACTTTTTAAATTTAAAATAAATAAAAATTGATCTAGGAAAACGTAAAATAGAAGAGACTTTTCATACTTATAAAATTTAAAGAATTGCCTAGATTGGAAATATGAAATAATTGTATACAATTGCCATGAACATATAAATACTTTATTTGAAATAACATTCTTAAAATTTCAAAACAATGGGCTAAGCTAAAATCATGTATTTTTCCATCAAAGAATATGGAATTGGAAATATAATCATTCCTCAAAGTGAAGAGGTCTCAAAATTTGTTGACTCTCTCTTCTTGTTAACGAAATGGTATTTATAAAACTAAATAAAAAAAAAATTATGACTCTTCTCCCTCGAATATAGAAACGCTAATGTCTCGAGTAATAATGTCATTATTTTCCCATAGCCTCCCTTGATATTTTATTTTAAAAAAATTGAATATAAAAATAAAAGCATTTAACATATTATAAGAATAAAAGCAGTTAATATTTTTAGGAAAAAATAATCTATAATTATGCTATTTTTTAAAATAAATTATAAAATCTCTATATGTCTATTTCTTTCGTTCTGTATATTAGGAGAAATACTAATAACATTCTAAGTGATCTCTCTTTTATTAGGCTAAATTCCAAGATTTATTAGGAAAAATTAGTTCGCTTACTTTAAACTGAAACTCAAATTTATATTTTAATTACACTTTTAATTCATTCATTTATTCATATTTTTGGTGCGTGATTAAAAAATATCTTTATTGACTCAATTAATAAATGAAGAGTCTCTTTTGGTATAAAAGAAATAGAGATAAAGAGTCTCTTGGTTAACAAATAAAGTTGATTTCGTGTAATAAAATAATTTATTTAAGGATAAAATGTTAATTAAAATAGACGAAAATTAAACTATTTCATGAAAAAGATTTATTGTTATATATGTTAGCTAAGTAATGAACTCTTTCGCGGATGATCTTTGGTAGTTGATTATCAATAAAAAAAAATTTCGTGGGGTTGAGAAGGTAAAAAACAATCAAATTTATATTTAAAAATTTATATTCAGCTTTTATTTATATATATATATATATATATATATATATATATATATATATATATATATATATATATATATATATATATATATATATATTATTTCGGGGTCAAATACATTCTCTTAAAGTTCAAGTATTTCTAGTTCCACATAATGAATAATTGTCTTCTCTTCTCTAAAGGATACTCATTCACTATGTGGGTTGCGTTTATAGAAAACATTTTGTTGCTCAAGTCAACCATGTGCATTAAATGATTTATAAATGTAGTAATTATTGAACATAATTAATATATATCGTAGACATGATATTTATACTATTGTTCATGGACCCTTACTTCAATGAGTCTAAGCCACGTGGCCTAATCACTTGTTAATCTTAGAGTAACATATTCTTCCTTATATTAATTACGAATTATTATAACTAATAATCTTGATTATGTAAATACCTCCCAATTGAGTATCATTTACTAGATGCATATTGACCTAACATGTCAACATGTACTCAACCATAAACAAGTCGTGTATTGCCGTGGTCGAAATGTACCTAGACATGTAGTACATTAGAGTCTTAGACTTTAACATGTTACGTGTCAAAGACGTATAAAGAACGTTCATAGATGTCGGATAACAGGATTTGCATTGGTTATGAAGATGTCGGTATTTGACTCTCAGTCTTCAATTCTCGTCCTATTTGCATATAAAATTTGTATTTCTTTGGTTGTGTAGCCCTATAAGTAACTAGCCCCCCAACCTCAAGAATTGCAATTGACGAAGAGGGTTGATTGATGAGTATCAAACCTAGAAGAGTCTAAGAGTTACGACTCCTTGATCATTAGATCTTAGTGGATGTAATTGTTGAGATTGAAGAGGTGGGAGGTGAAGGGTGATGAAAAATATCTATAAATAGCAAGATCATATAGTCCATTTGGGTTCTTGTACCATTTCTTCTTCTGGTATTGATATTTGTCTCAAGAGTAACCAGTAATCTAACTTTCGCATAACATCAAATATGTCATCATCTAATAGTTTCGATGTGTATGTTTGGGATATTGTAGAGCTGAGTAGTAGTAAGTCCTCATGTGATCCATGAATGGTATCCTCTTCTAGCAGAGAAGTGATCATTAAGACAAGAAAGGAACCTATTGATGAATGCATATTTATGTTCACATTTATGGTTTAAATTCAATTTTTTGATAGGATTCTAGTGTTTAAATGGGTTATTTGAATAAGATTTGTGACAATTAGATCTATCAAGTTTATAAATTAAAGAGGCTTAAGATGTAATTTTTAGTTGCATAAATTATTTTGGATAGTCTAATGTTTAATGATACAGCTGAAATTAAAGTTTGATTTATTCAAAGCATGAAAATAAGTGGTTCAAGTTGAAAAATATAACAAAAACTAGTTTATTTAAGAAAAATAAATTATTGAATTGACTTAGAGGGTAGATAAGTTAGGAGTTAAGGAATCAAATATATTATCTGCACAAACTGTGACCAACCTGGGAAATGTAAGTGCTATTACTTTAAGAACGGGTGTCAACACTCAATTTCGTCCGGGAAAGCAAATAACTAAGAATTAAAGAATATGAGAATAATAATTAATGGTGGGTAAAGAAAAAAATAACAAAATAATTTTCCTTAAAAAATGTATACATAATTTTCAAACTTTAAAATATTTTTGAAATATTAGTTTAATATGGTAATAATTTGAATCAATATTATATCAATATTTATAAGCAATAATTAAAAAGAATATATTGATATAATTTGTTGCATCAGTTTCTTTCTAAAGAGAAAAATATGATTTTTAAAATGGACAAATTTTTTGACAATAATTACAATCAATATCTTGAATATTATTTTATTTGTTTTTCTTGTAACCAAGACTGTTTCCTTCCCTATTTTGTTCATTGTCATGTAATTCACAATTATGCCAAGACCATCATAATATTACAATGTGTGTATACAAATACACACCCTGTCATAAAGAGAAACATGCAGAAATAATAGAAAGAGAGAAAGAGAGTATACAGAAAAATAGGTTCTCACACATAAGGGTTTTGTCAACGACAATCACCAAGGAAGAAATAGGGGAGTACCGAAAGATAAAAAGGTATGTTACCTCTACACCTTTCTTTTTCTCTTTTTATTGTACTTTGAAGTTTTTTCTAAAAGGCATTATTTTTTTACTACACACAAATAACATTTTTTTTTAAAATAATAAAATAAAGGGTACGCGTCGGCTTAGGCCAGTTTCTTTCTTTTTCCTACCATTCTTAAAATATAAAAATACAAAATATTTAAAACAAAAAAAGGTCAATTTTGTTAAACTAAACCGTTTTACCAAAACTACGTGATCCTTGATTTTCCATCATAAATAGATATACGTAGGAGCAAGGTCAATCTTTGTCAGGTTCACTTTTCAAAAATCTCAATCAATCCATAATAATTTTTAAACAAACTCACAAACCTTTTTCTAGATAAAGAACTACGTGATCCCTAATTTTCCATTGAATGGATATACGTAGGAGTAAGGTCAATCCTTGTCGGATTCATAAAACAAAAAAATATTTTTGTTTCCTAATAATTTGTTTATATTTTTATTTTTGAGGAAAATTAATTATTTCGGAAAACCACATCAACTTTATACATTTAATTAAAGGTACTGCCTTTGGGCACGCGCGGTAGGGTGCATTCCAAACCTAAGAAATTTGTTCATAAAGTTATGATTAGTTAAGCCATTACACAACTGTTTAGTGCCGTGAGTCTCTTGGGAAACAATATTTGGTATTACCAAACTATTATTACTTGATACGATTCAATACACTTGCTAAAGTATTAACAAGTTTTTGGCACCATTGCGGGGAACTCGTGGTTTAACTATTCTATTTGTGTGGTTCTTAACCAATTAGACTTTATTTTATTGTTTATAATTTGTGTTTGATTTTTGCTTTTTTTAGGGCTAATTGTGTGCTCTCTAGTGTATTGTTCTCTAGTGTATGTAGGGTACAATTCGGACTAGAAGCATAAAAATTTATGAACCTCTTCTTGCAGGATTGGACGAAAGTAGAAGAAGAAGAAGAACGTCTAGAGAACTTTTCCCTCCTCCTGAGACACATTTACAGTCTTCACCTCAAATATCTGACCAGGAAACTGAAAACATGGACAATCATGGTGAACAAAATGGGAATAATGGTAGACGTACTTTGACGGATTATTCAACAGTTGTTGGCCCTCATCATTTTAATAGTATTGCAAGGCCTAGGGTTAATGCTCCCAATATGGAGATGAAGAAGGAGTAATGAATTGTGTTAGTGATGAGTAAGTTTGTCGTTGAGTTCCTCACCCGCAAAATAATGACAAAAGGAAAGATAAAATATTAGAGTTTTGAAAAGAAAAAAAAAAGGAAAAAAATAATAATAAAGAAAACAAAGGAAAAGAGAAAAGAAAGAGAAAGGAAAAAGTAAAATCTTCCTTAAACGGGCAGCAAATAATAAAGTTGTTTTTGAAATCAAGTTGAATAATTTTTTTTATATCTATTTCAAAAACTAAGAAATCCAAAAAGAAATTCTACCTTTGCCTTGGCCTCATTATAACCTTTAAGAAGTCCTCATGATCATTAATTGCATGTTTTTCTAAAGTGTATGTGAATATTAGAGTCTTGCTAAATACTAAGGGTGTTCACTTACATGGATATTTTGAGTGTAATTACAAGCCAAAAATACTTGTGAGAGTTGGGGAGAAATAAATACATTTTGACTTGGGTGATATGTTTCATATTTGAATTTCTTGTGAATTCAAAATATCAACTCATGTGTGAAGAATAGAATGATTTCATTTGCATGTCCATGACAAATTGATTTCTAGATGATTGATTTGTATCTGGTGCTATTCATTCTTTTGATCCAAATCCAAATACATTTTTTCAGCATACTTATCTAGGTCTTTTAATTGCATCATGCAGTAGTTGTTTATATATGTTGGTGTTGCTGCATCTCTTGCTGAGAGAAAAAGTGGCAGCCAATTGACAGAATTCTTTAGAAACATCAAGGGTACAATAGATGACGATGAATGGGTACAATTAGTTTATTTAAGAAAAATAAATTACAAAGAGCTAAAGGCACCCTTGTTTTTACAAACATACACCTTTTTTCAACAAATGGGTCAGACCATCAGATTTTACTCCTACACCCCCAGAATTTTACAAGTACATCCCTTTTTTAGAAATGGGCCAAGCAGTTAGCCTTTTTTCCTACACCCTAAATTTCCTATGCATGCACCCCTCCTACCACTCACAAAGTTATATTTAATCAGATGTTGGCACATGTGCATCAATCTTAGCATACAAAGATAAGTCAATAGATCTTTCCACGTGTTATGAGAGCCAACCACCTCATCAGCCCTGTCACGTCAGCTTCATTTCTTTCACTAGAAACTTTAATTCCCTATTCCCTTCCTTGTATCGTCGTCAATGTCCCTCAGGCCAAAATCCACCTCGCTAGCCACCACTAGTCCACCACTGTGCCAAAATTACCAATAATCTCGTTTCATCACCACTGTGAAGTCATCACGAATCGCGTTCCAAAATCGCTAAATGCGAGTCCCTCATCTTCTCCATGTTCGTTCAACTTCCATTGCACCACCGTGAGATACATGAACCACCACCGAGAACCTGTAAGGAAAGCTTGAAACAACCACAAACCCTCTTGCGCTGCCACTGCAAAACCCTAAACCACCATAACTCTTCCATTCTCCACCTTGCCAACACTAGTACAGTAAAGGGAAACGACATCGGTTGATTTTGCCTTTCTGCAGCGGTTCTACAACCGAGGTATATGCAGACGAGGTAAAAAGTAGTAGACTTTTTTCCTCGGTTCTGAACCGAGGCAAAAAGATGTATGTTTTTGCGTCGGTTCAAATGCAACCGAGATAGTAGAGAGTGTTCCTTTTTTTATTTTTTTTTCACCAAACTTATAGCCTCGGTTATTGGGGAACTGAGATAGTAAAAGAGGATTTTATGCCTCGGTTTAGAGTTTAACTGAGGCAATAGGTGTTTTTTTTTTCAGTGGCTCATATTCCTCCATTCCGCCAAGAAGACTCAATTCCTCCAAGAAGTAGGAAAGATCAATGGAACCCATAAAACACATAGGAAATAACAAGAATCTGAAAAGGATTTGATGATGCAACATTATAATTTGAAAAGGAGAATGATGCAACATTATTAAAAAAAATCACATAAAGAAAAATAAATAAATAATTAAAAATATAATAAGACAGAAAAAAATATTAGAGATTTACGAAAATATTATTTTTTTCAAATATCAATATATGTGTCAGCAATAACTTAATTCTGTTGGTCCCATGCATTTCTCCTCCACAAGCTCAACTTTGCCAAAATTGTAAAATTCAGTAATAGATGGATCCATAGGAGCAACCAAGTCAATGTCTTCCACCCAGTAACATTTCAATTTTTCACGATCCAACTCGCTCCTGTGAAACAAAGTCAAAATATAGAGAATTTGACGACACAAATTAAATGTGGATGAGGTACCAATGAAAAGAAAAGGGGGCAAAAACACAAAAAAAAGAAGCAATAATTAAGAAGACAAACCACAACTTACAAGCAATCTAGAACTCAATTTCAAGCAAAAGAATAAAAGCCTCAGTATCGTATGATATGATACAAACCTGCTACATTGTTGGCAGAACCTTTGCTTGAGGCCACCGATTGTGACCTCTAGGGACTTGGAATGGAGTTCACACACCTGTGTCACCTATGATAATCTCTACAATTGCTAAGATCATAATTGCACCCGTCCACAAGGCATGACGCTGTTAATGGCTCTAGCTCTCTTAGAAGACCCTGAAGGTGAGGAAGCCACTTTGGAGACTCCAGCACCAGCAGCAACATCTTTGAACTTGGCTAATTCTGATTCAGTGCCAAAATTCACCAAGCTTCAAATCCACAGAAAACTCCCCTTCCATTCTATAAACTCCAGATCTGTTATGCTCCTCCATTGAGTCTATGTTGGGTATGGAAGCCTTATCCACATCCACTAAATCCCAAGAAGGTGCTTTCAAATTCCAGTCCATAACAAAATAATAGAGAAAAATAAAACTCCAACTCCCATGTGCTTCAGAGTCTATGCATCAATCATTCACAAACTCCCAACACGCAAACTAACTTTACATTCCCAATATTAAATCAAAGAATAAAGAATAAAGAGGCAACAATGAGAAATGGAACTACCAAAAGCGCCAGACAAATGGAGGCAGAGGCAGTAGCAAACCCAGAACCCAGAATTGCCAAGATGACTATGGTGGCCCCAATGCGCGAAATGGAGGCAACCAAAAAACCTTGCACGAGCGACAGCGAAACAATGGAGGAAGAAGAGTGCAATAGCAATGGAGGAGGAAGAACAGTTCTGCGAGAGCAATGCGATGAGATGTGGAGCGACCAGGAGGAGGCTCGTCTGCGATGCCGACGAGGAGGCACAACGAGGTCGAAGAGACGCGACAACGGTGGCAGTGCAACAAGGAGGCGCGACGACGGTGACACAGAGTGAACAAGGTGGTGGGACAACGCCGGCGAAACAAAGTGAAGAAGGTTGCGACGGTGCGAGGCGTTTGCAAGGAGGAAGAAATGTTCGTCAAGGGAGGAAGAAAACTAAACGCTCGAAGAAAATTATGTTGGCACTCCTGGAAAAGTAGGGCAAAAAACGATATTACCTCGGTTAAACCTCTCCACCGAAGCAATAAGAGTCTACTGATTCGGTTCCTCTTCCTAACCGATGCCTAAAGATTATAGAATTCTAACTATGCACATCAATTTCTCCACTACCCGAAGCAGAACTAGCATACCGCATTGGTTAAAACCAAACCGAGGTACTATCATCTGAACCAATATAAGTGATGTCAGGTATATTATTAAATGCAGATGGCTATATGCCTCGGTTACTACTACAAGCCGAAGTAGTATCTGCTTTCGCATAAAGCTGTCAGAGGTGCAGACACATTCGTGTTTTTTTGCATAGTAATAGGTCTCGGTTCCAACTGGCACCCGCAGCAGTAGAGGTTTTCGACATCAGTTTTTTGTGAACCGATACCTATACCTTCAAAAATATTACAAAATTGCCACCGCGTTTTTATACGCTTCAGTTTCATGAAAACCGAAGCAGAATCGGCGATTTAAAAACGCCTTTTTTTACTAGTGCAACTAAATCGTAAAACGCAAAGAAACCCTAAACCCCCAATTCATGAAATCCTTCATTGTGCCACCATGAATCTTTTCTCGCACAACTAAGTTTGTCCTAACGAAAAGAAACTTGCAAACCAAATCATAGAAGCCTAAGTTCCAGATGTGCAAATCAAACCCAGAACAACGCAAAACCATGAAACCACCATTGCTAGTTCACACAAACCTTACTTATTTCACATAATCACTCAAGAATCAAGTTTAAAAGGCAACACTTTAGTTTCTATAGAAAGCTGTCTATTTAATCGATTATATAAATTCCATAATCGATTGAATCAGAAAACTAGACTTTTTCATGATTATTTTTGTTTTAATCGATTATGGAATTTATATAATTGATTAAGTCACAGGTTATTAAAAAAATGGCCAAAATACATGCCCAAATGAAATGTATGCTTGGACTAAATATAAGGCCTAAAGAAAATACTTATGTACATATTTACAAAGATTAAAAGAAAGGAAGATAAGCTAATAAACCATTCTCCACAACATTAGAGTTCTTTGAAGTCCTTCTTCCTCTTCTATTCTCCTAGCCATGGCTCAGTCAAAGATTCAATATGGCTTCCTCCAAATGGTCCTCCATCACTTTTCCTAGATTCCTAGAGGGTTCTTACTTTACACTTGTTTTTCCTCCCTCTTGAAGTCTTTGTTGACATAAGACCTTGAGTGGGAAACTTTCAAACCTTTTCTTAAATGTTGTTGCTCTACTTCTATTCAAATTTGGAGTAAATCATTGAGATTTTGGTAGGGCAACAATTCCACTCTATCTTTGATGTCAGGATAGAGTCAAGTAAAGAATATAGAAATGGTGTTATCTTCCTCTTCCCTAATTCCGACAACCATCATGTATAGCTCCATCTTTTGTCTGTACTCTTCCACACTCACGGTTCTTTGTTGAAGCCTTTGAAGCTTGTTCATAAGCTCTTTATAATAGTAGGATGGTATTTACCTTCTTCTCATGGCACCTTTCAAGTCATTCCAATATTGGAGTTGATGGGAATTGAAAAGTCTTCTTTCTTTCACTAGGGAAGTCCACCAATACATAGCCTTCCATTGGAACCTTAAGGTTGTTAGGGAGACCTTTCTTTCTTCACTCACTTAATGATACTAAAAAAGTTGTTCTACTTTCATTCCTCAATATAAGTATGCCTCATCATCTTCTATCCCATAGAAATGAGGAAGGTCGAGCTCATGGATCCACCAACTTCATCACTGTGGAAAGGCGTTCAACTTCTCCTCCCAAATAGTGCTTGAGACGTTGACCATTTACCACCCAACTTCTTTGTGGATCATTAGTAGCTGGATCTACTAACTCAATTGCTCCATGCGGATGCACGTTCTTTACTATGAATGGCCCTGACCACTTTGACTTCAACTATTTAAGGAACAACTTCAGACGTGAATTGAATAATAACACATGATGGCTTGGATTGAAAACCTTCTTATCAACTTCCTGTCATGATAGAATTTTACCTTTTCTTTATAACTCCTGGATGAATCATACGCATGCAACTACATCTCTTCAAGCTCTAGCATCCGCCTTCTGCGTTTACTCTGAGTATCATAGGGATCAAAATTCAAAATTTTTAGAGCCCACAAAGATTTATGCTCCATCTCCACTGGCAGATGACATGTTTTCCCATAGACTGACTGAAAAGGTGATAAACCCATAGATGTCTTCATTGTCGTCATATATGCCCAGAAAGCATCATCCAATTTTTGTGACCAATCCTTCCTTGAGGAAGCAACTATTGTCTCCAAGATCCTCTGTCTGTGGATGATAAGGTGCGGCCACCTTATGTCTCACACCATAGTGTTTGAGTACCTTTGTAAGTTGAAAGTTGTAACAATGAGATCCTCCATTACTAACAAGTACCCTAGGAGTTCTAAAACCTGAAAAGATTTGCCTCTTCAAAAATTTAATCACAGTGCTAGCTTTATTCTTAGGACAAGCTAGAGCTTTCACCCATTTACTCACATAATCCACAACCACCAAAATATACTCCTTATTGAAAGATGGTGGAAAAGGCCCAACAAAATCAATACCCCAACAATCAAAGACTTCAACCTCTAAAATACCCTATAATGGCATCTCATGGCGTCTTGAAATAGTCCTAGTCCTTTGACATTTGTCACAATTTCTAGCATGATTATGAGCATCTTTAAACAAGGTAAGCCAATAAAACCCTGCCTGGAGAATTTTTGCAGCTGTTCTTTCTCCATTAAAATGACCCCCATAAGGTGAATCACGACAGTGTTAGAGAATTCCTTTCGCTTCTTCCTTTGTCACACACCGCCTCATACCTCTAAAATACCCTGTAATAGCATCTCATGGCGTCTTGAAATAGTCCCAGTCCTTTGTCATTTGTCACAATTTTTAGCATGATTATGAGCATCTTTAAACAAGGTAGGCCAATAAAACCCTAACTGGAGAATTTTTGCAGTTATTCTTTCTCCATTAAAATGACCCCCATAAGGTGAATCACGACAGTGCCAGAGAATTCCTTCTACTTCTTCCTTTGTCACACACCGCCTCAAAAGATTATCAGCTCCAATTTTGAACAAGTAAGGATCATCTCAAATACACTGATTTGCATCATGCAAAAACTACATCTTTTGTTGCCAATTCAAATCTTCAGGGATTACTCCTGCAACTTTAAAATTAGCCATATCAGCAAACCATGGCCTTTGTTGAATATACAAGAGTGTCTCGTCTGAAAAAGACTCCCAGATTTCTTTTTCCTTACTTGTGACATCACCATTAACTAAAGATAAGTTATCAGCAATCAAATTTTCACTCCCCTTTTCATCACGGATTTCCACATCAAACTCTTGTAGCAAGAGTACCCATCTAATTAATCGTGGCTTTGAATCTGGCTTTGTCAACAAATACTTTATAGCTGCATGATCTGTGTAGATGATCACCTTAGACCCAATAAGGTAAGGTCTAAATTTCTCCAAGGCATAAAATATAGCCAGAAATTCATTCTCAGTAGTGGCATAATTTAACTGGGCTTCATTCAACACTTTGCTAGCATAATATATAATGTGAAATACCTTCTCTATTCTCTGGCCAAGCACAACACCTATGGCATAATCGCTAGCATCACACGTTAGCTCAAAACTTTGACTTCAATCTGGAGCTACAATCATTAGGGTTGAAACCAATTTGCTTTTCAAGATGTCAAAAGCTTTTAAACATTCATCATCCATCACAAAGTGTGTGTCTTTAACAAGCAAGTTACTCAAAGGTGTAACAATCTTCGAGAAGTCTTTAATAAATCTTCTATAAAACCCAGCATGGCCCAAAAAGCTTTTGATTCCTTTCACATTTGTCAGTGGTGGAAGTTTCTCAATGACCTCCACTTTGGCTTTATCCACTTCAATCCCCCTGGCAGATATCTTATGGCCAAACACAATTCCCTCAGTTACCATAAAATGACATTTCTACCAATTAAGCGCAAGGTTTGTTTGGACGCATCTCTTGAGCACAATATCCAGGTTTTCCAAACACTTCTGGAAGGAATCTCCAAACACTGAAAAATCATCCATGAAGACTTCTATACATTTTTCTATGAGATCTGCAAAGATTGCCTGCATACACCTTTGAAATGTGGCTGGAGCATTACATAACTCGAATGACATTTTTCTGTAAGCGAATACACCAAATGGACATGTAAATGTCGTTTTCTCCTAGTCTTTTGGATATACGACAATTTGATTGTATCCCGAATATCCATCCAGAAAGTAATAAAAAGCATGACACGCCAATCTTTCTAGCATCTGATCCATAAAAGGAAGGGGAAAATGATCCTTCCTAGTGGTCGTATTCAACTTCCTATAATCGATGCACATCAGCCACCCAGTAACTATTCTAGTAGGAATGAGCTCATTCTTTTCATTATGAACTACCGTCATCCTACCTTTCTTTGGCACTACCTGTACTAGACTTACCATTCTTTGTCAGAAATCGGATATATAATGCCAGCTTCCAGAAGCTTCAACACTTCTTTTCTAACCATCTCCTTCATCGCAGGATTTAGCCTTCTCTATGGTTGAGCAACTGGTCTATAGTCATCCTCCATAAAGATTTTATGCATGAGGCAAGTTGGGCTTATACCTTTGAAATCCGAGATTGACCACCCAATAACTCCTTTGTTGGCTTTCAAGATTTCTACCAACTTTTCTTCTTCTTCAGAAGATAAAGAATTGCTAATGATGATTGGCTTCCCTCCATCTTCTTCTAAGAAAACACACTTTAAATGTGATGATAACTCTTTTAACTCCAGCTTCTTTTCTTTGACTTCCTCCGTGGCATCAATCTTCTCAAAATTCGCCTCATCCATTGGGATTTCCTTTAACCCCTCCAAATCTGTCAAACATTCATGAATTAATTTCTCTTCCTCTTCATTCAAATCTTCGCATGCATCAATGAGAGCTTTTCCCAATGGAGAAGCATCACGCACTTTCTTCTCTTGCACCATACAAACTTCATCAAGTATATCAAATTGGAAACATGCTTTATCATCCTTAGTGTGCGACATGGCCTTAAACACATCAAAATTCACTTCTTCATCTTGTACTCTTACTTTAAGTTTGTCATTCTCCACATCAATTAAAACTCTAGCAGTCTTCATGAATGGTCTCCTTAGAATGAGAGGCACATCTCTATTCTCCTCCATCTCCATTATGACAAAATCCACCGGAAATAAGAATTTGTCCACTTTTACGAACACATCTTCAACCACCCCATAAGGATATTTAAGAGACTTGTCCGCCAGTTGAAGCGTCATTCTAGTAGGCTTGAGTTTCAAGCCTTCAATCCTTTTGAACATAGAAAGTGGCATTAGATTAATCTTAGCTCCCAAATCAATCAAAGCTCTTCCAACTTCCAAATCTCTTATGGTACACGGAATGGTGAAGCTTCTTGGGTCTTTGAACTTAGGAGGTAATAATTTTTGTATGATTGCACTGCAATTTCGTTGCACTTCAATGGTCTCCTTTTCAATGTACTTTCTTTTCTTCGTAAGTAGCTCTTTCAAGAACTTTCCATATGAAGGCATTTTTTGCAATGCTTCAGAAAAAGGTATGGTGATCTCCAGTTTCTTAAAAATTTCCATGAACCGCTCAAGCTGTTTTTCTTTCTCCTTCCTTGAATAAGTCTTGGGATAAGGAAGGGGATTTTCCACATCTTTTTCTTTTCTTCTCTCATCTACCTCTTCTTTCTTTTTTTTCTCCCTCAATTCTCTCTTTGTATTTTCTCCCATTTTCTTCTTCTTCCCTTCTCTTTTTCCGCTCACTCTCTTCTTTCTCACTCACATTTTCTTTCTCCTTTCTCTCTATTTTTCTCCCATCTAACACTTTGCCACTTCTAGTAACAATGGTCTTACACTCTTCCCTAATATCACCTCTTGCATTCCTCTCACATCCCTCCATCTTGTTAACCAATTGCCCCATATGCATCTCCATACTTTTGAATGCAGCCTCCATGCTCTTGCCATAAGATAAACTCATTTTCATGAATTGATGAAAGGTTTCCTCAAGATTCGTGGTCTTCTCAGATGGAGTAGGTTGTTGTTGCCACTGAACTAGTGAAACATTATGTATTTCTTGTGGCAATAGAGAAAGTTTCTTTGTCACTTCTTCTAATTGTTGAGTGATAATTTTATGCTGCTCTAACAAGGCATCCTGAGATTGAATTTGTAGAACTCCCACCTATTGAGGTGAAACTCCTCTTTCACTATGCATCTCGTTATCATTAGTAGCCATGTTGTCAATCAACTCATACACTTCCTCTGGAGTCTTGCACTTGATATTACCTTCAGCTGAGGCATCTAGCATTATTTTCGTCTGAGAGCCAAGACCTCCAAGGAACAGAAGGACTATTGTTGCTTCATCAAAGCCATGTGTGGTTGTCTTCCTCAACAATCCTTTGTATCTATCCCACGCTTGACCTAGAGTTTCTTCCATGCCTTGCTTGAAAGAAGAAATTTCTTACTTACCCTTGTTGATTTTAGACTGTGGGAAGTACTTGTTCAGAAACTTTGAAACCATAGCTTCCAAGTTAGTAAATTTATCCTCCGGGAAAGAATTCAACCATAGCTTAGCATTGCCTCCCAATGATAAAGGAAACAAATTAAGCTTTATTGCGTCATCCGGTACACCATTGATCTTCACAATGTTGCAAATCTCGTTGAATATGGTCAGATGCTCATATGGACTTTCATGAGACAATCCATTGCATTGGTTGCTCTTCACCAATTGTATCAACGCTGATTTTACCTCCATATTTGCATCATTGACCCTCAGCCTTACAATGTTATTAAAGTGATGAGGGCCAACAACAATGGTGTAATCCGCCAAAGTGCGTCTACCTTATTTTCTCCATCCATCTCTTCAGTACTCTGGTCAAATTCTTGTGGTGAGGGTTGTAAAAGTCTCTCCGGAGAAGGGAATAATTCTCTAGATGTTCTGTTTCTTCTTCTCCTTCTTGTTCTTTCATTTAGCCCTTCAAGAAGAGGTTCTGAATTTTTCTTGCTCCTAGTACGAATTGTATCCTACATACACAAGAAAACAAAACCCTAGAAAGCAATTGTTAGAACAAAACAAAAAAAAATCAAGTCAAAGTTAATAGATAATCACACGAATAGAATAGTTAAATCACGAGTCCCCGGCAACGGCGCCAAAAACTTGTTAAGACTCCGGCAAGTGTACCGAATCATATCAAGTAATATAAATGGTAAATCCAAGTATTGTTTTCCCTAGAGACTCACGACCTAAATGCGAGTGTTTGATCAATTTACTAAAGAATGCACAAGTGAATGGTTGATTATGTTATTGGGGTTTCCGACTTATCCTATCCACTCTCATGTATTTACGAATTCATCTTCTTCATTAATGTTAATGTCACTCTTTAAAACACTTAAACCCGATGTCTCGGTGAAGTAAGTTTATCCTTAATTGCGAGTTCATACAATTCCTAGCATCCCTAATAATTAATTCTGAAGCACAGGAGTGTATATGCAACCAACCCTCATATTCCTATCTCTAGGTAATACTACCTTTGGGAGAATTTCCCCAGTTCTAGATTTCTCCGTATGTGTCCATATCGACAAAATCAATAATCATGCAATTGAATGAGTTAAACAACACAAGCTTTGAGTATAAAGGAAAAACCCTAATGTCAACACCCAATTTCGTCCGGGTAATTAATAGGACTTGTTTTTATTTTTCTCTTATTTTATTTTATCTTCATTTCATTTTATTACTTTTTTTATTTACTATTTGATATTTGATTCAGTTTTTTTATTAGATTTAATTTCATTTTTCTATATTCTTTTGAAAGAAAAAAAAAGAAAAAGAAGAAAAAGAAAACTAAAAAGAGAGAAAAGAAAGCATAGAAAAGGAGAAAAAGATAAAAGCTGGGAAAAAGAAGAGTAAGGGCTGATTCCATTTAAAGGGGTGCACAGTCCACACACAGGGGTAACCACCCCAACAAACATCACCCATGATGATACACACACTTTTACACACCACGATGGAGGCATCAGAATATAATTCCCCTCCCAACGACATCATAAAATTTGGGGACATCATAAAATTTCGGGTTTCCTGATACAGGATCCAACGGTGTTTTTGGTTTTTGACACGTCGATTGATCTATTCTTTTTTCATTCATAAGGGATTAACGAATATGATCTTCAACCCGTGCAATGGAAGGAGGAGCTCTTCTCACACGCACACAGATACCATCATTCTGTTGTACCAAACCTGATGACTCCAACCAACGATTTGTTTTTTCCATCCTCACCCAATGAACCACCTGCAACAGATCCATCAATTCTCACATTACATACGCCTGTCGTACTCCCACACTATCCTCAATTCTTATATTCACTCATCCCTATCTATCTGTGGATCTCCGATTCTCCTCTCCTCAATTTTCTCATCAAAATCCACCACAAACCCTTATAACAAAGACCATCACTCTCTCACCAACACCCATTAACCAATGCAACACCACGCCTCAACACCATCCTCATGCCACCATTCACTCACAGATTCTACCAGGACTCGTAGCCACCCCAACATCGGTCTTTCCCATTAACAAAAACAGAACCACCAACAACCTTTCCCTTTCACTCGGAATTTCACCCTCATTATTCAAATTCATCCATCACACACACAACTCTCAATGGATCATCAGCTTATCTTTTAGCACTTTTATTTTCTTCAACACATTGAAAACCAGAAGCCTTGAAAAACAGAGAAGAACTCATTTTCACCTTTGGGAGACCATTCTACTCATTCATTCATCATCAGCAGTAGCCTTGAGTAGATTCACCATCATCATTCACTGTTACTTTGCTCTCAGTTCAGCAATGCAGAAAGGCCTCATCAGAAAATCATTTCTCCCTTACCACATAATAGAAACCATACTCCATTGCCTCCAACACCCACCGTCTTCATTCGAGGCCTCCATAATTTTGGGGTAGCACCTTCTCATCAAAAAAAATTTCAAAATGGCCATAAGAGGACCCAGATTGAAAGGGGAAAGAAGGCAATAAACTCAGCGGCTTTGTCAATGGTGATTCTGAGTTTTGTTTCCAGTTGCAGGCTCGGTGGTGGCCGTAGGTGATGACAGGGGGAGCCCATGGCAACGACACTGCAAAGAGAAAAACCCGGGCAAGGTTGGGTACCGTATTCATGGAAGATGTTTAGACCTGCGTGGAGAAGAAAAGAATGGTTGTGGCGCGATGATGGTGGAGAGAACTCGACGGAGGTCGACGACCCTGATTTGGTGGCAGCATCACTTTCGCGGAGATGAACGACCGGCGTCGTTCACGAGCAAGAGGGTCTCCCTCATGCAAAGCGAAGAACGCAAAGGAGATCTTGGCGCGGCAATTAGTACAGTCTATGGCGATGGGCGGCGCTGGCGGCGGGCTCGATGGAGAACGGTGACCCTTGCAGTGGCTAGAAATGAGGTTGCTTCCCTCTCGCGCGAGAGAAAAAAAGGGAACCCTCGCGGTGGCCGGCGATGACCCCAGCAGTAGGTGGCGTCGGCGGCGAAAACTTGGATGACAGCTTGTGGCGGTCTGTATGGTGGTGGCCGGTCGAGTGGAGGTTGAGGCTTGGTCGTGGCAGAGGACATGTCTTTGGGTTTCTTCCGTTCAGAGGAGGCAACCATGCGTCTAGAGGCATGAATTGCACAAATGAGGAATCTTGGAGAACCCCTAATGAGTTTCTCTTAGGGTTAAGAGGTTTGGGCCTAGGCCGCGTTTTCTTTTTCTTCCTGTCACCAAGCAATGCCATTTACACCGTCTCAGCTGAAACCCATTATCTTTCTGCAAACAAAAAAAAAAAAGATTGGGCTAGAACACGCTATTCACACCTCCACCGTGCTTCTAAAAAAAAGGGGGTCTTGAACCTGATCTGCAATTAATACATGCCACCTCCAATTTTGCTGATGCACCTCTTTATTTGGGCTGGACCAAAGAGACCTCAATTTCACTCAACACCCTTGGTTTTGTCTTCTGCACTCCCATATTCTTATTGGGCCTATTGGACTAATATTTTTTTATTGTCCTTGCTTTTATTCCTTTAGCTTTAGAATTTGTTTTATTATTGCTTGTTAATAAAGATAAAAATATAAAAATCTTAAAAAATAAAATCAATAAAAAGTATTTTGAAAAGGTTTAAGCGTGTGTGCGATCATTCGCATCAGCCTCGCGCTAAGACTTTTTCCCCTTTTATAAAATAACAAAAATATTTTAAAGGTTTAAGCATGTGTGCGATCATTCGCATCAGCCTCGTGCTAAGACCTTTTCTCCTTTTATAAAAATATCATAAAAATTGTTTTGAAGGTTTAAGCACGTGTGTGATCGCACGCATCGTCCTCGTGCTGAAACCTTTTCTTCCTTTTATAAAAATCAATCAAAATTGTTTTGAAGGTTTAAGCACGTGTGTGATCGCACGCATCGTCCTCGTGCTGAAACCTTTTCTTCCTTTTATAAAAATAATAAAAATTGTTTTGAAGGTTTAAGCACGTGTGTGATCGCACGCATCGTCCTCGTGCTGAGAACCTTTTCTTCCTTTTATAAAAATCAATCAAAATTGTTTTGAAGGTTTAAGCACGTGTGTGATCGCACGCATCGTCCTCGTGCTGAAACCTTTTCTCCCTTTTATAAAAATAAGAAAAATTGTTTTGAAGGTTTAAGCACGTGTGTGATCGCACGCATCGTCCTCGTGCTGAGAACCTTTTCTTTTTAACATAAAAATATCCAAAATATAAAACATCATTTTTCAAAACACAAACAGCCTTTCACAAAGAACTACGTAACCCTGATTTCTCATTCTGAATGAGAATACGTAGGAGCAAGGTCAATCCTTGTCGGGCCCAAAAAACTAAAAAATATTTTTGTTTCTTTATATTGTTGTTCTTGGGATAGTTAAACATTTTGCAAACCACATCTTTATTCGCGTATTTAATTAAAGGTACTGCCTTAGGACAGGCGTTGTAGGGTACTAACACCTTCTCTACACGTAACCGACTCCCGAACCCAATCTTTGGTTTTCGTGGACCGTGTCTTTTCTTTATGGTTTTTTTCATAGTTTTCCAGAATAAACTATGGTGGCGACTCCAAAACTCTTTTTTCTCAAACTAATTTCTCTTTTTGTATCGTCGTCGTCCCGTCGCGATTTTCGGTTGCAACACCTAACAATTAATGAAGTAAAGCATATATAATATAAATCAATTCAATACATGAGAGTTCAAAGGATTACATCGTTTTCCCAACAACAATGGAAGTTTAGTTCACCATAGACATGGTGAAACTAGATGAAAATATGGAAAAGAATGAAAGATAAAACCCTAAAAGTTGAAGATCGGAGCTTCCGCATCCAAAATCCGCCTCCAAGGGGTGAAAAGAGTGTTTCTGCGCTTCTTTTTGTCAAAAGATAGACACTCTAGGTCGTCCAAACCCTTATATAATTTATAAAAAATAGCAGAAAACTGGCCCAAAGCCCACGTCGTCAGCGCTCACCACTACAAATGGCGCTCAGCGGTAGGTGTGGCACTCAAATGACGTTCAACGGTGGCGCTCAGGCGCGAGACAGTAGAAGTTGGCACTTAGCGCCATAGAATGATGCTAAGCGCTGACTGCGGTTCTTTTATATCTACTTTTCCAACTTTTCCTGACTCGAACTCCTCGCTACTTCAACTTCTTCATCCAATTCATCTTAATTCCTGTCAAAACAAGGAAAACCAAGCAAAAAACCAATAATACCACCTTCAACTCTCTTATTCTCATAACTTAAGTAAAAACATGATTTCAAGCTAGTTTCTAAGTCATAAAGGGTGTTTTTAGTATCAAAATTAAGTATAAAATAACGATGCTTCAATCGTTATCAATAATAATAATATTTAATAATTCATGGTTTCTTTAATAAAATGACTTAAAAATTTATCCTTGGTGAATAATTGTTTGGAAGTAATATATATTCCAATTTAATAAATACTATACCCCAGTCAATAGCAATTTGAATAAAAAAAATTATATCATATTATAATTAAAAAAAATGACGTACAAAGTAATATAAAATGATGATATTTATTGTGTTTAGATGTTTACGTGGAATCATAATTATATTATAAAGACTAATTCTTCTCTTATGTTTCATCTATAACTAACTAATATATATCTTAACCCAAGAAAAAGTTTTAATTAGAGTTAAGAGTAGTTAAACACAAACTAAGTAATCATTACTTTCATCCCATAAATATTTTTATAAGATTAAGAACTCTCAGTTGAAATAGTAAGAAACACTTTTAAAGTAAGGATACAACTCAAATCACTTGAAAGAAAAATTCATTTTGTGAAGAATATTACACTGGTTAAACTCTATACTCGATTTACAAAATTCTTCAAGGAAGATGAGTTTATTAAGATCAACACTTGAATATGTTATTTTTTTTTCTTCTTGTTTAACATTTGTATCTTTTATATAATTGTTGAATTGATAATACTCGTTTTCCTTTTCCAAGACTCATAAAGCACAAAGGTAGAATATACATATCCTTATTTTAAATTAATTAAATATTACTAATATATTTGTATATTGGGTACTTTATTTTAAAACTTATAGAATTATAATATTTTCATCATCATCGAAAGAACATGTATCTTTTTTAATATTGATAATATCTTGTTTTTTATATGTAGAGAACAAGGGGAGAGACACACACACCTTCATTGATTGGGTATATTAACATGAATATGAATTCTTAATTGGTAGAGGAGGATGGGTATTAAACCCATACCCCATAAGTGGAAAATTAAATACTTTTAAAGAAAAATAATTATTTGATACATTTAAATTTTTTGCATTGATGTGACACTATTTTTATTCTTTTTGCTTTCTTTAAAAAAATACAAAAGTTTATATTTTTATGATATTTTACCTTTGTATTATATATCAAATGAATATAAAAATGTTACTTTACTCTTACTTAGTATATATAAGTTTATTTTCAATGTTTCCAAAACGAAAAATAAAAGGGTAAAAGAATCTCAAATAAATTGAACATGGGATAGGGTTTAGGCTGAAACTTCTGACATTAGAAAATCATTGGAAATAATGAGGAGCACATCTTAAAAGGAAATTAAACTGAAGAAAAAAAGAAGAATAGTTGAGGAATAATAAACCAACGATTACAGTGATAAGTATAATGAAGGTAAAGGTATAGTCCCTGCACTTTAGTGTCTTTTGAGGAGCAAAGCAGACATAATAAGGAGAAGCACAAGGATAAGCACAGCGACGAAGGACGCAACCACAGCTCCACTGGTTTGGGAACAAAAGTCTCCAAACTGGTTGCAGATGGCAAGCCAATTGGAGTCTTGATTGCCGTTGTGTGCCAAGTAAACAATTGCAGCTGCTGAAGCACCACTAGCAGTGGCCAAAGTCAGAAACACCTGCATTTTACAAATAAACAATTAAAGGTGAATATAGTAGTTTGTAATTATTATTAAGGTTGGTTTAGTGATGGATATCATAGTTAATTACTGTGTCTAGGATGATGAGGAAAAGCCTTGGTCCAGCTGCATGAGGGCGAATGATGGCTACGACTGAGAAGGGTAGTGACAGGACAAGATACCCAGCCACGAGTGACATTGTAATCACAAAAAACCTGTATTTTGGTAACCATTAACTAGATTGTTAAGAAAAGGCATAAATATGAGAAAAACCTGGATTACATACTGAAAAGTAGTGAAGCTGTCGTAACTAGCTTCAAACTGAAAGAACTGAGTGAAGAAAGGGAGTGTTTGATCACTTGTTCCCATAGTTGCTGCAGCACCAAGAGAAGCTGCTATGCCACCCAACCTTAGAATGAAGTCCATTATGGCTAACCCTTTCTTCCACCCTCCTGGCTTTGCAACTGCAACTGCTTTTCCTTTAGCAACATTGCTGGATTCTGGGACATCCACGGTCGTTGACATTTTTTTTTTCTTTTTTACTTTCAAACTCGAGGGAACCCTCTATCCTATATATATATATATATATGAATTACAAGACCCAGTGAGTGATGCAAATGGCTCCATGCCAATACCATATATATAGAGAGAATGGTCCACGTTCATATATATTTTATCCATGAGAGGAGTTGTTAAAACCATTTCCACTAAGAGAAATAGTTAGTGGAGATAGGTTTCAGAAAAATAATAATATTCTCCAACTATATCTTCCAACTTCTTTGCTTTTCGATCTATAAATATATATATAGTATCATAAGGATTTGTTTTATCAAAGTCGCCCATGAGGTCAGTACAGTAGACTTTTCTTCGCTCACCATCAAAGTATAATTCATGTTATTTAAATGCGACAAACAACAACAAAAAAATTGTGAAATACCTACGTAAGTTTATGTTCAAAATATAAATTTTGTTTATTCCTACATTTCACCAGTCAACCAAATCTCTCTCATGCAATGCAACAGGACACGAGGAATTAATCTCCATCATCACCCCTCGGTCCGAAGTGCCCAACTCTATTTTCTTCTTCCCCATACCAACACTTCCATATTACTATTTAAATATGTTTTAATGTATTTCTTAATCATAGTTTTTTATTTACAATTTGGAATTAGATACAATCAAATTTCATCAATATCAATGTTTTTAAAGTTTAGTTTTTGAATACAGTATATTCATTAACTATTTAGTTATAGAAATTCACGATTGTTTACTTTATATATATGACTTCTCATTTAGATATTTTATTTAAACCTATTTTATTTGACAAGTTGGTTGAACAAGTGGATTTGGTTTTTTTATGAATATGTATACGTTCTGGCTTATTTTATATGCTTTCATTTGGATGTGTTGTATTTTATGAAGGTGCTATACTAAATTGTATAGGTGTGGTGGTGGAAGGGTACATGATATATATGGGATAGATGATGTAGGTACGTGATATATCCTAGTAAAAGGAAGACATTATTGGGATGGTAGAATGCAATAAGAAGACAGACGATGGTGGATGTAACACAAGAAAATCAATATCAACATTAAAATCAACTCAAGTAAAACCGTTTCTATCTTCAGTCCAAGTCAATCTATCTCGATCTCATATTCATATCAACTAGTTTCGATTTTCAATCTATGTCAACATATCTTAAATTTCAGTCGATGCCGCCCCCTCCCAACCTTCTTCCTGAGTCAACCTATCTCAATATTAGGTTTGAGTTGACCTATCTCAATCTTCGACCTAAGCTAGTCAATCTGAATTTCATCTTGGGCAGGTCCATCTTGATATCGAGAAAGACTTAGTTGAATTTTGTCAAATTTCGTTTGAGAAAGACTTAGTCGAACGTTGACCGCTACAGACTCAGTCGAAGCTATCGGTCCAAATTAACTTGGTCGAAGCGGCCAAACTTTGGCAAGGAATGGTGATAACGGTCTAAAAATCGTTATTTTCATGCTTAAATTTGATATCAAAACACACCTTTTATGGCTTGGAATGAGCTTAGAATAAAGAAAAACACTTAGTTGAGTCACATGAGAGTTAAAAGTTGTTTTTAGAGATATTATGCTTGTTTTGCATTATTTTGTAGGGTTTTGATGAGAATTGAAGATGGAAGTGAAGTAGGAAGGACTTAGACTTAAGAAAGAAGGAGAAAAAGGAAGAAAAAAAACATCAATGCACCGCTCAGCGTCAAAATCCCAGCGCTGAGCGTCCAGGCGATTAAAGGTAAACCGCTGAGCGGTGATATTGACCGCTGAGCGGTGGCACAATTAAAGGGAAACCGCTAAGCGGTTAAATTTGACGTTGAGCGGTTGTTTGCTAGGCTTTGGCTGAAATTATGTTATTTTTATGCGTTATAAATAGCCCCAGTGCGATCTTCAGAGTATTCTTTTGGCAAGCAGAGAAGTCCAGAGCTCTTCTACATTCCTTGGAGACGGTTTCTTGGATGCTTAGGCTCCAATTTATCAAATCTAGGGTTTACTCTTTCATTCTTTCATTTAATTCCATCTAGTTTCACCATGTCCATGGTAAACTAAACCCTTTGTTGTTGGGGGACAATGTAATCTTTTGAAACTCTCTTATATTGAAATTCTTATTTTATTCATATGCTTATATTATCAATTGTTGGCTTTCTTATCTATGTTTAATGCTTTTATCATTTAACTCATTCAGTAAAAGATATTTGCCTTTGTCCATACGGGGACGTATGGGGAAGTCATGAACTGATAGGAAATTTCTTAATTAAGCAATACTTCCTAGGGATAGGAGTAGGACGATCAATTGTATTTTTCTTCTGTGATATAATGCATTGCTAATCATTTAGGGAGACTAAGGATAGTAAACTAGTCGTTAGTAATAGGCTCTTTTCGCCGAGGGATCGGGTTTAGGGTAGACTAAGAAAGTTTGCATGGCAATTAGATAATAAAGCGAATTTAATAAGAAAAGTAGATATAAGAGAGTGGATAAGATGAAATTGTAAACCCCAACAACTCCATTCATTCATATCTTTTCTTTACCAATTGAATCACTTGTATGTGCATGTTTTTTTTAGTTCTTTGCATTCAACCACAAGTATATTTCTTTTCAAGTCTTATAAGATTAATTTACATGAAAGAGAAGGCCTAAGAGTCCTTTGGGAGACAATACTCGAACTTACCGTTTGTATATTACTTAATAACAATCCGGTACACTTGCTGGAGACTTAACAAACGGCTCGACCAAATTAAGCAAAATTTTGGTCAACGTTGACTAGATGAAATTTGGCCAAATTTTAGTCAGAGTCGACTCGATCGAATTTAGCCAATTTTTTGTCGAGGTGAATTCGACTGAATGCTCACCCGAATTCAACCAAACATTTGTTGGGTCAAGTCGGGACCGATTAGACTGAAAATCGGTTGAATTTGGCCAGGGACAACTCCACCAAGTTCGCCCAAGTTTCAGTTAAGACCAACTCGGCCAAATTCAGATGAATTTCAACCATTGTTGACTAAGTCGAATTTTAGCCAGAGTCGTCTTAGTCAAAAGATGCAAAATTTTGATCAAGGCCACTTAGCTAAATTTAGAAAAATTTCATTTAGGGCCAACTTTGTCAAAGATCTACAAAATTTCGGTAGTGACCAACTCGACAAAATTCAACCAAATTTCGAACCAAGCCTAATTCTTCCAAATTTTGATCGGGGTCGACTCAGTCAAAGTCAGTCGAATTTCGATCACAATCGACTCAATCCAATTCTTCAAAATTTTGACCAAGTTGGCCGAATTCAGTCAAATTTTGGTCAGGCCAACTCAGCCGAAATTTTCTTAGGTTTTCTCAGTAGAATTCGGCCAAATTTCGATGGGGTTGACTCAACTCGCCTTCAACTTAGAGTGGCCCTTCTCAACCTTCAGTTCATAGCGATCCATCTCGTCCTTTGGCCTGAACCAGTCTATCTCAAACTTTTGCTCAAACTTACCTTGACAAATCCTTCTCGACGTTTGGCTTAAGTCGACCCTTCTCAACCTTCAACTTGGTTGGTCGACCTTTGGTATAGTCTAATTTATCTCAACATTCAACCTAGGTCAAGTAAACATTTAGATCAAGAATATAAATTAAAAATCTAAGTTTTCTATATTTAAAAATTGATATTAAAAGAATGAATATCCAATAAAATAAAATAAAATATAGATATATTAAAATCTAAATTTAATAAAATGAGTCTTAAATTAGTTGAATATTTAGTAAAATAGATTTTAAATAAATTGGGTTTTGTGGGGGCACCCCTAATCACAAAACATAAATCTTCTCTATATCTCAGAAAAAGCTAAAACCCTTCTAAAGCCCCTTCATCTTCGTGAAACTTTTCACCCCGGTTGTTCCAACCTATAGCTCGGCCTCCATTCAAGGTCTCACCTCCAATAAAAGCATCAACTCAATCTTGAAGAGCTGATAGTTGTGGTTTAGGGATCAACGAAGGCTTGGAGAAATGCGGGATTTGAATTCTTCTTAGAATATCCAAAATTGGTGAGAAAGTTTTGGAGGAATGCATAAGTTCAGAAGTATACCATCTCATCCTATGTTCTGGGTTGTGAAGACATGTTGAACCAAGTGGCTATTGTTGAAGCCATCGGTTGCAAGAGAATAAAGAATTGTTTCTATCTCGATTGGGAGTTGTGTATGTTGATACTATATGTTGGAGAAGCTGTTTTAAAGAGAGAATTTCTCTGAAGAGCTAGTGAGTCAGAAAGTTAAGTATAAGAAGTGCCAAAAAGCCAAGATTTTGCAACAAGTTTGCAACAAGGCTCTACTTCCTAAACAGTTCAAAGGACCATATCAATGAGTATGGGATTCATCTATCATGTTGACCGGAAAAGGAAATTATTTGCAACTTTTGATTTTCATTATGTTAAACTTTTAATGAAAAATGCAAAGGAGATGAAGACGAAGAAGATGTTGATGTCTTTAGACGTTTGGAAATAGAAACTTTGACATTTGTGTAGTTATTTTATCACTTCAACGATTTATGTTTTGTATATTTGTATAAAGTTATATTTTAATGAGTGACTAAACAGGTAGTTATTTTAAGTAAAGTATTAAGTTTAATAACTTTCATTTTGTTTAAATTGAATCTAAATAAAATATGTAATAAAGACTAAATTGAAAATATCTATATAAATAAAAGATATTCTATTAATATAATATATGTTAATTATCATTTTACTTTTGCCTTGATCCTAAATATGTTGTTAAAGAGAATAGTTTTCAGAGTCATTAAATTTAGCAGCAATAGTAGAATTTAGGTGTGCATGGCTGAGTGGATCGAGAGATTTTGACGGTAGTATATAATGAGATTTTTAAAACCTCGAGTCACTTTTCTTGCATGTACCCTTCTTCTCCAAAGTTCTGAACTTCCATTTTCTCCTCATTTTCTCTAAAATCCTTCTTCTTCTCTCTACAAATTCTTACTTTTTCTTCTTTCCATCATCATTCAGGCAACGTATGAGTGCTCCTGGCATCAAGGACTTTCATTTAAACCGATCAAGTTGCGGTTCTGAAGTGGTAAGTCCAACCTGGTCATCTTTTGTAGTCCATGCATTTTCTATTACATGCAAGCACTGTTTAGCTTACATGTGTTCATCAAACTTCTCCTCTGAATCTAGTTTCTGTTATTGATCCTATGATTGATTCTTTTTCATCAATCAGAAATCGTAGGCTATCTTAGGAGTTGCTTGGGATTTAAGCCAACGGTGGAAATAGAAATAATTAGGTTTCGAGGTAAGGGAAGCTTGTAATTTAATTATGATTTTCTGTTTTAGAATGGTTGGGTGTTTGAAATGATGTTATGTTTGGAGATTTGGTTGATATGAAATATTCACTGCATGTTTGTTTGTATGTGTTGGTGATTGATAAATGGTATGAACTGGGTAGAAATAAGGTTGATCTTAAGTCTGCAGTATTCTGCAAAATTCTTTAATGGTAGCCGAGATTCATTCGTGACCGTTCAGTTTTCCCTTAGTGCGTTCGGTCTTAATTGGATTCTCTTTCTGTAGAAAATCAGTTAATGACCGATCGGTTTCTCTTGGTGTGTTCGGTCTTGACTGGATTGTCCTTCTATAGGGAATTCTAGTTAATGACCGATCGGTCTTTTATTGGTATATTTGAAAATAAGCGTTCGGTCTAAGTATAGTTCTTATCTTTACTTAGTAGTTAGCCTAATTAAAGTACTCAATATAATTTAAGCCTTCTATACTATATTTATTCTCAGTTGTAATTAAGTATTTGATATTTTAGTGGTAGGACCTACTTATTCATGTTTGTATAAGTTTAGTAGTGCTCGTCTTAGACTAGCGCCCGGTCTTAGTAGTGTTCGATCTTGTACTAGCGCTCGGTTTCTTCATAGTATTCAGTCTGCTACTAGTATTATGTGTTAACAGTGTTCGTTCTCAATAAGTGGTGTTCGGCCTAAGCTTGTAGTGTTCGGTCTAAGCTCATAAGGTCCGATTAAAAGATTTTAGTATTATGTATTGTCTGATTATAGACGTTTTCTAGTGTTCGGCCCATCTTTTAGTTCGGTCTAGTAAGGGTCATTCGGTTATAGCCTTCGGGTAGCGAGAAAACGTTCATTCTCACAAAAAGTTGTCGGTTCAATTAAAGTGCTTAGCCTGGTAATAGCGTTCGGTCATGTTAACCTCCAAGAAGTGTTATTACGTTCGGTCTTGTTCATAAGTATGATGATATCTCTTCCAGTCTTGTTTGTGTTTGGGTTTTATTTTACTGTTCAGTTTGATTGTATTGATGGTTAAGTATGATGGTATTTAAAAATGACATAAATTAAATAGTATGGATATGAAAGAGTATTCCAAGGAGGAATATCTCATGGTTGGTTACTGAATTATAAAGTATGAATGTGGTCTAAGCTTAGCTGGCTTTTATCCTGATATTATGTGATTACTTATTCTCAAGTAGAGAGGAGTAACTCATGTGTGAGAATGACAGGAGGTCCTAGTCCATAAGGTTAACTTAGGCGAGGTATAACATACTAGCCTCGGGTGGTAGCTGTTGAGGGAATCCCAGCTACTACACCATCCGGGTGCACAAAAGTCGTAGCTACATAATTCATACAATCTGGATGAGTCAAGTTAGTAGTCAGTCATTGCATGTATATTCCTTTTGGTTATGTTTTGAAATATGTATGATTGTTGTATGGTATAAATAGATTTGTTATGTTATTATGATTAATTAAATTACATAAGCTTACCTTACTTCTTTGTCTTATCTATGTTGTCTGTTCGGTTATCCTTCCTGTTGCAATGATCATCCTGTGGATGAGACCAGAAGGGGATGAGTGCTCGCTGGAAGAAGCGTTGGTGGTAGAGACTCCTGAAGTATAGTTGTAGGATCGTTCGGTCAATATATAGTAATAGTATATATTTTGTATAACCGTTCGGTTTAAGCATAGTTTTGGAAACCGTTCAGCTTATTCTTACAATTTGTATCGAACTTATGATTCTGTAAAGTCTTAAATATTTGGGTATTTTAGATATCCAGAACTTGTGCTATAAATTCTTTAACTGTTAACTACTTTGATAGTATTAAGCTATATTTATTGGGATGTTACAATAGTGATATAAGAAAAATATCAAAATAAATAAAAATTAAGGTTAAATATGCTTTTGATTCCTTAAATTTTAATAAAAATTAAAAATAGTTTTTTCTAAAAAAACTTTGATCCAATTTAGTCTCTTAACTTTAAAAATGTATGAATTTAGTCTTTTTAGTTAAATTTTGTTATGTTCTTTTTATGTTTCAAATGTATTTGTATTTTGAAACATCAAATAAACCTAACAAAATATAATTAAAATGACTAAATCTATATAATTTTGAAAATAAAAATATAAATTGAATCAAAATTTTTAAAAAAATACTAATTTTAATTTTCACTTTAAGCTTAAAAACTATTTAAGGTAACTCTACTAATATAATGATTATAAGAATATCTTCTTTAATAATCTATTAATCAAACATTTGTTTCGAGATTCCTAAACAAATATTCTACGGTTACGGTGATAATATACTAAGTTTGCACAAAATGAAGTCCTTGAAAAAAGAAATGCAATTCTCATAAGCATTAGACGTACAGTTTTTTTTTTTAGTTCTTATAATCTTGCATAAAAATACATTATTTTCCATTTGTATTCTAAAAAATTTATCAAAAACGTAATTTCACTAATTTTTACACCTAGTGAGCAAATCCTGAACCTATATACATATATTAACATCTCTCCATAAATATAAAATTCAAGATCAAGTTGACAAACAGGCACAGTATAAATTAGTTCATATCTTACTAGGACAATACAAGGTACATACAATAGATAGTATAAGATACGTATAATAGTTAAGACAGGCTGTAAAACAGATACGGTCATAACTGTCTTTACCCTGAACCATAAAGCTTTAGTGTAAAAGCAACATCAAATGGTCATTGCCAAGAATTCAGCAGAACTTAAACTGTGCTCAAACCAATCTTGCATTCTGCAAAAGGCAACTAGCTTAGTAACGGTGAATGAGTTCCTTGTATGCATCCTTGTGCTTGGTGTAATGCTCAATTTCAGCCTGATAATATAAGTCACATTAAGCATCACATTTAGCACTTAGGTTATGAAAATCATAGAAATGAAATTAAGAGTTAGGACTAGCTTAAAACCTAAGCAGGTAAAGTCCTTACTTTAGATCTCTTAGATAAAAAGGCCTAAGAAAAAAATTTGATACTAATATATCTCTATTAAATTAATTATAAAATTATGTTTGAGAAAAAAATTTAATTAAATTATTATGAATAGTTATTAATTTTTTATAATAAAAAGGCTTATTCTTATGTTTGATTTATGCCTCTCAAAATTAAATTATGATATATTTTAACATAAATAGTTTTATTAGTAAATAAAAAAGTTTTAATCTTAAGATTGTTTTAAACATACCTTTCGAATTGCTTTTATGGCAGTTAGCAACTTCTCGCTGATAAATTCCTTAAGGAAGTCATCCTTATGGAGAGCATCCAAAGATTCAGAAAGAGATGCTGGCAATCTCTGAAGGGTTTCCGGGTTTGGATTTGTATCTGTTTCATACATCAAATGCGAGGTTTATATTGATATTTGCATACAGCAGCTGGAAAATGTAAGAACCCAGCGAAAATTTATGCAACCGTTATGCAGATTGGTAAAAGGAACATGAAAGAGAAAACGGGAAAAAAAGGCTGCAAATTTGGAATTGAACTTGATAGAAGTAAATAAAATTTAGCATCCACTGTGCTTCCTAGGATTCTTATGCAAAACTCCAACAAGTATTTCACTGCAACTGTATTATTTGATAAAAATGTTGGGAATAATCGTGTGACTAAGTCTCACAATTTGGAGAAATGACAAAATTAAACAACATATAAGAAAAAAAGACCCATAAATCTAATGTCTCGGAGTTTTTAGGTTAAAAATGGTATCAATCTCTTATCTAGATTTGATATATATAATCTTCCCTCATGAATATCCAAAAATAGACCCATTAGTGATATCAAAAGCCCCTGCTATTCCCAGGCTAACTATTTTAATATTTTGTGCAGCTCATGGTTGATTTAAACATTATAATCAAGGTTAAATGATCTTACCAACAGGTTCAGGAAGAGGAAGATGCCTTCGAAGTCCATCAATGCCAGCAGCAAGTATGGCAGCTAGGCCCAAGTATGGATTGGCAGAACCATCAAATGATTTCATCTCAAAGTTGGTGACTAGACCGTCGAGAGTTCCAGGTGGAGAAGAAGCTCGTAATGGAGCCTCCTTATTTTCGTTTCCCCAGAAAAGATACGCACCACTCCATGTGTTGGGTTGCAATCGATCATAACTGCCACGAATTCAGATAACAAAGAAACATTGCGGCATAATTCCAAAACTTGGTATTTGCAATTTAAAATAACGCTTGTTAGAGAGGGAAAAAAGAATCCTATCTTACTCATAACAACTTAAACTTTATCAACGCTGGCAATATAATGTCCTACAATAGCATCAGTTTCCGTCAAAACACAAAGAATAAGACCAACCTGTTAGGGAGTGGTGCTATAAATGCCAAGATTGAAGGAAGATGTTGTAGAATTCCTGCCATAAATTCTCTTCCCAAAGTTGAAATTCCATGCTTAGATGATGTACCAGATCCCATATATACATTTTGGTCATTCCGCCACAAGCTAAGATGAACATGCGATCCAGAACCCAAATCATCTAATGCATACCTAAACAATGTCATGATAAAACTTCCGTTACACCAACAAAAGTAATTTTAACGGTTTCATTAGATAGTTCATCAGCTGCAATTATGTTTAATTAACTAGTCTATACATACACTGTTAAATGTGCTTAGTTGTGTTTAATGTTTTGTTATAATTAATTGTGTTGGGGGATTACAAAAGTTAGGAGTGATTCTTAGTATTAATTATGTCTTGTAATAGAGTTCACTAATTATGTTTTGTTTGTAGTTGTGTTTAAGACTTGAAGCTGAAAGGCCATGAGTAAAGGTCTAAGTATTGATGTATTCTTCAAAAACTTGTGACAGCAAGTAATAACATTAGAGCATCTTTCCAGAAAGACTTGTTGTCAACATACACCGCTAGAGCATATATGACATGTAACTTTATGTTAGATTGTAAAAGAATGGACTTTTAATAATTTTATGATGAAAGAAATGATTGTATAAAAATTTACTGAAGTTATATATTTTAACATTTTAAACTCGATCGGGATATTAAGTGGTAGTAAGAGAAATGGTCCTGAAGTATAACTATTGTGTCTTGCTTAGATATTGTTAAGATAGCGTATATTCAAATCATGAGGATACTTTATCAACACAATAACACAATCAGGAATATTCTCCATAGAAAGCAGGGGCTCCTTTGAAAACATTATCGCCATACAATTGTGTCCATATGGTGTCAAATATGCTGGCACAGTCTTTAAAGCAGCTTTGAAATGCAACTTTGTTTCTCTGTCGTTCAAAAATCTGAAGACAAAGATATCATATAAAACTAAGACAAACTTTGCCACTTACTTTGGAATAAAAGTTGCTAGCAAGCCATGCTTTCTGGCAATTGCCCTAACAACTTCACGGGTGAAAATTAAGTTGTCTGCTGCTTTAGTGCAAATGGTATACTTCAAAACCACCTCAAACTGACCTTTTGCAGCTTCACCGTGTATCTACGATATTACAAGAAAAGGTTAAGCTTAAAAAGTGGGCTGCAGCTTGAAAAGAAGTATCAGACAATGTCTTAAAACATGCTATAAAGGATAATCCTTATGAGGACTTGGTCATGCTTAAACCCCCAAATTATTCATAATTGATGGGCTTTTCAGTGCTTACGTTCAGTTTCAAGAATATAGTGTTGTGGTAGTGTGCTGTTAATCACTCTATTACGCTGGTTACAGGGTGTATTAGGTTTACCTTAATCTGGTTTCATTTACGTAAAAGCAATCTTCAGAAGACAAGAATAGTACAAAGCCATATCATAAATCACTTATAATTGATCATGTTACCGTTCCTTTTACCTGTTCAACTGCAATTCCCAAGGAATGAAGAGAATCAACAACTTCATGAAGTACGGGAGAAGCAGCATCAAATGCTGATGTGGAGCAGTATGGACTCGAGTCAAATGGTACCCATTCCTCTTTACCTTCCCTGAATTTTTTTTTCACCACATTTTTAACAAATTGTCTGTAATTTGCATTATTCAGATCACAGAGATAACATTATATAACATACCTTTTTAGCATCTTTAAGAGAATAAATTCATTCTCAAATCCTGCAATCATATCCTGGAAGATGAAGCAGAAAAAGTTAAACATCCTATACTTCTCAACAGATAGGATGAACTCAACTTCGTACCAAGTCAAATTCATCTTTCAGGATTTTAGAAGCTCTTCTTAAGACATCTCTTGGACAATATTCCCAAGCTTCACCAGGTTTAACACACATATCAGCTAAAACCATCTCATCTTTTTTATTCCTATTCAAAAGAGAGATGCATTAGTTAACAAAATTGTATCTATCTTCTGAAGAATATATTTCTGAAAAAAAAAATAATAAAAAATAAAAAAAAAAACTACACCTTAAGATGATTTCCATTCTAGAAGACACTTGATCCATGCAATGATGCAATTACTATTTACTTAATAAACAAGGCAACAATTAAATACAAAATTTATTTAACAAAAAGATGAAAAGAAAAGAAATAAGAAAAACAAAACATGAGCAGTAAAAGAATTTCTGATATAAAATGAAATGAGAAAAAGACACGTGTAAAAGAAAAACTTAGTATAATAATCGAAAAATATCTGGTCACAGCTTCAATGTCATTAGATAACAAAATGCTAGTTGCCAATTGAAAGAGGGAAATTGGAAGGCTCATTGTTTTGAGTTCTTCATACAATTCATAAAGACTAAAAACGGTTACAATGTGCATAAACAAGTATATCTTACATTGACGAGGAGAGACTTTAAATGGAAACAAACAAGATATTTTCCTTTCAGCTTTTCCCTCGTTAATTAATTGGAGAACATTATATGTTTGATAACTTGAGAATCAATTGAAAAGGAAGTTTAATTTATGAAAAAGCTCATATCCTGTAAAGAAAAGCAGTACTTACCACGGAATTCTCCTTAGAGTAAACAAATCAGGCACTAATCTTGTTTCACCAACTGCAGTTAGACCAGACCCCTCTGCAGGTCCGTCCATATGAGAAGAGAATCCCATAACTGAAAACGCTAAACCAACCCCGTTCTTAACAACCACATCATTGAAACGCTTTTTAGGAACAGCCTGAAATAAAACACAACTCCATCTCAAGATGTAATTTTAAGAAAAGAATTCATAAACCAGCTGAACCGAACTTTTCCAGGCCTGTACTGTACAGCCAGAAGTTCAAGTGCCTAAAGACAAAAAATTTGCAAGCCCAGTATGTGCACAAGGAATGAGAGATGCAGCATTAGAACTTCCAAGAAAGTGATTCAGTATTCTGTATTTCAAGTTTTAGAACAAAAGGTGAAAGGACAGCAAAGTGTTAAACATTTAATGTGATTTCTAATTATATTTGCATTTGGAGATAATGTCTCAGTCAATTCAGTGGGGAGGGGGCATTTTCATTTTATTTTTCACTTGAGACATAAACCTGAACTCAGTCAACTTGTTTCTGACAATATCTCTAGAGATTGAAAATGTATCTAGCATCCAACATTATTTCTGACTTCTCTGTTCACTGTGTCAACAATAATGCAACTGAAACTTTTTCTTAGTGCAAAACGATAGCAAGTATTCTTTTCTAGAATAGATTTCATCTTTTTCTCTTGGCCCCACGATATCCAAGAAAAAACATGAAACTAAATATATACAATATGATTGGTGTGAGAACCATGCAATTTAGATTGATTCCAAATGTAAACAGAAAAAAGAATGGACCTACCATTTGAAAACTCAAAGTAAACATTTTTCTATAATTTCCTCCCAAGGTTAACAAAGAACAATGAAATAAAAAGAAAAAAGCCCTTGAGGGCGACTCACACGACATCTGTGCTGTCCAGCACCATCAACCCACATGATACGAACAAGTGAGACATCAATGTCTAAGTCACCACTCAAATTTTGGGACAAATTACTATGTGAATTGATAACACTGTTAGCTGGACTAATCTTGTAGAAATGAATTGCATTTCTTGCAAAGATGTCCTTTGCAGCTTCCACAGCTTCAGGAACTGAGAGATCACCATCAATGCATGCATCACGTAGAACAGAGAAAACAACTTCACGAGACTTCTTTGCACCTGTAAAGAAAAACTCAGCTTTAACCAGTAATATTTACACCATGAGTTAAAAAATTTCAAAATCAGCAAAAGCCACAAAGAGATAATGTTGCTCTCATTTTTCATAGACAAGAAATTCAAGCATTAAGTCATGACATCAAGTTGTGCATCACATTCTAATCCTAAGGGTTCAAAAGAAGTTATGAGCTAATTCAACTTATGAGCCTTTGAAGTTAGTACATTACATGCACCTTGGGAGTTTCCAGCATTAGCATTGTTAAAAATTGGACACATTCCTTGTATTCTTTCTGTTAAATAATACAAGAGGAGGTTATACAGTGTTTATGGTGTCGATTGTGTGTGTTAGTGTGGGTTTCCCTTAAGTTTCTTGATCAAAAACCTATCAAATTGGTCCAAGTTGCCGGATCAAGAGGAGCGTGTGACGGTGATGGAGAGCAATACGGAGGGAAGATTGGAGAATCTTGAGATCACGGTGGAGGGAATAAAGGCGGAGACCACTGCGATACGACAGCAAATGATGAGGCTGATGGGAGGAGGGCCGAACAATCACGATGGAGGCTCTGAAGGGGTAGCAGTTCGGTGAATGATAATCACGAGAGACGCGATAACATGGGATACAGCAGAATTGGCGGAAAAAAGTGGACCTACCGTCGTTCGAAGGGCTGGAGCCTCACAGTTGGATTAGTAGAGCGGAACGTTTCTTTGACATTCAGAAAGTGGCGGAGGAGGACAAGGTAGTGAGTTATTGGTTCAAGTTCTGGAAAGAAAAAGCCAAGAACCGTTCTTGGTCTGGCTTGAAAGCTGGGTTGATCAATTGTTTTGGAGGAGGATTTCGAGGAATTGTATACGAGCAGCTGGCGACGCTGAGACAAGACGGAACGACGAAGGAATTTGTTAGGAGTTCCGAGATATTGCTGGGTCAGACCCAGGGCTTGTCGGAGGAGCTGGCATTGGGGTTTTTCTTGGCTGAGCTATGGGAAGATATTAAGGGGCAAGTCCGCATCCAAGATCCTTAAGAATTGATGGTTGCGATGAGGATCCCGAGAGATGTCGAAGACACGATGTTCAGAGCACGAGGGGGAGTCTGGAACGGCTTTAAGGTAAACCCAGTGATAAAACGAAGGCGGTTTTGGAGTGGGAATAGCCGAAAAACCTGAAGGCCTTGAGGGGCTTCCTGGGTTTGATAGGGTATTATAGACGTTTCGTGGCTGGGTATGGTAAATTGGCAAAACCATTGACGAAGTTATTGAAAAAGGATAAGTTTGAGTGGTCGGAGCATGCATGAACAGCCATGGCTAACTTAAAAGCTGCGGTAACCTCTGCTCTAGTGTTAACATTGCCTGATTTCAATCAGGCATTTCACATAAAATGTGACGCCTCAGATGGAGGGGTGGGGGCAGTGTTAACTCAGAATAAAAAAACCCATCGCTTTTTACAGTAAGACATTGTCTGAGAGTTCCCTGAGTAAATCTATTTACGAAAAGGAGTTGATGGCCTTGGTTTTGGCCATCCAGCATTGGAGGCCGTACTTAGTGGGGAGAAGATTCATCATGCACACGGACCAGCGTAGTCTGAAGTACCTAATGGAGCAAAGGATCACCACCCAAAGCCAACAAAACTGGTTGGCAAAGCTCATGGGCTATGACTTCGAAATAGTCTATAAGAAGGGAAGCACCAACAGGGCGGTTGATGCCCTCTCGAGAAAAGAAGAAGGAGACGTGGGGGGAATGGAGCTGCAGGTCATATATCCAGGCCATTCTGGTAGGACTTTCAAGAGGTTCTGAGAGAGGTAGAGGAGGACGAAGTTTTAAAAAAATTGATCGCTGATGTGAAGAGGGATCCCAATTGTCATAAGGCAATATACCTTGGAGAACGATAGAATACACTACAAAGGTAGAATGGTGATATCGGCCACCTCTGCGTGGATTCCAAAATTGTTGGCTGAATTTCATGTGACCAAAACCTTGTACTGGGTAGGGATGAAGAAGACAATTACGGAGTTCGTTGTAGGGTGCATGGTGTGTCAGGAGCACAAATACCTAGCTGTGTCTTCGTTGTAGGGTGCGTGGTGTGTCAGCAGCACAAATACCTGGCTGCGTCCCTCCAGGGGCTATTACAACCCTTACCAATACCCCAAGTGGTGTGGGAGGAGATAAGCTTGGACTTCATAGTGAAGCTGCCCAAGTCGCAGGGGCATAATGCAATCTTAGTAGTGGTAGATAGGCTGAGTAAATACGCCCATTTCATAGGAAGAAGTTTAAAAATAATAGTAGTTAGTCGTTACATAGGGACTAAGACTTTCTGAAAAAGTCTATGTATATTTTCCTTGGGTGTGGCCAACCTAAATGTAGAAATTTTAAGAGTCAGCAAAGGAAACTGCATATATTATGGGACAAATAGAGTAAGACTTAAATACCACAACAAAGCATTTAAGTATAATATTTATATTAGGTGTAATAGTATATTAACCAACCTAAGTAAAATGTTTCAGGAAATGCATAGCCATCAGTACTGAACATCACCTGCATTGCAAAGTTTATTCTCGTGAGACATCAAATGCCGTGGCCAGAAAGTCATTATCTTGTGATTTACATGTTTCATTGGATAACCCAATTCAAGAAGACTCTAATTTCATTATAAAACTCTTATTCCTTTGCAATCTACACATAACATTCAATTTATTTTGTTATAGTCACCTTATTTATTGGAGCCAATTCTAATAGCTCTTTCATTGAAGAAATCATCCCATGTACACTCAACTTTGGAATTGCCAGCCCAAAATCAAGATAGACCTGAAAGAGAAGATTGTGCTACATGCCAGTTATCCAGTAACTCAAACATACTAATACCAAGCCATTGATTGAGTTGTAAAATGTTTGCCTGTGAGTAAACAGAGGCTAGATATGACGCTTCCCTTGAGAATGGATAGGATGCATGCAAAAACACAATCCGAGACTTCGAATATCTCTTGTCCTCAAGAACTGCACGTAGATGAAGAGGATTGGAGAGTCGCAGATCCAAATCTTTATCCCCAAACCTATCGAACAAAAGAACAAATTAGTATCCTAAAGCTGGGAATACGAAAAGGAAATGTATCTTTGACATTTAGGAGAAGTGTGGTAGATCCTATAAGTGGACAATGCAAACTAATTTCACCTAACTAACATCAATGATGTTTTGAGACCAAAATGTAAGATAGTCACAGCTCAATATGCTTTGTTGTTCAAGTAACCTTACTAATAAGGTTCTGTTAAGCACATAGAAATCAAAGTATTTCAATTAATGCTAGCTGAGTAATTTTTTGAAATTCCAAAATATATTTCCCCCAAAATACTCGGATATCATTATATGTAAAAGTATCAAACAATTTAAAACTATCCATTACCCCGTGTGTATCTGCATTGGCAGGTCATAGGATTGAGCAACTTCCAAACTTCGTAAGAAGATGTAGTCAATAAGATTTTTGTTTGCAATACGGACAGGCTTCCCAGCTGAAAGTAAAGAAAGATGAGAAAGAATATCCTGAAACAGATTATATTAAAATAAACCTGCACACTATACTCACCAATCAATGTTTGCCTTAGTCCCTCCTCAGCATCGTTATTAGTAACATTAGTGTTGATTTCTAAGCCACTGCGGTATGCAGCTATGCTTTTCAATCCAAAGATCTCACCAGCAACTGTAACAGCGTCGCTAAGGAATATGGCTAAAATATTATATTCTAATACAGCTAAAGAAGAATTGCTGCATGTGTGTGGAGGGAAATAGAGAGAAAAACATATAAAGGATATGATTTCAACTTTGAAAGAAATGCTTTAGTAAATGAATCCACAGTCCAAGAAGATCCATCGGGCAGGCCCTTCAACATAATATTTATATATAAGATAATATAACAAGAAGGTGAATGAGAACGACCGAGAGGTAGAACATAAATAAGACTGAAAATTGACAGATGCAATTAAACAGGAGTTTGCAAAATATACAGTTGAACAATTATATATTCCTAACAACCAGCACTGGCCTTGATTCACAGCTTTCTGATGAGAATAATTTCCCAAATAAAATTTAATTTCTTCACATTTGCTAAATTCACTTTTAGACTCAACTGCCACATAATAGTCTCCACTTCGGGTTGAGAAAATGATGAACTGATGGAAATTGGAAGGAGATGTCTGGAAATCATAATAAGAAAAAGCACCAAAACTAAGTATGACACCGAAGTTTCTGTACGACCTTCACGTGCATTAACAAGAAATAGTTATAAGGATCAAGCATAGTAGAGAATCCATCTTCTATTGATCAATTCTGGTTCTGGCGGAAAGCAAAAAACTTTCTGGCCTGCTATCATGATGGGGTGTCTTGGACATTTCAGCATCCCATAGACTAAGGATCAAAATTCCCTTGTTTTTCAAGTCAAATACTATAGGATCTTAAAATGTTGGGAAAAAAAATCACTTATTAGTTTCTTCCTTCGTTTTCTCCCTTGAAGAGCATATGTGTAAGTAGATGTTTAACACTCAAAATTCAAAAAATCCGAACTGAAGATGTGATATAAAGTTGATTAAATTATAATTGAATTGGAAATGAATTTGGATTGTCTGTTGGGTTTTTCTATGTTGTTCCTCTGTTATACCTTCAAAATATATTGATGGATACTAATTTTGATGTTTTAAAATATATTAAAAAGAATTTTAATATTACCAATATAGTGTTTTTTTAATGTTCAGCAGAAGACAACACCAAAAAATTCAGTAGAGAATTGGGCTCAAATCTCCTTTCAAACAAAGAATAAGGAATCTCTAGACTTTTCTCTGATAAGTTATGCATAACGTAATTTGCCAAAACAATTTAAGAAGTTCTATAAATAGCTAAACAGATGAAGCCTTTGAAATGGATGCACATATTGTGAAAGTCCACATGCAAACTACTGGTCCAGAATGAACCCTGCAAAACACAACGTATTTCTCCTCATTTCGAGACTTCTGTTTTTTTTTTCCTTAATTCTATAAAATGCTTGCACAGAAAGGAAGTAACACAGATGTCTGAAAATTTGAAGGCCTAACCCTCTAACTTCAACAGGTCTTTAGTGCATAAATAATGACGTGGAAATAAACAGTAACATTAAACGAATACCATAGTAGGATTTTTAGTCCCCAAGAAATACTGTAATGAAATTTTACCGAAGATACCTAATAATCATGATAATGCAAATTAAAAGTGATTTTGTGCTCGTATCTCACCTCATCGAGGATTTCCTCGGCCAATCGTTCAATTCTTAAGATTCTACCAACAAAAGGTATAAAACTCTTGTGCCATTCTACATCATGCTTTTTGTCCAATTGTAAGCCATCATCAATAAGTATGGCAGCGATTCTTGCAGCTTTAAAGCATGATGAGCTGATGGATTGCAATCCAGATACTCTACGGTATTCTTCAACACCTTGCAAGGATATCTCACATCTATACAGCTCAGCAATGTCTCTTAAATTTCTCTGTTATATTAACATGACAAAATAAGCTGTTACAATAAGATTCAAGCCAGACTGAGAATAAAGTTCCTCAAATAAATTCTTTTATCATATTTTAGCAAATTTAAGTTGAAGAGTAAAGTAATGCACAAGTGCTGAAATCCCCATCAAATTCACCGACACTCTGAAGCAAGGAAACAGCACCTTGACTCGTGTAAGCACCTTGAATTGCTTACACATTTGAAGAACTATATAAAACAGTAAGCAGAAAATGACTTTTTTATGCATAGCTCTCTGTATGAACAGAAAGCTGAGAAAGTATTAATCTAATTTGATTTCCTTCCCTTACTTCAAAATTATTATCACTAAATAAATGTTAATCTCTGTTAATATAATCTAAGCATTGATTATTTCATGTGTTCAGTACAGCGACAGCAGAATGTAATCCAACCAAAGAATTAGTAAACTGCCAAAACCAAAACCCATTATAATTAATCAAATGCAATATTAGTTAGAGGTGTCCTCTAAGACCTTTCTTGTCCGTTTGTTGGAAATCCAGCATCAACTAAAAATAAGACTAATTTACAAGATATATATACAAACCTCACCTTATAGCTAGTTTTGTAATATCGGCTTAAAATCTATTTCTTACGAGAGTCATGCAGTGATGGGTTAGCTAACAATGCAAATTTCTTAAAAACAGATTTTGTAAGGTGAAGTGAAGCTTAAAATTTACTTTTTAATGTAGTCAAAATAATTGAAAAACACAAACTCAGAGGTGAGTTTCTTTAAACGAGGACTATAACTCATAATTTAGCAACTTCCAATAAAATCTCAGCTCATAATATATAGTACAATAATAAAGATACACCGGTGTATTACAGTATTGCGAATTCTGCAACAAATACGCAGTTGACAACCTAGTCAAGAGTCACAGAAGACACACCCATTAGTTCAGACTAGTTGACATTTTATAGATAGAAGCATGAATCGACATCGCTCAAAGTTTGCGACACATAGCAATTAAATATAATTTGAAGTGCAAAAGAAATGTTGTTGGAACACAGCAATAGAAGGTTGATGAAAGAAAGTCGGAGAGTAAATTTGTAAAGGCGAAGTTACCTTGAAAGAAAGAGAGTTGGGTGAGAAAGTTAGCGCTTGACCATTGGCCTCAGAAAAGGCGTGGATGAAGGAAAGGTTGGAGTGAAGAGAAACTATATTGTGAGCGTGAGCGTCCACTATTTCCACCTCCTCCACTGCTTTTCTCAACTCACTCGTATCCATTTTCTCTGTTTTTCAATGTCAACACTGCTTCTCAGTTCAGAACTCCCTGGTTAGAACCATATGCAACTATTGTATATAAAAAACATTGGACTTTGGGGGAGACAGATATATATTATATATAATATATAATAATAGCATTAAGGGAGAAAAAGATTTTTATTATTGTAAACAATATATTTTTTAAACACCTAAATTTTTTATACTTTTATAACTATTATGTCTCAAATGAATATGTAAAATGTCTCATGATACGATTATATTGTAAGTCATATACTTCTTTTAAACTTATTATTATTTCCTTAAAAGTATATTATTTTTGTAATAAGAATATGAATAAACACCACCATATATGTTTCCGAGGGTGACATAACCTTAATAAAAGGAAGTAACCTTTCTTAATTTACTTTTCGAAAAACATATTTATAAACCATAAGAAAAATAATACTAGAAACATTTCCTTTCCGTTATAAATTTTTAACGGATTTTAATTGATAATAAAAGTATAAAGATGGTGTATAAAATAAATCTAAGATAATAAAATGTGTGAATAAAATTAAATGATAAAACTAGTAAAAGTTGAAAATCTATAAAGTGAAATACTTACAAAATATAAAATATAAAAGTTAAATATGATTTTAGTATTTAAATTTACATGTAAAATTAAATACTTGTTTTAATTCAGAGAAATCAGTTTTTTATATTTAACGTATTTTTACTAACATTTGAATTTAAACGTGTTATATATACAAATAATTCACATATTAATTTAAAATATAATTTAACATGTCAAAGAAATTTTGCGTAAGTAAAATAATGAAAGATTTCAATTTTGCATAAATAAATGTTGTACAATAATATATATATATATATATATATATATATATATATAATCCTTATGGGCCAGATTTATATTGTAGCTCCATTTTTTTATAATAAAAATTATTATTATTGTTTCAAAATTTATACTTTTATAACTTTATTAATTGATAATATAAAAGAAGTATATATGTTGACAGTACATAAGAAATCAACTTTTTCTAAGAATTAAAATATTAAAAATATTTAAGAATTTAAATACATATTTATAATTACTAAACTTATTTAAATTTAAAATATGACATGCATAATTTTCTGAGATAGTAAATAAAACATTAATATTTTTTGAATAATTAATGTCACTGGATACCATCCTACACAGACTGCAGTACTTTCCTGTCAAGATGTTACACTATTTTCTTTTCTTCACCTAACTTTTTATTGTGTTACGTAAGTGTAATAAGTTCTCTTCCTATAACTTTTCCTCAAATTCAAAAACTTATACAAAGTGTGTATATTGCTAGGTGGAGATTTGCTTTGGCTATCCATTTTCCACTCCTTTAAAATATTATTAGAACTGCTTGAGTACTTTGTATGAAAAATATATGTAAATTATTTTATATCTAGTTATTAAGTATTTCTTGTTACTTTTTACTCTTATATTATTTTATTTTAAATAAAATTATTTAAAACATAAATTTAAATGATCTTAAATATAATTTAAACAAAAATATTCTTTAAAATATCTGCTATGAATGTTTTTCATCCTACTTATTAAGTCAAACGGCTTGCAAACTAAATATAGAAAAACCTTTTGACGATTTCAATTAACGCACCTTTTCAACATTTCTGAATTTAACTAATGTATTTATATGTTTTGTAGAGACATTTAAAACTGTCAGGCCAACCGCGACGTTACGGTGCTGGCAAAGAGATCATTTGGTTGAATCTATCATGCTTAGTTATTTAGTCAACTAATTTAGTCTAATTTATTTATTAGTAAGTTAAAAGATTTTGAATCTAGTCCCACTTATCCTTAATTGGTTAATTAACGGATTGATTGACTAAATTATAATTTTTTTTAATTTTAAAAAAGCTAATATTTTTTAATTTAAAAATAAATAATTTTTTTTCTAACATGAAATCTAAATAAATTTTAGTTTAAAATGATATTAAATTCTAAAAACAAATAAAAATTCAAAATATACAATATAATTTGAAATCATATTAAACTTCAAATATAATCCAAAATCAAACTTAAAAAGCAAAATGAAGTATCCAATATTATAAGTTTTGTGTCACTTATCTATCTATAAGATTAGATGGATAAATCCACAATAGTTTGCCCTCTTGAATAATTTTCTTTATCATCATCTATAATACAATAAAAGAGTATTAACTAATAATATTAAAACACAAAGTAATAATTAGGTGGATTAATGAGCCAACCCGACTCACCATAGTTCAACCCGGATGAATCAGGTTCAAAATTAACCCAATCAAAATTATAATTTTTTTTTCAATCCAACCTTATCTGAACTCGTAATGGTCAAGTTATCTCAGGAATTGCAATCCATTTTGACAACACTAGCACTAGCTAATAAAAAGAGATTTTATGATAAACAAAATTGTGAAATAATTACTGTAATTTAGTATGAAATGTAACACCCCATTTTGAGATGTCATGATAATTTTTTTTTTGAAACATAACATTTCCATAAAACTTTCCTTTAAGATCATCAAACTTTATTCAATTAAAAATGTGGAAGCAAATCGTAACTTTAAACCTCTTCCGTTCAAAACGTGTTACCAATGAGAAACATTGATGCTTTGAAGTGATTTTGATGATGATGCACTTGAAGACTTGAAGACTTGAAGAATCCAATATTAAATGTTAAAAGCATTTGTATAGGAGTTATTTTTCAAATTGTAAACACTTAGAAGTTTCATAACTTAGTGATTTCTTATGGCAATAATCGATTATCATAGGGGATAATCGATTATCTCATGCAAAAATAAAAAAGGTTTGTCGCGACAATAATCGATTATCACGTTTTCCAAAACCCATAACGGTTTGAAATAATTGATTATCACTTATGACAATCAATTATGACTGACAGTTGGGAGCCGTCTTTTCATTTTCTGACCCGTGGCTTATATATAGAACCCTTTTAAACCTTTTAAAGGTTACAAAAACTTTTTGAGAGCATAGAAACTGTTATGAGGAAGTTCTCAAGTTTGAGTCTTAGCTTAATCTAGTCTTGTGAAAGGAGAAGTTTGCTTTTAGTGTGTCTAAAGGTGCAAGCGGTTCTCTGTAAGGTGTTTTCTAATCTTATTGTTCAATCATTCTCATTATTTCATCACTCTCATTATAATCTGAAATTGTTTTCTAGTGAAAAAAGTTAATCACTCTTTTATAGTGATTAACGACTGAACGTAAAATCTTTTGATTCGTACCAGAATAAAGTTTTGTTGAATCTATTATGCTTAGATATTTAGTGAACTAATTTAGTCTAATTTATTTATTAGTGAGTTAAAAGATTTTGAATTTAGTCTGACTTATCACTAATTAACTAATTAGTGAATTAATGGATTGATTGATTTAATTATAATTGTTTTTTATTTTAAAAAAATAATATTTTTTTCTAACATAAATCTAAATAAATTTTAGTATAAAATGATATTAAATTCTAAAAGCAAATCAAAATCCAAAATATACAATATAATATAAAATCATCTTAAACTTCAAATATAATCTAAAACTAAACATAAAAAACAAAACAAATAAGTATCTAATATTGATAATTTTTGTGTCACTTATCCATCTATAAGATTAGATGGATAAATCCACAATAGTTTGTTCTCTTAAGGCATATTCTTCTTTATCATCATCTATAATACAATAAAAAAGAGTATTAATCAATAATATTAAAACACAAAGTAATAATTAGGTGGGTTGATGAGCCAACCTGACTCACCATAGTTCAACCCGAATGAATCAGGTTCAAAATTAACCTGTATCAAAATTTTAAATGTTTTTTTTCAATCCAACCTTATCTGAACTTGTAGTGGTCAAGTTGTCTCACGGATTGCAATCCGTTTTGACAACACTAGCACTAGCTAGTAAAAAAGAGATTTTATGATAAAAAAAATTGTGAAATAATTAACATAATTGAGTATGAAATGTAATACCCTGATTTTTGAAATGTCACGGTAATTTTTTTTTTCAAAACATATTTCCATAAAACATTCATTTAACAACATCAAACTTTATTCAATTAAAAATGCGGAAGCAAATCGTAACTTTAAACCTCGTCCGTTCAGAACGAAAATCTCAACTTAACTTTTTTATAATAAAAATATTGAGTCTGAAAAGCTTTTAAATAAAAAATAAATAATCAACCCAAAATAAAAGATCTCAACTTTCGTCAGCTACTTCTATTCGATTTTATCTGCAATGACATCTACTCAATGACAAGTACGATTATCATATGTGGAAACCACATCCACAACATGCAAGGATGAGCAACCAGGAATATCAAAACATACAATATACAATAATCATTTTAAACACATAATAGTTTAATCATAAACATATTTCATCACAACATTAACAACACAACCACATCATCCATGAATCAATTCACAACGAATCACACGGCACCCCCTTCCCGTATCAACAGCCAAAGAGAACCTCTTTCCCGTATAACATGGTGATCGAGGCCGTACCCGAATAAAATTAATATGCAATTAAGTACAGTATAAACTAGGAAGTGACTCATAGGTCATCTCTTAAGGACCAAATGTGATTTAGAAAATAGTTCAAACACGTAGTAAGGGGTTTGTGGATAGTTTACGACTTGTAATAAACAACTAAAACACTAATTAAAGACAGGTTGGTCATTAGTTCAGTTACAATGCTTCCAATCCTTTATTAGCAATAAATTGTTCGGTCCTCTCACCCTTAGTCCAATAGAATTAATCAACTAAGCAAAGATTAATCTCATTTTCATAAAAATGAATTAACCAAATCCATTGCACCTTGTTTAATCAATTTTGCACCGAACAAATTAATTAACTTAACGATAATAAACCCAAATTAGACCATTAAGTGTGTCCTAATCATAATGGTGAGGTGACACATGTGCGGTGGGTCACTGATAACGGTTGAAAAACCATTAATTTTATACTTAATTTTGACACTAAATACACCCTTTATGACTTAGAAACTAGCTTGAAATTATACATTTTTCTTAAGTTAAGGAATAAGAGAGTTGAAGGCAGTATTATTGGTATTGTGCTTGGTTTTCATTGTTTTGGCAGGAATTAGCATGAATTGGATGAAGGAAGCTGAAGTAGTAAGGAGTTGGACTCAAGAGAAGAAGGAAAAATGCTTAAAAGAGGAATCGCAGGCAACGCTGAGCGCAATTCCACCACTGGGCACCAGCCTCGTGGAGGAGTTCTCTGGACAACGCTTAAGCGCCAACGCTGAGGGGAAAATCAAGTGTCGTAGCCACCGCTGAGCGCCAGCCTCTTCAGTGAGTTTACTGTCACGCGCCTGGGCGTCAATGCTGAGCGACAATTATGAGTACCGCGCCTACCGCTGAGCGGTAATCCAGTGCTGAGCGCCAGTCTCTTGGGCCTGGGCCAGTTTTTGCTGATTTTTTTGAACTATATATTGATTTGCACGACCCAAAGAGGGTATCTTTTGGCAGAAGGAGACATAGAAACACTCTTTTCACCCCTTGGAGGTGGATTTTGGATGCGGAAGCTCCAATCTACAATTTCTAGGGTTTTATCTTTCATTCTTTCATTATTTTCATCTAGTTTCACCATGTCTATGGTGAACTAAACCTCCATTGTTGTTGGGGAAACGATGTAATCTTTTGAAACTCTCATGTATTGAATTGATTCGTTATAATATATGCTTTACTTCATTAATTGTTAAGGTTTTTCCTCTATACTCTATGCATCCTTTGTTTAACTCATTCAATTGCATGATCATTGATTTTGTCAATATGGACACATACGGGGAAATCTAGACATGGGGAAATTCTCTCGGGAGCAATATTACCTAGACATAGGGATAGGAGGACCGATTGCCTTTAAGCTTCTGTGCAAATGTAATGCATGATCAATTGCTAGGGAGACAAGACATTGTAAACTAGTAATTAGGAGTAGGCTCTCTTCACCGAGACATCGGGTTTATGGTAAATTAGAAAGTGGCATTGACATTAATAAAGGAGTAGAATTCGTAAATACATGAGAGTGGATAGGATAAGTCGTAAACCCCAACAACATAATCCATCCATATATCATTCACCTGCATATTTTCTTGGTCAATTGATTAACCTTTGCATGCATGTTTATTTTCTGTTTTGCATTCTAAACCTAATTTTCGTGTATCAAGTCTTAAATAATCAACAAATCACATGACAGTCTAAGCCAATAAGTCTCTAGGGAAAACGATACTTGGTCTTACAATTTATATTACTTGATACGATTCGGTACAGTTGTCAGAGTATTAACAAGTTTTTGTCACCGTTGTCGAGGACTCTTGATTTAACTATTCTATTCGTGTGATTATTGATTAACTTTGACTTGATTTTTTTTATTTTTTGTTCTAACAATTGCTTTCTAGGGTTTTTTTTTTCTTGTGTATGCAGGATACAATTTGGACTAGGAGCAAGAAAACTTCAGAACCTCTTCTTGAAGGCTGGAGTGAAACTCGAAGGAGAAGGAGGATTCAAACATCTAGAGAATTGTTTCCTTCTCCTGAGAGACTTTTACAACCCTCACCGCAAGAATTTGACCAGAGCACAGAGGAGATGGCTGATGAGAATACTAGAAGACGTACTCTGGTGGATCACACCACTGTTGTTGGGCCTCATCACTTTAATAGCATTGCAAGGCCGATGGTCAATGCACTAAACATGGAGGTGAAACCGACATTGATACAATTGGTGAGAGCAACCAATTCAATGAACTGTCTCATGAAAGTCCATATGAACATCTGACCACATTCAACGAGATTTGCAACACTATAAAGATCGATTGTGTGCCGGATGAGGCGATAAAACTTAGCTCGTTTCCTTTCTCATTAGGAGGCAATGTTAAGCTATGGTTGAACTCTTTCTTGGAGGATAGCTTTACTGACTAGGAGGCCGTGGTGTCTAAATTTCTGAACAAATACTTCCCATAGTCCAAAATCAACAAAGGTAAACATGAAATTTCTTCTTTCAGGCAAGGCATGGAAGAAACCCTAGGCTAGGCATGTGACAGATACAAAAGCTTGCTAAGGAAGACACTCATGCACGATTTTGATGAAGTCTCAATAGTCCTATTGTTCCTTGGAGATCTTGGCTCTCAAACAAAGCTTATGTTAGATGCCTCGGTTGGAGGTAACATCAAGTGCAAGATTGCAGAGGAAGCTTATGAATTGATAGAAAATATGGTTGCTAATGATAATGAGATGCATAGTGAAAGAGGAGCTCTACTTCAACAAAAGGGAGTTCTACAATTACCAACTCAAGATGCCTTGCGTGCACAGGACAAGCTTATAACTGAACAGCTGTAGAATTTGACAAAGACACTCGCTCAGTTGCCTAAGGAGCTAAAGAACGTTTCACAGGTGCAACAACAACTCTATGACCAATGTGGTGGTGACCATATCAATGGTCAATGTGCTTATCTAGAGGAGGCCCAAGAAGAAGTCAACTACATGGGCAATCAATTCCAATTCCGCCAAGCTAATTTCAACCAAGGGTGAAAACCTCACCCAAGCATGGGTCAAGGTCAGAATGGACAAGCTGGACAAGTAGGAGGCCAATTTAATGGACCACAACAACAATCACCACTATGACAACATATATTTGCTTTGAATGACAAAACCAGCAGGTTGGAAGAGATGTTCCAACAATTTTTGAAGGTGCATAAGTCCACCATGAAGAGCAATGAAGCTACATTCAGATATCTGGAGATGCGAATTGGCCAACTGGCCAAGAGGATGGAGGACAAAGTAGAAAATCAGTTTGGGGCTAATACTGAGGTTAACCCTAAGGAAGATTGTAAGGTTGTAGTGAGTGTTGTTGAGTGAGGAAGAAAAGAGTGAGCGGAATAAGAAAAGAGAGGATGAAGAAAGTAAGAGGAGAGAAAAAGAGAGAATTGAGGGAGAGAAAAAGAAAGAAGAGGTAGATGAGAGAAAAAAAGAAAAAGAGTTTGAAAAACCCCTTCCTTATCCAAAGACTTATTCGAGGAAAGAGAAAGAAAAATAGCTTAAGCGGTTCATGGAGATCTTTAAGAAAATGGAGATCATCATACCTTTTTCTGAAGCAATGCAACAAATGCCTTCATAAGCAAAGTTTTTGAAGGAGCTTCTCACGAAGAAAAGAAAGTACATTGAGAAGGAGACCATTAAAGTACAAGGGAATTGCAGTGTAATCATACAAAATTCGTTGCCTCCTAAGCTTCAAGATCCAGGAAGTTTCACCATTCCATGTACCATAGGAGATTTGGAAGTTGGAAGAGCTTTAATTGATTTAGGAGCTAACATTAATCTAATCCTGCTTTCTATGTTCAAAAGGATTGAAGGCTTGGAACTCAAGCTTACTAGAATGACACTTCAACTGGCGGACATGTCTCTTAAATACCCTTATGGGTGATAACGATTGAAAAATTGTTATTTTTATACTTAATTTTGATATTTAATACACCCTTTTTGACTTAGAAACTTGCTTGAACTCATGATTTTGCTTTAGTTTTGTGAATAAGAGAGTTGAGGATATCCTTTATGATTTTATCACTAAATTTCCTTGATTTTGTAGGTTTTTGGAATGATTTGAAAGAAGGGTTGAAGTATCAAGGAGTTACAGTGCAGAAAATTCAACCAGAATGCAGAAAAGTCAATCAGTCAACCAGAAAAGTCAACCAGTCAACCATAATGCTGAAATGTCAACCAGAGTGCAGTTTTGTACCGCAGGTGGCGTTGAGCGGTGACCTAGCGCTGAGTGGTGGTGTTGAGCGCCAGTTTTGCCAGTTTTTCACTTTTTTTCGCCTGTGCGCCAACGTTGGGCGCCATTTTGGGTGCCGCACCTACCGCTAAGCGGGAACCCCTGAGCGCTAGTTTCTTGGGCCTGGGCCAATTTTTCTGTTATTTTTCTGTACTATATATTGATTCGGACGAACCAGAAGGGGTATCTTTTGACAGAAGAAGACGCAGAAACACCCTTTCTCACCCCTTGGAGGCGGATTTTGGATGCGAAAGCTCCATTTGATCAAATCTAGGGTTATCTCTTCATATCTTTCATTCAATTCATCTAGTTTCACCATGACTATGGTGAACTAAACTCCTTTGTTGTTGGGGAACGATGTAATCCTATTTGAAACTTTCTTATATTGAAATTTTTACTTTATTCATATGCTTTCTTTATCAATTGTTTGAGTTTTTCCTCCGTTATATTTCATGCTTTGTTTAAGACATGATTCAAATGCATAATCTTTGATACTTTCTATATGGACACGTATAGTTAGGTGTAGACATGAGGGAATTCTCTTGATAGCAATATTACCTAGACATAGGAATAGGAGGATCAATTGCGTAAAGCTTCTATGCAAATGTAATGCATGAATAATTGCTAGGGAGACTAGACATAGTAAACTAGTAATTAGGAGTAGGCTCTTTTCACCAAGACATTGGGATTAGGGTAAATTAGAAAGTGGCATGAACATTAATAACAAAGTAGAATTTAGTAAGAATAATAGATATTTGAGAGTGGAGTAGGATGAAACCGTAAACCCCAACAACACCATTCATCTATATCGTTCAACTATCTATTGATCAACCTTTGCTTGCATGTTTATTTTCCGTTTTGCATTTAAAACTCAAATTGTTGTTTAATCAAGTGTTATGATTTCAAGACATCACACGAACGTTTAGGCCTAAGAGTCCTTTGGGAGACGATACTCGGACTTACCATTTTAATATTACTTGGTACAATCTGGTACACTTGCCAGAGTGTTAACAATGGGGTGGTTGAAGATGTGTTGGTGAAAGTGGAGAAATTCTTATTTCCAGTGGATTTTGTCATGATGGAGATGGAGGAGAATGGAGATATGCCTCTTATTCTAGGGAGACCATTCATGAAGACAACTAGAATCCTAATTGATGTGGAGAATGACAATCTTAAAGTAAGGGTTCAAGATGAAGAAGTGAACTTTAACGTGTTCAAGGCCATGTCACACCCTAAGGATGATAAAGCATGTTTCCAAGTTGACATTATTGATGAAGTTTGTATGATGCAAGGGAAGAAGGTGCGTGATGCTTCTCCACTTGAAAGAACTCTCATTGATGAATGTGAAGATTTGAATGAGGAGGAGGAGAAGTTAATTGATGAGTTCTTAACGGATCTGGAGGTATTAAAAGAAGCTAGTTTTGAGAAGATTGATACCAAGGAGGAAGTCAAAGAAAAGAAGCTGGAACTAAAGGTGTTACCATCACATTTGAAGTATGTGTTTTTAGAAGAAGATAGAGGGAAGTCGGTCATCATTAGTAACTCTTTGTCTTCTGAAGAAGAAGAAAGGTTGGTAAGAGTCTTGAAAGCCAACAAAGGAGCTATTGGGTGGTCAATCTCAGATCTTAAAGGTATAAGCCCAACATACTGCATGATAGACGGGGTCCAAGCCCACCAAATAATCAAGTTCAATTACTAGAAGAATGACAAAGAAGGCTTCAAGAGGATTTAAAAGAAGCTATTTTCTTCCATTATTAATGGACCCCAAATCCACCAATCCAAGCCCATGAAGGCAGCCAAGTGTCCAAACCCATGGAGGGAGCTAGCCAAAGGAAAACATGCAGCCCATGGAAGGTGCAACCCATGAAGGTGCACAAGCACAAGCCTTAGGAGCACTCATGGCCATTTCCACTTTGCAGCATGTGAATTAGGTGCTTAAATGTATTTTAGCATAAGATGCACACCAAAACACGTGGCTTATGATCCATTATATCAGCTTAGTCTAAAAGCACCGAATGGATAGATTGAAAGTGCTATAAAATTGCACCATCAGATTGTATGAATCACTTTTGGAATATTATGAGATTTTCTCTCTGCTGATGCATTTTCCAGCAACTAAATCTCTGCCAAAGGTCCATTTCCTAAGCTTTTCTCGATTCCAACTAGCTTCCTTCCGGTGGAAGGCTGCCTGAGCTAGCTTCCATCCACTGTAGAGCTCTTCAATCCATCATCTACACCAATGACTTCATCTCTATTTCACCATTGTCCATCACGGAATCCTCCAACTCATACATCTTTGCATTCCAATGTTTCACTACTACTGCACATGTCCGCTGCCTCTGATTCAGACCTTCATCTTTCGCTGCCTAAATCCATTTTCCTGGTTAGAGCAAAGTCATTATTGCATGCATAAAATATTCATGGAGAATGATTATAGACCAGTGGCTCAACCACAAAGGAGTCTAAATCCTATGATGAAAGAGGTGGTTAGAAAAGAAGTATTAAAGCTTTTGGATGCTAGCATTATCTATCCAATTTCTGACAGTGAATGTAAGTCTAGTACAGGTTGTGCTAAAGAAAGGAAGGATGGCGGTGATTCATATGAGAAGAATGAGCTCATTCCTACTAGAACAGGTACTGGGTGGCGGATATGCATTGACTACAGGAAGTTGAATACGGCCACTAGGAAGACCACTTTTCCTTCCTTTTATGGATCAGATGCTGGAAAGATTGATTGGTCAGGCTTTTTACTGTTTCCTAGATGGGTATTCTGGATATAATCAAATTATAGTAGACCCAAAAGACCAGAAGAAGATGACATTTACATGTCCATTTGGAATGTTTGCTTATAGAAAAATGTCATTCGGGTTATGCAATGCTCCAACCACGTTTCAAAGGTGTATGCAGGCTATTTTTGCAAATCTCATAGAGGAGTGTATAGAAGTCTTCATGGATGATTTTTTAGTGTTTGGAGATTCTTTTCAGAAGTGTTTTCCCAACCTGGATATTGTTCTCAAAAGATGTGTCCAAACAAACCTTGTGCTTAATTGGGAAAAAAGTCATTTTATGATAACGAAGGGAATTGTTTTGGGCCATAAGATTTCTGCCAGGGGGATTGAAGTGGATAAAGCCAAAGTGGAGGTTATTGAAAAATTTCCACCACCAACAAAAGTGAAAGGAATAAGGAGTTTCTTAGGCCATGTTGGGTTTTATAGAAGGTTTATTAAAGACTTCTCAAAGATTGCTAAACCTTTGAGTAACTTGCTTGTCAAAGATACACCTTTTGTGATAAGTAACAAATGCTTGCAGGCTTTTGCCATTTTGAAGAACAAATTGATTTCGGCTCCAGTGATTGTAGCTCTAGATTGGACTCAAAATTTCAAACTCATGTGTGATGCCAATGATTATTGATAACGGTTAAAAATCCGTTATTTTCATGTGCTATTTTAGACCAAATTACGCCCTTTAATGCTATTTTTAGACTCAAAATTTCAAACTCATTCGGTAATTGATCTTTGACGTTATAGATACGGGGACGTACAGTAATGACATGAACTGGTGAGATTTTCCTTGGTTAAGCAATACCACCTAGGGATAGGGAAGTAGGACGACCAATTGTATTTGCTTCTGTTTGTAATGCGTTGCTAGTTGCTAGGGGAGGCTAGGGATAGCAAGCCGGTAATTAGTAATAGGCCCTTTTCGTCGAGGGATCGGGTTAAGGGGAGGCCAAGAAAGTTTGCATGCAATTAGATAATAACGCCGTTTAAACAAGAGGAGTAAATAAAAGAGAGAGGATTAGATGAAATTGTAAACCCCCAACAACTCCATTCATCCATTGCCTAAATCTTGTCAATTGAATCACACATTGCATATTTATTTTCTGTCATTGCATCCACACAATTAATGAATTTTTCTCCGTAAGTCTTACGATTTTGATTCACGCGAATGATAAGGCCTTTCGAGTCTCATGGGAAGAACGATAATGGGATTTACCATTTTTATTACTTGATACGATTTGGTACACTTGCCAATCCGTTAACAAGTTTTTGGCGTCGCTGCCAGGGACTCGAGGTTTGACTTATTCAGTAGTGTGAAGTGACTGAAATTGACTTGTTTGTAATTATCTGTTTATATTTTTGTTTTGTTTTTTTTTGTTTTATTTTTCTGTAAAAGTCTTTTAGGGGTATTTCCTTTTGTGTATGCAGGAAGGAGTACACACTAGGAGCAGAAAAAATCAGCAACCTCTTCTTGAGGGGCTACCAGACAGGAGAGGGAGGAGAGTTAATCATTCTGAACGTGAAAACTTTCCTTCTCCTGAACCACTTTTGCAACCTTTTGTACAGGACTTTGAGGAGATGGCAGAACAACCTCCTTCTCAAATACGTACACTAGGGGACTCAGCCAACCTGTGGGTCCCTTGAATTTCAACAACATTGTCATTCCTGCAGACAATGCAACGAATTTGGTGATGAGCCCTGCACTTATTCAGTTGGTCCAAAGTAACCAGTTCCACGGATTGTCAAGTGAGAATCCCTACAAGCATTTGACCATCTTTGGCGAAATTTGCAATATTGTTAAGATGGCCGGAGTCTCAAATCAAAGGATCAGACTTATCCTATTCCCGTTCTCTTTGGGAGGAAACACCAAGGATTGGTTGCACTCATTTGCTGAAGGGACGTTCAGAAATTGGGATGCGTTGGCCAAACAGTTTGTCACCAGATTTTTTCCGCAAACCAAGATTCATTAAGGGAAGCTTGAAATCTCCTCATTCAAGCAAGGGATGGAGGAAACTCTGGGACAAGCATGGGAAAAATTCAAAGGCCTGTTGAGAAAAACTCCAGTCCACGGATTTGACAAGACTGCTTATTTGCTTGCTTTTCTAGGAGGGCTTAACACTCAGTCAAAAATGATGCTGGATGCCTCAGCTGGAGGCATATAAATAGAAAAACTGAGGATGGAGCCTATGATTTAATTGAAGACATGACTCTGAATGAAGCTTCCCAAAGTGAGAGGGGCGCACAAAAAGGAGGAATTTTGCATCTTCCTGCTAATGATGCAATGGCTGCGCAGAATCATATTCTTAAACAGAAATTGGACAAGTTGACAAAGGTCCTTTCTGAATTCCCAACAGGGTTAAGAAATATTTCTCAAACTCAACAACTTTGCAACTTATGCGGTGGTGACCACATCAATGGTCAATGTGCTTTTTCTGAAGAAATGCAGCAGGATGTCAACTACATGGCAAATCAATTCCCGTATAAGCAAGGTAGTTCTAACCAAGGAAACTCTAGCCAAGGTTGGAAGAACCACCCCAGCATTGGACAAAATCAGAACACTTCTTCTGGGCAAGTAGAAGGCTTCCGACAGCAGCAACCATCACCTTTATGGCAGCAGGTGAACAGCTTGACGGAGACTGTCAGAGAATTAAATGACCGGTTTGACAAATTTCTGAAAGTCTATGAGTCTCAACAAGCAAGTGACCAAGCTAGTTTTAGAGCACTGGAGACACAAATTGGGTAGCTGTCAAAAAGAGTTGACACCGCAAAAAAAAACCAGTTTCGGGCTAACACTGAGGTTAACCCCAAGGATGAATGCAAAGTGGTGATGACGAGAAATAAAAGGAAGCCAATAGAAGAAATAATTGAAATTGGGAGCAGTGAAGATGAAGAGGAAGAGATGGTTGGTAAGAGTAAGTGCAATAAGCAGAAAAATTGCGAAGAGGAAGAGAAAAAGGAAAGGAAGCTGAAGAGTCCTTACGAGTTATTCCGAGAAATTTTTAATCAGGTAACTATCATGCTTGGAGCGTTTCCGCAAGTGCCTAAAGATGAGAAACTGAATGAATACCGTCCTCACAAGATAGCTGATCTTGATGAGGAGGAAGAAGATCAAGCATGGATCGTTAAACCAAGGAAGAAAGACCATCCCCAAAAATTGAAGGATTTAGGAAGTTTGACTCTCCCTTGTGTGATCAATGATGTGGATATAGGGAGAGCTATGATCGATTCAGGATCTAGTGTGAATTTAATGTCCTTCAGTGACTTCAAGAAGATTAGAGGGCTAAAATTGAAACCAACATACACTTCCTTGACAGTTGCAGATGAATCCATGAAAAAACCTTTGGGTATGGTGGAAGACGCAATTGTTCGAATTGAAGAGTTGGAATTCTTGGTTGATTTCATGGTAGTGGATATGGTAAATGATGGAAGAATTCCATTAATTTTGGGAAGGACATTTATGAGGACTTCTCAGATGACGATACGTGTTTACGATGGGAAAATAGTGTTAAGAGATCACGACCAAGTGCAAGCCTATAAGGGATCTGAAGGATAAAGAAGGAGAGTAATAAACAGATCTAGATATAAAAGGCTAGAAGAGAAGCTGAAAGAGAAGAAAACACCACAGGTAATGATCATCTTAATATAAAGGAAAGTCACCCCACTTAGAGGACAAACTATTTCCACGGGGTGTAGCTGTTATATACAAAAACAGGAAATGGATTGTCAACAGGAAGCTCAAAGAGGAAGGAATGGTGGAAATCAGAAGGCCATATTCCTCTACTATTCACCAAGTAGAAAGACAAAAGCTGAGAAGGTGGGATGATGAAGATTCCAGTGTGAAGAAGAAGAGTTAATTGCTGAGAAGAACTTTGTGTACTTTAAGACAATTTTTATTTTTGTTATTTAATTTTTCTTTGGAACTTGTGAAATTTGGAACAATTTTTGGGTAGCATCTACTGAGGGATGCTAACTTTTGGTATCTACTGAAGGATACCCGGAAGGTACACCTACTGAAGGGTGTTGGACGGCTAGCATTTACTGACAAATGCTAAACATGCTAAACAAGCGCTACTAGGAGGCAACCTAGGATTTCTTCTTTACTTTTGCATTTTAAATTTTTGAATTTTATTTTTTTTAGTATGTATGCTTGACCTGAACACTTTTTCTGAAGATGTTTGACTGACTACTTTGCATGATGAGTCTATTTGATGATGATATGATGTGAATGATTATTGAGTTGAACGCATGTTAACATCCTGTGAAACAGATGTGTGATGAAGTATGATTGTGGTCATGATGCTAAGCAGGATGTATGAACGTTGTGCGTGAGAAAGCATGTTGTGTGAGGTATTGAGCCCTAGAGTTTTTCTTGTATGTATTGTTCACATTGAAGCATAAATTTTATTGCCTTAATCTTGATGATTGATTGATTTTTATGTAAATGTCAAATGATCAAGGCCATGTTCGAAAATCCTTTTCTAGCCAAATTTCCACCCCAAAAGCTTTAAAGATTATACCCTTTTTGAACCTTAGCCTGAAACAGGATGAAACCCTTTGATTTGAAATTATTTATCTTGAGTTGGGTTGAGAATAATTGTATGGAATGAAAAGGTTCAAGTTTGGGGTTGCATGGGAAAATTGGAAAGGCAAAAGAAAAGCATTGAGCTCAAGTGTTGAAAAGCAAAATACATGAATAGAGAAAAAGAAAAGAAAAGAATAAAAGCATGAAGGTGAGCTCAATGAAAAAGAAAAAGGAAAGAAGCTGGGAATGAGTGAAATTGGTGACAAAGAGAGAGTTTAAAATTGAACCTTTTCATTAATGAAATAGTTCTTTTGACTCAAGAAGTTTGTGATCCAGAAAAACCAATTTTTCTTTATAGCCCGACCTCATTATAAGCCTTGGAAAAGTCCTTTTGATGGCATTTGCATGGAAACATGTTGATTGTTTAAGATGAATGACAATTTTATTTCATGTAACTTGTGAACAATAAAGAGTGGAGTGCTACCTTAAACACTTGAGTGATTGATTGAAATAAAAATGTCATTCATCTTAGAAATTCCAGGCGGTTGTTAGCGGATTGACAAGCGTACCAAATCGTATCAAGTAATAAAAATGGTAAAACCCATTATCGTTCTTCCCATGAGACTCGAAAGGCCTTATCGTTCGCGTGAATCAAAATCGTAAGACTTGCAGAGAAAAATTTAATAATTGTGGTGGATACAATGACAGAAAATAAATATGCAATGTGTGATTCAATTGACAAGATTTAGGCAATGGATGAATGGAGTTGTTGGGGGTTTACAATTTCATCTAATCCTCTCTCTTTTATTTACTTCTCTTGTTTAAATAGCTTTATTATCTAATGGCATGCAAACTTTCTTGGCCTCCCGTTAACCCGATCCCTCGGCGAAAAGGGCCTATTACTAATTACCGGCTTGTTATCCCTAGCCTCCCCTAGCAACTAGCAACGCATTACAAACAGAAGCAAATACAATTGGTCTTCCTACTCCCCTATCCCTAGGTGGTATTGCTTAACCAAGGAAAATCTCACCATTTTGTGCCATTATTGTACGTCCCCGTATCAATAAAGTCAAAGATCAATTATCGAATGAGTTAAACGATAAAGGCATTAAGCACAGTATGAGAATCCAACAATTGATAATAAACGCATATGAAAAACATATAATTCAAACAAGAGTTTCAATAAACGAGAGTATCAAAAGATTACATTGTTCCCCCAACAACAAAAAGGGTTTAGTTCACCATAGTCATGGTGAACCAAGATGAAAATAATGGAAGATATGGAAAGCAAACCCTAGAAAAGACGAAAAGGAGCCTAAGCATCCAAGAAATCCTCTCCAAAGAGAGCAAAGTAGGTCTGGCCGCCCTCCTCTGTCAAAAGAATGAATTGGAATTCGTAACAGGGCTATTTATAGGTGAGAAGCGTAGCAGAAAAATAGGCCCAAGCCCAGTTGACCACCGGCCGGTGTCACACTTTGCCGCCCGACGGTGGACCTTAAATCGCACCACCGCCCGACGGTAGGGGTCTACCGCCCGACGGTTTTCCTCGTGCCGCACAACCGCTTGGCGTCAGGGGTTTACCGCCCGGCGTCCAATGCTGGTGTCTTCTCCTCCCGTTTGACCGCCCGACGCCAGGGGTCTACCGCCGAGCGGTGCCTAGACTCTTCTTTTCTTTGATTTTCTTACTTTTCTTGAGTCTATGACCTTCATCTTTATTCCCAATCTTCACTTCTGTCAATTTTGCTGCAAAACAATGCGAAACAAGCATAAAATCGCTAAAAACAGCTTTTGACTCTCGATTGACTCATTTATTGAGTTTTGTTTGATTTCAAGCTTATTCTAAGCAATAAATGGCGTAATTTAGTCTAAATTAGCATATGAAAATAACGGTTTTTCAACCGTTATCACAACCCCAAACTTAGAAATTTGCTTCTCCTCAAGCAAAACAAAACAAAACCATAAAACAAAATAGAGCTTGACTTTCTACCCTTTCATCCAATGATTCAACATTTCCAAAGTACATGACAAAACTCACTCAACTTCAAATAATCAGTGAACTCAAATCAAGATGCATGCTTGTTCTCAACTTAATTTAGCTCATGTGTTCCTCAAAAGATGCTACACAGTATGAATGATCAGTCCACTAAACAAAGAATGCAATCATGAACTTAAGAAGCTGTCACCAAGCAAGTATTTCACTCAATCACTCAAGTGTTTAGGGTAGCACTCCACTCTTTATTGTTCACAAGTCACATGAAATAAAATTGTCATTCATCTTAAACAATTAACATCTTTCCATGCAAATGCCATCAAAAGGACTTTTCCAAGGCTTATAATGAGGTCGGGCTATTAAGAAAAATTGGTTTTTCTGGATCACAAAATTCTTGAGTCAAAAGAACCATTTCATTAATGAAATGGTTCAAGTTTAAACTCTCTCTTTGTCACCAATTTCACTCATTCCCAGCTTCTTCCCTTTTTCTTTTTCATTGAGCTCATCTTCATGCTTTTATTCTTTTCTTTTCTTTTTCTCTACTCATGTATTTTGCTTTTCAACACTTGAGCTCAATGCTTTTCTTTTGCCTTTCCATTTTTCCCATGCAACCCCAAACTTGAACCTTTTCACTCCATACAATTCTTCTCAACCCAACTCAAGATAAGTAATTTCAAATCAGAGGGTTTCATCCTGTTTCAAGCTAAGGTTCAAAAAGGATATAATCTTTAAAGCTTTTTGGGTGGAAATTTGGCTAGAAAAGGGTTTTCAAACATGGCCTTGATCATTTGACATTCACATAAAAATCAATCAATCATCAAGATTAAGGCAATAAAATTTATGCTTCAATGTGAACAATACATACAACAATAAAAACTCTTGGGCTCAATACCTCACACAACATGCTTTCTCACGCACAGTATTCATACATCATGCTTAGCATCATGACCACAATCATACTTCATCACATATCTGTTTCACAGGATTTTAACATGCATACAAGTCAATAATCATTCACATCAGATCATTATGAAATAGACTTATCATGCAAAGTAGTCAGTCAAACATCTTCAGAAAAAGAAAGTATTCAAGTCAAGCAAACACACTGAAAAATAAAATTTTAACTTATTCTAAAAATTTAAAATGAAAAAGTGAAAGAAGAAAGAGAAGAAAAGAAAGAAAATCCTGTCTATAATATGGGCAACTATCAGTAGATGCCCTCAATCATCCCATGCTGTCATCTGAGTCCTCCTAACTCTCATCCTCAGCATCCTCAAAGTCGTCTCTCTCTGTGTTTAGTGCTCTGCCTGCACCAAAACCACTACTCTGACCCTGCTCCTGAGGCCAAGCCACTGCTGCATGATACTCATCCATGGTCCACCTATGTACTGGTGGCTGATCATACATCCCAATTACCATCTCAGCAGTTGCTGTCTGCCCCTTGTAAAGAGCCTCCATCCTAGCCTCCATCATGGACATATACATGTCCCTCATTTGAAATGACTCTGCATGCTATGCTGGACCATCAGGAACCTGATCCTGCTGTGATGCAACTCTCCTACGACGTCTCCTGGGTGCTGCTCTTGCTTCTCCTCCCTCAGCACAGTACTGCTGAACCTAAGCAGCATCGATAACACTAAAGGATGTCTCATACGGAGGAACTGCAGTATCCACCCCACCCAGTTGGCAGAGAAAAGTAATAAGAGATGGATGTCCCAACGGTGTTCTGCTACTCACAGTGGTAGCGTAGTTGCGTATCTCGTCAGCAATAATCTGCCCGACATTCATATCCAGCTGCTTCAGCATACAGTAGATAAGACAGCTCCTCTGTATTGTGCCATCGAAGATATGTGAGCAAGGTTGGATGTTGGCGTGGGTAAAGGCCATCCAATATCTTGCCAAAGGTGACAAGTCTAATCTCCTAATATTAACCCGTGCTCTACTGGCATTTGTCTAAAAACGCCTTCCAGGAAGGCATAAACCCCTCTCCATCTCAGTGATATCCTCAAGCAAACTAAAGCGAGTTGCATAATGGCACTGCTCTCCTGGCCATTCCGTGCCTAAGAAGCTGTTTATTGTTTCAGGGTCATACTTAACAATATGTCCCCTTACAAAACTTTTATACTGTCCAGCTGCAATTCCACCCCTAGAAATAGCATTGGTGTAAAATTCCTTCACCAATTCCACACTGGCTGGTGCAGGGTAGGTTGTCAGCCTCATCTAATCTCTTCTCAAAATCTCCTCTCCAAATTGAGGAGCCAGGTGAGTGACAAATGCTACTTTCCTTTCCATCAGTAATCTCCTTTCTTGCACAGTTGCGAAGTGCTCCTCATGATGCCTAGAAAGGAACCTCTAGGAATCAAACCCTCTTGGCCTCTCAGGCTCCTTCCTCTTGCTGCCAGAATTTTTCCCCCTTCGTGCTGATGATGACATCCCTGCAAAATTTATAATGCACAATAGACCATAGGAATCCAACATTAGTGGTGAATAAATCATCAAGCATTTATAGGCCGAACAGTTCGACACTAAGAGTGAAGAAGGGTTTCCCTCCGTATCAAAATTAAGCATTTTTCAGGAATCTACAGCAGACCGCCCAGCGGCAAGGGTCTGCCGCCTGACGGTATTCAACAGAACCAATTATGCCCGGTGGTACATCAACACCGCCCAGCGGTGCGACAACAATTGTTTTGAAAACTTGTTCTAATGACCCTATTCTCCACTCAAACACTAAATTCATCCAAGCAAACAGGATTCATGCATCTTAATGAGTCAAAACAGTTCCCAAACCACCAATTCATGCAAGGAACATGAAAACTCTAACTTGTCATGTTCTTAAGCATGTTCTTATATCAAATTCCACAATTAGAAACCAAAAATGAAATTGCACAACTTACTTGAGTGGAGAAATGCAATGGTTGCAAGAAATCCTTCAATTGATGATGCAAAACCTCCTAATGCACACTTCTCACCAAAAACCCCCAAATTTGAAACAAGAAAATAGGGCAATGTGAGTGGGTGATGAGAGTTTGGGAAAAACTCTTTTGGAAGCTCTTTGAAGGTGCCAATTGGGTGCTACAAGCGAAGAATACCGCTGGGCGAAATGCAAAGAGGAAAAATGAAGTGCAGAACACCCAAACCCGCCCAACTTTAAAGGGTTCGGGTTGGGTGTCTCGCCGCCACTGCCCGGCGGCAAAGTCGCACCGCCCGGTGGTGAGTGGTACTTCCCCTACTAAGATGTTTATTCAACCTATGATGTAATACAAACAGGGTTCAAAAACAAACAAGCAAACAAACAAACAATCAACACACAAATAACTGGGTTGCCTCCTAGGTAGCGCTTGTTTAACGTCACGAGCCTGAGCCAAACCTGTCTAGCACCCATTAGTAGGTGCAAACCTTACCATCACCCATCAGTGGGTGAACCTTTCTGTATCCTTCAGTGGATACTTTAACTTTCTAGCATCCCTCAGTAGATAATATCCCAGTGGCATTCATCAGTAAATGCTGTGTTGCTTGATATTCTTTTTTTCCTCTTTCTGCTGAATCTCTTCAGAAAATTGAGAACACCAAGCACATGTTTCCATGTATTAATCATAGGGACTTTGATCTCCAATTTCTTGAAGATCTCCTTGGAGGACATAAATTTCTTTCCTTTCCTATGATATTTCTTTTGAAGAGGAAAGAGTTTTGCCTATGATCTTCTTTTTTTCTTTGCTCTTCCTCTGTTTCCTTTGATGAGGATGAGGCCTTACATATAATCTTTTCTTCTTTCTCATCTTCCATCTTTTCTCAATCTTTTCCTTCAACTTTCTCTTTTTATTTTTCCATGTTTTCTTCTTTTTTCTTTTCACACATTTTCTAATTTCTTATTTTCTTTCAATCCTTTCTTCTTCTTTCTCCTCATTTTTCTTTCCCTCACTCAACTTATCATTTTCAAAGATAGTTACTTGATATTCCTCTTTAAGGTCAACTTCAGTGTTACCCCGAATAATACCTAGAGATCTCAATGCCTTTGTTATCTCATCTTCTTCTATCTTCTCTTCAGCAGTATCCTCTTCTTCAGGAATATCCTCCTTTTTGGGGTCAACTTCAGTGTTACCCCTAATAATACCCAGAGATATCAATGCTTTTGTTATCTCATCTTCTTCTATCTTTTCTTCATAATTGACTTTATCATTCGCAAAGATAGTAGATTGACATTATTCCCTGGGGTCTACCTCAGTATTAACCCCAATAATGCCAAGAGACTTTAATGCACAAGAGATTTGTTCATCCAGTAAACGTTGTTCAATTTCCCCCAACGTTTCTTTTCTTAAAGAGGATTGTTTCTCTTTTTCATTTTGATCAAGGTATGAGTGAGGTTCACACTAGTGATTGAAATTATTTTCGTAGGATTGAGTGCCCATATAATCAACTTCTTGTCCAAACTGCATCCTGTAAATCTTAGGCACAAAACTCTAGCGAACATTCATTAGAACAAAAATAAAAACAAACATGAAAATTTTAAATAATTACAAATAAGTCAAATTCAGTCAATTCACACTATTGAATAACTCAAACCTCGAGTCCCTGGCAGCGGCGCCAAAAACTTGTTAGCGGATCGGCAAGTGTACCAAATCATATCAAGTAATAAAAATGGTAAAACCCATTATCGTTCTTCCCATGAGACTCGAAAGGCCTTATCGTTCGCGTGAATCAAAATCGTAAGACTTGCGGAGAAAAATTCAATAATTGTGGTGGATACAATGACAGAAAATAAATATGCAATGTGTGATTCAATTGACAAGATTTAGGGAATGGATGAATGGAGTTGTTGGGGATTTACAATTTCATCTAATCCTCTCTCTTTTATTTACTCCTCTTGTTTAAATAGCTTTATTATCTAATTGCATGCAAACTTTCTTGGCCTCCCGTTAACCTGATCCCTCGGCGAAAAGGGCCTATTACTAATTACCGACTTGTTATCCCTAGCCTCCCCTAGCAACTAGCAACGCATTACAAACAGAAGCAAATACAATTGGTCGTCCTACTCCCCTATCCCTAGGTGGTATTGCTTAACCAAGGAAAATCTCACCATTTCGTGCCATTACTGTACGTCCCCGTATCAATAAAGTAAAAGATCAATTACCGAATGAGTTAAACGATAAAGGCATTAAGCACAGTATGAGAATCCAACAATTGATAATAAATGCATATGAAAAACATATAATTCAAACAAGAGTTTCAATAAACGAGAGTATCAAAAGATTACATTGTTCCCCCAACAACAAAAAGGGTTTAGTTCACCATAGTCATGGTGAACCAAGATGAAAATAATGGAAGATATGGAAAGAAAACCCTAGAAAAGACGTAAAGCAGCCTAAGCATCCAAGAGATCCTCTCCAAAGAGTGCAAAGTACGTCTGGCCGCCCTCCTCTGTCAAAAGAATGAATTGGAATTCGTAACAGGGCTATTTATAGGTGAGAAGCACTGCAGAAAAATAGTTCCAAGCCCAGCTGACCACCGCCCCCGTCACACTTTGCTGCCCGACGGTGGACCTTAAATCGCACCATTGCCGGCGGTAGGGGTCTACCGCCCGGCGGTTTTCCTCATGCCGCAAAACCGCTTGGCGTCAGGGGTCTACCGCCCGGCGTCCAATGCTTGTGTCTTCTCCTCCCGTTTGACCGCCCGACACCAGGGGTCTACCGCCGGGCGGTGCCTAGACTCTTCTTTTCTTTGATTTACTCGCTTTTCTTGAGTCTATGACGTTCATCTTTATTCCCAATCTTCACTTCTGTCAATTTTGCTGTAAAACAATGCAAAACAAGCATAAAATCGCTAAAAACAACATTTGACTCTCGACTGACTCATTTATTGAGTTTTGTTTGATTTCAAGCTCATTTTAAGCAATAAAGGGCGTAATTTAGTCCAAATTAGCATATGACAATAACTGTTTTTCAACTGTTTTCAGCGGTCAAACGAAAGGAGAAGACACCAGCAGTGGATGCCAGGCGACAGACCCGTAACGCCGGGCGGTTTTGCGGCACAAAAGAAACCGCTGGCCGGTAGACGCTTACGGCCGGGCGGTGGCGCAATTCAGGGTACACCGCCGGGCAGCAAAGTGTGACGCCGAGCGGTGGTCAGCTGGGCTTGGGCCTATTTTTCTATTGCGCTCCTCACCTATAAATAGCCCTGTTACGAATTCCAATTCATTCTTTTGACAGAGGAGGGCGGCCAGACCTACTTTGCACTCTTTGGAGAGGATCTCTTGGATGCTTTGGCTCCTTTTCGTCTTTTCTAGGGTTTGGTTTCCATATCTTCCATTGTTTTCATCTTGGTTCACCATGACTATGGTGAACTAAACCTTTTTTGTTGTTGGGGGAACAATGTAATCTTTTGATACTCTCTTTTATTGAAACTCTTGTTTGAATTATATGATTTTCAAATGCGTTTATTATCAATTGTTGGATTCTCATACTGTGCTTAATGCCTTTATCGTTTAACTCATTCGGTAATTGATATTTGCCTTTATTGATACGGGGACGTATAATAATGACACAAAATGGTGAGAATTTCCTTGGTTAAGCAATATCACCTAGGGATAGGGGAGTAGGACGACCAATTGTATTTGCTTCTGTTTGTAATGCGTTGCTAGTTGTTAGGGAGGCTAAGGATAGCAAGCCGGTAATTAGTAATAGGCCGTTTTCGCCGAGGGATTGGGTTAAGGGGAGGCCAAGAAAGTTTGCATGCAATTAGATAATAATGCTATTTAAACAAGAGGAGTAAATAAGAGAGAGCGAATTAGATGAAATTGTAAAGCCCCAACAACTCCATTCATCCATTGCCTAAATCTTGTCAATTGAATCAACACATTGCATGTTTATTTTCTGTCTTTGCATACACCAAAATTATTGAATTTTTCTCCGCAAGTCTTACGATTTTGATTCGCGTGAACGATAAGGCCTTTAGAGTCTCATGGGAAGAAAGATAATGGGTTTTATCATTTTTATTACTTGATACGATATGGTACACTTGCCATTCCGCTAACAAGTTTTTGGCGCTGTTGGCGGGGACTCGAGGTTTGACTTATTTAGTAGTGTGAATTTATTGAATTTGACTTGTTTGTAATTATTTAATTTTTTATGTTTGTTTTTATTTTTTTTCTAATAAATGTTCCCTAGAGTTTTGTGCCTAATTTTTGCAGAATGCAGTTTGGACAAGAATTTGATTATATGAACACTCAATTCTACCAAAATAATTTCAATCACTGGTGGGAACCTCACTCATCCGTGGATCAAAATAAAAAAGGGCAACAATCCTCTTTAAGAAAAGAAACGTTGTGGGAAGCTGAAAAACGTTTACAGGACGAAAAATTCTCTCGTGCATTAAGGTCTCTGGGCATTATTGGGGTTAATACTGAAGTTGACCCTAGAAAAGAATGTCAATCTACTATCTTTGAGGATGATAAGGTTATTGATGAAGAAAAGATAAAGGAAGACGAGATAACAAAAGCATTGATATCTCTGGGTATTATTCGGGGTAACACTGAAGTTGACCCTAAAGTGGAATATCAAGTAACTATCATTGAAAATGATAAGTTGAGTGAGGGAGAGAAAAATTGAGGAGAAAGAAGTGGAAGAGATAGAAGAGGAGAAAATAGTGGAAGATGAAGCAAAAAGGTTGAGTGAGAGAGAGAAAGATGAGGAGAAAGAACAAGCGGTGATTGAGAAAAAAGAAAAAAATAAGAAAATAAGAAAAAAGAAAAAAAGAGAGTGGAAGAAGGAGAAGGTTGAGAAAAAGAGGAAGAGAGGACAGAAGAAAAGATCACACGAAAAACCTCTTCCTCATAAAAAGAAAAATCATAGGAAGGGAAAGAAGTTCAAGCTGGCAATCTTCAAGAAATTGGAGATTAAAGTTCCTATGGTTGAAACATGGAAGCATGTACTTGGTATTCTCAACTTTATGAAGAAATTCAGCAGGAAGAAGAAAAAGAAAAGAATATCAATAGAGAAGATTGACAATGCCTACTGATGGGTGTTTGTTGGGGTTATCCCCATTTTTGTAAGGCAATTTTATTCCTTGTAGTATAGGGTTGTTTTATTTTTAATCCTGTAAATTTTTGTTTTTGTGAACAATTTTTGGGTAGCATCTACTGAGGGATGCTAATTTTGGTATCCATTGAAGGATACCCGGAAGGTACACCTACTGATGGGTGTTGGGAGGATCTGCACTTACTGACAAGTGCTAAACAGGTTTGGGTCAGGCTCGTGATGTTAAACAAGCGCTACGAGGAGGCAACCTAGATTTTCTTCTTTACTCTCGCATTTTAAATTCTTAGAATAGGTTGAATTCTATTTTCTGTGTGTATGCTTGGCTTAATACTTTTTTGAAAATGTTTGACCGACTAATTTGTGTGATGAGTCTATTTGATGATGATCTGATGTGATTGATAATTGAGTATGTTACATGATGATATCCTGTGAAATAGATGTGTGATGAATTGTGATTGTGGTTGTGATGCTAAGCAAGGTGTATGAATGACTGTGCGTGAGAAAGCATGTTGTGTGAGGTATTGAGCCTCAGAGTTTTTATTGTTGTATGTATTGTTCACAGTGAAGCATAAATATTGTTGCCTTAATCTTGATGATTGATTGATTTTTATGTGAATGTCAAATGATCAAGGCCATGTTTGAAAACCCTTTTCTAGCCAAATTTTCACCTAAAATGTTTTAAAAATTATATCCTTTTTGAAGCTTAGCTTGAAACAGGATGAAACCCTTTGATTTGAAATTACTTATCTTGAGTTGGGTTGAGAATAATTGTAAGGAATGAAAAGGTTCAAGTTTGGGGTTGCATGGGGAAAATGGAAAGGCAAAAGAAAAGCATTGAGCTCAAATGTTGGAAAGCAAAATACATGAGTAGAGGAAAAGAAAAGAAAAGAATAAAAGCGTGAAGATGAGCTCAATGAAAAAGAAAAAGGGAAGAAGTTGGGAATGAGTGAAATTGGTGACAAAGAGAGAGTTTAAACTTGAACCATTTCATTAATGAAATAGTTCTTTTGACTCAAGAATATTGTCATCCAGAAAAACCAATTTTTCTTGATAGCCCGACCTCATTACAAGCCTTGGAAAAGTCCTTCTGATGGCATTTGCATGGAAAGATGTTGATTATTTAAAGATGAATGACAATTTTATTTCATGTGACTGGTGAGCAATAAAGAGTGGAGTGCTACCCTAAAAACTTGAGTGATTGAGTGAAACACTTGCTTTGTGAGAACTTCTAAAGTTCATGATTGCATTTTTAGTGGACTGATCATTCATACTGTGTAGCATCTGTTGAGGAAAGCATGAGGTAAATTAAGTTGAGAACAAGCATGCATCTTGATTTGAGTTCACTGATTATCTGAAATTGAGTAAGTCTTGTCATGTACATTAGGAATGTTGAATCATTGGATGAAAGGGTAGAAAGTCAAGCTCTGTTTTGTTTTGTTTTGCTTGAGGACAAGCAAATTTCTAAGTTTGGGGTTGTAATAACGATTGAAAAACCGTTATTTTCATGTGCTATTTTAGACCAAATTACGCCCTTTACTGCTTAGAATGAGCTTGAAATCAAACAAAACTCAATAAATAAGTCAGTCGAGAGTCAAAAGCTGTTTTTAGCGATATTATGCTTGTTTTGCAGCAAAATTGATAGAAGTAAAGATTGAGAATGAAGATGAAGGTCATAGACTCAAGAAAAAGCAAGAAAATACAAGAAAAGAAGAGTCTAGGGACCGCCCGATGGTAGACCCCTAGCGTCGGGCGGTCACACGGGAGGAGAAGACACCAACAGTGGACACCGGGCGCCAGACCCTTGACGCCGGGCGGTTTTTCGGCACAATCGAAACCGTCGGGTGGTGGCTCGATTTAGGGTACACCGCCGGGCGGCAAACTGTGACGCCGGGCGGTGGTCAGCTGGGCTTGGGCCTATTTTTCTGTTGCGCTCCTCACCTATAAATAGCCCTGTTACGAATTCCAATTCATTCTTTGGATAGAGGAGGGCGGCCAGACCTACTTTGCACTCTTTGGAGAGGATTTCTTGGATGCTTAGGCTCCTTTTCGTCTTTTCTAGGGTTTACTTTCCATATCTTCCATTGTTTTCATCTTGGTTCACCATGACTATGGTGAACTAAACCCTTTTTATTGTTGGGGGAACAATGTAATCTTTTGATACTCTCTTTTATTGAAACTCTTGTTTGAATTATATGATTTTCATATGCGTTTATTATCAATTGTTGGATTCTAATACTGTGCTTAATGCCTTTATTGTTTAAGTCATTCGGTAATTGATATTTTCCTTTATTGATACGGGGACGTACAGTAATGACATGAAATGGTGAGAATTTCCTTGGTTAAGCAATAACACCTAGGGATAGGGGAGTAGGACGACCAATTGTATTTGCTTCTGTTTGTAATGCGTTGCTAGTTGCTAGGGGAGGCTAAGGATAGCAAGCCGGTAATTAGTAATAGGCCCTTTTCGCCGAGGGATCGGGTTAAGGGGAGGCCAAGAAAGTTTGCATGAAATTAGATAATAATGCTATTTAAACAAGAGGAGTAAATAAGAGAGAGCGGATTAGATGAAATTGTAAACCCCCAACAACTCCATTCATCCACTGCCTAAATCTTGTCAATTGAATCAACACATTGCATGTTTATTTTCTGTCTTTGCATCCACCAAAATTATTGAATTTTTCTTCGCAAGTCTTACGATTTTGATTCACGCGAACGATAAGGCCTTTCGAGTCTCATGGGAAGAACGATAATGAGTTTTACCATTTTTTTTACTTGATACGATATGGTACACTTGCCATTCCGCTAACAATTGTGCTATAGGTGTTGTGCTTGGCCAGAGAAGGGAGAAGGTATTTCACATTATATATTATGCTAGCAAAGTCTTGAATGAAGCTCAGTTGAATTATGCTACTTCTGAGAAGGAATTCCTAGCTATAGTATATGCCTTGGAAAAGTTTAAACCTTACCTTATTGGGTTTAAGGTGATTATCTACACCGATCATGCGACTATAAAGTATTTATTGACAAAGCCGGATTCAAAGCCACGGTTGAACTAGATGAGTGCTCTTGCTACAAGAGTTTGATGTGGAGATTCATGACAAAATGGGGAGTGAAAACTTGATTGCCGACCACTTATCTTGTTTATTCAATGATGAAGTCACAAGTAAGGAAAAAGAAATCTGGGAGCCCTTTTCAGAAGAGACACTCTTGTATATTCAACAGAGGCCATGGTTTGTTGATATGGTTAATTTTAAAGCTGCAGGAGTAATCCCAGAATAGTTGAATTGGAAACAGAGAAAGAAGTTTTTGCATGATGCCAAACAGTTTATATGGGATGATCCTTACTTGTTCAAGATTGGAGCAGATAATTTTTTGAGGCGATGTGTGACAAGAGAGGAAGCATAAGGAATTCTCTGGCATTGCCATGATTCACCTTATGGGGGCAATTTTAATGGAGAAAGTGTTGGAAAATAGGTGTTAAATCCCTGGCAAATGTACCAGATTGTTATCAAGTAATATAAAACGGGTAAGTCCGAGTATCGTTTTCCCAAAGGACTCTTAGCCCTTAACATTCATGTAAATCAATCTTATAAGACTTGTAGAGAAATAAATCGTGTGGTGGAATGCAAAAACAAAAGTAAACATGCATATGCAAGTGATTCAATTGGTGAGAAAAAGATATGGATGAATGGTGTTGTTGGGGTGTACAATTTCATCTTATCCACTCTCTTTTATCTACTCTTCTTATTTATCGACTTTATTATCTAATTGTCATGCAAACTTTCTTAGTCTACCCTAAACCCGATTCCTCGGCGAAAAGAGCCTACTACTAATTACTAGCTTACTATTCCTAGTCTCCCCTAACAATTAGCAATGCATGTAGCACAGAAGCAAAATACAATTGATCGTCCCACCCCTATTCCTAGGTGGTATTGCTTAATCAAGGAATTACCTATCAATTCATGACTTCCCCGTACGTTCCCGTATCGACAAAGGCAAACATCTTTATATCGAATGAGTTAAACGATAAAAGCTTTGAGCATAGATAAGAAACTCGACAATTGATAATCAAAGCATATGCAAGCATATAAATAAAATAAGAATTTCAATAAAAGATAGTTTCAAAAGATTACATTGTTCCCCAACAACAAAGGGTTTAGTTCACCATGGACATGGTGAAACTTAGATGAAATACAATGGAAGAATGGAAGAATAAACCATAAATTTGGTAGATTAGAGCCTAAGCATCCAAGGAACCTCCTCCAAGGTGTGTAGAACAACTCTGGACGTCTTCTTCTGCCAAAAGAATACTCTGAGGGTTGCACTGGGGCTATTTATAACGCATAAAAGTAACATAATTTAAGCCTAGGCCCAGCATTGCACCGCTCAATGCCTAATTTGGCCGCTCAGCGATTTCCCTCTAATCGTCAGACCACTCAACGGTCCCCCAGGCGAAAAACAGTGAAAAACAGGCAAAACTGGCGCTCAGTGCCCAAAACTACCGCTCAGCGGTTTAGTCAACTGGTTGACTTTTCTGGTTGACTGGTTGACTTTTCTAGTTGACGGGTTGACTTTTCTGGATTCTAGTTGACTTTTCTGCACCGCAACCATTTGATACTTCAACCTTTCTTTCAATTTATTCCAAAAACCTACAAAATCAAGGGAAACCAAGCATAAAACCAAGAAAACGAACTTTGACTCTCTTATTCTCTAACTTAAGAAAAATGCATGATTTCAAGCTAATTCTAAGCCATAAAGGGTATGATTTAATATCAAAATCAAGTATGAAAGTAACTGCTTTTCAACCGTTATCAAGAAGTAGAACCTAAGTCTAAGAGAATGCATTAACAATCAAGATATATTCCTAAACTAAGCATCAAATCTGAATTAAATTGTAAAAAAAAAAAAAAAAACTAAAATGAATCATCAAGTCCTAATCTAAACAAAAGTAACTAATAACAAACATGCCAATATTATCAAATGAAACTGAAATCAACGAGCAAACACCTAAACTAATGAGTAGAAACAGATTGATTGATTGGAATCATGAATCAAAGTATAAATTGCTAAATTTAGTGCAGAAAAGCAGTCTTTTACCACTCAGGAAGACATCCTGGACAGTCATACCCACTGTGTGGTATTTAAGTTCCAAACAGAACATAGATGGGTAAATATCCACTTACTATACCAAATCAAAGAAAATTTAATTCCTAATTCATGTTTCTAATCATCACAGATACAAAACCTAATCTAAATGCAATTGGAACATGTACTATACTCTAAACATACAAAACTTTAATCAAAATGAAATAACAGAAACTAAACTTGATTTATAATATTTTTTTTTCTTCATTATACTCATCTCCAAACTCGAGAAGACATCTCGGTGAGTTATGCTCACTGTGGAGTCATGTAATTCCTTAAGGAATTTTAACTGTGGAGTTACAAAGTCTAAATCAGATTTTTCTTAAATCAAAACAACACAAGAAACGACTCACACATCATCGAACCAGAACACAGAGATAATGAAACAGATTAAAAATAACAGAATCATCAAACATGCAACACATAACATCAAGAACGGTATTATTATTCACGAAAAACAAGAATTACAAGAAAAGATACTGATAACGGTTGAAAAACCGTTATTTTCATATGCTAATTTGGACTAAATTACGCCCTTTATTGCTTAAAATGAGCTTGAAATCAAACAAAACTCAATAAATGAGTCAGTCGAGAGTCAAAAGCTGTTTTAGCGATTTTATGCTTGTTTTGCATTGTTTTGCAGCAAAATTGACAGAAGTGAAGATTGGGAATAAAGATGAAGGTCATAGACTCAAGAAAAGCGAGAAAATCAAAGAAAAGAAGAGTCTAGGCACTGCTCGGCAGTAGACCCTTGGCGCCGGGCGGTGGTGCAATTTAAGATCAGCTGGGCTTGGGCCTATTTTTCTGTTGCGCTTCTCACCTATAAATAGCCCTGTTATGAATTCCAATTCATTCTTTTGACAGAGGAGGGCGGCCAGACCTACTTTGCACTCTTTGGAGAGGATCTCTTGGATGCTTAGGCTCCTTTTCGTCTTTTCTAGGGTTTGCTTTCCATATCTTCCATTATTTTCATCTTGGTTCACCATGACTATGGTGAACTAAACCCTTTTTGTTGTTGGGGGAACAATGTAATCTTTTGATACTCTCGTTTATTGAAACTCCTGTTTGAATTATATGTTTTTCATATGCGTTTATTATAAATTGTTGGATTCTCATACTGTGCTTAATGCCTTTATAGTTTAACTCATTCGGTAATTGATCTTTGACTTTATTGATACGGGAACGTACAGTAATTGCACAAAATGGTGAAATTCTCCTTGGTTAAGCAATTCCACCTAGGGATAGGGGAGTAGGACGACCAATTGTATTTGCTTCTGTTTGTAATGCGTTGCTAGTTTCTAGGGGAGGCTAGGGATAGCAAGCTGGTAATTAGTAATAGGCCCTTTTCGCCGAGGGATCGGGTTAAGGGGAGGCCATGAAAGTTTGCATGCAATTAGATAATAAAGCTATTTAAACAAGAGGAGTAAATAAAAGAGAGAGGATTATATGAAATTGTAAACCCCCAACAACTCCATTCATCCATTGCGTAAATCTTGTCAATTGAATCACACATTGCATATTTATTTTATGTCATTGCATCCACCACAATTATTGAATTTTTCTCCGCAAGTCTTACAATTTTGATTCACGCGAACGATAAGGCCTTTCAAGTCTCATGGGAAGAACGATAATGGGTTTTACCATTTTTATTACTTGATACGATTTGGGATACTTGCCAATCCGCTAACAAGTTTTTGGCGCCGTTGCCGGGGACTCGAGGTTTGACTTATTTAGTAGTGTGAATTTACTGAATTTGACTTGTTTGTAATTATTTGTTTATATTTTTCTTTTGTTTTGTTTTGTTTTATTTTTCTGTAAAAGTGCTTTTTGGGGTATTTTCTCTTGTGTATGCAGGAAGGAGTACACACTAGGAGCATAAAAGATCAGCAACCTCTTCTCGAGGGGCTACCAGACGGGAGAGGGAGGAGAGTTAATCATTCTGAACGTGAAAACTTTCCTTCTTCTGAACCACTTTTGCAAACTTTTGCACAGGACTTAGAGGAGATGGCGGAACAACCTCCTCCTTCGAGACGTACACTGGGGGACTAAGCTAACACTGTGGTCCCTTGAATTTCAACAGCATAGTCATTGCTGCGGACAATGCAACGAATTTGGTGATGAGCCCTGCACTTATTCAGTTGGTCCAAAGTAACCAGTTCCACGGATTGTCAAGTGAGAATCCCTACAAGAATTTGACTATCTTTGGCGAAATTTGCAATACTGTTAAGATGGCCGGAGTCTTAGATGAGAGGATCAGACTTAGCCTATTCCCGTTCTCTTTGGGAGGAAACGCCAAGGATTGGTTGCACTTATTTGATGGAGGGACGTTTAGAAACTGAGATGTTTTAGCAAGACGGTTTGTAACTAAATTCTTTCCGCAATCGAAGATCAATCAAGGGAAGCTGGAAATCTCGTCTTTTCAACAAAGAATGGAAGAAACTCTTGGGCATGCATGGGGCAGATTTAAAGGCTTGTTGAGAAAAACCCCAGTCCATGGGTTTGATAAGGCGACCTACTTACTCATATTCATTGGAGGTTTGAACATACACTCAAAGATGATATTGAATGTTGCTGCTCAAGGAGATATTAAAAGGAAGATAGAGGATGAGGCTTATGATTTGATAGAACTCATGGCGTACAATGAGGAGATGTATGACACTTGTGGTGATGATGCTGCGCTGTTGCAAAATAACATTGAGACAGGGGAGCAGAGCAATGTAGTTTTGCAGCAGTTGGAGAGGGTGGCAAACACATTACCTGAATTGTCACAAACAGTTAAAAAGGTTTCTATGGTCCCACAACAACCTCAGTTTATGCCTATACAAAGGAGTGCAGATTCTGAAGAAATTTTTCAGAAAATTTTGAAGAGAAGTATATGTATTGTAAGCTCGGTGGAGAATAACAATGTGGAAGAAGCATGAGAGATTGTCACTCGAAGTGGGAAAATATTAAAGGAGAAAGAGGTTGAAAAAGAAGAAAAAGGGGTAGAGAATATTGAAGAGGAAAGTAAGCATGAGACAGAGAAAAATATGTTGTAGAGAGATCAGGCAGAGGAGACTGTGAAAGCCAAAGAGAAAGATTATGAAAAACCACTGCCATATCCAAAAGCATATTCTAGAAAGGAGAAAAAGAAACAGTTTGAGCGTTTTATGGAGCTGTTCAAGAAATTGGAGATAACCATACCGTTCTCTGAGGCACTTCAGCAGATACCGTCTTATGCAAAGTTTTTAAAAGAACTCATTACAAAGAAGAGGGAGCACCTTGAAGAGGAAACAATTGTGGTGCACGGAAACTGCAGTGCAGTCCTACAAAGGTTATTACCTCCTAAATTACAGGATCCAGGCAGCTTTGCTATTCCTTGTACTATTGGAGAGTTAGATGTTGGAAAAGCTTTGATTGATCTTGGAGCTAGCATTAATTTGATGCCTCTCTCTATGTTCAAAAAGATTAGAGGAATGGAGATCAGACTAACAAGAATGGTCCTTCAATTAGCAGACAAATCACTCAAATATCCTTATGGAATTGCTGAAGATGTGATAATCAAGGTAGATAAATTCCTATTTCCTATGGATTTTGTTATAATGGAAATGGAAGAAAATGGAGATGCACCTCTGATTCTGGGAAGACCCTTCATGAAGACAGCTAGGATCGTAATTGACGTGGAGAAGGGAAAGCTTAAAGTGCAGGTACAAGATGAAGAAGTGGATTTTGATGTGTTTCAGGCAATGTCACATCCCAAAGACAACAAGTCATGCTTTCAAATTGATGTGGCAGAAGAACTTTGCATGACGCAAAGTGGTAGAGTCTGTAATGCATCCATGCTGGAAAGAACTCTCATTGACGAATGTGAGGATTTGAACGAAGAAGAGGATAAAATGAAACGGGAATGTGTCCAAGAATTGGAGGCAACTAAAGAAATTCCAGTAGAACAGACTCTTTTTGAAAAGATTGAGTTTAAAGAGAAAATTCCAGAAAGTAAAAGTGAACTGAAGGAGTTACCACCACATTTGAAATATGTGTTTTTGGAGGATGATGGAGAAAAGCTTGTCATTATTAGTACGTCCTTATCTTCAGAAGAAGAAGGAAAATTGGTGGAAGTCTTAAAAGCAAACAAAGGCTCTATAGGCTGGTCAATTGCAGATCTCAAGGGCATAAGCCCCACTTATTGTATGCATAGAATTCTGATGGAAGAAGACTATAGACCGGTGGCGCAACCGCAAAGGAGACTCAATCCCGTAATGAAGGAAGTAGTGAGAAAAGAAGTTTTGAAACTATTAGAAGCAAGAATTATTTATCCTATTTCTGATAGGAAATGGGTGAGTCTAGTTCAAGTTGTACCTAAGAAAGGAGGGATGACTGTCATTCATAATGAAAAGAATGAGCTTATTCTCACAAGGACAGTCACTGGATGACGAATGTGCATTGAATACAGAAGATTAAACACAGCCACCAGAAAAGATCATTTTCCCTTGCCCTTCATGGATCAAATGTTAGAAAGATTGGCTGGACAAACTTATTATTGCTTCCTGGATGGTTATTCTGGATATAATGAAATTGTGGTAGATCCTGAAGACCAAGAGAAAACAGCATTTACATGCCCATTTGGCATTTTTGCCTACAGAAAAATGCCTTTTGGGTTATGCAACGCGCCAACTACATTTCAAAGGTGTATGCAAGCAATCTTTGCTGAGTTCATGGAGAAAAGCATAGAAGTTTTCATGGATGATTTTTCTGTTTTTGGGGATTCCTTTCAGAGGTGTTTGGCTAATCTGGATGCAGTACTTAAAAGGTGTGTTCAAACAAACCTTGTTCTGAATTGGGAGAAGTGTCATTTCATGGTTACGGAAGGGATTGTGTTAGGGCACAAGATCTCGGCAAAGGGAATTGAAGTAGATAAAGCAAAGGTGGAGGTTATTGAGAAGCTTCCACCACCCTCCAATGTGAAAGGAATTCAAAGTTTTCTGGGTCATGCTGGATTTTATCGCCGATTTATTAAGGATTTTTCAAAGATTGCCAAGCCATTAAGTAATCTGCTTGTTAAAGATACACCCTTTTTAATGAGTCCTGCATGTCTGCGAGGTTTTGAGATTTTAAAGAAAAGATTGATTTCCGCTCCAGTAATTGTTGCTCCAGACTAGAGTAAAGAGTTTGAACTTATGTGTGACGCTAGTGACTATGCCATAGGCGCAGTATTGGGTCAAAGGAGAGAAAAGGTTTTTCATGCTATTTACTATGCCAGTAAAGTTCTGAATGAAGCCCAACATAATTATGCCACCACAGAAAAAGAATTTTTGGCTATAGTTTATGCATTAGAGAAATTCAGATCTTACTTTATTGGGTCCAAGGTGATTATATATACGGACCATGCAACTATAAAGTATTTATTGACAAAACCAGACTCAAAGCCATGATTGATCAGATGGGTACTTCTGCTTCAAGAGTTTGACTTAGAAATTCGAGATAAAAAAGGGAAGTGAAAATTTGATTGCTAACCATTTATCCCGATTGGTTAATGATGAAGTAACAAGAAAGGAGAAGGAAATTTGGGAGTCATTTTCAGATGAAACTCTTCTATATATTCAGCAAAGACCCTGGTTTGTTGACCTGGCTAATTTCAATGCTGCATGTGTTATTCCTGAAGGACTCAATTGGCAGCAGAAAAAGAAGTTCTTACATGATGCCAAACAATTCATTTGGGATGATCCGTACTTGTTCAAGATAGGAGCTGACAATCTTCTGAGGAGATGTGTAACAAAGGAGGAAGCAGAAAGGATCTTGTGGCATTGCCATAATTCTCCATATGCAGGCCATTACAATGGTGAGCGCACAGCTGCAAAAGTTTTACAAGCTGGATTTTACTGGCCAACTGTGTTTAAAGATGCCTATAACCATGCTCGGAGTTGTGACAAATGCCAAAGGACGGGGACTATTTCAAGAATGCATGAGATGCCGTTGCAAGGAATTCTGGAGGTTGAAGTTTTCAACTGCTGGGGTATTGATTTCGTTGGACCCTTTCCTCCATCATTTAATAACGAGTATATTTTGGTAGCTGTTGATTATGTGAGCAAATGGGTGGAAGCTTTAGCATGCCCCAAGAATTATGCTAACACGGTGATCAAATTTTTGAAGAGGCAAATCTTCTCACGGTTTGGCACCCCCAGAGTACTCATCAGCGATGGGGGATCTCACTTTTGTAATGCTCAGCTTGTCAGGGTGCTTAAATATTATGGGTGAAACATAAGGTCGCTGCACCTTATCATCCACAAACAAATGGGCAAGCTGAGGTATCTAACCGGGAGATCAAAAGAATTCTGGAAAAGACTGTCACTCTTTCAAGGAAAGATTGGTCACAGAAACTGGATGATGCTCTTTGGGCATACAGAACTGTAATGAAAACTTCTATGGGACTCTCACCTTTTCAGTTGGTCTATGGGAAAGCATGCCATCTACCAGTAGAGATGGAGCATAAAGCTCTGTGGGCTTTGAAATTTTTGAACTTTGATCCTACTGAAACTCAAAGTAAACGAAGAAACCAGATGTTGGAACTTGAAGAAATGCGGTTGCACGCATATGATTCATCAAGAATCTACAGAGAAAAGGTGAAATTGTATCATGACAAAAAACTGCTCAAGAGAACCTTCCATCCAGGGGAGTTGGTGTTATTATTTAACTCAAGGTTGAAGCTGTTTCTTGGAAAGCTGAAATCAAAATGGTCAGGACCTTTTGTGGTAAAACAGGTATTTCAAAATGGAGCAGTGGAACTAGAGCATTCAAATGATGAAGATCAACAACGAAGCTGGATAGTGAATGGGCAGAGGCTCAAACATTATGTGGGAGGATATATAGAGCAATTCGCTTCAGTAATGATGTTGGTGGACCCATGAGGTTTGGGTCAGGCTCGCGACGTTAAACAAGCGCTACTAGGAGGCAACCTAGAATTTCTTCTTTACCCTTGCACTTTAAATTTTTGAATTTTATTTTTCAGTGTGTATGCATGACTTGAATACTTTTTCTGAAGATGTTTGACTGACTACTTTGCATGATGAGTCTATTTGATAATGATCTGATGTGAATGATTATTGAGTTGTATGCATGTTAACATCCTGTGAAACATATGTGTGATGAAGTATGATTGTGGTCATGATGCTAAACAGGATGTTGATAACGGTTGAAAAACCGTTATTTTCATATGCTAATTTGGACTAAATTACGCCTTTTATTGCTTAGAATGAGCTTAACATCTAACACAACTCAATAAATGAGTCAGTCGAGAGTCAAAATCTGTTTTTAGTGATTTTATGCTTGTTTTGCATTGTTTCGCAACAAAATTGACAGAAGTGAAGATTGGGAATAAAGATGAAGGTCATAGACCCAAGAAAAGCGACAAAATCAAAGAAAAGAAGAGTCTAGACATCGCTCGGCGGTAGACCCCTGGCGCCGGGCGGTCAAACAGGAGGAGAAGACACCAGTATTGGGCGCCGGGCGGCAGACCCCTGCCGCCAAGCGGTTTTGCGGCACGAGGGAAACCGCCGGGCGGTGGTGCGATTTAAGGTCCACCGCCGAGCGGCAAAGTGTGACGCCGGGCGGTGGTCAGCTGGGATTGGGCCTATTTTTCTACTGCGCTTCTCACCTATAAATAGCACTGTTACGAATTCCATGTCATATTTTTTTGACAGAGGAGAGCGGCCAGACCTACTTTGCACTCTTTGGAGAGGATCTCTTGGATGCTTAGGCTCCTTTTTGTCTTTTCTAGGGTTTGCTTTCCATATCTTCCATTATTTTCATCTTGGTTCACCATGACTATGGTGAACTAAACCCTTTTTGTTGTTGGGGGAACAATGTAATCTTTTGATACTCTCGTTTATTGAAACTCTTGTTTGAATTATATGTTTTTCATATGCGTTTATTATCAATTGTTGGATTCTCATACTGTGCTTAATGCCTTTATCATTTAACTCATTCGGTAATTGATCTTTGACTTTATTGATACGGGGACGTACAGTAATGGTACAAAATGGTGAGATTTTCCTTGGTTAAGGAATACCACCTAGGGATAGGGGAGTAGGACGACCAATTGTATTTGCTTCTATTTGTAATGCGTTGCTAGTTGCTAGGGGAGGCTAGGGATAGCAAGCCGGTAATTAGTAATAGGCCCTTTTCACCGAGGGATCGGGTTAAGGGGAGGCCAAGAAAGTTTGCATGCAATTAGATAATAACGCCGTTTAAACAAGAGGAGTAAATAAAAGAGAGAGGATTAGATGAAATTGTAAACCCCCAACAACTCCATTCATCCATTGCCGAAATCTTGTCAATTGAATCACATTGCATATTTATTTTCTGTCATTGCATCCACCACAATTATTGAATTTTTCATTTGCAAGTCTTACGATTTTGATTCACGCGAACAATAAGGCCTTTCGAATCTCATGGGAATAACGATAATGGGTTTTACCATTTTTATTACTTGATACGATTTGGTACACTTGCCAATCCGCTAACAGATACCAAACAAAAGGTGAGCGAGACCGCAGAAAACTCGGATCTACCAAAGTTGCGTAAACTCTAAGCTCTCACGTTCCCCCTATCTACTTCTAAGAAAAAAAATGTAAAATGAAAAGTATCTGTATCTAGTATACCTATTCACATGGAAGAACCCCTGTATATAGGGTCTACAAAAATGAAAGAAAGTAAAGAAAAGGGGAAAAAACTTGCTTGGCGACGCTTTGCTTTATAATCAACGACCACTGTGCATCCTTCTCTAGTAGCCCTTCAATCAACACCTATCTTTGCCAGTTCAAGCTGTGATCATCATCTTCATTATTACCGGTTCAGCCTTTACACGTGCACTTTGGGTCTCGCTGGTTTAGAAATTGCAAGCCATGAAGATCTTCGAAGTGTTCTCTTCTTGTTACTTGTGCCCTAGCACGTGGGATTTCTTTTCTTCTCTCAAGTGAATTTCTCTCTCGCTGGATGGAGGAGTGCTTTTCTCCAAATGATGCTTCGAAAGAGAACCCCCAAGGGTAGCAATGCTGGAGTGCATCATTTCACTAAAGTGATGCCCAAATCCAATTAAATATGTAGTAGCGGCCCAACAGTATTGGTAGCCCAAGCATTTTAATTAATCCAAAGCTCTGTGTGGCAGCAGTGCAGCATAGCTTTTGCTCCATATGTAGCAGCCACGACCCAAGTCAGCCAGTGCAATTTTAATATCTCAATTTCAGAGGTCCAATCTGCAAAGGAAGAAAAAAATGAATTTAAAGAAGGGTAAAAAAAATGAAATTAAAGGAAGATATCCTATTCTAGAACTATTTCTATTTTGTTTTCTAAAAAGTAAAAAGAAAATATAATTCTTTCAAAACTAAATTTATTTACCTAAAAAGAAGAAATTAACTCTATTTTTATTTAAAAGCTATTTCTTACCTTTTTACACTAAAAAAATTCTATTTCTAAAGAATTAAAGACTAAAGAAGCTTAAGAAAAGAATTTTAACAAAGAAAAATATGTAAATCTAGAGTGTTAACATTCAAAGTTCAAGCACAAACTCTATTTTAACCAATCTCACTCATTCCCAACTTCTTTCTTGTTTCCTTTATTTTTACTTTGAGCTCATCTTTCATGCTTTTTCTTTTCTTCTCTTTTTTTTTTCTCATGCTTTTCTTTCATTCAACACTTGAGCTCAATGCCTTTCTTTTCCCTTTCAATTTCCCCCAACAACCCCAAACTTGAACCTTATCATTATCATACAATTATTCTCAACCCAAATAAAGGTAAAGATTTTCAAAGCAAGGGTTTTCATCCTGTTTCAAGACTAAGGTTTAAAAAGGGTAGAACACATGGTTTTCCTAGACTAGGTCTTTCATTTTGTATAATGGGATATAATGCCATCTTTTGTTGCCTTCTTTGTTTTGTTGCTTTGATTTCCTTGTTCCTACTCCATCAATGTAATATCTTTTAATTCAAGGAAATGAAATTAGTCTTTTGAATCAATCCAATTGCTTAAATTGTTTGAATGATATCTGATATACTGGATGATTGATTCGACTATGGTCTGTTTGAAGTCAACTATGCTTAATCTGTCATGCATATTTACATATTGACTTATGTTATGATATGATTTAATTCTTGCTTAACCACTAGATCTAGAGAAGGTTGTTGAAAGGTTTTGTAGGAAGGACATTGCTTTGGACATCTACAATTGGAATTCAACTTTTGCAAAAGCAATGCATTCGACTGTGTCTAAATGGGTTAATAATTCCAATTCTGGAATTTGATTATATCCTTAGTGTCTGCTTAAATCATTTATAATCTGCTATAATCCTTCTCTTTACATGTTTCAATATCTGAATTGAGATAATATTGTGAGATTGTTGATGTTTGTATCATTGCATATATATATATATGTGGTTTGATATTTTGACTATGATACAAATCTATGCTTAAACTGTTGATAAATTATGATATTCTGCATTGTTCACTTAAACACATTGTTTCATCACACACCTACATTTTAGGGGGAGTTTTTATTGTTTTGTGATGAACTTATGATTTTGAGAGCATCATTATATTTTACAAACTGCATATTGTTAGTGGAATGGCAAGTGTACCATATCGTATCAAGTAATAAAAATGGTAAAACCCATTATCGTTCCCATGAGACTCGAAAGGCCTTATCGTTCGCGTGAATCAAAATCATAAGACTTGTGAAGGAAAATTAATTAATTGTGGTGGATGCAAAGATAGAAAATAAACATGCAATGTGTGATTCAATTGACAAGATTTAGGCAATGGATGAATGGAGTTGTTGGGGGTTTACAATTTCATCTAATTCGTTCTCTCTTATTTACTCCTCTTGTTTAAATAACATTATTATCTAATTTCATGCAAACTTTATTGGCCTCCCCTTAATCCGATCCCTCGGCGAAAAGGGCCTATTACTAATTACCGGCTTCCTATCCCTAGCCTCCCCTAGCAACTAGCAACGCATTACAAACAGAAGCAAATACAATTGGTCGTCCTACTCCCCTATCCCTAGGTGGTATTGCTTAACCAAGGAAATTCTCACCATTTCATGTCATTACTGTACGTCCCCGTATCAATAAAGGAAAATATCAATTACCGAATGAGTTAAACGATAAAGGCATTAAGCACAGTATTAGAATCCAACAATTGATAATAAACGCATATGAAAATCATATAATTCAAACAAGAGTTTCAATAAAAGAGAGTATCAAAAGATTACATTGTTCCCCCAACAACACAAGGGTTTAGTTCACCATTGTCATGGTGAACCAAGATGAAAATAATGGAAGATATGGAAAGCAAACCCTAGAAAAGATGAAAAGAAGCCTAAGCATCCAAGAGATCCTCTCCAAAGAGTGCAAAGTAGGTCTGGCTGCCCTCCTCTGTCAAAAGAAAGAGTCTAAACTCGCACTAGGGCTATTTATAACCAAGAAAAGTAACAAAATTCAAGCCCAGGCCCATCAGAGAACCGCCCGGCGGCAACGGTTTACCGCCCGACGCTTTTCCTCAAGCCGCAGGACCGCCCGGCGCTTTCTGGCCACCGCCCGGCGCCAGAGGTCCACCGCCTGGCGCTAGTCAACTGCACTATGGTCAACTGTTTAACTGGTTGACTTTCTGGTTGACTTTTCTGCACTGCAACCGTTTGATCTTCAACCTTTCTTTCCAGTCATCTCCAATTCTCATCAAAAACCTTCAAAACAATGCAAAACAAGCATAATATCTCTAAACACAACTTTTGACTCTCAAATAACTCATTCATTGAGTTTTACTTGATTCTAAGCTCATTCTAAGCAGTAAAGGGTGTAATTTAGTCCAAAATAACATATGAAAATAACGGTTTTTCAACCGTTATCACAACCCCAAACTTAGAAATTTGTTTGTCCTCAAGCAAAACAAAACAAAACTATAGACAAAACAAAACTTGACTCTTTACAATTTCATCCAATGATTCAACATTCCTAAAGTACATGATGAGAACTACTCAATTTCAGATTGTCAGTGATGATCAAATCAAGATGCATGCATGCTTTCAATTCAGTTATCTCACACATTCCTCAACAGATGTTACATATTATGAATGATCAATCCACTAAGCAAAGATGCAATCATGAAACTTAGAATTTCTCACAAAGAAAGTGTTTCACTCAATCACTCAAGTCACATGAAATAAAATTGTCGTTCACCTCAAACAATCAAAACCATTACATGCAAATGCCATCAGAAGGACTTTTCCAAGGCTTGTAATGAGGCTGGGTTATCAAGAAAAATTGGTTTTTCTGGATCACAATATCTTTGAATCAAGAGAGCTCATTTATCATTCAAGGTTCAAGTTTAACTCCCTTTTTCAACCAATCTTATTTGTCCCCGACTTCTTCCCTTTTTCTTTTTATTTTTACATTGAGCTCATTTTTCATGATTTTTCTTTTTCTCATGCATATATTTTTTTTTATCATTTTCAACATTTGAGCTCAATACCTTTCTTCTCGCCATTCAAACTTTCCCCACAACCCCAAACTTGAACCTTGAATTATTAACCCTATTCAAAGTAAATAGTTTTAGTACAAGGGTTTTCATTTTGTTTAGGGCCAAGGTTCAATAAGGGTATAAAAATTTTAAGCACTTTGGGTAAAATTTTGGCTAAATAAGGGCTTCCAACAATGGCCTTGATCATACGACATGTACACGCAATTCAATCGATCATCAAGATTTAGGCAATATCATGCATGCTTCCTTGTGAATAATTCTCATACAACAATTAAAACTCTGGAGCTCAATACCTCACACAACATGCTTCCTCACACACATTCATTCATATACCCTGCTTAGCATCATAACCACAATCATAATTCATAACACATCTGTTTCACAGGATATCAACATGCAACACAACTTGAGAATCATTCACATCAGATCATCATCAAAGAGACTCCTCATGCAAATTATTCAGTCAAACATCTTCAGAAAAGTATTCAAGCTAAGTAGACACACTGAAAATAAAATTCAACCTATTCTAAGAATTTAAAATGCAAAAGCGAAAGAGAGAATCTAGGTTGCCTCCTAGTAGCGCTTGTTTAACGTCACGAGCCTGACCCAAACCTATTTAGCACTTGTTAGTAGGCGCAAATCTTTCCAACACCCTTCAGTAGGTGTACTTCCCTGCATCCTTCAGCAGATACCGAAATCCTCTAGCATCCCTCAGTAGATGTTATCCCAGTAGCATTGATCAGTAAATGTTGTCAGTGACATCCATCAGTAAATGTCTAACCATATAGCATCCATCAGTAGATGCTAATCTTTCTTATTTTCATTGGCATCCATCAGTAGACACCAAATCACCTAACATCCATCAGTAGATGTTATCATTACTGCATCAGAAGCAGCGCATAACAAAAAAATAAAAATAAAATAAAATAAAATAAAATAAAATAAAATAAAATAAAATCAAATAAAGTCAAAACGAAATAAAAGATAAAAAAAATTCAAAAACTGGGTTGCCTCCCAGCAAGCGCTCTTTTAACATCATTAGCTTGACCCGGTAGAGTTCAAGCACCCATCAGTAGGTGTTGATACTCCTCTTTCTTGATATTCTTTTCTTTTTCTTCTTCCTGCTGAATTTCTTCATAAAGTTGAGAATACCAAGCACATGCTTCCATGTTTCAACCATAGGAACTTTAATCTCCAATTTCTTGAAGATTGCCAGCTTGAACTTTTTTCCCTTCCTATGATTTTTCTTTTTATGAGGAAGAGGTTTTTCATGTGATCTTTTCTTCTGTCCTCTCTTCCTCTTTTTCTCAATCTTCTCCTTCTTCCACTTTCTTTTTTTTCTTTTTTCTTATTTTCTTATTTTTTTTCTTTTTTCTCAATCACCGCTTGTTCTTTCTCCTCATCTTTCTCTCCCTCACTCAACTTTTTCCTTCATCTTCCACTATTTTCTCCTCTTCTATCTCTTCCACTTCTCTCTCCACCTTCTCAACCTCATCAATTTGTGTCTCCAAATTCCTGAAGGTAACTTCAAATCTCTTGGATTCACACCTCTCTAGAAATTTGTTGAACTTTTCATTCAAGCTTTTGACTTGATCTGTCACATCAGCTGTTTGTTGACAAAGTTGTTGATCATACTCCCACGTTTCTATCAGTGAAGAGCATTGTTGCTGCTAATGATAATGTTGCCTCTCATCCATGCTTTTGACATGGTATGGTTCAAAATTCAAAATCCTCTAAAAAAGTTCATCGGATTCTACACTTCTTTGTATCGGCCTGAATTGAAGCTTATGTTAGCGGATTGGCAAGTCTACCAAATCGTATCAAGTAATAAAAATGGTAAAACCCATTATCGTTCTTCCCATGCGACTCAAAAGGCCTTATTGTTCGCGTGAATCAAAATCGTAAGACTTGCGGAAAAAAATTCATTAATTGTGGTGGATGCAATGACAGAAAATAAATATGCAATGTGTGATTCAATTGACAAGATTTAGGCAATGGATGAATGGAGTTGTTGGGGGTTTACAATTTCATCTAATCCTCTCTCTTTTATTTACTCATCTTGTTTAAACGGCGTTATTATCTAATTGCATGCAAACTTTCTTGGCCTCCCCTTAACCCGATCCCTTGGCGAAAAGGGCCTATTACTAATTACCGGCTTGCTATCCCTAGCCTCCCCTAGCAACTAGCAACGCATTACAAACAGAAGCAAATACAATTGGTCGTCCTACTCCCCTATCCCTAGGTGGTATTGCTGAACCAAGGAAATTCTCACCATTTCGTGTCATTACTATACGTCCCCGTATCAATAAAGGCAAATATCAATTACTGAATGAGTTAAACGATAAAGGCATTAAGTACAGTATGAGAATCCAACAATTGATAATAAACGCATGAAAATCATATAATTCAAACAAGAGTTTCAATAAAAGAGAGTATCAAAAGATTACATTGTTCCCCCAACAACAAAAGGGTTTAGTTCACCATTGTCGTGGTGAACCAAGATGAAAATAATGGAAGATATGGAAACCAAACCCTAGAAAAGATGAAAAGGAGCCTAAGCATCCAAGAGATCCTCTCCAAAGAGTGCAAAGTGGGTCTGGCCGCCCTCCTCTGTCAAAAGAATGAGTCTAAACTCGCACTAGGGCTATTTATAACCAAGAAAAGTAACAAAATTCAAGCCCAGGCCCACCAGAGAACCGCCCGGCGGCAGGGGTTTACCGCCCGACGCTTATCCTCAAGCCGCAGGACCGCTCGGCGCTAAAAACGGCAGCCCGGAGCTTTCTGGCCATCGCCCGGTGCTAGGGGTCCACCGCCCGGCGCTGGTCAACTGCACTCTGGTCAACTGGTTGACTTTTTGGTTGATTGGTTGACTTTTCTGCACTGCAACCGTTTGATCTTCAACCTTTCTTTCCAGTCATCTCTAATTCTCATCAAAACCCTGCAAAACAATGCAAAACAAGCATAATATCTCTAAAACTAACTTTTGACTCTTAAATAACTCGTTTATTGAGTTTTACTTGAATCTAAGCTCATTCTAAGAAGTAAAGGGTGTAATTTAGTCCAAAATAACATATGAAAATAACGGTTTTTCAACCATTATCACATATCTTTAGGATGCATCTCTGTTTTTCAAAACTGCATAAATATCTGAAGCATTCCTTTTTTATTAATGCACAAAGGGAGAGAGCAAGTCTATATGGGGAGAATTGTTGTTTCATACTTTATCTGCTTGATATTTTTTTTGTATATGCAGAGTAACTGAACTGTTTTAATTGTTTCTGATATATGCTTTTACTCTGTCATATGTGGAACTGTACAAACATGGTTGAGTTATTAATCATGGTTGTGCATCATAAAAAAAGGGGAGATTGTTGAGATTGTTGACAACACAAACTCTATATCAAACTAGTTTTTGATGATGACAACACAATGCTTAAGAACAACGCACATGTTATAGTATTACATGTTCTTGTTCTGAATTTTTTGTCATATCTGCTGAACACGTTTTGTTGAACTGCAACGTATGTTCCTATGATTGATTGTGTGTTATATTTGTGGAACATGCTTGTATTGAAATGTGAAATAAAATGTTTTTTTATCATAACACATTTCTGGAAGAAAAAGATCACAAGCACCTTTATGAACTTATATTTGTTGTGACAAAGTTCTAGTCCAATCGCATACACTCATACTGGATTCGACTATGCTAAAATATTTGTACAGATTTTGTGAACCTGTGCTATGTGAGATTTTGAGTTGAATAAAATTTCAAAGTGTTTTTACATGTGGCAGTCGACATTGTATATTGCATATTCGACTGTGTTACTGATCTGTTTGGAATTTTGTTAAGCCTACACGCTCCAACGACTATATTTTTCAAAAGTTAGTTGAGCTTGTGTGACTTAGTCAACTGTAATAAATGTGTGTTGATTTTTGTTGACTGAGGAGCCTCTGTGTTGACTGCCTGTTATAACTGTTTTAATACAGTCGACTGAATTAGTAGGCTATTCGACTGAGAAGCAATCTAATCTAACTGAAAACTATAAATAGACAGAACGCGAATTGTTCTAAGACTTTTGATGATCTAACATTTTCATTTTCCTGTTTCAGATTGAATTCTCTGTTTTATAAGCTCCAAGAATTCTCCAAGAAGACGGTGGTGATCTTTCCTGAGAGAGATTCAAAGGGAGAAGTCAATTGCGCTGACTGCTTGATCATAATCTGCACAAGCCTTCAATTCAACGCAGCAATCTTTACAGGATGCCAAGCCTTCAAAGATCAATAAAGAAGCACCTTCTTCATGCAGATTATGATCACACAGTCTGCGCATAAGCCTTCTCCCTTTGAATCTCTCTCAAGAAAGATCACCACCGTCTTCTTGGAGAATTCTTGGAGCTTAACACAAAGTATTCAATCTGAAACAAGAAATGAAAGTGTCAGAGTGTCAAAAGTCTCAGAACAACTCGTGTTTTATCCATTTATAGTTTTCTGTCAGACAAATTGTTTCTCAGTCGAATAGCCTACTTATTCAGTTGACTGTATTAATACAGTTATAACAAACAGTCAATAGAGAGGCTCTCAGTCAACGAAAATCAACACACATTCATTACAGTTGACTAAGTTATCAATGCTTAACTAACTTTTAAAAATATAGTCGTTGGAGCGTGTAAGCATAACAGAATTCCAAAACAGATCAATAACACAGTCGAATATGCAATATACAATGTCGACTGACACATGTAAAAATTCTTTGAAATTCTTTTCAACCCAAAATATCACACAACACTGATTCTCAAAAGCTGTACAAAGGTTTTAGAATAGTCGAATCCATTATAGGTGTATTCGACTGGACTAGAACTTTGTCACTCAAATATAAGAGGTGCTCGTGATCTTTTACTTCCAGAAATGTGAAATAAAATGTTTTTAATCAACCAGATCATATTCCACATATGCATACAAGCATGTTCCACAAATATATCACACAATAAATCATAGGAACATACATCGCAGTACATAAAAAATGTTCAGCAGATATGACAATTAATTTAGAATAAGAACATGTAATACTACAACATGTGTACTGTTATTAAGCATTGTGTTGTCATCATCAAAAACTAGTTTGATATAGGGTTTGTGTTGTCAACAATCTCAACAATTTTACTGCACAATTTTCAAAGTGAAAAATCACAAGCACTTTCGTGAACTTATAATTGTGTGACAAAGTTATAGTACAGTCAACTACATTACTAATGGATTTGACTATGCTAAAACCTTTGTACAGATTTTGAGAATCAGTGCTAAGTCATGTTTTGAGTTGAAAAGAATTTCAAAGTGTTTTTTGATAACGGTCTAAAACCCGTTATTTTCATGCATAAAATTGATATAAACACTCACCCTTTATGGCTTAGAATGAGCTTCAAATCAAGCAAAACACTTAGTTGAGTCATAGAGAGTCAAAAGTTGGTTTTAGAGATATTATGCTTGTTTTTACATTATTTTGCAGGGTTTTAAGGTAAATTGAAGATGGAAGTGAAGTAAGGAGGACTTAGACCCCTGAAAGAAAGAGAAAAATGATGAAAAGAGGGGACAAGTATGCCGCTGAGCGCCAGAATGGACCGTTGAGCGCTCAGAGCGATTTGAGGGAAACCGCTCAGCGGTAAAACTGATCGCTGAGCAATCAAAGCGACAGAGGGGAAACCGCTGAGCGGTGCACTTTGGCGCCTCGACGATTGTCAGCTTTTATACTGCAGATTCTGTAATCTTTTTGTTATCTTTTTGGCTTATATATAGCCCCAGTGCGACTTGAAAACATATTCTTTGGCAGAGGGAGACGTCCAGACCTACCTTACACTCCTTGGAGAAGATTTCTTGGATGCTTAGGCTCCTTTTTATCCAATCTAGGGTTTTTTTTCCATTCTTTTCATTATATTCATCTAGTTTCACCATGACCATGGTGAACTATACCCTTTGTTGTTAGGGAACAATGTAATATTTTGAAACTCTCATTTATTTAAATTCTTATTTATTCCATATGCTTGTCATATACTTGTTTATCAATTGTTGGGTTCTCATTTATGCTTAATGCTTTTATTGTTTAACTCATTCAGTAAAAGTTGTTTGTCTTTATTGATACGGGAACGTACGGTAATGTCATGAACTGGTGGGAAATTCCTTGATTATGATAATACCGCCTAGGGATAGGGGTAGGACGATCAATTGTATTTTGCTTCCATTTTCCATGCATTATTAGTTACTAGGGGAGACTAGGGATAGCAAGCCGGTAATTAATAATAGGCTCTTTTCGCCAAGGAATTGGGTTAAGGGTAGACCAAGAAAGTTTGCATGCAATTAGATAAACAAGTGAATTAAATAAGAAGAGTAGATAGATGAGAGTAGATAAGATGAAATTGTAAACCCCAACAACTCCATTCATTCATAGTTTTTCCTTGCCAATTGAATCAATTGCATGTGCATGTTTAGTTTTTGTTCTTTGCATTCCAAACTTAACTTTAATTCTCTTCTCAAGTGTTAAGCGATTAAATTACATGAAAGATTAGGCCTTCGAGTCCTTTGGTAGAACGATATTGGGTTTTACCAATTATATTACTTGATAACGATCTGGTACACTTCCCAGGGGTTTAACATATGTGTCAGTCGACTTTGTCAAGTTTACATTTGACTGTATCTCTTATCTGATTTAGAATTTTGTTATGACTTTGCACTCCAACGGCTATATTTTTAAAAGTTAGTTAAGCTTTGATGACTTGGTCAACTGTATTAAATGTGTGTTGATTTTGGTTGACAGTCGACAGAATTAGTAGGCTATTCGACGGAGAAACAATCTGACTGACAGAAAACTATAAATTGGTTGAACACAAATTATTCAGTGACTTTTGATGATCTAACATTTTCATTCTTGTTTCAGATTGAATTCTCTGTGTTAACAACTCCAAGAATTCTCCAAGAAGACGGTGGTGATTTTTCTTGAGAGATATTCAAAGGGAGATAGCTTGCGCACTTATTGCTTGATCAAATATTGCACAAAGAAGGTGCTTCTGAGGTTATCTTTGAAGACTTGGGATCCTGTGAAGACTGTTGCGTTTTGTGAGGCTGGCATCCTTTGAAGACAGCTGGAATTGGACCTTTTGTGATACAGGGGTTTCACGTTGAGGATTGTTCGACATGGGTTCAGATTGCAGAAGAGGGGATTCTTGTTGCAAGTCTGGTTTTGGTTATTGCAGCTATATTTTGGTTTTGGGTTACAGAGGAGATTTATATTTTTGACGTGAGGTCTTCTATAAATTTCTTGTTGCAAAAACCGCAACCATTATAGTGCATTTGCTTCCTGGGTTGGAAGGACACTGGATGTAGGCATTGTTGGCCGAACCAGTATAAAAACCAGTATTTGATTTTCTCTATCCCTGCACTCTTTAATTCCAGTCAACTACATTTTTTGCTGCATATAAATTTTCATTACCTGCATTTCAAGAAAGCTCAAAAAGGTTTATACTTTTGATAAAAGATTGCGAAAAGATTTTTTTTTTTTGAAACATCACAAATTCACCCCCCTTTTGGTGTAAAAACGAAGTCTACCTGTCTTCCAACAGAATCCTTATCTGTTCGGCGGCATATTTCTCAAAATTTGATTCAGGGAAGACACTTGTTCCTTTAATTATCAACTATGATGATTTTCCTGTAGAGTTTTTAGAGAAATTTTCTCCCATAAATCTCCATCCATTTATGGTCTTTACTAATCCAAGAGACATAAGAGAGTCTCTGTCAAATACATTGGAGGAAGTCCAGATATGTTTATGTTCATTACTGAGATCAACCCCTAGAAGCACCAGAATTTTGCTAACAAGATATCCATAGGGTAGACACAATGACCTCCTCAGTGCAGCATACTCCATTTGGTCTTTCACCACTTGCAGCTAGTTTATGGGAATGTTATTTTTGATAGCATGCAACAAAAATATATCCTCTGTAGTCATGCGATCTTTCTTGTTTCTGCAGGGCAAGATGATGTTTGCCAGAAGATGAGCAAGAATTTTCTCTTCTTTCAATAATCCTTCATGTGCAAAGATGCATTATGTTTGATATACTCCTAGAAATCTTGACCAATCTTGATAAACCCTTTTCTTGCACAACACGCTATTTACATCTGTTGTGGATAGGTGTGAAAGAGCACCTTCAGTGGGTAAATTTCACACCACGTTCCAAATGAAATCATTTAGATCAATATCAATGCCTTTCACCCTTGAAACAATGTCACCATTTTCAACTTTCAAATTGTGGTAGAAAACTTTGACAAGGTCGGGATACCAGCTTCCCTTCATTTGAACGAAGTTAGATAGTCCTTGTTTCTCAAACAAGTAAGGAAATATGAACCTATCTCTCTTGAATTCGTCCAGACTGATGCTTATTGGTGTAACAGTGGTTTTGAAAGTTCCACATACAAAGTCTTGATGATTTTCTTCGTTACTGATCCATCCCATTGGATCAGATTTCCTAATCATGTTGGTTCGCACACCTTTTTCTTCATTTCTAGAGCAACTTGAGAATTCCATGATGATGAGATTCTTGAAACCTTCTTTCTTGGGTTAGAGAGGTTTTTGAAAGATTTCAAGAGAATTAAAAAAAAAATATGTTTGACCCGAGAATACAAAAAAAATGAAATGTGCGAAGTAGTTATTTTAATATGGCTAGATGCTCTGTATTATGAACAGTTACACGACCAGAAATTTGTTCGATTGATTTGAAGTAAGGTTGACCGGTTTCAGACATATGAATGTTTTTAAAACAATATTTAGGAACACATTAAAGATGTATTTGAATGTATTAAAATGAAGGTCAACTGAGATTCGTGAGAAACATTTTCAAACAGTTTCAATCAATCAAACAATTAAGCATACATCACTGTTAGCAGATTGGCAAGTGTACCAAATCGTATCAAGTAATAAAAATGGTAAAATCCATTATCGTTCTTCCCATGAGACTTGAAAGGCCTTATCGTTCGCGTGAATCAAAATCGTAAGACTTGCGGAGAAAAAATCATTAATTGTGGTGGATGCAATGATAGAAAATAAATATGCAATGTGTGATTCAATTGACGAGATTTAGGCAATGGATGAATGGAGTTGTTGGGGGTTTACAATTTAATCTAATCCTCTCTCTTTTATTTACTCCTCTTGTTTAAAAAGCTTTATTATCTAATTGCATGCAAACTTTCTTGGCCTCCCCTTAACCCGATCCCTCGGCGAAAAGGGCTTATTACTAATTACCGGCTTGCTATCCCTAGCCTCCCCTAGCAACTAGCAACGCATTACAAACAGAAGCAAATACAATTGGCCGTCCTACTCCCCTATCCCTAGGTGGTATTGCTTAACCAAGGAAAATCTCACCATTTTGTGCCATTATTGTACGTTCCCGTATCAATAAAGTCAAAGATCAATTACCGAATGAGTTAAACGATAAAGGCATTAAGCACAGTATGAGAATTCAACAATTGATAATAAACGCATATGAAAAACATGTAATTCAAACAAGAGTTTCAATAAACGAGAGTATCAAAAGATTACATTGTTCCCCAACAACAAAAAGGGTTTAGTTAACATAGTCATGGTCAACCAAGATGAAAATAATGGAAGATATGGAAAGCAAACCCTAGAAAAGACGAAAAGGAGCCTAAGAATCCAAGATATCCTCTCTAAAGAGTGCAAAGTAGGTCTGGTCACCCTCCTCTGTCAAAAGAATGAATTGAAATTCGTAACAGGGCTACTTATAGGTGAGAAGCGCAGCAGAAAAATAGGCCCAAGCCCAGCTGACCACTGCCCGACGTCACACTTTCCCGTCCGGCGGTGGACCTTGAATCGCACCACCGCCTAGCGGTAGGGGTCTACCGCCCGGCGGTTTCCCTCGTGCCGTAAAACCGCCCGACGGCAGGGGTCTGCCGCTCGGCGCCCAATACTGGCGTCTTCTCCTCCCGTTTGACCGGCCGGCGCCAGGGGTCAACCGCCGGGCGGTGCCTAGACTCTTCTTTTCTTTGATTTTTCTCACTTTTCTTGAGTCTATGACCTTCATCTTTATTCCCAATCTTCACTTCTGTCAATTTTGTTGCAAAACAAGCATAAAATCGCTAAAAACAGCTTTTGAGTCTCTACTGACTCATTTATTGAGTTTTGTTAGATTTCAAGCTCATTCTAAGCAATAAAGGGCATAATTTAGTCCAAATTAGCATATGAAAATAACGGTTTTGCAACCGTTATCAATCATAGACAATCATAGAGCAACAACCAATCAATATAAGCATGATGCAGCAGATAGATACAGTTTTACCAATTGTAGATACTCAAGATTTTTTATGTATTCCATAATTGATTCATCCTTGAGATCAATCTGCATCAACTTTGTATCCTACAAAACAACTAAGTTTTGGTTGCCGATACCCATTTTACTTTAGGTCCATGATTGTTAATCCTTGTCACTTGTTCCTTTGGTATCCACACATATAACCCTTTAGGAACAACAACTTTTCTGTAATAGCAATTTCTATCAGTATGACCAACACAATTACAATAGAAATATGCATTTCTAGCAGGTTTACTTAAATCAGTAAATTTCCTAGCATTGGTTCTGTTAGATTGAGCTTTGTAACCAATTCCTTGTTTATTAATAGCTCTGCCAGATGATTTTAAAACAACATCTACCTTGAGTAAACTTAGCTAGCGTGCTAGTCAAGTAACATATCTTTTCAATATGAGAAGGACCATTTTCACATGCTTTTTCTACTGTTACAGTTTTAATTTCAACATTCTTAGCAGATAACAAAGCTTCATTTAACTCTTTTTCTAATTTTTCACTATCAGCAACAAGGTTATTAATTCCATGTGGAAAGTCTCTTCTTTCAAAGTTCAGTCGATTAACCTTATATTGCAGTCACATAGCTTCAGCATGTAGCTCTTTGAAAGCATCTTGCAGCAGATCATACTTGACCTCCACTGGTTCATTTGATATGTCTGCATCACTGTCATAATCGTCCCATGTTACTCCTGTCATGTAGCAAAAATTTGATTCCTCCTCTTGATCAGCATCTTCATCACTTGAGCTTTCAGAATCCAAGTTCTCCCAAGCAATGTATGCTCCTTTTCTTTTCATATTTTCTGCCTTGAGGGAATCTTTTCTTTCCTTTCTGTTTTGGCTATAAGCCAGGACAGTCAGGCTTGATGTGACCTTCCTTTCCACATTCATAGCACTGGACAACATTTGTACTGAAGCTCTTCTTTTTGCTTTGACCTGCATGGTTAGACAGTTGACTATCATTTTGCATAAGTCGACTAAACTTTCTTAGCATTAAGGTCATCAATTCTTTTTCGTCCATGTTTGTTTCTGTGTTGTTCTTGCTTGAAGCTTTCAGAGCAATCGACTTCTCCTCATCAATCTCCTCTTCATCCTTTAATCTACCAAGTTCCAACTCATGTTCTCGTAACTTGCCAAACAAGGTAGCCATGTTCATAGTTGTCAGATCTTTGGATTCAGAGATTGCAGTGACTTTTGGTTGCCAATTCCTGTTCAAACTTTTCAAAATCTTGATGTTGATCTCTTCCTTATCAAACACCTTACCGAGAGCCATTAGATGATTTACAATGTGAGTGAGTCGTTTCTGCACATCATAGATGTTTTCTCCAGCCTTCATTCTGAATAATTCATACTCTTGTATCAGGGAGTTCTTTCTAGCTCTTTTGACTTCATTCGTGCCTTCATAAGTTACCTCTAAGACATCCCACATTTCCTTTGCAGATTTACATTGAGATATCCTGAAAAATTCATCAATTGTCAGTGCAGAGGCAATTATATTTCTAGCTTTAACATCATACTGAGCTTTTCTATTTTCATCAGCAGTCCAATCAGTAAAAGGTTTTAAAACAATTTCTTTATCAACAGTTTTTGTAGGCACAAATGGACCATTCAAAGTGGCATCTAAAACTCCTTTATCTTGTGATTCAAGATTTGTATTCTGATTTTCCAAAAAGGATAATTTTCACCAGTAAACAGAGGTGGTATGTTTGTTGAACCACCTTCACCAATAGTTTGAAAACAGGAAGCCATCCCCAGGTTTTATAGTCGAATGAGATAAAAACAGAGTCGACTAAATTTTCAAACATCTTATGAAAACCAACTCTGGTGCCAATTATTAGACAACAGGTAGGCTTCGTTTTAACACCAAGAGGGGGGTGAATTGGTGATGTTTCAAAAAAAAAACTTTTCGCAATCTTTTATCAAAAGTATAAACCTTTTTGAACTTTCTTGAAATGCAAGTAATGAAAATTTATATGCAGTGGAAACACGTAGTTGACTACGTAAAAGATAAAGTGGACTGGAATTATAGAGTGTAGGGATAGAGAAAATCAAACACTGATTTTTATTCTGGTTCGGCCAACAATGCCTAGATCCAGTGTGCTTCCAACCCAGGAAGCAAATGCACTATAATGGTTGCGGTTCTTACAACAAGGAATTTATAGAAGACCTCACGTCAAAAATATAAATCTCCTATCTAACCCAAAACCAAAATATAGCTGCAATAACCAAAACCAGACTTGCAACAAGAATCCCCTCTTCTGCAATTTAAACCCACGTCGAACAATGCTCAACGTGAAACCCCTGTATCACAACTGGTCCAATTCCAGCAGTCTTCACAGGATGTCAGGCCTTCACAAAATGCAGCAGTCTTCACAGGATGTCAAGCCTTTAAAGATCAACGCAGAAGCCCCTTCTTTGTGCAGTATTTGATCAATCAATGAGTGTGCAAGCTATCTCCCTTTGAATCTCTCTCAAGAAAGATCACCACCGTCTTCTTGGAGAATTCTTGGAGCTGTTAACACAAAGAATTCAATCTGAAAGAAGAATGAAAATGTTAGATCATCAAAAGTCTCTGAAAAATTCGTGTTTAGCCAACTTATAGTTTTCTGTCAGTCTGATTGTTTCTCAGTCGAATAGACTACTAATTCAGTCGACTGTATTATTACAGTTATAACAGACAGTCAACATAGTAGCTCTTAGTCAACCTAAATCAACACACATTTAATACACTTGACCAAGTCATCAATGCTTTAAAAATATAGCCATTGGAGCGCAAAGTCATAACAGAATTCCAAATCAGATCAGAGATACATCCGAATGTAAAGCAGACAAAGTCGACTGACACATGTAAAAACACTCAATGACTTTGGCACCAGACGTTCCCAAAATGGATAGTGTACTTTCGGGTCGGGTGAATTCAAAATATAGACGCCTATTGGCATTCCAACCTTTCTTCTCCTTTCAGGGCCTATCCGAAAAAAAAAATTCAATACTTCTTGGTTGTGAATATCTGAATAGGACAAACCGCCCCGTGGATCTCTTTGCTTCGGAACAAAACAATTAGAATTAGGCTCGGTCAACTGGAATGTGTATTATCGATATAGGGGATCTTTCAAGTGAGAAGATCCATCGACCTGAGACGAAGAGAAAGAAAGGTCTACCTATTTTTTTTTTAGTTATGCACTGATTCCCAAAATCTGTACAAAGGTTTTAGCATAGTCAGTCAACTGTACTATAACTTTGTCACACAATTATAAGTTTACGAAAATGCTTGTGATTTTCACTTTGAAAATTGTGCAGTAAAATATATGTAATAAAGCATTTCACATTGCAAATAAGCATGTAAGCATTAGGGATGGCAACGGGTCGGGTCGAGCACAGATAGTGTCTACCCGCAACCCGACCCGCCAGATAAAACTGTACCCGCTACCCGACCTGCTACCCGCCGGATATCTGTTTAAAAATACTCGTCGGGTATTTTAAAATCCACATGTACCCGCGGATACCCGAAAAAAATTATAAACTGAAATTAAAATCATTTGGTTTAGGTTAGTGGAACAATATCCTTTTATTTATTTTATTAATTATTGTAATTATCATTTTATTATTTGGTTTGAAAATCCATAACGTAAAAACCTTATCAGTAAAGTTTTATTATTAAAATAATATTCTAAAAACCAATTAAGTAATAAATCAAAAATGATAAATACTGTATCATAATTAATATATTTTCTCTGTATTTAGAAATTTAATCCCGTGGCTAAAATCTCAATTCATCTTTTCTTTGTCTTAAATTATTTTAGTAGGCAAAGATATATTTTTTGTGAAAAAAATAATTTATGTAAATTAATAAAAATACAAAACCCAAACAATATTAATCTGCCTAGAATAAAATTCGACTGGTTGAACCGAAGATCAGATAATTGTAGTCTGATTATTAAACTCTACAGATATGAATTCTGAATATGATATCATCACTTCAACGGCTCTTCCCATACTACTTCGTGTTTACTGTTTTCTTTTTATCTCTTCTTTGCATTTTGAGGATTTGAAAAGTTCAAAAGAATGACGCGACTCCTTGAATTCTACCACCAACTAAATAATAAAAAAAGAAAAGAAAAAGACTAACAAAATGAGTTATAGTTAAAGGCTCAAAAGGATCCATTGGTAGTTTTTTAATCACGAAGGAACAATTTTCCATTCGCTCATAAAATAGGTAGTTTTCAACATCATAGCCATTGAAATCAAAACACAACAAACAGAAAATAGTTAGATACCGACGCGAATACGCAGAGGCATGAAAGCGCACACCAAAGCGAAGAGTTCAATCCGGCGAAGAGTTCAATCCGAGACGAGGAAGAAGCAAAGAGAAAGAGTGTGGATCCTGAGTTTAAATAGGAAGAGTGGTCTAATTAGGGTGAGCACACACACAATAAAAATTAAAAATAAAAATTAAACACATTCGAACATCATAGAAAGCATTAAGGAGAGTGAAAATGCTAAACCCAATACTAGAGAAAACACATATCTAAACACACTTAAAACTATTAATATACATCACTAAATTAAGAACATAAAAAAACAACTCAAAATAAAATGCAAAATAATTTAAAGCAAAAAAAAATAAGCAAATCTAATTTTTCTCTACCAAATCACGTGACCTCCCTTGGTTTTAAGGTAAAGGAAATGAATTCCTCATTTCTCCTAAAACCCAACACAAAATGTTTGTGGCAGCTGCAACACTTTTTAAGGAAAGAAAAAAAAAATCAAAAAAATAAAAAAACGTTCTTCATTCTCATCACCAACGTTCAAAGCTTTCTCCCAAGAGAAAATTAAAACTCCAGACGTGACAGCACACCTCCCGTGTGCATAAAGTGAAATCAACATGCTCTTCCAATTTGAAATAAAAAAAAATTAATATGCATATGATGTGCTAACCAACCACACCGAGACACCACCATACTTCAATTAATAAAACCCACACCACTTTCTTCAATTAACAAAACCCGTGCAGTTGCTGAACGAAACATCACTCACCATTTCTTCATCTAATAAAACTAAATTTGCTCCTACATTCCATTCTCAAAAGCCTCACATCACCGGACCAGTTCACCTAACCATTTAACCAATTAAATGCACGTTTCTTTCAAATGGAATCAACACTTTGGATAAAATCACCGTGCTACTAGCTTCTTACCTCAAAGTCCGTACACACCACCATCTATTAAACAATACTTAATAAAATAAAAAAAATACGTGACAGCAAAAAGCATTCAATATGAGAATTTAATCAAGTCTTGGATCAAACAATTAAAATAAACTAAAAGAAGACCCATTAAGTTCCTCTCAAGTGAACGTGGCAGCAGCCCTTTGCTGGAATCAAAAGGAACTTTCTACAAGAAGAAGATACCAATGTGCTTCCTAATTAATAGATGAATCACAATAAGGAATAGAAAACTTAAATGCAAACACGGTGCTCACTGGAATAAGGGAAAGAAAACTTAAATGCAAATGCTGAATTCATTCCAAGAAAACGATAAATCAACTGTGTGCTTTTCTATTTCATTTCTCCTAAAACATTCAAAGCATAAACTAAAAAAAAAAAATCTGGCTGCATGCTCACAATGTGCTGGACGCAGCAGCTCAAGCAAAGAGAACGAAAATAATCTTCTCAAGGTGGCTGCTGCACCTTCATCCTTATCACCGTTTTTTCATTCATTTTTCCTCTCCGTGTGTTTTTTCTAGAAGTGAAAAGATGATCCCCTCTATGGCGGCTGTCCTAGGAATATCTAGGGTTGCGTGATTAAACTCCTACGTGGTATGTTGCAGGGCTGCGGTGCCAAGTGTGAGATGGTCTGGACCGTGGACTACCTTTGCTGCCCAAAGCTGCTGAGTTATGAGTGAATGAGGAGCTCCTGCTGCAACATGGAGCTTGGGCCGTGAAGGTGGGCTGGATGCTTCTTTAAATTGGACGTGTGTGTTTGCAAGGCTGTGTAGACGTGTTTGCTCCAAAGAAAATAAGTGCAGCTTGTGCAGTCCGTGTGGCAGCTTAAATAAATTAAGTTAAATCACCAAGCTGCAACCTTCTCCTTGTGCACCCCAAAATTCAATATGTTGCACCCTTTTCTCATAAGCCCTAAGGTTAAAATCTCCATACTGCCCTCTTCTAGTGCACACTTCTTTTGTGGAGAGTCTTGAATTGTGTGACAGCTCTTAATATGTCCAAAATTATATTTCCAAAATTTTCCTGAAAATAATTAGCTCAGAAAATTCAAATTAATTAAAATTCGAATTTTCGGTCAAATTAAGCACAATTAGCAGAAACGGGAAAATACCAGACATTTAAGCACAATTCCCTGATTAATTTCGGTACAATAAACTAAGTGAAATCAATAAAATATTGACTCATCAAGTGTTGTCATCATCAAAAACTAGATTGATATAGAGTTTGTGTTGTCAACAATCTCAATAGAAAGAACTGCTGCAAAGATTCTCTAGTCAGGGTTTTATTGGCCTACTTTGTGTAAAGATGCTCATAATCATGCTAGAAATTGTGACAAATGTCAAAGGACTGGGGCTATCTCAAGACGTCATGAGATGCCATTGCAAGGCATTTTGGAGGTAGAAGTTTTTGACTGTTGGGGCATTGATTTTGTTGGACCCTTTCCACCATCTTTCAACAATGAATATATATTGGTGGCGGTAGATTATGTGAGTAAATGGGTGGAAGCTTTGGCATGTCCCAGGAATGATGCTAGCACGGTGATTAAATTTTTGAAATGGCAAATTTTGTCACGTTTTGGAACTCCCAGGGTACTCATTAGTGATGTGGGATCTCATTTTTGTAACTCCTAGCTTGCAAAGGTAGTCAACCATTACGGTTTGAGACATAAGGTGGCCGCACCTTACCATCCACAAACAAATGGCCAAGCTGAAGTTTCCAATAGGGAGATAAAGAGGATTTTGGAGAAAACAGTTGCCTCATCAAGGAAGAACTGGTCACATAAACTGGATGACTGCTCTTTGGGCTTACAGGATGGCTATGAAGACATCCATGGGCTTATCACCTTTTCAGTTAGTGTATGGGAAATCATGTCATCTGCCAGTGGAGATGAAGCATAAACTTTGTGGGCTCTGAAATTTCTGAATTTTGATCCTTATGAAACTTAGAGTAAACGCAGAAGGCAGATGCTGGAGCTTGAAGAGATGCGGTTGCATGCATATGACTCCTCTAGGCGTTACAAAAAAAAGGTAAAATTCTATCATGATAGGAAGTTGACAAAGAGGGTATTCAACCCAGGGCAGTAGGTGTTATTGGTCAATTCATGGTTGAAGCTGTTTCCTGAAAAGTTGAAGTCAAAATGGTCAGGGCCTTTCATAGTGAAGAACGTGCATCCTCATGGAGAAATTGAATTGGTGGATCCAGTTGCTAGTGATCCACAGAGAAGTTGGGTGGTGAATGGTCAACGACTCAAGCACAACTTGGGAGGAGAAGTGGAACGTCTTTCTGTTGCGAAACAGGTAGGCTTCGTTTTAAACCAAGAGGAGGGAGGTGAATTGGTGTTGTTTCAAAAACAAAATCTTTTCGCAATCTTTAATCAAAAGTATAAAGCTTTTTTATCTTTCTTGAAATGCAAGTAATGAAAATTTCTATGCAGCGGAAAAACATAGTTGACTACGTAACAAATATAGTCCACTGAAATAAAGCATGCAGGGATAGAGAAAATCAAACACTGGTTTTTATACTGGTTCGGCCAACAATGCCTACATCCAGTGTCCTTCCAACCCAGGAAGCAAATGCACTATATAGGTTGCGGTGTTTACAACAAGGAATTTATAGAAGACCTCACGTCAAAAATATAAATCTCCTCTCTAACCCAAAACCAAAATATAGTTGCAATAACCAAAACCAGACTTGTAGCAAGAATCCCCTCTTCTGTAATCTGAACCCACGTCGAACAATCCTCAACGTGTAACCCCTATATCACAACAGGTCAATTCCAGCACTCTTCACAGGATGCCAAGCCTTCAAACAACGCAGCAGTCTTCATAGGATGTCAAGCCTTTAAAGATCAATCAAGAAGCACCTTCTTTGTGCAGTTTATGATCACACAGTCAGCGCATAAGCCTTCTCCCTTTGAATCTCTCTCAAGATAGATCACCACCGTCTTCTTGGAGAATTCTTGGAGCTATTAACACAGATAATTCAATCTGAAACAAGAAATGAAAATGTTAGAGTGTCAAAAGTCTCTGAACAGATCGTGTTCAGCCAATTTATAGTTTTCTGTCAGTCATATTGTTTCTCAGTCGAATAGCCTACTAATTTAGTCGACTATATTATTACAGTTATAACAGACAGTCAAAATAGAGGCTCTCAGTCAACCAAAATCAACACATATTTAATATAGTTGACCAAGTCATCAATGCTTAACTAACTTTTAAAAATATAGTTGTTGGAGCGTGTAAGCATAATAGAATTCCAAAACAAATCAAAGATACAATCGAATGTACACTGGACAAAGTCGACTGACACAGGTAAAAGCATTTTGAAATGTTTTTCAATCCAAAACATCACAGAGCACTGATTCTCAAAATTTGTACAAAGGTTTTAGAATAGTCGAATCCATTACAGATGTATTCTACTGGACTAGAACTTTGTCACACAATTATAAATTTATAATAGTGCCTGTGATTTTTCACTTCCCAAAATGTGCAGTAAAATATTTTTGATAAAGCAGTTCACATTGCATATTATCATACAAGCATGTTCCACAAATATATCACACAATTAACATAGGAACATACATCACAGTACATCAAAACATGTTTCACAGATATAACAATCAGTTTAGAATAAGAACATGTAAAACATGTGTACTGTTATTAAGCATAGTGTTGTCATCATCAAAAACTAGATTGATATAGAGTTTGTGTTGTCAACAATCTCAACAATCTCCCCCTTTTATGATGATGCACAACCATGATTAATAACTCAACCATGTTTGTACAATTCAACACATGACAGAGTAATAGCATATAGCAAATGATTTAATATAGTTCAATTACTCTGCATATACAGCATAATATCAAGTAGATAAAGTATGAGACAAATTATTCTCCCCCTTTCACAAAGCATTTATACTTGCTCTCAAACTTCATATATATTTCTCCCTCTTTGTGCATTAACAAAAAAGGAATGTTTCAGATATTTATGCAGATTTGTAAACAAAGATGCATCAGAAAGATATGCAATTTGTAAAATACAATGATGCTCTCATAATCACAATTTCATCACAAAAAAATGTTAACTCCCCCTGAAGTGTAGGCATGTGATGTGAAATGTGTAAAAAGTGATACTCCCCCTGTCATTATTGTTAGCGGATTGGCAAGTGTACCAAATCGTATCAAGTAATAAAAATGGTAAAACCCATTATAGTTCTTCCCATGAGACTCGAAAGGCCTTATCGTTCGCGTGAATCAAAATCGTAAGACTTTCAGAGAAAAATTCAATAATTGTGGTGGATGCAATTACAGAAAATAAATATGCAATGTGTGATTCAATTGACAAGATTTAGGCAATGGATGAATGGAGTTGTTGGGGGTTTACAATTTCATCTAATCCTCTCTCTTTTATTTACTCCTCATGTTTAAAAAGCTTTATTATCTAATTGCATGCAAACTTTCTTGGCCTCCCCTTAACCCGATCCCTCGACGAAAAAGGGCCTATTACAAATTACCGGCTTGCTAAACCTAGCCTCCCCTGGCAACTAGCAACGCATTACAAACAGAAGCAAATACAATTGGTCGTCCTACTCCCCTATCCCTAGGTGGTATTGCTTAACCAAGGAAAATCTCACTAGTTCGTGCCATTACTGTACGTCCCCGTATCAATAAAGTGAAAGAGCAATTACCGAATAAGTTAAACGATAAAGGCATTAAGCACAGTATGAGAATCCAACAATTGATAATAAACGCATATGAAAAACATATCATTCAAACAAGAGTTTCAATAAACGAGAGTATCAAAAGATTACATTGTTCCCCAACAACAAAAACGGTTTAGTTCACCATAGTCATGGTGAACCAAGATGAAAATAATGGAAGATATGGAAAGCAAACCCTAGAAAAGACGAAAAAGAGCCTAAGCATCCAAGAGATCCTCTCCAAAGAGTGCAAAGTAGGTCTGGCCACCCTCCTCTGTCAAAAGAATGAATTGAAATTCGTAACAGGGCTATTTATAGGTGAGAAGCGCAGCAGAAAAATAGGCCCAAGCCCAGCTGACCACCGCCCGACGTCACACTTTGCCACCCGGCGGTTTTCCTCATGCCGTAAAACCGCCCGGCGTCCAATGCTGGTGTCTTCTCCTCCCGTTTGACCGCCCGGCGCCAAGGATCTACCGCCGGACGGTGCCTAGACTCTTCTTTTCTTTGATTTTCTCGCTTTTCTTGAGTCTTTGACCTTCATCTTTATTCCCAATCTTCACTTCTGTCAATTTTGCTGCAAAACAAGCATAAAATCGCTAAAAACAACTTTTGACTCTCGACTGACTCATTTATTGAGTTTTGTTTGATTTCAAACTCATTCTAAGCAATAAAGGGCATAATTTAGTCCAAATTAGCATATGAAAATAACGGTTTTTCAACCGTTATCACAACCCCAAACTTAGAAATTTGCTTGTCCTTAAGCAAAACAAAACAAAACCATAAAACAAACAGAGCTTGACTTTCTACCCTTTCATCCAATGATTCAACATTTCCAAAGTACATGACAAAACTTACTCAATTTCAGATAATCAGTGAACTCAAATCAAGATGCATGCTCTTTCTCAACTTAATTTAGCTCATGCGTTCCTCAACAGATGCTACACAGTATGAATGATCAGTCCACTAAACAAAGAATGCAATCATGAACTTAAGAAGTTCTCACCAAGCAAGTGTTTCACTTAATCACTCAAGTGTTTAGGGTAGCACTCCACTCTTTATTGTTCACAAGTCACATGAAATAAAATTGCCATTCATCTTAAACAATCAACATCTTTCCATGCAAATGCCATCAAAAGGACTTTTCCTAGGCTTATAATGAGGTCGGGCTATCAAGAAAAATTGGTTTTTCTGGATCACAAAGTTCTTGAGTCAAAAGAACTATTTCATTAAAGCTTTTTGGGTGGAAATTTGGCTAGAAAAGGGTTTTCAAACATGGCCTTGATCATTTGATATTCACATAAAAATCAATCAATCATCAAGATTAAGGCAATAAAATTTATGCTTCAATGTGAACAATACACACAACAATAAAAACTCTAGGGCTCAATACCTCACACAACATGCTTCTCACGCACAGTCATTCATACATCCTGCTTAGCATCATGACCACAGTCATACTTCATCACACATCTGTTTCACAGGATGTTAACATGCATACAACTCAATAATCATTCACATCAAATCATTATCAAATAGACTCATCATGCAAAGTAGTCAGTCAAACATCTTCAGAAAAAGTATTCAAGTCAAGCATACACACTGAAAAATAAAATTCAAAAATTTAAAATGCAAGGGTAAAGAAGAAAATCTAGGTTGCCTCCTAATAGTGCTTGTTTAACGTCGCGAGCCTGACCCAAACCTGTTTAGCACTTGTCAGTAAGTGCAGATCCTTCCAACACCCTTCATTAGGTGTACTTCCCTACATCCTTCAGTAGATACCAAAATCCTCTAGCATCCCTAAGTAGATGTTATCCCAGTAGCATTCATCAGTAAATGTTGTCAGTGACATCCATCAGTAAATGTCTAACCATATAGCATCAATCAGTAGATGCTAATCTTTCTTATCTTCATTGGCATCCATCAGTGGACACCAAATCACCTAACATCCATCAGTAGATGTTATAATTACTGCCATCAGAAGCAGTGCATAACCCAAAAAAAAAAATAAAATCAAATCAAATCAAATCAAATCAAATCAAATTAAATAAAATAAAATAAAATAAAATAAAATCAACTAAAATAAATTCAATTCAAATCAAACTAAATCAAATAAAATAAAATCAAAACAAATTAAAATAAAATCAAAACGAAATAAAAGATAAAAAAAATTTAAAAACTGGGTTGCCTCCCAGCAAGCGCTCTTTTAACGTCATTAGCTTGAGCCGGTAGAGTTCAAGCACTCATCAGTAGGTGTTGATACTCTTCTTTCTTGATATTCTTTTCTTTTTCTTCTTCCTGCTGAATTTCTTCATAAAGTTGAGAATACCAAGCACATGCTTCCATGTTTCAACCATAGGAACTTTAATCTCCAATTTCTTGAAGATTGCGAGCTTGAACTTCTTTCCCTTCCTATGATTTTTCTTTTTATGAGGAAGAGGTTTTTCATGTGATCTTTTCTTCTGTCCTCTCTTCCTCTTTTTCTCAACCTTCTCCTTCTTCCACTTTCTTTTTTTCTTTTTTCTTATTTTCTTATTTTTTTCTTTTTTCTCAATCACCGCTTGTTCTTTCTCCTCATCTTTCTCTCCCTCACTCAACCTTTCTGCTTCATCTTCCACTATTTTCTCCTCTTCTATCTCTTCCACTTCTCTCTCCACCTTCTCCTCATCATTTTCAAAGATAGTTACTTGATATTCCTCTTTAGGGTCAACTTCAGTGTTACCCCGAATAATACCTAGAGATATCAATGCTTTTGTTATCTCATCTTCTTCTATCTTCTCTTCATCAATATCCTCTTCTTTAGGAATATCCTCCCTTTTAGGGTCAACTTCAGTGTTACCCCTAATAATACCCAGAGATATTAATGCTTTTGTTATCTCATCTTCTTCTATCTTTTCTTCACAATTGACTTTATCATTCGCAAAGATAGTAGATTGACATTCTTCTCTGGGGTCTATCTCAGTATTAACCCCAATAATGCCCAGAGACCTTAATGCACAAGAGATTTGTTTATTCAGTAAACGTTGTTCAGCTTCCCCCAACATTCTTTTCTTAAAGAGGATTGTTTCTCTTTTTCATTTTGATCAAGATATGAGTGAGGTTCCCACCAATGACTGAAATTATTTTGGTAGGATTGAGTGCCCATATAATCAACTTCTTGTCCAAACTGCATCCTGCAAATCTTAGGCATAAAACTCTAGAGAACATTTATTAGAACAAAAATAAAACAAACATGAAAAATTAAATAATTAAGAACAAGTCGAATTCAATCAATTCACACTACAAAATAAGTCAAACCTTGAGTCCCTGGCAACGGCGCCAAAAACTTGTTAGCGGATTGGCAAGTGTACCAAATCGTATTAAGTAATAAAAATGGTAAAACCCATTATCATTCTTCCCATGAGACTCGAAATGTCTTATCGTTCGCGTGAATCAAAATCGTAAGACTTGCGGAGAAAAATTCAATAATTGTGGTGGATGCAATGACAGAAAATAAATATGCAATGTGTGATTCAATTGACAAGATTTAGGCAATGGATGAATGGAGTTGTTGGGGGTTTACAATTTCATCTAATCCTCTCTCTTTTATTTACTCCTCTTGTTTAAATAGCTTTATTATCTAATTGCATGCAAACTTTCCTTGCCTCCCCTTAACCTGATCCCTCGGCGAAAAGGGCCTATTACTAATTACCGGCTTGCTATCCCTAGCCTCCCCTAGCAACTAGCAACGCATTACAAACAGAAGCAAATACAATTGGTCTTCCTACTCCCCTATCCCTAGGTGGTATTGCTTACCAAGGAAAATCTCACCATTTTGTGCCATTACTATACGTCCCCGTATCAATAAAGTCAAAGATCAATTACTGAATGAGTAAAACGATAAAGGCATTAAGCACAGTATGAGAATCCAACAATTGATAATAAACGCATATGAAAAACATATAATTCAAATAAGAGTTTCAATAAACGAGAGTATCAAAAGATTACATTGTTCCCCCAACAACAAAAAGGGTTTAGTTCACCATAGTCATGGTGAACCAAGATGAAAATAATGGAAGATATGAAAAGAAAACCCTAGAAAAGACGAAAAGGAGCCTAAGCATCCGAGAGATCCTCTCCAAAGAGTGCAAAGTAGGTCTGGCCGCCGTCCTCTGTCAAAAGAATGAATTGGAATTCGTAACAGGGCTATTTATAGGTGTGAAGCGCAGCAGAAAAATAGGCCCAAGCCCAGCTGACCACCGCCCGACGTCACACTTTGCCGCCCGGCGGTGGACCTTAAATCGCACCACCGCCCGGCGGTAGGGGTCTACCGCCCGACGATTTTCCTCGTGCCGCAAAACTGCCTGACGTCCAATGCTAGTGTCTTCTCCTCCCGTTTGACCGCCCGGCACTAGGGGTCTACCACCGACGGTGCCTAGACTCTTCTTTTCTTTGATTTTCTCGCTTTTCTTGAGTCTATGACCTTCATCTTTATTCCCAATGTTCACTTCTGTCAACTTTGCTGCAAAACAAGCATAAAGTCGCTAAAAACAGGTTTGGACTCTCGATTGACTCATTTATTGAGTTGTTTGATTTCAAGGTCATTCTAAGCAATAAATGGCGTAATTTTGTCCAAATTAGCATATGAAAATAACGGTTTTTCAACCGTTATCAATGATGCATGAGTAACAAAATCAATTCAAGTGCACAATGTAGTATCACAGATTTAGCAGCAATTTAAGCACAGAGTTGTAAAAAGTCATAATATCAAACCATATAGATATGCAATGATACAAACTTCAACAATCTCACAATATTTTCTCAATTCAGATATTTTCAACAGATAAAAGAAAAGATAATAATAGATTATGTATGATTTAAGCAATCAGTAAAGATAAAACCAAATTCCAGATATGGAATTGTTAACCCATTTGTGCGCAGTCGAATGCTTTAAATCATTAGTCGAATGCATTGCTTTTGCAAATGTTGAATTCCAATTGTAACTTCCAAAGCAATGTCCTTCCTACAAAACCTTTCAACAACCTTTTCTAGATCAAGCATAATGGTTAAGCAAGAATTATAATCAAATAACAATAGAAGTCAATATGTAAAGATGTATGACAGAATAAGCATGATTGACTTCAGTCGAGACATATTCGAATCAATCAATCAATGTATCAGATATTATTCAAACAGATTAAAAGTAACTAGATTGATTCAAAGTATCTAACTTCATTTCCTTGAAAAAGATATTACAATGATAGGATTTGACAAGGAAAGCAAACTAAAGAAAAGTAGCAAAAGATGGCTTTATATGCCATTTAACCTAAGATTTTTAATTCTTCTTTTTCTTTTTGTTTACAAAATTCTGAAGTATCATGTTACTATCATCAGAACCAGTGTCTTCTTCTTCAGTCTTCTCACTCTCATTTAATTCACCAGAATTACTTTCATCAGCAGTTTCAGAATCTTCAAGATGTCCTTCACAACTTTGTGTTGCTTTATGCTCTTTCAAGAGCTTTATTACCATTTTTAATCCATTCAGCATGATTCTCTCAAACTCAGAATTTGCACTGTAATTGCTGTTAAGGATAGATTCCAACTCATTTTCTTCATTTGGAGTCTCATTTTTGTATGTCCATCCTTCATCAGTTTTTATCATTAGCATAAGATGCAAGGTAGTCTTATCAATCATGCTTGTTTTGGAGCAAGGTTTGCTTAACTCACTGATACAGTCTATTAACAAGAACTTTTGATATGAAAGCGCAATATGGCAGCTTTGCTGATTATAGTTTGGTAACCTTTATCATGTTGTCGGATATAGCAACCGGCCAGTTAACTTGAATGTTTTCCTTCAATGCTTTCAGCGGAAGCAAATCCTCAGTAGTAGCCTGTGCATGATTTCCTCCTCTTGGCATCAAAATCCATGAGATAACTAGTATAGTGTCGCAACCGGAATCGCGACGGGACGACGATCCAAAAAAGAAAACATAAATCTTTAAAAAGAGATTTTGGAGTCACCATCATACTTTATTATGGAAAACTATGGAAAAAACCATAAAGAAAAGACACGGTCCACGAAAACCAAAGATTGGGTTCGGGAGTCGGTTACGTGTAGGGAAGGTGTTAGCACCCTACAACACCTGCCCGAAGGCAGTACCTTTAATTATATACGCGAATAAAGATGTGGTTTGCAAAATGTTTAACTATCCCAAGAACAAGAATATAAAGAAACAAAAATATTTTTTAGTTTTTTGGGCCCGACAAGGATTGACCTTGCTCCTACGTATTCTCATTCAAAATGAGAAATCAGGGTTATGTAGTTCTTTTTGAAAGGTTGTTTGTTTGTTTGAAAAAGAAATGTTTGGTATTTCTGGTATTTTTTATATGAGAAAAACAAAAGTCTCAGCACGAGGACGATGCGAGTGATCCCACGCGTGCCTAAACCTTTAAAATGCTTTTGATATTTTTATAGAAGGGGAAAAGATCTTAGCGCGAGGCTGATGCCAATGATCGCGCACACGCTTAAACCTTTTAAAATATTTTTGTTATTTTATAAAAGGAGAAAAGGTCTTAGCGAGAGGCTGATGCGAATGATCACACACACTCTTAAACCTTTAAAATATTTTTGTTATTTTATAAAAGGGGAAAAGGTCTTAGCGAGAGGCTGATGCGAATGATCACACACACGCTTAAACCTTTAAAATATTTTTGTTATTTTATAAAAGGGGAAAAGGTCTTAGCGAGAGGCTGATGCGAATGATCACACACACGCTTAAACCTTTAAAATATTTTTGTTATTTTATAAAAGGGGAAAAGGTCTTAGCGCGAGGCTGATGCGAATGATTGCACACATGTTAAAACCTTTAAAATATTTTCGTTATTTTATAAAAGGGGAAAAGGTCTTAGCGCGAGGCTGATGCGAATGATCGCACACACGCTTAAACCTTTAAAATGCTTTTGATTTTTATAAATGGGAAAAAGGTCTTAGCGCGAGGCTGATGCGAATGATCGCACACACGCTTAAACCTTTAAAATGTTTGTGATTTTTATAAATGGGAAAAGGTCTTAGCGCGAGGCTGATGCGAATGATCGCACACACGCTTAAACCTTTAAAATGTTTTTGATTTTTGTAAATGGGAAAAAGGTCTTAGCGCGAGGCTGATGAGAATGATCACACGCACGCTTAAACCTTTAAAATGATTTTTTTCTTTTAAAATATATATATATATATATATATATATATATATTTATTTTATTTTATTTTTATATATTTTTTATGTATTATAAAAATATTTTAAAATAAGTAGATATTAAAAGTAAACTAAGATAAAAATAAATAAATAATTGAAATAAAAACAACTATAAGGTGTTAAAATGAGGAAGTAGGAGTGCTCAAGTCAAATTTAAATATAAGAACAGATTGGGCCTAAGCCCAAATGGAAAGGAGGTGTTAGAAAGGAAAAAAGGGGCTGCGCAAGGGAACTTCAAACTTAAGACTGGACTGGGCCTAAGCCCAAAAGGAAATGGGGTGGTGAAAAGGAAACAATGGTTGTGCAAGGGAAACATTTTTTGTTTGGCCCAAAATGGGCCCAATCCCTCTTTAGTCAGAACCCATTAGGGTTCTCTCCACCCCAAACCATGAGGTAGGCTCTCATTTTACAGAAACCAAAAAGCGGAGTGATGAATCTCCTCTCCAGTGAGCACACCATCAACTTCTCAGCGACCGTAAGTGGCGGCCTGAGATACCATTGGCAGCGCCGACCACCACCACACCGCTAGACACTCACGCATTCGTTTCACCTTGTCCCCTCCGAATCTGGATGCTTGTCAGAGACCTAAGACCGCCCTTCTCTTTATCGATTTTGCAGTTGCCCCTCCTACCAGAACTGGCCATCGCGTCGCCACGCTCCACCTTGTGGTCACTGGCGATGAGAAACAACCAGAACCACAGCCGGTATGAACCAAAAACCGGCCACCGCATTGCTCGCTCCTCAGGCTCAACCTCTCACGCGAGAGAGAAAGGCCTTTCACCACCTGTAACTCGCCCTTGCTACCAACGTCAACAGCTTCGCCGGTGACGACAAACATCACCGGGACTACGTCTGGCTGCAACATCACGACCCTGCTCCAAGCTCGTCCTCGCAAGCGAGAACAAAATGTTCTCCCTCCCGCGACTCGTCCCCGCGACCACCACCAGCAAGCTAGACCACCGTCGTCGCCGTCCTCGATGACAGGTTTCAACTATGAGGATAGGTAGTCTCCCCTCCGATTCGACGCGACTCCAAAAGCAAGGGTTCTCTACCCGTTGCGGCGAAGGAGATAATCGCCAACACTAACCTATGTCGTCAACACCGACTCCACATCATTCCACGAAACTATTACTGCAGACAACCAAATTCTCTAATGCTGCTTTCCAAAATCACAACGATTACCTTGTGGGTTTAATAATTCCCGATGGGTGCTCTTACTCTTTTCTAATTTTCAGGGTTAACTGACTGTAAAACGAGGTGGACAAAGTATGAAAGAGAGCTTAAATATTGGACGATGATGGAAAAACAACACTCACCACACTTCCATATTCAACGGAGCAACATCAAGCTTAAAAAAATGAAAAATGCAGTACAGTATAGAAAACCTTCATCAGAGAGACGAGTGAACAAAATTTACCTCTCGGAGTTCTGGCCTATCCTTTGGTGTCACCGGTGGCAGCCACAATCTGAATGCCTCCTCTAATCAGCTTTTCCTCTGCCTGGTTGATCTATTCTCTGTTTCTTCTGTCCCAGCTCCCCCTCTAAAACCCTTTCGATGCTCTATTTTTTCCAAAGATCCCCTAATGGTTTCTCTGCTATCCTTTTTCCAAAATCCCCAAAAAATTCTTTTTAACCAACCTTGTCCCCCCTCTCCCCGACACGTTTTCATCACCTTCTTTTCTTTATTTTTTATTTTTTTTATTTTTTTTATTTATTTTTTATATATATTTTTTTATCATATGTAATTTTCTTTTAAAACAAGAAAAAACGTATTTGATCTCTTCTTTTTTTACCTTCCTATTTTCTTTCAATTCATATTTTCATTTTAAAAAATAGGTGAAAACAAAATAAAATGAAATAAAAAGTAAAACAAAGAAAATTAAAAATAAAAATAAAAATTAAGAAATGAAAAATAAAATAAAACATCCTGAAAAGAAAATAAAAATAAGAATAAGAATATAGATAAAGATATTAAAGTAATAATAACAATAATAAAAACCAAAAAAAATAAAGAGAAAAGGAAAAGCGCATACAACCTAGTCACCCGGACGAAATTGGGTGTTGACAGCTGCCCCTCTTTACTTAGATTTACTGGATAATATGGAAATTTGATATTTTCGTATTATCTCAGTAAAAGATAAGTAAAGACAGAAACACTAATTTCGTCCGGGTTCCAACATGAAAGAAAACGACAGATACAATTCAAGTATGATGACCAAGCATCGTAGAAGAAAAAGAAAGGTGCCAAATAGAACTAAGCTTAAGATAAATTAGGTGTGCTAACCTCGTGGAGGGTGTACCAAGCCCGCAGATGAATGTATATGATGTGAGGTGTACCAACCTGTGGAAAGGGTGTACCAACCCTATGGATGAATGTAAATGATGTAAGGTGTACCAACCTCGTGGAAACGGTGTACCAACCCATGAATGAATGTAAATGATGTGAGGTGTACCAACCTCGTGGAAAGGATGTGTCAACCCTATGGATCAATGTAAATGATGTGAGGTGTACCAACCTCGTGGAAAGGGTGTACCAACCCTATGGATCAATGTAAATGATGTGAGGTGTACCAACCTCGTGGAAAGGGTGTACCAACCCTATGGATCAATGTAAATGATGTGAGGTGTACCAATCTCGTGGAAAGGGTGTACCAATCCTGCGGATGAATGTAAATGATGTGAGGTGTACCAACCTCGTGGAAAGGGTGTACCCACCCTGTGGATGAATATAAATGATGTGAGGTGTACCAACCTCGTGGAAAGGGTGTACCAACCCTATGGATGAATGTAAATGATGTGAGGTGTACCAACCTCGTGGAAAGGGTGTACCAACCCATGGATGAATGTAAATGATGTGAGGTGTACCAACCTCGTGGAAAGGATGTGCCAACCCTATGGATCAATGTAAATGATGTGAGGTGTACCAACCTCGTGGAAAGGGTGTACCAACCCATGGATGAATGTAAATGATGTGAGGTGTACCAACCTCGTGGAAAGGATGTGCCAACCCTATGGATCAATGTAAATGATGTGAGGTGTACCAACCTCGTGGAAAGGGTGTACCAACCCTATGGATCAATGTAAATTATGTGAGGTGTACCAACCTCGTGGAAAGGGTGTACCAACCTTATGGATGAATGTAAATGATGTGAGGTGTTCCAACCTCGTGGAAAGGGTGTACCAACCCTGTGGATGAATATAAATGATGTGAGGTGTACCAACCTCGTGGAAAGGGTGTACCAACCCTCTGGATAAATGTAAATGATGTGAGGTGTACCAACCTCGTGGAAAGCGTGTATCAACCCTATGGATGAATGTAAATGATGTGAAGTGTACCAACCTTGGAAAAAGGGTCTACCAACCCTATGGATGAATGTAAATGATTTGAGGTGTACCAACCTCGTGGAAAGGGTGTACCAACCCTGCAGATCAATGTAAATGATGTGAGGTGTACCAACATCGTGGAAAGGGTGTACCAACCCTTTGGATGCATGTAAATGATGTGAGGTGTACCAACCTCGTGGAAAGGGTGTACCAACCCTGTGGATGAATGTAAATGATGTGAGGTGTACCAACCTCGTGGAAAGGGTGTACCAACCCTGTGGATGAATGATAATGATTTGAGGTGTACCAACCTCGTGGAAAGGGTGTACCAACCCTGTGGATGTATGATAATGATTTGAGGTGTACCAACCTCGTGGAAAGGGTGTACCAACCCTGTGGATGAATGATAATGATTTGAGGTGTACCAACCTCGTGGAAAGGGTGTACCAACCCTGTGGATGTATGTAATGATTTGAGTCGAAAGGTCGGACCATTATCTTGCAGAGAATCGAAACCGCAAAAGAAACCACCTTGGATTCAACACTTTTTGAAAGGTTGGTAAATACTGAGTAAACATGAGGATTTGTCAAACAATTTTCCTTGCTTCTCTTGAGATGTATGATACAATGCTATGAAGATGCATAAATGCACAAACACACGAGACATTCGTTTTGTTCCTTTATTTGGTTCTCTCCTTCCTTTTCTTTCTTTCTTCTTCTTTTTCGTCGAAATTTCTCTTTTTTTTTTTTAAGAAAAAAATCCACGTTCGGAATCAGTTTTCAATATTGTCATTAAACTCGATGTACATTCCAAATTACATTTGTAGAAAAGAATATCAGGAAACAATGAGTCTTTTGAGGAAAAGGAAAAGAGTAACCACTAGTTTCAATTCCTTTTACCGCTTTTGCACTCCAAACTAGCTTGAACCCGAGAGAGTATGGGACATAGAAACGAAAGGTAGATGGCTAAATGATCAACCGTGAGCAATATTAACGCTTATGTACCCTTCATCTAAGGGAAAATGCTCTTTAACATGTTGATTCACCAAACTACCCTGATTTTGGACAGTAAGTATGCTTTGGGGGTGGAAAAGTTTGGGGTAGGAAGGATTGCCCCAACTTGGTGATTCTCGATTGATGAGGAGACTTCACATCCTTTTATCTTTTCTTCTTCGATGTGTTTCTTTTTTCCTTTTTTTTTCAAGTGACTGTGTCATTCGCCACATCATTTTGTTCTGAAGTTAAGTTCGTGAGAGAGATCAGGACAAACATTCTTCAGTCGTCGTGGACATTAATTGGCTTGTATCGTGGCTAGAAGGCAAAGGGTTATGAAAGAAACGAATAATGAAGGCCCAAATAAGTGTTTGAAGGTTAAATTATTTTAACAAGAATCATTTGCCAGGTATCGAGTCAACCGTCTCTAGGGATTTGAACTTCGGGCATCCGTTTATTTTTCATTGTTTTTTTTTATTTTCTTTCTTTCCCTTTGGATCATTCTTTTCGTTGCCCCTATTATGGCCCTTTATGATACTTTTCTTTTTCACTTCTGTTTTTTCCTCTCTTCAGAATTTTCTCCTCGATTTTGGATGCCTATGATGTATCCTTTTAAGCTGACATCGATATGCTAATGATTCTTGTCCAGGGTGATGATAACAATTATGAATTTTGGCTCAAAATGGGTGCAATTGGATAAAGATCTTTTGACGTTTGGATAACGAAAAATGGGCACACGTCACTCTGAATCTTGCGTGCCTTACTTTCTTGCAACTTTAACCCTGAAATAAAACTCTGTAGTAGTTGACACATCGACTCCATTTTCCTTCCTCTTTTTTTTATTTATTATTTTTTTCTTTTTATCTTTTATCTCCCCGATCAACGGATCATTTGGCACGCATACCATGATGGAAGCTGCTCCAGTATTATATCTGTGGCAATCCTTTGTTTTGAGGGAAAATGAAGAGGTTAAGGGTTCAAGTAAAATGGATGCATATGCTTTAGCAGGAAAAGAACACTGATTACCCCCGAAACCTTAAATTAGGAAAAGACTCATCACAGGTATTTTTGAAAATTTGTTTGTTTCTGCCTTTTGAAAGTACCCTGCCCTTGACGACTTTATTGACAACGAATTCAACATGTGCCTTCTTTTTTTTTTGTTCCACGACATCCTTCAGGACCGAGCTCGCACCGACCAAAAATACCCGTGATGCTTTTATTAACACGCATTTAATTATCATCATTTTTTTTATATTTTTTACCTAAATGCTCAGCGCGACATGCAATATCCCCTAATGAATGCCAACAACAAAAATTATGAAGGAAACCGTGCAAAATTTATTGAATGGAATACCACAGAATACAATATGCTTTAAAGATAATATCAATATCCCTTTAAAGAAACCCCTATTACGGAATCATCATGCGTAAAACCTTTTTACAGCATCGGAATTAACCGGCAACGGTAACTCCTCTCCATCCATTCTTGTGAGAATTAGTGCCCCACCAGAAAATGCTTTCTTTACTACAAAAGGTCCTTCATAGTTTGGGGTCCACTTGCCTCTATGATCTTTTTGGATAGGCAAAATCTTCTTCAACACCAGCTCGCCTTCATGAAACTCTCTTGGGTGCACCCTTTTGTCAAATGCCTTTTTCATTCTTCTTTGGCACAACTGTTAACCTTTTCTCCTCGATGAGATTGAGCTGGTCGAATCGAGTTTGAACCCATTCAGCTTCTTCTAATTGGGTTTCCATTAATACTCGTAAGAATGGGATCTCCACTTCAAACGGAAGTACCACCTCCATTCCATACACCAGCGAGAAAGGTGTTGCCCCAGTTGATGTTTGTACCGATGTGCGATAACCATGTAAAGTGAAAGGAAGCATTTCATGCCAATCTTTATATGTGACCACCATCTTTTGCACGATCTTCTTGATGTTCTTATTAGCAGCCTCCACTGCCCCATTCATCTTTGGGCGATAAGGAGAGGAATTATAATGATGAATTTTAAACTCCTCACATAACTCTTCCATCATCTGGTTGTTCAAGTTGGTGGCGTTATCGGTGATGATCTTGCTAGGTAGACCATATCTACAAATTAACTCCTTTTTTATGAATCTAGTCACCACCTTTCTAGTCACATTGGCATAAGAAGCAGCCTCAACCCACTTGGTGAAATAATCTATTACGACTAGTATGAAATGGTGTCTATTTGATGCTTTTGGCTCTATAGCTCCAATGACATCGATTCCCCACATTGAAAATGGCCACGATGCAGACAATACGCTTAGGGTTGTAGGTGGCACATTAATATTATCTGCATACATCTGACATTTCTCGCATTTTCTCACGTGTGTGCAACAATCATTTTCCATGGTCAACCAGAAATAACCAGCTCTCAAAATCTTCCTAGCCATTGAATGCCCATTCATATGTGTGCCAAATGTACCTTCGTGCACTTCTTTCAATATCAGCTCGGCTTCTTTTGCATCCACGCATCTGAGGAGGACCATGTCATGATTTCTCTTGTATAATATATCGCCATTTAAGATAAAACTTCCAGCCAATCTCCTTAGTGCCCTCTTGTCATTTTCAGACGCCTTCTCTGGATATTCTCGGGTCCTAAGATAATGCTTGATATCAAAATACCAAGGTTTACCATCTACTTCCTCCTCGATGAAATGGCAATATTCTGGCTCCGCATGACTCTTCATTTCAATCTTTGGTAACTCTGCATCTTGGTCAACTTCAAACATTGATGACAAAGTAGCCAACGCGCCTGCCAATTGATTATCTTCTCGCGGTATGTGGTTAAATGTGATGGCATCGAAATACTCTATTAACCCCCTGATGTAAGCTTGGTATGGAATTAATTTTGTATCCCTAGTCTCTCATTCCCCCTTCAATTGGTGGATGACCAAAGCTGAATCTCCATATACCTCCAGAATTTTCGCCTTAGATTCAATTGTCGCTCGATTACCCATAGCACAAGCTTCATATTCAGCAATGTTATTCGTGCAATTAAAACATAACCTTGCGGTCATTTGTATGTACTGATTCTTTGGAGAGATAAGCACTGCCCCTATTCCATGCCCCATCACGTTTGAGGCTCCATCAAATAATACCGTCCAAGCTTTTTCATCTTTGTCTTCTTTATTCTCAGTAAATAAAGCCATGATATCTTCATCGGAAAATTCAGGTTGCATTGGCTGATAATCACTAATGGGTTGATGAGCTAGATACTCTACTAAAATGCTACCCTTGACAGATTTTTGAGTGGCATATACGATGTCGTACTCTGACAATAACATTTGCCACCGAGCTATCCTTCCAGTAAGAGCAGGCTTTTCAAAAATATACTTGATAGGATCCATTTTGGATATCAACCAAGTAGAGTGACTCAACATGTATTGCCTTAAACGATGAGCAGCCCACGCCAATGCATAACAGGTTCGTTCTAACGATGAATATCGTTGTTCACAATCTGTGAACTTCTTGCTGAAGTAATATATAACATGCTCTCTTTTCCCATCTTCATCATGTTGGCCCAATACACAACCCATTGACTTATCCAATACAGTCAAAAACAAGATGAGTGACCTTCCTGGCTCAGGTGGACGCAATACAGGAGAGTCTTGCAGGTACTATTTAACTTTTTCGAAAACGGCCTGACAATCTTCATTCCAGACTACAGCCTGATTCTTCCGTAACAATTTGAACATTGGTTCACAAGTAGTGGTTAATTGGGAGATGAACCTAGCAATGTAGTTCAATCTTCCTAGAAAACCTCGAACCTCCTTTTCTGTTTTGGGCGCAGGCATTTCCATTATCGCTCGCACTTTGTCAGGATCAACTTCTATCCCCTTTTGGCTGACGATAAAACCCAACAATTTTCCAGATTTCACTCCAATGTTTGTCATCGTCCTCCACTGCTGCTACTTGACCAATGTTGATCCACCCACACTGCAAAAGCTTTCGCTGATGTCACAAATGCGAATTCTGCTCTCCCTGGGTTCTCATTTTTCTGCATGAGCCAGACTGCGTTCTCTTCTCTCTTCAATCAGCCTCCTCCTATCTTCCTTGGTAGTCTTATGCCCAGGCCATATCTATTCTTGTTTTCAACAACCTTTAGAGGGAATGCTCGCCCCTACCCATATTTGCCCAAACCTCCACCATACATATAACCTTTTTTCAGCATAACCCTGGCCATCATAATGGAAACACATGATAGATGACGATTAACTGGAAACGGCTCCACACAAGCATTTCCCACAGTCTCCAATGATTGGAAAGTCGTCTCAAGTGCTTCTTCGGCTGCTGCAATGTAGCGCGTGGATGATGGCTCACTCACAAGAAGATTCTCTTTCTCTTGATAATATCACTAGTTTATCTCCCATAACATATTTTAGCTTCTGGTGTAGTGTAGAAGGCACAACCCCTGCCGAGTGGATCCATAACCTGGAATGTTACTTTGAAAACGCACGGGCCGACTTGAATCGGCAACTCCACCTCTCCCATTACTTCTCTTTTGCTACCATCAAACGCCCTCACAATCATAGAGCTCGGCTTCATATACATTCCTTCACAAGGTAGTTTTTCCAATGTTGTCTTCGGCATGACATTCAAAGAGAAGTCATTATCCACCAATACACGCGCTATAACATGATCCAGGCATTTCACAAATACATGATCCAGGCATTTCACAAAGAGGAGTCATTATCCGTGTAAGTTGTAGGGATAAGGTGAAATGAACAAAATTTCTTTCTTGGTTTCTTCATGGATAAGTATTTGAACTCACATTCCTATGGGGACCCGCATTCGCCCCTCCCCTCCAATTATCAGTTAGGGTGTATTATGTTTGATAGTACCCCTGTTGTTGTTGAGGCCTAACCTGGTGAGTAAATGACGTGTTAGCTGCATATGGAGGTTGGCCCATGTACGGTCTATAATTATGAGTGGGAGCTTGACCTCTCCACACAGGTGTCGCCGACGTTGCATGTACGTCCCGCTCCTTCTTTTTCCCCGGATTGAAACTAAGTCTTTTGAAATTTGCAGCCGCTGACGGGCCAGATGCAATCTTCCCATTTTTCACCCCAATTTCTATCCTTTCACCAATTATGATAATATCTGCAAAATTTGAGGACACATTCTCGACCATGAGGACACATTCATGACGAACATTGCCACCATCTCTTTATCATACAAGGGTGGCTCAACTTGTGCAACCAACTCTCTCCACCGTTGGGCATATTCCTTGAAAGTTTCTTTGTCTTTCTTCGCCATATTTTGCAATTGCAGATGGTCTGGTGCCACATGAGTATTGTACACATACTGCTTCACAAATGCGACATTGCAGTTACTCGTATCCCTTCGACAGTGTTTGCCGCAGCTGTTCCCATACTCACCATAGGCACCGACATTACAACGGGTCCTTGAGTACGGACTGATGGTACATTAACAGTAGTAGGAAAAGAGAACGAAGCATGTTCGGCTTCCGTATACTCTCCTACGGGAGGAGTGTAACCTGGGGGTAAGCCGTACATCGGGAAAGGGACAGATTGGCCTACAACATTGAACATCGGGGGATAATACTGCACATTTCCCTAAACTTGGGCAGATGAAGATTCTCCAGTATTCTTGAGTGATTCGAGAGCTGCCAAGATCTAGCCGATCTGATCTTTCAACTGGCTGACATCAGCCTTAATAGATTCATGCGACTGCTCCCAGTTCTCCATTACCTTTGAGTTAGCTCTGGTCCTGTACGGATGTCGTGGAAATTTTACCGTTGTTTTCTCACTAATTTTATTATTTTGAACAATTTAAATTAGGGAAGAATGAAATGTGAAAAACAAAAGAAAACAAGTTGTATGCTAGTGATGCATGGAAATCACAGGATCGTAATGACATTACTGATGGAAATTGATACAAGTCGATACCAAACGAACATCCCATGTCCTTCATTTAAAGAAAAATTCAACTCATTACATTGCCTAAGGAACAAAATAAGCATCTCATATATACATCATTCTCGTGCTCGGGCTATAAAAGACTTCATTTCGCCTACCAACCATTTACAATGATTAATAAAGAGTTCTATTTCTGTTGGTGGACTACAAAAATGAGTGCTCGCTTCGGCGTCCAACACCATCTTGGGGATATCTTCAATTGCCCCATTCGCCAAAGCAGCCAACTTGGAGAAACTTTCTTTCCAGTGTTTTACCGCTTTTTCTTATTTTGCAATGTGGTCCTCCATTTGTCTTACCAAGGCCTGATGCCTTTCTTCGAACTCCATCAACCTCCGTCGCTCTTCTTGTTCCTCAATATAACTCTCCATTTGTTGCATCATGGCCTGATGACCCTTTTCTGCCTCTGTTAGCTTCAAGCACTCGCGGTTCATATCGGGCTCAAACGAAGTAGCCATTTCTTTCCTCTGGTGCCTCACCTTTTCTACCTGAATTTGTGCTTCTCTTAATCTTTTCAGGGCCTCCCGCTTATCTCTCTTGGCTTCTTCGTAGAGATTTTCCCACTGTTTTCCTTCATCCAACGCCGCATTTTTCTCCTTTACTCTCATAGCTAGCTCTTTGTTTGCGGCTGCAAGATCTTGCTTCAATCGGAATGTATAATCTCTTTCAGCCCTTTGAATTTTAAGAATTTCTTCATAGGCACGAGTTCTTTCCTCTTTATCATTCCTTACATCCAAAAAATCATTGCGCGCCCTTTGCATTTCTTTTTCCAATCTAACGTTTCTCTCCCTCACCTTTTCCATCTCCCCCTTCAATTGTTTCATTTCTTCACTCTCTTGGTCTTGGGAGGGTCCTTCATTAACAGGCTGATCGCCGATTGGCTTGAAAGGGAGTTTAACCTCCTTTACCCTTTCTAGGATCCATGTACGATAAGTAACTTTGATGTCCACCACTCCCAACCTTTGATCCTTTTCTGCCCGCACAACGCTTTCCCAAGCGCTTCTAACCTTTCTCAACATTTCAATGAAATGCCCCTCTTCATAGTAAATGAAAAGGGCGGCAAGATAGTCCGGTGAAGGTGCCCCTTTCATAGGATGCCCGAATTGTCTTTGAACTAAAAGAGGGTTGTAATTGATGCAATACCGGGCACCTATGAGAGGCACATTGGGAAAGCTGCCACAATGCTGTATAGCCGGTTTAATTCCAAGCCAAGGGAGGCGCCACTTTATATTCCCTTAGCTCAAACCAACAAAGAATTGGGCCCACTCATTGCCTCCTTTGTCCTTGAGCCCTTGGTGTGACAAGTTTTCAGATGGACTTCTAACATCAACTGTTCCCTTGAATACGCGTGCAGTCATCCATGTATACAACGCAGGCAAACAACAATGAATTTTCTTTCCCTTCCTTTCGTGACAGAAGCTCATGGTCACATAAATATCAGCAAGAATTGCTGTCACAGTATTCTCCGATCTCATTTTTCTTGCCACGAAGACATCTATCGCGGTAGGGTCCACAAAGTCTTCTATTTTAGGGAATAACACAATGCCATAAACAGTAAGAGCTAGCACATCCATGAAAGTCTCCCAATCCTCCCTATCAGTCAGATGTTGCAAATATTGTTCTAGATATTCTTGTGTCAACCCACACATTTGATGCCTCGTCACCATCCTATCTTCAAGTTCTTTGGGATGTAACTTCATGATAGCGGCAATGGTAGGTATAGAAGCGTGGTGCTCCAAATGTTGATATGGCATGGTACCCTCTAATGGTAAACCCAAGATATGTTCAAACTCTTCTATGGTCGGTGCCAACTGGAAATCTTGGAAAGTGAAGCGTCTTAGAGGAGAGTCATAATATTGGGCAAGAGCCGTGATGGCGGGCAACTATACTTCTACTTCCATTAAGCTCAATAGATTTCCGTATTTTTTCTTGAAAATCTCCCTTTTTATGGTTTTGAGTCTTTTTCCCAAATTTATCAGCCCAGTCAAATTTCCACCAAAGGTCCTTAGGCTAGGTTTTTTCCTTAAAACGGCAGAGTTAGCATGCTGTGTAGCACCGGTTCTTGTATCAACATCCATCCCGTATGCAATCAAATGAATACCTGTGATTTCCCTTAAAACCAACATGTTACTATATGATATATGAACATGATGCATGATAATATAACAAACTAAAACAACATGACTTACAAAATACATGCAGGGAATGAAAATGTAATTTCATTATTTTCAAAGAGATTAAACAACGTGAGGATTACAGGGATACACACTTCTCCCTTCGTTCCCTAATGAAGGTTCACTGCTTCGGATTCAGGGTCAAGTATATGCAATCTCACAAGGATGGTTCCCTGAACCTAAAGGTCAATGGTCACTAGAGCTATGGCCCTCTCCACCGCATCTCCACAACAGTCGAGTAATCAACTAGATGTAGAGAGACAAGTGAAGAGAACAAACTCTAGGTGAGCTTCTCACGATAGCCAAATAAGAAGAATATCCAAAATGGCACTGCTACACAACCCCTCTATTTCTAAGCTGCACTCAGACCCGGGTATAGGGCCCCACTCATGATATGCACAAAGTGTGAGTGTGAAGGGAGAATGCAATGCATACCCAAACCCTCACCTGCAAAACCACCAGAAAAATTCCCAGGCAGATATAGACATGTTTTCTACCCTAGGGTTCAATGTACAACAATTATTGCAATTATTTCGAACATAAATAAATAAAAGGGGAAGAAAAACATAAAACAAAATCACATCGAATTCACGCATATAATTAAATTGCCTGACTCTCACATATCCCCAATGTAATTGCCATCTGTCATAACCGGAATCGTGACGGGACGACGATCCAAAAAAGAAAACAAAAATCTTTAAAAAGAGATTTTGGAGTCGCCACCATAGTTTCTTATGGAAAACTATGGAAAAAACCATAAAGAAAAGACACGGTCCACGAAAACCAAAGATTGGGTTCGGGAGTCGGTTACGTGTAGGAAAGGTGTTAGCACCCTACAACGCCTGCCCGAAGGCAGTACCTTTAATTAAATACGTGAATAAAGATGTGGTTAGCAAAATGTTTTACTATCCCAAGAACAACAAAATAAAAAAACAAAAATATTTTTTAGTTTTTTGGGCCCTACAAGGATTGACCTTGCTCCTACGTATTCTCATTCAAAATGAGAAATCAGGGTTACGTAGTTCTTTTTGAAAGGTTGTTTGTTTGTTTGAAAAAGAAATGTTTGGTATTTCTGGTATTTTTTTATATGAGAAAAACAAAAGTCTCAGCACGAGGGCGATGCGAGTGATCACACACGTGCCTAAACCTTAAAAATGCTTTTGATATTTTTATTGAAGGGGAAAAGATCTTAGCGCGAGGCTGATGCGAATGATTGCACACACGCTTAAACCTTTTAAAATATTTTTGTTATTTTATAAAAGGGGAAAAGGTGTTAGTGCAAGGCTGATGGGAAAGATCGCACACACGCTTAAACCTTTAAAATATTTTTGTTATTTTATAAAAGGGGAAAAGGTCTTAGTGCGAGGCTGATGCGAATGATTGCACACACGCTTAAACCTTTAAAATATTTTTGTTATTTATAAATGGAAAAAAGGTCTTAGTGCGAGGCTGATGCGAATGATCGCACACATGCTTAAAGCTTTAAAATGTTTTTTATTTTTATAAATGGGAAAAAAGTCTTAGCGCGAGGCTGATGCGAATGATCTCACACACTCTTAAATCTTTAAAAATTTTTTGATTTTTATAAATGGGAAAAAGGTCTTAGCGCGAGGCTGATGCGAATGATCGCACACACGCTTAAACCTTTAAAATGTTTTTGATTTTTATAAATGGGAAAAAGGTCTTAGCGCGAGGCTTATGCGAATGATCGCACACACGCTTAAACCTTTAAAATGAATTTTTTTGTTTTAAAAAATATATATTTTATTATTTATATTATTTTATTTTTATATATTTTTATTTATTATAAAAAATATTTTAAAATAAGTAGATATTAAAAATAAACTAAGATAAAAATAAATAAATAATTGAAATAAAAACAACTATAAGGTTTAAAATGAGGAAATGGGAGTGCTCAAGTCAAATTTAAATATAAGAACAGATTAGGCCTAAGCCCAAGTGGAAAGAAGGTGTTAGAAAGGAAAACAGGGGCTGCGCAAGGGAACTTCAAACTTAAGACTGGACTGGGCCTAAGCCCAAAAGGAAATGTGGTGGTGAAAAGGAAACAATGGCTGTGCAAGTGAAACATTTTTTGTTTGGCCCAAAATGGGCCCAATTCCTCTTTAGTCAGAACCCATTAGGGTTCTCTCCACCCCAAACCATGAGGTAGGCTCTCATTTTGCAGAAACTAAAACGTGGAGTGATGAATCTCCTCTCCAGTGAGCACACCATCAACTTCCCAGCCACCGTAAGTGGCGGCCTGAGATACCATTGGCAGCGCCGACCACCACCACACCGCTAGACACTCGCGCATTCGTTTCACCTTGTCCCCTCCGAATCTGGATGCTTGTCGGAGACCTAGGACCGCCCTTCTTTTTATCGATTTTGCAGTTGTCGGTCCTACCAGAACCAGCCATCGCGCCGCCACTCTCCACCTTGTCGTCATTGGCGATGAGAAGCAACCAGAACCACAGCTGGTACGAACCAAAAACCGGCCACCGCATTACTCGCTCCTGAGGCTCAAGCTCTCACGCGAGAGAGAAAGGCCTTTCACCACCTGTAACCCGCCCCTGCTACCAACATCAACAGCTTCGCCGGTGACGCCAAACATCACCGGGACTACGTCTGGCCGCAACATCACGACCCTGCTCCAAGCTCGTCTTCGCAAGCGAGAACGAAATGTTCTCACTCCCGCGACTCGTCCCTGCGGCCACCACCAGCAACCTAGACCACCGTCTCCACCGTCCTCGATGACATGTTTCAACTGTGAGGATAGGTAGTCTCCCCTCTGTCAACACCCAATTTCGTCCGGGTGACTAAATAATATATGTCCTTTTGTTTCACTTTTTTACTTTATTTTATTTTTTGTCTTTTTATCATGTTAATTTTGTTTCTATCGTTTCGTTTTATATTATTTAATTTTTATTTTTTTTCATTTGTATTTTATTTTATTTATTTAATTTTCTTTTTTTAGTTGGTTTCTTTTTTTGCTCTTTAATTTTATTTTCATATTTTTTTACTTTAATTTTTATTGTAAAAGTTGACCAAAAAAAAAGGTTTTTAAAAAAAAAAGAAATCGTAACAGGAAAAGCAGACTGGTGCTTCTCCCTCATTCTCAGTCTAGAAAATCACGAGTTGAGCTCTACTTTTTGCAATGTACAATATATCACAACATGCTTAATACTTAATGAGGAGGACTGTCCCTCTTGCAACGAAAGGCTCACAGTAGCTGCAACCAGATATCAAAGGGGGAAATATTTTGAATATTTTTGTTTGTCAACTTATACAACAAGCATGAAAAAAAAGAAAAAGACAAACAGGAAATCCCAAGTCAAAGAGATACACGCTGCTCTTGCAGAAAAAAAAAAGAGGGAAGGTCAGTGATTAAGGAGAGTTGGTTTTTAAAAAAGGGGTTTAAGCACACATGGAACCATTCCGTCGACCTTGTGCTGAAAACCTTTTTCTTCTTCTTTCAAAAAATCAACAAAAATTTATTTTAAAAGTTTTAAGCACACGTGCGACCATTCTGTCGGCCTTGTGCGGAAAACCTTTTTCTTCTTCTTTCAAAAAATCAACAAAAATTTATTTTAAAAGGTTTAAGCACACGTGCGACCATTTTGTCGGCCTTGTCCTGAAAACCTTTTTCTTCTTCATTCAAAAAATCAACAAAAATTTATTTTAAAAGGTTTAAGCACACGTGCGACCATTCCGTCGGCCTTGTGCTGAAAACCTTTTTCTTCTTCTTTCAAAAACAAATCAACAAAAATTTGTTTTAAAGGTTTAAAGCACACGTGCGACCATTCGCGTAGGCCTTGTGCTAAAACCGTTTTTCCTTCTTTTTTCAAAAATAATAAAAGTAATAAAAATATGTTTTAAAGGTTTAAAGCACATGTGCGACCGTTCGTGTATGGCTTGTGCTAAAAACCTTTCCCTTTTTTATATATAAAAAATACCAAAAAATATAAAATCTTCAAAAACTAAAAACATCTTCAAACAAACAATCTTTTGACTAGAACTATGTAACCCTGATTTCTCATTTTGAGAATACGTAAGAGCAAGGTCAATCCTTGTCGGGCACAAAAAAATAAAAAATATTTTTTGTTTTCTTTAGAATTTTATTTTTGGGGATAATTAAACGTTTTGAAAACCACATTACATTTGCGCATTTAATTAAAGGTACTGCCTTCGGGCAGGCGTTGTAGGGTGCTAGTACCTTCCCTCCACGTAACCGACTCCCGGACCTAAGATCCGGTTTGCAAACCATGCCTTATCATCTTATGGTTTTTCTGTAGTTTTCCATAATAAACTATGGTGGCGACTCCAAATCTCTTTCTAAAACCATTTTCTTGTTGGATCGTCGTCCCGTCGCGACACCGGTAGCGACAGATGGTAACTCCACTGGGGAGTAGCTAGAGAGTCAAGCCATATAATTAGATGCGCGAATTCGATGTGGTTTTTCTTTATGTTTTTCTTCCCATTTTCTTTATCTATGTTTGATATTTGAAATAATTGTATGTGAATTGTTTGATTGTGCTTATTGAACCCTAGGGTAGAATACATGATATATCTGCCTGGGAATCTTCTGGTTGTTTTGCAGGTGAGGGTTTGGGTATGCATTGCATTCTCCCTCCACACACACACACATATTATGCATAATTATGAGTGAGGCCCTATACCCGGGTCTGAGTGCAACATAGAATTAGAGGGGTTGTGTAGCGGTGCCACTTGGGACATACTTCCTGTTTGTCTATCGTGAGAACCCCAACTAGAGTCTGTTCTCTTCATTTGCATTTTCACACCTAGTTGATTACTCGACTGTTGTGGAGATGCTATGGAGGGTGTCATAGCTCTAGTGACCATTGATCCTTAGGTTCAGGGATCCATCCTTGTGAGATTGCATATACTTGACCTTGAATATGAAATGTTGAACCTTCTCTAGGGCACAAAGGAAGATGTGTGCGGTCCTATAATCCTCATTTTTGCTTAATAAAATTAAGCTCCTTGTACATATCTCTTTACCTTTTTTTATATAGACATCTTTTTCCTTTCTTTCTTTCTTTATCTCATGCATTTTGTGGTCTTGTCATTAGTTTTAGTCAGGAAATTATAAATTTGTGACTAAGCCTTCGAGGTAAAATGGAAATTAACATGAGATTTGAAGTCAAGGGGGGTTCAAGTTCAGACGTTTTAAAGGAAAGGATAGCCATTGAAGCAAAGGAAGGTAATATGCATGGTCTGAGGGAACTGGTGAAGGAGATGACGACAACCTAAAAGGATGCATTCAGAAAAGAGTATGGGAATTTGTTGAGCCTGTTAGAGGTGGAAGTTCAAACATCGGCAATTACTGTTTTAGCCCAGTACTACGATCCACCACTGAGATGTTTTACTTTCCAGGATTTCCAACTGGTGCCTACGGTGGAAGAATTCGAGCAAATCTTAGATATACCTCTCGAGGGAAAAACTCCATACAACTACCTTGGGCAGTATATCCCTTTCTTGCAGCTAGCAAGAATCATGAAAGTACACCCTATGAAGTTGGAGAGCAAGTTTACAATCAGGGGTAAAGTGAGGGGCCTTCCTCAGGGATACCTAAAGGGATACTTGCATCATTTGGCTAAAGAGTAAAAGTGGGAAACATTTATGGACGTATTGGCTCTTACCCTCTACGGTGTCATGCTTTTTCCCAACGTCAAGAATTTCGTCGACTACGCCGCAATGAACACATTTGTGAGATACAAAGAGCGCTCTGAGAATTCAGTCACCGTTGTCCTGGCTGAAGTTTATGGCACCCTTAATCAATGTATGAACTAAAGGGAGGAAAAATGGCATGTTGTCTATCAATGTTGTATTTGTGGTTCGTCTCTCGGGTGAATGAGAACGCCTTGAATGCCATATATCCCGTGGATGAGCTACTTCGGTGTAAACCAAATATGAAAGGGGCAAACGAATGGGCGCAGCTTTGTGCAAGTTTAAACGAGGAACAGATTAAATGGTGTGTCCCTTGGCAGCAAAGGTTGCAAATCATATATCATTGCGGGAGGTACCCTAATGTGCCCCTCATGGGCATCAGGTGTTGTGTTAACTACAATCCTGTGTTAGCACAAAGGCAATTCGGGTATCCTATGAGAGGATCACCTACACCTGCATCTCTTGCCATATTGCAGATCTATTATAAGGAAGGAACATTTGCTGAAATGCTTCATCAAATTAGGGATGCTTTGGGCAACGTTGCTCGTGCGGAAAGGGACCCAAGACCATGGACTGTTGATGAGGGAATTCCTTACAGCTTTTGGATTGCAGAAAGGGTTAGGATAGTGAAGTTGCCTTTCATGTTAGTTTCTCCTAACCTGGATTGTGATGAGTGTCTTCATAAGGCTAAAGATGAGGAGGTGCATTTGTTGAAGGTCGAATTAGAGCGGATGAAGCTAGAAAATATCAAGTTGACTAGTAATCTTTAGAGTCTGCAACATGATTATGCGAATCTTAAGCAAGACAGCGTGGAAAGCTATGAAGCATATGAAGAGTTGTTAATAAGACAAACACAAAAGCTAGCAACAGCCAACATTGAGCTAACCTTGAAAGAACGGGAGTATGGTATAGTTGAGATGTCAGAGCGTGTTATGAAGCAGATGTGTGATGAATTCAAGAGGGACAAGGAAAAAACACTGGAGGACCTGCGCAAAATGCATATCAAATTGGACGACGCCGAACAGCAGGTGAAAGCAGCAGTGGCAAAGCTAAAGAAGGAACGTTGGCATCGGGCTGAATCAGACAAGAAACATCAAGAATTTATGAATCAGATGAAGGAGTCTATCGTTGAACAAGGGCGGGTTACAGAGAACTGGAGGAGAAGTTTCTCACAACTAGCTTCCCTTGCTAATGAAGCCATTAAGGATGTCCCTAGGTTATTAGCTAACGTTGAGGCTGCAATGCCGATCTTTAACCCACCTAAGAAGGTCGAAACTTTCCTCAATTACTACAAGCCACTGATGAGAGAAATGAAGAATGTGATGGCTAAAGCTCGTGATAGTTGAGTGTGATTTTGTATACCTCCTATGTGGTGAACTTAGATGTTGTGGACATTTTATGAACTGTCCTATTGGCTCTGTTTCATGTTAATTTCCAGATTATACATTTGGAAATGTTCTCACATCTCTATAATTTATGGCTATAGCAATTGTGTTACTTTGTCTTTTCTCTTTTCCTTTTCGTTTTTATTTTCTCTTTTTTAATTTATTTCATCTAATGAAATTCAGTTAAAAAATAATAATACGGCTAAGTCTCCAAGACACCCTAAAAGGCACGAACTAGTGAAAAATCATGGAGAACCAAGGAGAAGTTCAAGAGGGGATGAAAGCCGATATACAGCAACTAAAGAGACAAATGAGCCAAATCCTAAAGGCCCTGAATGCCTTACAAGGCCCTGGAGATTCACAGGCACCGCGACCGCAACAAAAAGTATCAGAGGCACAAACTTCCTCTCCACCCTCAAGAGCGAACTTGGGACATGCTGACGCCCAAAAGGTCGAAGATGACGCAGTTGAAATACAAGACAAGCTTGGGGCAGCCATTGCCGTGATTCACGGGGAGAGAACCCAGTCAGGTATCGCGGGCGTGATAATGACAAAACAACCCGTGATGAAGTCTTCTCCTTATGTCGTTACACCAACGAAATTAAAGGGCGACAATAGTTAATTAGAAATGCTGGAGAAGAGGTTAAGAGCCATAGAAGGCGAAAGAAGTTTTGAATTTCGAGATGCTAGAAAATTATGTTTAGTTCCCGATGTGGTGATACCTCCAAAGTTCAAGTTGCCAGAATTTGAGAAATATCGAGGAAAGACTTGCCCAAGGAACCACATAACCATGTACTGCAGAAAAATGGCAGCCCATGCTCATGATGAAAAACTTTTGATTCACTTTTTCCAGGAAAGTTTAACTGGCGTGGCTCTAAATTGGTACATGGGCTTAGAAACAACGCACATCTACACATGGAAAGATCTGGTTGATGTGATCCTAAGGCAGTACGAATATAATAAAGATCTAACACCTGATAGAGTACAACTGTAGAACATGGTGAATAAAGAGTCTGAATCATTCAGAGAATATGCCCAAAGGTGGAGAGAAATTGCTGCTCAAGTAGAACCGCCTCCGAGTGACAAGGAGATGACTACCATATTTCTAAATACTCTACAACCACCATTTTATGAGTACCTGATAAGCAGTGTCTCCTCGAGTTTTGCTGATATAGTAATGATTGGAGAGAGGGTTGAGGGTGGTATAAGGAATGGAAAAATTGCATTAGATCCAAGTCTGGTGGCGAGTTTGAATGAATATGATCCTGGGCAGGAGGAAAAGAGAAAGCAAAAGGCTAGTTCGCATTTTACTGCCTATTCCCAGATGGCGCATTCCTATGGGTCCAACCGAGCCATTAAGCAGAGAAATTACAATCGGAATGAGAAGGTCGTCAATTTCACTCCTATCCACATGACCTATACGGAGCTACTGCCCAGATCTTCTCCACAATAACCTCATAGAGCTTTGTCCCACCAGGCCTGTACGACCTCCTTACCCAAAGAACTATGACATAAATGTCAGGTGTGATTATCATGAAGGAGAGTGTGGGCATTCAACAGAGGCATGCAAGGCTCTAAAGCATAAGGTGCAATCTTTGATCGATTCAGGATGTGTAAAGTTTGAAGAAAGTCAATCCAACACTGTGGCAGGGGGTGAGTTCGCATCTACAAATGCCATGGACAAATGAAGAGGACTCTAGGACCATATCGAAAAGCATGGGTTATGGTGAAAAATGAAATTGATGTTGCTTTGCTCATGTTTTGAATTGTCTTGTTGTAAGGGCTATGCTCATTGATATTGTTCTTTCATCTATGTCTTTTAATGTAAACATCCATAACGCGGTTTCTCCGAGGTTTACTGGAAATCATGTCTTAATAGGGTGTCGTGGAGAAAATGAAAGCTGTAAATAAAAAATTGAAAAACAAAAAATGAAGAAATCTTGAGTCATTTGTTTTTCTTGCAAATCGTCAAACTCATGTTTTTCAAAAATAGCAAAAAAAATGATAAATGATAAATCAAAAACAAAAGTTACAGTGTCAGACTTTTCTGAGGTCAAATATTTCATCAAAAACAAAAATTTGACGTTTCTCTCGAGACGTTTGTGCACATGTTGCTTGAAAACCTTCACCCTTCAGTTTTTCCAAAATAAAGGATCTTCCCCAACAAACATCGTCATTGTCCTGAATAAAAAAAACCTCTACACTGGGGCAGATTGACCTGGCCAAAATTTTTCTCTCTTGCACTAGTTGGGTGATCTCTGAATCCATTGGGACAAATAAAAAACAAAAAAAATTGCAAAAGAATCAAAAAGACAAACCAAAAAAAACGACTTATGTTGAGTCATCTAGTAGCAGAGTTAATCTTTTGAAAATAAAGCAGTCAGAGTTCAAAATGATGTGTGGCCTTCTTATCTTTACCTAAAGAGAAAAAATATATCCATTGTCTCCCTGTTGAGCCAAAAGTAAATTCTTTTTCAAAATTATCCCCAAGCAAGGGTTGTCATCAGGTAGGAAGCAACTCATGATGCAAATGAAGAACACTCAATGATCAAACAAAGAGAATTCATCAAGAAGAGTGAATAAGAAAACAAAAGAGAAACAAAAAGAGCAAAAAGAAATCACAAAGTGATGTTGAACCAAAGAATGGAAATCAAAGTTCAAGAAAAAGCAAAGTGTTCAAAAAGTCAAATGGTTGATGCAAAGCCCAGATGATAACCCTTGTTTCAAAAAATATAACCGACAAAACTCATTTGGGCCTTTATACCTTTTCTTCTATTACCTTTTAGCCCTTAGCCACGTTACAACCCTAATAAAGTCCACACAGATTGGATAATTTTGCTCAAATTTTCATAAAGCTTAATTTTGCGATAAGGCGAAATGACTTTCAATGTGTCGTAAAAAAGAAAAGGTTTGAAAATGAATGAATGAAAACCAAAAGGAGGAAAAAAGTAATGTCTTAGGAAGAGGGGATCACCCTACCATCTAATCAAAAGCATGCAAAAGAAAATCAAACCAATTGGGGCCATCCTTTTAGTCGATCCTTTTCACGCCCACTACCTCGTCCAAACGAAAGCCCTTGTCAAAGAAAACGGGGGCAACTTTGTGAGTCTCATACGAGTTTTTCATCAACCCATACCACAATAAACAAAAAAAAAACAGGGGAAGCTTTGTGAGTCTCAAAATTTTCATCAATCCATAATCCCAAGACCGGGGCAAGTTTGCAACTCTCACTTGATTTTTTTCACCCTAATTTTCATGGATCCAAACCCCGGCTCATTTTCCCAAACACCAAACCGGGGAAAAAATTTTTGGTATATCGTGTTTTCTCTCGGCACTCACATATTACATCTCCTTTGAAGATTGTAGTGCCCACGTGCCTATCCCAGCCTTCCAAAAAAACAAAATTCTAAACAGCTCTCATTCTCTTCAAAATCATCCTCTTGCCAATAAATTCAAGCATATGTGCACTGATGTCAAGAAGGAAAAAGTCAAGTATAATCATATCTGACATTAGACCTCGGATGTATGACATTCCTCACTTTTAGAAAGCATTGAAAATAAAGACCAGTTTGATGATTGCAAGCAAGTTGACTGACTCAAGCAAAAAGAAATGCAAAACGAAGCAAATGTTTTCCAAAAGTGCATAACATAAGTTCTCATGAATTCATCAAAAAAAGAAAGTCTTTCTATTCGAAACCCTCTTCATTCATATGAATGGTTATCGAATCCTTCTTCTTCAAAAATACAAAAAGAATAACATTCAAATTTTTTCTTTCAAACCGTATTGTTTCAAAAATCAAATTTCTGTCAAAATTACAAAACATTTCACAAAATTACGAATTTCAAGCCCAGTTTTTACACTGGCCCCATAAGCCCAGTTTCGTCTGGCCCACTAAGCCCAGTTTCCACACTGGCCCATAAGCCCAGTTTTTACACTGGCCCCCAAACCCAGTTTCTACACTGGCCTCCCAAAGCCCAATTTCCATATTGGCCCCAAGCCCAGCTCGCCTAGCCCATAAGCCCAGCTCGCTTGGCCCATAAGCCTAGTTTTCACACTGGCACACAATCCCAGTTTTACCTGGCCCATAAGCCCAGTTTCTACACTGGCCCATAAGCCTAGTTTCTACACTGGCCTCATAAGCCCAGTTTCACCTGGCTCATAAGCCCAGTCTCTACACTGGCCCCTAAGCCCAGTTTCCACGCTGGCCCCATAAGCCCAGTTTCCACACTGGCCCCTAAGCCCAGCTCGCCTGGCCCATAAGCTTAGTTTCTACACTGGCCCATAAGCCCAGTTTCTTCACTGGCCTCAGTTTCACCTGGCTCATAAGCCCAGTTTCTACACTGGCCCCTAAGCCAAGTTTCCACACTTGCCCCATAAGCCCAGTTTCCACACTGGCCCTCAATCCCAGCTCGAGCTTTTATTCTTTCTCTTTCTCTTTTTAAACCCACACGAAATTAATGTTTCTATCTTTTCTTAGCTTTTACTTTGATAATACGAAAATATCAAATTTTCATATTATCTAGTAATATCTAAGTAAAGAGGGGCAGCTGTCAACACCCAATTTCGTCCGGATGACTAAATAATATATGTTCTTTTGTTTCACTTTTTTACTTTATTTTATTTTTTGTCTTTTTATCATGTTAATTTTGTTTCTATCGTTTCTTTTTATATTATTTAATTTTTATTTTATTTCATTTTTATTTTATTTCATTTATTTATTTTTAATTTTTTAGTTGGTTTCTTTTTTTGCTGTTTAGTTTTATTTTCATATTTTTTACTTTAACTTTTATTGTAAAAGTTGACAAAAACAAAACAAAAAAAAGAGGTTTTAAAAAAAAGAAATCGTAACAGGAAAAGCAGACTGGTGCTTCTCCCCCATTCTCAGTCTAGACAATCGCGAGTTGAGCTCTACTCTCTGCAATGTACAATATATCACAGCATGCTTAATACTTAATGAGGAGGATTGTCCCTCCTGCAACGAAAGGCTCACAGTAGCTGCAACCAGATATCAAAAGGGGGAAATATTTTGAATATTTTTGTTTGTCAACTTATACAACAAGCATGAAAAAAAAGAAAAAGACAAACAGGAAATCCCAAGTCAAAGATACACGCTGCTCTTGCAGAAAAAAAAAAGGGAAGGTCAGTGATTAAGGAGAGCTGGTTTTTACCACGCTGATAATGGTTGAAAAACCGTTATTTTCATATGCTAATTTGGACTAAATTACGTCCTTTATTGCTTAGAATGAGCTTGAAATCTAACAAAACTCAATAAATGAGTCAGTCGAGGGTCAAAAGCTGTTTTTAGCGATTTTATGCTTGTTTTGCATTGTTTTGCAGCAAAATTGACAAAAGTAAAGATTGGAGTTGGAGATAAAGGTCTTGGACTCAAAGAAAAGGAAGAAAGGTTGAAGTACCAAGGGTTACAGTGCAGAAAAGTCAAACAGAATGCAAAAAAGTCAACCAGTCAACCAGAAAAGTCAACCAGTTGACCAGAACGCAGTTGACCAGCGCCGGGCGGTAGACCCCTGCCGCCACCGGTGGCGCGATTTAGGGTAAACCGTCGGGCGGCATAAGTACGAAACCGGGCGGTTGTCTGCTAGGCTTGGACCTGTTTTCTGTGATTTTTATGATCTGTTTGGGCTTGGGCTTGTTTTATGTTATTTTTTATGCCCTATTTAAAGGCCAAAACGTCTTAGGGTTGGTATCTTTTGATGGCTTAGGCACAAAAACACACTTTTCACCCCTCTGGGGTAGATCTGGGGATGGTGACAACTCTCCTTATCTCCTTTTTAGGGTTTGTATCTCTTTCATTCCATTATTCACCTAGTTTCTCCGTGGCGATGGAGAACTTATCTTTTTTGTTGTTGGGGGAACAATGTAATCTTTTGATACTCTCGTTTATTGAAACTCTTGTTTAAATTATATGTTTTTCATATGCTTTTATTATCAATTGTTGGAGTCTCATACTGTGCTTAATGCCTTTATCGTTTAACTCATTCGGTAATTGATCTTTGGCTTTATTGATACGGGGACGTACATTAATGACATGAACTGGTGAGATTTTTCTTTGGTTAAGCAATACCACCTAGGGATAGGGGAGTAGGACAACCAATTGTATTTGCTTTTGTTTGTAATGCGTTGCTAGTTGCTAGGGGAGGCTAGGGATAGCAAGCCGGTAATTAGTAATAGGCCCTTTTCGCCGAGGGATCGGGTCAAGGGGAGGCCAAGAAAGTTTGCATGCAATTAGATAATAACGCCGTTTAAACAAGAGGAGTAGATTTATGAGAGTGTTTGGGTGAAATCTGAATCCTTGCAACAAATCCATCTCATTTTATCAACATCATCCATCCACTTTTGTGTTTAACCTCAATTGATCAATTTGCATTTATGTTTATTTTTCCGTATTCAAAAACCCTAAAAATATTTTGTTCTTATAGTCTTGATTGGTTAAGCAAAAGCACAACAGTTTAGTGTCGTGAGTCTCATGGGTTATACCATTTTTATTACTTGATACGATTTGGTACACTTGTCAATCTGTTAACACACGCCTTAGAGACAGGGGAGGGGGGATCATTTTTTTCACGACCATCACCACCAGAAAGGACCTTACACACTTGGCCATCAGCATTCTGGAATTTCTCATCTCCAATGCCTCATCATCACAGAATATTGGAGACTCACCACCTTTAACACCGATCATCATAGCTTATTCACGGAGAGCAAGAGAGAACCGATTGCCTTCGCTTTGGTTGCCATCCTCGAACCTCTCATTCAATCCTCTTACACATGCAAGACCATTGGATGACCAAAAGAAAGATTCAATCGAAGAGAGCAAAGCGAACTATAACCGAAAGGAAAAGTCCTTTTGAGGCTACCAAGGTAAGTCCTCATATCCAAACTCTTGGTCTGATGCGACTGCCTACTTCTCTGTTACATGCCTGGATATGAATGATGTTATGAATGGATAATGTTTGACTAGTGGATACGGTTACGTTTGTCTTCTTTATGGCATACTGTGTTGATCAAAACTGTTAATCAAAACTGCATCCAAAGTATAGTTTTAATGCCAACAAGATTCATCAGATGTCAATGACAATAGGAAATAGGTGTATATTCCCCAACATCAGACTTCAATATCCATTTGTTTACACCTAGAAAAACATGCTAGAAAATTGTAGGTTTAATACCTATTTTGGTCCCTCCTTTGGGAGGGTTTGTTCAAAGTGGTCCCTCCTTTTTTCAAAAGTTCACTTAACTCCTACCTTTTGCAAAAACTGTTCAAAGTGGTCCTTTTTGCTAACGGCGTTAAGTTCCCTAACGACAGAGCTGCCAGGTGTCTAACATGTGCTGATTTGGCATTGTTAATTGTTTTAAAAAATCTATATAATTGTGACGTGTAAATTATATTAATTAGGGTTGGATTAAAAAAGGAATTAAGGGTAATTTAGAGTAATTAGGGAAAGTGATTTTCATCAGATGCAATTAGGCAAAGTAATTTGGCATAATTTCTCGCCTTCTCAAAGATTATCAGATGCTCCTGTCATTGGTTTTCCCTTCTCGGGGATTATCCCATAAACAAATCCTTGTGCCTTGCAAACCTCCATCGTCTTCAGCATGTACTTCAAGATTCCATCTTGAGCCCTGGATATCTTTTTCCTCCTTGCCTGTTCTCGAGTCTTAGAAGAACACAAGAGAGGGCATTTCCATCAAAGTTCATCCATAGGCCATAATTAATTTCCATCAAAGTCCATCTTACCTTCACCGCCACCCATCACTCACAATCCCAGCCATTCATCATTAATTTCGCTTTCTTTTCTTCCTCTCCCTCCTTCGCACCTCTAATCACCAAATCGAACCAATTGCTCACAGCCATATCCCCTACCTTTTCCCCCCTTTTCTCTGTCGTTTGCTATTACACAACAATGTGTAAATCAAGGGCTGGATTTCGATTGAACGTGGAGGAGGTGGGAAGGCAAGGCTTTGCCGTCATTGGTGGTGCGACTGTGTTGGGTTTTCTGCGGCCTGGGCTGTTGCGGAGGAGCATGGTGGCACGATGGAGAGGACAAGTGAGTTGACACGACGGCCATGGAAGTCCGCGATTTGGGGTGGCGTTTTTCTGTCGCGCAAAGAAGATTTACGTGGTGGCTGCCATGGCTGCACGACTGGGGTTCGCGTTAGATTCCGGAGGCGCGACGGTGGCGGCAGAGAAGATTAGTTTGTTGGGCGCTGATATCCTCGTCCCCAAGGACAGTAGACATCGTGTCCAAATCATTACAAAACCCCATCTCCTCAAACATCATCATCATTTTTCGAGGAAAAAATAAGGTGGAACCCTAGAATCGGAGGTGGCGAAACAGAGAGAGAGCACGAGAAAGAGATAATCTGGAACCCCAGAATCGGAGATGGCGGTGAGATCGCCAAGAATCCTAAATCCTTCTTTAATCCAACCCTAATTAATATAATTTACACGTCACAATTATATAGATTTTTTAAAACAATTAACAATGCCAAATCAGCACATGTTAGACACCTGGCAGTTCTGCCGTTAGGAAACTTAACGCCGTTAGCAAAAAGGACCACTTTGAACAGTTTTTGCAAAAGGTAGGACTTAAGTGAACTTTTGAAAAAAGGAGGGACCACTTTGAACAAACCCTCCCAAAGGAGGGACCAAGATAGGTATTAAACCAAAATTGTAATAAGCAGAAATCAGAGGCAGAATCAGATTCTTCTCGTTCATATTAGTTCTCATGTGAAACGGAGAGCCAAACATAAACAGGCAAGACATAAAACACCTATCCTGTTAGCCCCTTTCTCAGCATTGTTATGTTGCAACGCTCCTCAAATTAACTCAAAACGGCCACCATTGCCCACACTCCCACTCATATGTACATAACACACTCATCGTTCCCAATCCCAGTAGAAGAAACATCAAACAATAGAAAACCAACCAATAAATCTGGCATTTGGAAAACATTTTCGTTCTCGTCCTCGACGACAATGGTGAGAGTCGCCGGCGCTGGTATAGATTTTTTATATCTGAAGTAGGGGAAAGGAAACCCTTGAGTGGAGAGGAAGGAGGCGGCTCGCGGTGGCCGGTTGAAGGAGAGAAGCACCGTGCTTCCCTGTTTTCGCGCGTGAGGAGAGGAGAGGAGAGAACCTGGCGGCCGGCGACAACTCCGGCGACGAAGAACGTCACGGCGCGGTGATCGCCGGCGATTCGAGAGTGACCCGGTGGCTGTCGGAGAGAACCACCGGCGCATTCGAGGCAAAGCCCCAATCCTGGGTGGTTGCGATTGAGAGAGAAAGGTAGAGAGGACGCCGTGGCCGGCCATGGTTCCGGTGACACCTATTGCCACCAGCGAGGTTGAGACTGGTGCAAGTGTTGGTGCGGTGGCCGGTTCTGGCTGAGAGTGGTGGTGCGTCCTTGTGAGAGGAAGAAAGCTCGAGGACTTTGGTTTTCTTCGAGAGAGACTCTCGGTCCCAGGAAGCGAGTGTAGAATGAGAGGCAACGTGGGAGAACCCCTTGGGGTTTCTGACCTGGGAGGAGAGCGTTTTGGGCTTGGATGCCAGGCCCAACTTGAAAAAATAATAATAATAAAATCAACAAAAACTCGTACCTTTTTGCACCCTGTTTTCTCCTAAGTCGCACCCTTTCCAATTGGGCTTAGGCCTAATCTGCCATTAGAATTAAATTAGATTTGCACACCCCTGTTTTTCATTTCCACACCCCGGGCCATTTGGGCCTAGGCCCAATCTTTACATTATTTTATCATTTAACATTTAGTTTATTTTATTTCTACTTTTTATTTTCATTTTTCTACTTTTTATTTTTCATTTGGTTATTTACTTATTTATTTTATTTTATCTACTTTTAAATAAATATTAAAAACAACAAAAATATATTTTTTAAAAGGGGTTTAAGCACACGTGCGACCATTCCGTCGGCCTTGTGCTGAAAACCTTTTTCTTCTTCTTTCAAAAAATCAACAAAAAATTATTTTAAAAGGTTTAAGCACACGTGCGACCATTCTGTCGGCCTTGTGCTGAAAACCTTTTTCTTCTTCTTTCAAAAAATCAACAAAAATTTATTTTAAAAGGTTTAAGCACACGTGCGACCATTCCGTCGACCTTGTGCTGAAAACCTTTTTCTTCTTCTTTCAAAAAAAATCAACAAAAATTTGTTTTAAAGGTTTAAAGCACACTTGTGACCGTTCGCGTAGGCCTTATGCTAAAAACTTTTTTCCTTGTTTTTACAAAAATAATAAAAATATGTTTTAAAGGTTTAAAGCACACGTGCGACCGTTCGCATATGCCTTGTGCTAAAAACCTTTCCCCTTTTTTATATATAAAAAATACCAAAAAATATAAAATCTTCAAAAACTAAAAACATCTTCAAACAAACAATCTTTTAACTAGAACTACGTAACCCTGATTTCACATTTTGAGAATACGTAGGAGCAAGTTCAATCCTTGTCGGGCACAAAAAAATAAAAAATATATTTTGTTCTTTAGAATTTTATTTTTGGGGATAATTAAACATTTTGGAAACCACATAACATTCACGCATTTAATTAAAGGTACTGCCTTCGGGCAGGCGTTGTAGGGTGCTAGTACCTTCCCTACACGTAACCGACTCCCGGACCTAAAATCTGGTTCGTAGACCATGCCTTATCATCTTATGGTTTTTCAGTAGTTTTCCAGAATAAACTATGGTGGCGACTCCAAATCTCTTTTCTAAAACCATTTTCTTTTTGGATCGTCGTCCTGTTGCGACACTGGTTGCAACACCCTCCGATTCGGCGCAACTCCAAGAGCAAGGGTTCTCTACCCGTTGTGGCGAAGGAGATAATCGCCAACCCTAACCTATGCCGTCAACAACGACTCCACATCGTTCCACGAAACTGTTACTACAGACAACCAAATTCTCTAATGTTGTTTTCCTCAATCACAACGATTACCTTGTGGGTTTAATAATTCCCGATGGGTGCTCTTACTCTTTTCCAATTTTCAGGGTTAAATGACTATAAAACGGGCTGGACAGAGAGGCAGAGGTGGCGTTTCGCCGACCCACAAGATGGCTATATTGGTGTAAGTGTGATGGGAATGAGGGGTTGAGGGATTGTTTGAGTTTGCTTTAGTCTGTTTTGTTTTAGTGCTCAAGGAAAGTATAAGCAAAGATTAGAAGCAACACAATCATGGGAATGTTAATGGCCGAATGGGATATAGACGTCCTCTGATGGTTTTAGATGTCGGAGGGTAGACAAAGTATGGCAGAGAGCTTAAATATTGGACGATGATGGAGAAAACAACACTCACCACACTTCCATATTCAAAGGAGCAACATCAAGCTTAAAAAAATGAAAAATGCAGTACAATATAATAAACCTTCATCACAGAGACGAGTGAACAAAATTTACCTCTCGGAGTTCTAGCCTATTGATGAATCAATATTTTATACCATTAACTTAGTTTCTTGCGCCGAATTGTGTTGATGATTTGTGCTTAATTCTTAGTTATTGTGTCATTTTCACCATTTGGGCTTAATTAGACCACTAATTCATATTTTAATTAATTTGAATTATTTGAGCTTAATTATTCCTATTTTCATTTTCAGGGAAATTTTGGAATTACACTAGGAGACTTTTGGAAGGGCACAAGCAATTGAAGAAATTCTACAATTTCATTTTAGAATTAATTAAACTTTAATCTAGTGTTTTAGAATTTGTAGACAAATGTTTTGTAATTTTGGGCCAATTTTTGGTAGAATTAACAAAAGCCCAATTGTAAGTGAACACATGGCATTAGGGTTTCCTTAGGGTGGACCCCACTCCCTCATTTTTTTAGAGACACCTTGCTGTCCTAGGGAAAGGGGGGGGCCGTCACTTTTGCCTTGTAGATTTTTTGGCTTGGACTCTTGGTATTTTCATGGTGGTGCTCCTCCCAGCCGACACTGTTACATTGACTGGAACCGGGAGGCATTAGAAAGACGAGCCGCCACACACGTTTTTTTTTGGAGAGAGTTGTTTTTGGAGATTGAAATTGAAAGGAGAAAGGAGAGCAGCCGCCACTTTTCTGGTTTTTTTTCTCACTTAGCTTTTCTTTGAACTTTTTGATGAAAATGGGAAAAAAGAGAACAGATTGTTACACTGATTCATGGTGAATGGAGAGCTCTATGTCAGTTTCATTTGGATGATTTACTTTATCTTTAATTGGAATGCACGGTGCTGGAATGACGTTGCTTGATGGCTGGAAAATGTTTAGCACGCTTATTTCATTTTGGGAGAGATACTCACGTTTTTTTCTTTCGTTGTGGTCTTGTGTATTTGGTGATTTTACTTTAAAAATGTGATTCATGTGTTGCTGTAGAAGGCTTGGGTTCATTTTATATTTGAGAAATGGTGCAACATGTATCACAGCCGAGCATATCTTGTTTTATTTGATTGAGAAATAGTGGAAAAGTGATTTGGAAGAAGCAACACGTTGCTTTAGAGGTTGATTCATACTTGTGTGATTTTAGCATTTAGCTTTCTTGGATAATGAAGCAAAGTCGCCACACTCTGAGTTTATCCTGGGCTTGTAAAACGTTTTTCGGTTGCTTTTGAAATGAGGTTACGCTGTTTTGCTTTTAATTTCTGCAAGTTTACCGTCCGGTTTTCCAATAGCACCGTTCGGTCTCTAACAAGCTTCACTATTAGAGACTGTTCGACTTTGCTGCACTGTGTTTTGATTTCTGCAAGTTTACTATTTTTGCATTTACTGATATTACCGTCCGGTTTTCCAATAGCACCGTTCGGTCTCTAACAAGCTTCACTATTAGAGACCGTTCGACTTTCTTCTACATTGACTTGCCCAATTTTTACATTTTTATTTGCATTCGGTCTTGTTTTTAATCCGTTCGGTTTCTTTGTTTTAACTAGTTTCCTTTTCTGCTTCAAATGTCGTTCGGTTTCCTTACCAGGACCGTTCGGTCTTATGAACAGAACCGTTCGGTTTTCATGTTTTTCCACATTCAATTCAATACTTTAAATGCTGGTTACATCTCTATTTAACTTCCAGTTTCAATTAGGTTTAATTCTTCTTGCATTCACAAAACAATTTCAAACCCCCTCCCCCTTCACTTCGTGTTAGACTTGACTCTGAACCGCAAAATTGGTCCTTGAGAGACGACCTAGGAGTCACTTCCTAGTACTATACTGCATTCTTTATGCACATCAAATTTGTGTGGGTTGCGACACCCATCAAATTTTGGCGCCGTTGCCGGGGACCAAGGGTTCAGTTTTAGGTCTTAGTTGTGTTAGTGTGTGTTGTGTTTTGTCTTGTGTTGTGAGTGTGATGTTCTGTTTTGTGTGTTCGTCATTGTGTGTTGCATGTAGGTAGCTTTAGTTTCATATTTTCATTGCATTCTTCTTTCCCCTTCTTTCTCATGTCTACCTATGTTGGCTATGTGAGTAATTCTAATTCTGCTTGTGTCTATGATTCTCCTCCTGCTTGTTACTCTGATATTGCTTCTCATATATACTCTGTTGATTTCTATGTTGAGAACAGAACGGTTCCTCCTCCATCTCATGAGAGTGCTCCTAGGGAGTCGTTTCCAATTGATAAGGAGGATATTCGTTGTGTTTTCAACACTGGACTGATAGATTTGCTGCCTAGGTTTCATGGTTTTGCAGGTGAATGCCCACATAGACATTTGGAGGAGTTCTACACCATCTGCTCTTCAATGAAACCTCCAGATGTCCCGGATGAGGACATGTTCGTTAGGGCATTTGAGTACTCATTGCATGGAGCGGCAAGGGATTGGTGTTGTTGTCTTATTCCAGGATCCGTCACCAGTTGGGAAGATCTTGAGCATCAGTTTCTTGATAAATTCTCCCCTATGCGGTATGGTTATAGCGACGATCCTGGGTGGACGAATCCTAACTTGGGATGGTATGGTACTTCAGAGCATCAATATCAGGAACCACCATTCCAGACTCCTTCTATGCCTTCTCCACCTGTTAAGGAACCACAACAGCCGCAATTTCATGAGCCTGCCCAAGCAACTCCTCATCCTTCCACTACTTCTGAGTCTACATTGAAGGAGTTATTAAGGCATATAGCCATGCAGAACATTCAGTTCCAGCAAGAGACCAGAGCTTCTATTCAGAGTTTGACTGATCATATGGGGCAGATGACCACTCAGCTCACTGAGGAACAGTCTTATGTTTCAGAGGAATCACCATTTCAGGCTGTTCAGCTTCCAGATGATGTTGATGCCATCCACATAGGAGATGAGGAGCAGAGTCATGAGCTTAATACTGCGTCATCTACTTCCCCACCCTCCTATGTCCCCACTCCTACACCTGAGGAGACTGATGAAGAATTGGAAGACCAGGCAGATATGAGCAACACTTTTGAGATAGGTAGACCACTTTCAACTTCCACCACTCTACCAATCTTCAGGGAAGTGGAGGTAAACATACCTGAGATAGATTCTGTTGTTGATGATTATGTTGATGATGGGTATGTTGGTGATTGTATTGTTGATGAGCATGATTTTCAATCTCCCTCTTTGCATGATGAGAACTACTTTGTGTTATCACATCTGAATGTTTGTTCTCCATGCACTGAACATGAATCTGAACCTGTGATTGATATTGTTTCTGTTTCTGAAATTGAATCATGTTCTGAGGGTATATCTGAGGTTCAACCTCTTACACTGGGATTGGGTGTTATACCCCTGCATGTTATATCTTTGGAACCACATTGCACTAACCATGTTGCAGGAGGTACATATGGATTTGATGAACACACACCCATGGTGGAAGACAAGGGTGTCAGTGACAGTTTGAAGATTAATAGGCACCAGCTGAACCTGCTCATCAACAATCACTGCTTCTTGGATCCAGCTGTGGAGGACATCGCCCTGCTTGATCAAATTTGGAGGATGAAGCAATTCCTCCTCAAGACTTCTTTGCTGAATCCTGTGGTGGAAGAGATCTCCCTGAAAGTCCAAAATTGGCAACTGCCACCATGATCAGGGGAGTTTCCTTTTTCCTTCTCCTCCCTTTCCCACTTTTATTGCACTTGTCCATGATCTGTTAACTGTTCTGATTTCTGATCTGATGTTTGTGACACATTGAGGACACTGTGTAGTTTAAGTGTGGTCTATTGGGGCAGACTCTGATTTTCCTTGATTAGTTTATGTTTTCTGCGTTAAATTTTTTTTTTTGTTTTCTAGGTAGTTTTTATTATGTCTTTTGTACAGTTTTGCATGTTTCTCTTGATTTCTGGACTTGGTTTAGGTTGTTGACTTGTCTTTCACTTCATTGATACTCTGATTTGTTGGATTCCTTGCTCTTCTTTACTTGGGAATATGATTATGATGTTTGAGAGGTTGATTTGATTGTGACAGAAATACCTTGTGTGAGATTTGAGCCACTTTATATTCTTTCCTGTGTGTGATATGTCTCTTGATTGCTTGCACATATGCCTTGGCTTGACTCTTTTTGATGATTCTTGATTGATATGCATGTTTGAAAGTGATAAAGGCAGTTTTGTTGTTGAGCCTCTCTAGCTAGATGAGCCTACCTTGTTGTGATCCTTTGATAGCCCCTTTGAGCCTATGTTTTCCCCATTTCTTTGTTTTGAAGCTGATACACTAGCCCTAAGTGAAAAACCATGATTACCTTAACCTTAGGGAATTTTGGAGCTTTGGAAGTGTTTTGGGAACAAGTGTGGTCTCCTTGGGGATTCAGATGAATTGGCTAGTTGGTTCCTCTTCTTGTTTGTTTTTGTATATATGTTGTGTTATCTTGTCTCTTAGAGTTGTGTTCTGAAAAGAGAGAAAAAGAAAAGAGACAAGATGAAAAAAAAGAAAGAAAAAAAAAATACAGAAAAATGAGAAAATTAAAAAAAAATTTGTGTGAATAACGGAGTCAAGAAGAGGAATGAATTAGAGGGTTTTGGGTGTGGTTTCATTGTATTTTCACTTGTTCCCCCATTGCTCCTCTATTCTTTTTGGTTTGTAGCTTCTCATCTATATTTATCCTCCCTTGTCCTTGGCCCCATTGCATCCATAAAAGACCTTTTGATTTGAACATGCATATGTTTTGAGTGTTGATATTAGAGACTTGCCAAGTCAGTTGTTGCTTGCTTTCTTGAGTGCATTGAGTTGACATTGTTTACCCTATACACTTGAGAGAAACACTGATAGTGCATCTGTGAGACTCTGTTGCTTTTGATTCACCTCTTGAACTGATTGATCATTTTGCCATGTCTTGAATTGCTTGGATTACTTCATGAGTATCTGCTTTCTCTGATTTTGTGTTGGATACTGTCTATTTCCTTTCTTTGTCCAGATCTTTTGAGAACTGTGTAATTCTGTTTCTTTCCTCGTGAGCCTTTGTTTTCTGTCTGTTGAGTCTGTGTCACTTCCTGATGTCCTCAATATTGTTCCCTGTTTTGCGTCTTGATTTTGCCCAGGAGTGCAAAAGACCAAGTGTGGTCTATTTTGATGAATCAATATTTTATACCATTAACTTAGTTTCTTGCGCCGAATTGTGTTGATGATTTGTGCTTAATTCTTAGTTATTGTGTCATTTTCACCATTTGGGCTTAATTAGACCACTAATTCATATTTTAATTAATTTGAATTATTTGAGCTTAATTATTCCTATTTTCATTTTCAGGGAAATTTTGGAATTACACTAGGAGACTTTTGGAAGGGCACAAGCAATTGAAGAAATTCTACAATTTCATTTTAGAATTAATTAAACTTTAATCTAGTGTTTTAGAATTTGTAGACAAATGTTTTGTAATTTTGGGCCAATTTTTGGTAGAATTAACAAAAGCCCAATTGTAAGTGAACACATGGCATTAGGGTTTCCTTAGGGTGGACCCCACTCCCTCATTTTTTTAGAGACACCTTGCTGTCCTAGGGAAAGGGGGGACCGTCACTTTTGCCTTGTAGATTTTTTGGCTTGGACTCTTGGTATTTTCATGGTGGTGCTCCTCCCAGCCGACACTGTTACATTGACTGGAACCGGGAGGCATTAGAAAGACGAGCCGCCACACACGTTTTTTTTTGGAGAGAGTTGTTTTTGGAGATTGAAATTGAAAGGAGAAAGGAGAGCAGCCGCCACTTTTCTGGTTTTTTTTCTCACTTAGCTTTTCTTTGAACTTTTTGATGAAAATGGGAAAAAAGAGAACAGATTGTTACACTGATTCATGGTGAATGGAGAACTCTATGTCAGTTTCATTTGGATGATTTACTTTATCTTTAATTGGAATGCACGGTGCTGGAATGACGTTGCTTGATGGCTGGAAAATGTTTAGCACGCTTATTTCATTTTGGGAGAGATACTCACGTTTTTTTCTTTCGTTGTGGTCTTGTGTATTTGGTGATTTTACTTTAAAAATGTGATTCATGTGTTGCTGTAGAAGGTTTGGGTTCATTTTATATTTGAGAAATGGTGCAGCATGTATCACAGCCGAGCATATCTTGTTTTATTTGATTGAGAAATAGTGGAAAAGTGATTTGGAAGAAGCAACACGTTGCTTTAGAGGTTGATTCATACTTGTGTGATTTTAGCATTTAGCTTTCTTGGATAATGAAGCAAAGTCGCCACACTCTGAGTTTATCCTGGGCTTGTAAAACGTTTTTCGGTTGCTTTTGAAATGAGGTTACGCTATTTTGCTTTTAATTTCTGCAAGTTTACCGTCCGGTTTTCCAATAGCACCGTTCGGTCTCTAACAAGCTTCACTATTAGAGACCGTTCGACTTTGCTGCACTGTGTTTTGATTTCTGCAAGTTTACTGTTTTTGCATTTACTGATATTACCGTCCGGTTTTCCAATAGCACCGTTCGGTCTCTAACAAGCTTCACTATTAGAGACCGTTCGACTTTCTTCTACATTGACTTGCCCAATTTTTACATTTTTATTTGCATTCGGTCTTGTTTTTAATCCGTTCGGTTTCTTTGTTTTAACTAGTTTCCTTTTCTGCTTCAAATGTCGTTCGGTTTCCTTACCAGGACCGTTCGGTCTAATGAACAGAACCGTTCGGTTTTCATGTTTTTCCACATTCAATTCAATACTTTAAATTCTGGTTACATCTCTATTTAACTTCCAGTTTCAATTAGGTTTAATTCTTCTTGCATTCACAAAACAATTTCAAACCCCCCCCCCCCTTCACTTCGTGTTAGACTTGACTCTGAACCGCAAAATTGGTCCTTGAGAGACGACCTAGGAGTCACTTCCTAGTACTATACTGCATTCTTTATGCACATCAAATTTGTGTGGGTTGCGACACCCATCACCTATCCTTTGGTGTCACCGGTGGCAGCCACAATCCGAATGCCTCCTCTTATAAGCTTTTCCTCTGCCTGGTTGATCCGTTCTCTGTTTCTTCTATCCTAGTTCCCCCTCCAAAACCCTTTCAATGCTCTTTTTTTTTCCAAAGATCCCCTAACGGTTTCTCTGCTATCCTTTTTCCAAAATCCCCAAAAAATTCTTTCTAACCAACCTTGTCCCCCTCTCCCCGACACGTTTTCATCACCTTCTTTTCTTTATTTTTTATTATTTTTATTCTTTTTTATTTATTTTTTATATATATTTTTTTATCATATGTAATTTTCTTTTAAAACAAGATAAAACGTATTTGATCTCTTTTTTTTTACTTGTCTATTTTCTTTCAATTCATATTTTTATTTTAAAAAATAGGTGAAAACAAAATAAAATGAAATAAAAAGTAAAACAAAGAAAATTAAAATTAAAAATAAAAATAAAAACTAAGCAATGAAAGATAAAATAAAACATCCTAAAAAGAAAATAAGAATAAGAATAAGAATATAGATAAAGATATTAAAGTAATAATAATAAACAAAAAACAAAAAAAAAATAAAGAGAAAAGGAAAAGCGCATACAACCTAGTCACCCGAACGAAATTGGGTGTTGACATATAGCAAGTCGATCATCTACTTTCATTCCACCTGTTTTATAACTGGAATAATCGTTGACATCATCAGGGTTTCTCAGAGTATTTAGATACACAATAAACTTGTGAAATCCTTCAATTCCCAAGTGGCAATTTTCACCTTCAGGCTTTAGTCCTGCAAGGTTTGTCCAAGTGTCTTCAGTTAGTCTTACATCCACTCCCTTAACCCTAGAGCACAATATACCATCTTCAACCTTTAGATTGCAGTAGAAAACTTTAACAAGATCAGGATACCAAGGATCAGACATTTCCATAAATTTTCTCAACCCTTGACGTTTAATCCATCTTTGAAACACGAAACCTTCATCTCTAAAGAATTTCACCTTCAAGAATCTCTAAGGTATCAGACTTCTCATTTTCCAGCAGTCTAGAAACTATGTTTGTATATCGTCATCACTTATTCATCCATTGAGTTCTGGAACCCGTCGAGATCGCTTCTGTCCTAGTGTCTTGGTACGTTTCTTTTGTGCAAGGCTTGAATCCATTGGATATGTAGAGACAACAGAAAAGATAGAGACCTTTGAAGAAGAGAGTGACGATTCAAAGAATGTGGATATGATGCAGTTCCAATAATACTTGAGAATTTGATGAAATATGTATATTAGTATTTTGGAGGGAAATCTTAACTTTCATTTTTCACACCAAAATAAATTTTTAAGTTTCAAATTAGTCAGCATATTTAGACATTTGATTTCCTAAAGAGATTCATTGACAGAGTGAGCTGAAGATAATCAATTGAATTAATATTGGAGTCGACTGTGACTTAAGAAAATCATTTTCAAACAATTCAATCAATCAAACAATTAGGCATTGGAGTCGACTGTGACTTAAGAAAATCATTTTCAAACAATTCAATCAATCAAACAATTAGGCATACAACACAAACAATCATACAGCAACAACCAATCAATATGAGCATGATGCAGCAGATAGATACAATTTTATCAGTTGTAGATACTCAAGATTTTTTATGTATTCAATAGTTGATTCATCCTTGAGATCACTCTGCATCAGTTGTGTATCCTGCAAAACAACTAAGTTTTGGTTGCTGGTACCCATTTTACTTTGGGTCCTTGATTGTTAATCCTTGTTACATGTTCCTTTGGTATCCAAACACATAATCCTTTAGGAACAACAACATTTCTGTAATAGTAGTTTCTAACAGTATGACCAATACAATTGCAATAAAAGCATGCATTTCAAGCAGGTTTGTTCAAATCAGTGAATTTCCTAGCATTGGTTCTGTTAGATTGAACTTTGTAACCAATTCCTTGTCTATTAATAATTCTTCCATATGAGTTTAAAACAACATCTAAATCGTCTCTACCTTGAGTAAACTTAGCTAGCGTACTAGTCAAGTAATTTATCTTTTCAATATGAGCAGGACAATTTGCACAGACTTTTTCTACTGTAACAATTTTAATTTCAACATCCTTAGCAGATAACAAAGCTTCATTCAATTCTTTTTCTAATTTCTCATTTTCTACAACAAGGTTATTAATTCTATTTTCAAAGTCTCTTCTTTCAGAGCTCAGTCGATTTACCTTATATTGCGGTCGCATAGCTTCAGCATGTAACTCTTTAAATGCATCTTGCAGCAGATCATACTTGACTTCCACTGGTTCATTTGATATGTTTGCATCACTGTCATAGTCGTCCCATGTTACACCTGTCATATAGCACATATTTGATTCCTCCTCTTGATCAGAATCTTCATCACTTGATTTCTCATAATCTGAGTTCTCCCAAGCAATGTAAACTCTTTTTCTTCTCATATTTCTGCTTTGAGGGAATCTTTTCTATCCTTTTTGCTTTGGCTGTAAGTCAGGACAATCAGGCTTGATGTGACCTTCCTTTCCACATTCATAGCACTGGACAACATTTGTACCGAAACTTTTCTTTTTGCTTTGACCTGCATGGTTAAACAGATGACTATCATTTTGCATAAGTCGACTAAACTTTCTTACCATCAACGTCAGCAATTCTTTTTCGTCCATGTCTGTTTCTGTGTTGTTCTTGCTTGTGGCTTTCAGAGCAATGTACTTCTTTTCTTCAATCTCCTCTCATCCTTTAATCTACCAAGTTCCAACTCATGTTCCCGTAACTTGCCAAACAAGGTAGTCATGTTCATAGTTGTAAGATCTTTGGATTCAGATATTGCAGTGACTTTTGGTTGCCAATTCCTGTTCAGACTTGATGTTGATTTCCTCCTTATGAAACACCTTGCCAAGAGCCATTAGATGATTTACAATGTGAGTGAATCGTTTTTGCACATCATAGATTTTTCTCTAGCCTTCATTCTGAACAATTCATACTCCTGTATCAATGAGTTCTTTCTAGCTCTCTTGAATTCATTCGTGCCTTCATGAGTTACCTCTAAGACATCCCACATTTCCTTTGCAAATTTGCATTGAGATATCTTGAAAAATTCATCAATTGTCAGTGCAGAGACAATTATATTTCTAGCTTTAACATCATACTGAGCTTTTCTATTTTCATCAGCACTCCACTCAGTAAAAGGTTTTCAAACAGTTTCTTTATCAACAGTTTTTGTAGGCACATATGGACCATTCAAAGTGGAATCCAAAATTCCCTTCTCTTGCGATTCAAGAAAGATTTGCATTCGAATTTTCCAAAAAGTATAATTTTCATCAGCAAATAAAGGTGGTTTGTTTGTTGAAGCACCTTCACCAAAAGTTTGAAAACAAGAAGTCATCCCCAGATTTTATAGTCGAATAAGATAAAAACAGAGTCGACTAAATTTTCAAATATCTTATGTAAACCAGCTCTGGTGCCAATTGTTGGGAAATAGGTAGGCTTCGTTTACACCAAGAGGGGGGTGAATTGGTGTTGTTTCAAAAACAAAATCTTTTCGCAATCTTTAATAAAAAGTATAAAGCTTTTTTATCTTTCTTGAAATGCAAGTAAGGAAAATTTCTATGCAGCGGAAAAGCGTAGTTGACTGCGTAACAAATATACTCGACTGAAATAAAGAGTGCAGGGATAGAGAAATTCAAACACTGGTTTTTATATTGGTTCGGCCAACAATGCCTACATCTAGTGTCCTTCCAACCCAGGAAGCAAATGCACTATATAGGTTGTGGTTTTTACAACAAGGAAGTTTTAGAAGACCTCACGACAAAAATATAAATCTCCTCTAGAACCCAAAACCAACATATAGCTGCAATAACCAAAACCAGACTTGCAGCAAGAATCCCTTCTTCTGCAATCTGAACCCACGTCGAACAATCCTAAACGTGTAACCCCTGTATCACAACAGGTCAATTCCAGCACTCTTTACAGGATGCCAAGCCTTCAAAGATCAATCAAGAAGCACCTTCTTTGTGTAGTTTATGATCACACAGTCAACGCATAAGCCTTCTCCCTTTGAATCTCTCTCAAGATAGATCACCATCTTCTTGGAGAATTCTTGGAGCTGTTAACACAGAGAATTAAATCTGAAACAAGAAATGAAAATGTTAGAGCGTCAAAAGTCTCTGAACAAATCGTGTTCAGCCAATTTATAGTTTTCTCTCAGTCGATTATTTCTCAGTCGAATAGCCTACTAATTCAGTTGACACATTTAATACAGTTGACCAAGTCATCAATGCTTAACTAACTTAAAAAAATATAGCAGTTGGAGCGTGTTAGCATAACATAATTCCAAAACAGATCAAAGATACAATCGAATGTACACTGGACAAAGTCGACTGATACATGTAAAAACATTTTGAAATTCTTTTCAATCCAAAACATCACAGAGTACTGATTCTCAAAATTTGTACAAAGGTTTTAGAATAGTCGAATCCATTACAGATGTATTCAACTGGACTAGAACCTTGTCACACAATTATAAGTTTATAAAAGTGCTTGTGATTTTTCACTTCCCAAAATGTGCAGTAAAATATTTTTGATAAAGCAGTTCACATTGCACATTATCATACAAGCATGTTCCACAAATATATCACACAATTAACATAGGAACATACATCACAGTACATCAAAACATGTTCAGCAGATATAACAATCAGTTCAGAATAAGAACATGTAATACAACAATAAGTGTATTGTTATTAAGCATAGTGTTGTCATCATCAAAAACTAGATTGATATAGAGCTTATGTTGTCAACCGCTGAGCACCACTGAGTGCAATTCCACCGCTTAGTGCCAGCCTCGTGAAGGAGTTCTCTGGACAACGCTTAAGCGCCAACGCTGAGGGGAAAATCAAGTGCTGCAGCCACCACTGAGTGACACTTTCACTGCTGAGCGCCAACCTCTTCAGCGAGTTCAATGCCAAGCGCCTGGGCATCAACGCTAAGCGACATTTATGAGTATGGCACCTACCGCTAAGCAGTAATCCTGCGCTGAGCGCCAGTCTCTTGGGCCTGGGCCAGTTTCTGCTAATTTTTATGAACTATATATTGATTTGCGCAACCCAGAGAGGGTATCTTTTGGCAGAAGGAGACGTAGAAACACTCTTTTCACCCCTTAGAGGCGGAAGCTCCAATCTACAATTTCTAGGGTTTTATCTTTCATTCTTTTCATTTAGTTTCACCATGTCTATGGTGAACTAAACTTCTATTGTTGTTGGGGAAACGATGTAATCCTTTGAAACCTTCATGTACGCAATGGTGAAGCTATGTGGTTCATAGGGGTGAACAAATTTGTTCCGATCTATGTTGTGGTGTAAACTCTGATGGTGCACAGTTGTTGTTGACGAGGTATAAGGAGAACTGGTGTTGCTTCAGTGATGGCTATGCAATTAAGATGAAGGTTGTGTGGTATTGGCTAAGTCTTGAAAATTTGAATAAGAAAATATGGGCCATCCTTACCCACATTTTAAGGCTAGGTGTGGGATTGTCCTAAATGGATTACTCTGACCTACATTTTTGTGGATCAAGTGTGGGGCGGGCCAAAACAGGTGACTCGACCTATATTGTCACTCTTATGTTTTATTAATAGAATCGTTATAATAGACATTAATATAAACATATGGCTTATGTGTATGTAGTGAAAATATTAGTGGAATCGTTATTTTTTATAGTGTTTTTTTTATAATCTTAGTAGTAATTTATTTACAATATTTATTGTTAGAATTGGGTAGTAGAATAATCGCGTTTGGACAAAACCAAAAGGGGTTGAATTGGTTTGTTAATAAAACCATTCTTTTTAAAAAAGCTTCTCTTTTTAAAATTTGACTTTATAGAAAAATAAGAAGAATAAGGAAATAGAGATTTGCACAAGTAATGTTATGGTTCAGATCAAAAGACTTTACGTTTAGTGTTTAATCTCTTTAAAGAAATATTAACTAATCACTAAAATAAACCACAACTTACAATAAAAAAGAATATAGTTTAGGTTTAGGAAACACATCCTTGAAGACACAAAAGATGAAGAGAAAATTCCTTGAATCACACAAAGAATGAAACACAAAGGATGAAAAAATTTTCCTAGCAAAACCAACAACACTCAATCATACAAGAACACACTTAGTGAAAGTTATTGTTCTACCTACATTAGGCCTTACAAAACCTCTTTTCACAAACATAGGCAGTTTTGCTGGCAATCACAACTCTAAACCTCTGAATGAAAAGTTATTTTTTATACTAGGTTTAGTCAAAATATATAAACTATCTCTTTTTAAAATTAGGTTAAGAAACTGAATAGTTAAGTCACAACTACCGCTGATAATAGATTATCATAAGTGATAATCTTTTATCACTAAAACTTTTCTAAAAACATTTTCTCGATGTAATAATCGATTACCAGAAGTGGATAATCAATTATTACATAGTCTTTAGTGAAAAAATAGATTTCATTTGGATAATCGATTATCAATAGTGATAATTGATTATCACAAAGTTTTTTTATGAAAAATAAAACTTTCCTTAACTGTTTTGCTGTTTCGGTTCTTCTATCTTTTGACTCTTGACGTATTAAATTAACTAAGATATACAAATTACAAGACTTCAACAATTAAATTCTTAAGTTTTCAATGTATCTCTTGAATCTAAATACTCTTTAACTCTTTCACACTTTTTCATGAGTCATCATCATCAAAACTCTTTATTGAAGCAATATATTCATCTTCTTATTTTGTCAGCATTTATCTTCCAAATTTTTTACAAATTTTGTATACGTTATTTTATTTAATTTGTCTAGTTGTTATGAAAGGTAATTAGAACTTGGAATATTAAAATCTTTTAATTAGTAAAAGGTTAGGTCTCTTTTTAATTCTTAAATTTACACAAAAATTTGAAATTTGTTTATGTACCAAACTTTAATATATTTCTACCTTTAAAAGAATATGAATATAATCTTTTAACATTAAAAATTTAACTTGAAATGTGTCAACATAAAAAATTTAAAGTTTTTAACAAAAGATTTAATGCAGTTGAATTAAAAAGACTATATTCAATTTTAAAGTTTGAATATCAAATTATATTAAAGTTTGAATTCCACATTATTAAAACTAAAATATATTTAACTATTAATAAAAAGTAATGAATGAGATATAAATAATCATGAAGAATTAAATAATATATTTTATTATATAATTTTAGGTCGTATATACATTCAAATTAAAAGCTAAAAAAATAGTTGACAAAATTTTTATTTTTTATTTTATAAAAGCATAAAAAAAATTACAGAAAACAAAATGAAGTAAGCAGAAGATATTGACCAAACATCATTTTAATAGCTTATCAAACCTAATACAATTGTATTATCTAATGTAAAACATTTTGTATGTCGAATAATAGAATTAAATATGTTTAAACTTTAATGTAAAATTAAAATTAGTTTTGTGTCAAACTTGGATAAGGTTTATAAATTTAAAAACTGAATAAATATAATCATTTAAATTCAATTGAGTTAATTTTTTTATATATAAAATAATATTTCAAGCTGTGTTTGAATTATTTACATTATTTAATTTGTTCTAATTCAAATATTAGTGTAAGATGTAGATTAATATGTAAAATAAGAAACTAACAGGATTAAAAGATATCAAAATATATCAAAGTTTATGATAAAGAGAAATTTTAATTTTGTGTCCAGATATTAGAAATATTTATGATGGTGAGATGGTGTTACATGAGTTCCATGGTGGTTGTTTTAGGGTGGTAATACATCTCTATTTTACGTCCATTAATTTGCTGAAGAGGCCTTGCATTGTGTTTAAACTCTGGGTTCAATGGTGCCTTGAGGAGGTTCAGTTGTTGGGTGGATAGTGTCCTCAACTGCATACATGCATGCTTCATTAATCATTTGTTTTGTGTATATATATATATATTCCCACAAAAGAAGAGCATATATATAAGATTAGTTACCTTTCCAAGAATGGTCCAAATGACACCCTCTTTGCATGGTGGAGTGGTGAGAGAGCCAACATATCTATAATACCTTCTTCTGCTGCTTCTATTTATTTCTTCTAAATCAAACCTCCCAATTGCAATTTCCTTCTTATTACCTAACTCAACCAACTTCTCTTCAAACTGTATCCAAGAACCACATATTAGCACTAAGTTTCAAATTCCTACACTTTTTCATTTCAACCACATCATTTTAGAAAAATAAAGTGAATGACTAGCACTGTACCTGAGATATCAGAGGATCTGGATCACCCAATCTGTAAAGCACTGCCACAACTGCTATGTTCTTTATATCTTCGGTCAAGTGGACTAGATGGAGCTCCGCATCATGTCTATATATAATGGATCCCATCAAATCTATTTTAATTTCATAATTATATCTTTTTACTATTTTTTTTTTCCTTATTCACTTCAATATAATATTTTATTCTTACAACAAGATTGTATTATTTATAAAATGCTTTCTTATTGTTGTATAATTTTCCTCTATTGAATTTGATTCAAAGATTGGTCTAATCGAAAATACTCCTTTTAGCACCTTTTAATAAAATTATAACATAGTGGATAGAATTTGTTAAATAAAAAATGAAATTTATCAAATTTTATAAAATAAGAAAAGGTTAAATATGGTTGTAATCTTTAAATTTTAACACAAAATTAGAATTCCTTTTATCTCAAACTTGGACACCTTAATTATTTTTCAAATGTTAAATTGTGCTCTATATCGATATTTCAACTAAAATGTGTTAAATTATAAATAACACAAACATCTAGTTTAAAACATCATTTCAATATAAAAAGAATTTAATATATTTGAGTTGGAATGGCTATATATTTTTTAAAGTTTAAAAATTAAAATATATCAAAAATTAAAACATAAATAAATTTGAATTTTGAAGTTTAAGTTTAAGTTGATCGAGTAAAAAGTATATTTAACCCAATAAAAAAATGAGTTTAAAAGAATGTATATATAATCTTAATTTTCGGATTGCACTTGGGCTTTACTAGGCCCAATTGATTTTTTTCTTTCAAAACTATTTTATTTTTTCAAGCAATAACTTGATGGGTAGGCTTCCTATCATGTGGTGATAATTTAATTAGTTTAATTTAATTAACATCCCTAATCACGGACATGGAAATTAAGTGAAGAGTTCTTTGATGACTGGTTATGGAGTAAACCCCCACCTTATAGAAAAACTCTATAAATAAATCATGGTAAAATAATTGTTATTGAAAGTTTCATAATTAAATAGCTTACAAAGATAGTTGTACAATCTTCAAAATGAGTTATGTGTGACGAACCAACAGTTTTTCTCATTAAAGAGACGTGTATTAAGCTTGAAAAATTTTAATCTAATTTGACATTCAAAAAGTTTGTATTAAATATATCTGTCTTTTCCGAAAGATTCAAATAGAAAACAAAATCACAATATGAGAAAATATTTTCTCTATACTTTAGTCGGTGTCTCGCAGCTCAGTTAGAAATTGACATGCATTGTGTAGAATAACTTTTTTCTTTTGAATTTCGTTAAAGGTATCATATTATCTTATGTAAAATTAAGTTATAAAATAGGGTAAATAATTGGTTTAGTGGATTAAATATTGACATATATTATTTTTAATATAATATAAAAAATATTATAGTCTTATTAAAAACACTAATTTAATTCATTTTATTTTATCTCCATCAATGTATAAGATAATTGAACATCTGTTAGAGTTTTAGTAATTATCTCCTTTATTTATTAGAAAAATTATTTAAAATCCTTATTGGTTCTTCTTAATTGCATATTAATAAAGATATATAACAATTATTAAATACAAAAAAACATACTCAATTAAATTAACTATTAATAGAGTTTTAAAAAAAATGAAATATGTCAGTACCTATTATAATAAACCTAGTATTTATCCTAAAAAAATATGCATTGTGCAACTTTATAAAGCTGCGTATGCAAAAGGTTCTTACCGAATTATTTAGTATCAAAACTTTTTACTAAAGTGATCTTATAACACTTAGATTGGTTCGAGAAAAACGATAAGGTTTGTAAAGCAAATTCTTTGAGAAAGCGTAATCATTTTAAAAAGTGGTACGTCGGAAACACACTATAATTTTTATTCTTAATTTTTAAAACATCATATGTATCCGAAATAAATTTTGGGTGAATGTAAACTTACATACGACCATTTGCCTTGTGCTCTGATGGCGAATGCCAGTGCAGTTGTTTCAAGGAGTAGTTTTTTCCATTTATGTTAATGTCTCCTACTTTTCCTTCAAAGTGAACCTATAAATCAAAATATACACATATTAGTTCATACAAAAATTCCTTAAAAACCTTATCTAGTAACTCTATCTAATCGGAAATGAATTTTAAGTGTAATTTAATCTTATAAAATGAATTTAAGATGAGTTTTTAAAAGAGAAGAAGTGATTTGGTAGTTTAAGAACAAACCCCAATATTAAATTCGTTGTTAACCAATGTGGCATTAGCAGGGAGATAGTTTCTTGCAATATTCTTCAAGTCCTTGTTGATGACAATATCAGTTTTGATAAGTTCCACGGGACTCTGTGCTTTCCCATTTGAGCACGCTGCATAAGATGGACTCAATCTTCCCCAGTTCGCAGGTCCATTTGGACCATTATAACTAAAATTAACCGAAACTAATGCAAAAAAGAAAAATTCATGTAAGAAATCATTACAGCAAAGTTTTATCTCCACAGTTTTCAGAATAACCTTTGAATGAATCAAATGAAAGCAATGATAAAGGAAATCTTACAGTAATCTGCAGAAGTGCATAGAGCCAAAGCAGCAATGGAAATGATAGCGAAGTGAAGCTTCATGGTCATTGAGAATAGCAAGCTACCTGTGTCTGCTTTGATATGAGAGTCTTTGTTTTATTCCTTAGCTTTATATATTTGTAACAGTATAATTACAATATAAATTTTATAAATATAATTATGGATATATAATATATGCGACCTGCAATATGTTGTGTTGTGTTGTGTGCCACATAAATTAATGCTGCTATGAACTCGTGGAGTGCTAAACTGGGACGGTGATTGACCAATTGGTGATTTCTTTTATGGAATAAATGAGTGGAGAAAGATTCTGTTTTTTCTAATTTCAGAGGGATTTCTTTTCTTTCTTCTATGCTTTCTGTGAACCACAATTAAAGGGAACGAATTCTATCACTTTGGTTCACTGTAATAAAATGTTACAAGTTAAAGGATAAATTATTAGACCTTCTATATATATACATATATATACATTCATTGCATTAATCACTTTGTAAGCATTTTATAAAATGTTAAATCCAAAGTTGAGAATACAATGCCAAGATGGACGTTGATTAACAGTGGGTTCGTTAATTTTGGCCGGCGTACATAGTAGTAGTTTGTAGTTTTTTTCTATGGAAATTTTGTAATTTTCTTAGTTTGTGTTTTATAGGTTTAGTTCTTGTTTTGATCCAAACCAATGTGCTTAACTGTTTGGGGGAATTTCAATGCGCATAGTCCTCATACTGAGTCCAATGAGAACACATTATAACTGCTTAACTATACCAATTATGCATTCAAACTTGAAAAAACAGAGCTCGAAGTTTCTTTGAGTTGGTAGCTGTAGTAAATTTAAGAGGTACTTTTCATTTTATGTATTTCTCTTATCATATTTAACCAAGGGTGTAATTTTTTTTTTTCAAAATATATTTATAGTTCTTAAATTGGAATATGAAATTAAAATTTCTTCATATTTTAAACTTGAAATGTTTTAGTCTTAAAAATTTAAAAGTAAATAAATATTATTTTAGACACTAAATGACATTATAAATTAACATTTAAATTAAATATAAAAAAATGTAAATAACTTAAAATGACAATATGAAACCTTGGTTGATATCTAAGAAACTTATAAGATATTATATCTATTCATTTTTAAAATTTGAAATTAAATTATATCAAGGTTTAAAACTTAAATAAATTTCAGTTTTACGATAAAAGTTTAAAATATTTAATCATATATATATATGAAATTATATCTATTATAAAAAAAAAGTAAACTAGTAAAAGTAGGGAAAGAGTTAAACCACTTGAAATGATCAATCCTTATCAATCTGAAATAGTTAAATATAAATAATTTGATATTTTTTATTTATTGTTTAATTTTCATAATGTATGAGTGGTTTTCGTTCCGAAGATAATGTAATGGTGAAAGGAAGAATAATTAATCCGTCTTTGAACAAAAATACAAAAGTGAGTGACCTGTTTGTTGTCCTCAGAAAGTGCTTTTTCTATGCGTCCCAATCTCAATGAGAATCACCCAAAGTGGCATACTTTTATACGCACAAGCATTTCAATAATTTTTTCTTCTACTCAAAGGATGGTCATTGAAATGATAGCCTCAAACTAAAGGTATTTGCATAAATAACATAATTTCATATAAAAATTGAATACGTTGAGAGTTTGAAGTTTACAAAATTAAATGTATTTACATGTGATATAAACCTTGATATTGTTTATAATTTTGGTTTAAAGTTTAATTTAATTCTATAAAATTAGTTTATAAAGATATTTTATTTCTCACATATATAGTATTTTGGTTATATTTTTAGTTAATGTGAGATTTAAAATAATTTATAAAAGCTTCACGAAATTAAAAAAAAAATACATACGATTTCATGTGATTATTATCATAATAATATTAATTGAGCATCGATAATTATAAGAGTGGTGAAATAGTGAAAACATAATGTTAAATTACTTTGGATAATCGTATTCGTATAAACTTCTTAAGACAAAAGCTAACAAAAAAATAAAATAAACAGTTTCATGCATTAAAATTAGTTTATACATAGTTTGTAGTTTACAAGAAGAAAAGTTGATACTATCTCATTTGAATATTATTATTGTGATTTTATTATTAGAAAAATATATATGTAAAAATAATATTTTATGATGACTATGTCGGTTATAATTCAATTTACATAATAATTTATACGACAGAATTGTAAATGTGACAAAATTTTATATATTAATTATTTTTAGAACTTACATTAAAAAGTCGACATGATAATAAAGTAGAATAATTTTTATATTTGATTATATATAGAATGAGCATAAAAATGAAAACAGTGATAATTTTGTGATAAATTTAAAAGTTTTTTATGTCAATTATACATAGGTTTAATAGGTTCAGAGGTCCTATATTTGGGGTTTTGTTTCAATTGGGTCCTCCAATTTTAAAAGTGATAAGTTCCTAATTTGGTCAATTTTATTCAATACAAGCCTTTTCATTAAATGCAGTTAACACCGTGAAATTTTTGAACATAGGCTTTCAGGTGGCACTGCTGGAGGTGTATAGGTGGATTATAACATTTTAAAATTATTGGTAAAATATATTAATAAATGAAAATATAATTAGAAATTATTAAAGTGATAGAGATATTATATTTAGTTTATATTTATCTCTTATCTTTAGTTAGTTTGTTTATATTTCTTATTTGTATTTTGGGCTTAGTCCATATTTCTTCTATTATAAATAAAGGACCCTATGTGTATATTCAACACAAGAGAGATTTCTTCTCATCTCTTTCACTATTTCATATGGTATCAGAGTAGGTTTTCTAATCCTTTTCTACCTTGTCTTTGTCGGTGGCCCATGGTCACCGCCACCGGCGGCCCCCTAAAAAAGTTTATTTTTCAACCTGTGCCTTTATACTTCAATGGGTTTCTGTCTCGCATCTGTCCGGTGTTGTTGTCCACCACTGCCCGTTGCCGCTCGCCACCAGCTGCCACCTTCCGGCTGTCCGCCGCCGCCGACCACCGTCACCAACCGTCCGCCGTCTCCACCACTTGTGCCACTGATGCACCAACACCTAGTCCTACCTCTACTGCTTCCGCTATCTTCTTCTCTATTCTGAAAGGTCTTCAAAGACAGTTAGTGGTTAACACCAAGAAATTTCAACACTAATTCTGTTAGATTTGTTTTTGGGTGCTTTGATGAATAAGAGCTCATTATGATCTTCCACTTTCATGGTCTGTCATCGGCGCGTCGTCATTTCCGTCGTTCGTCGTGAGGGGGAGTATGTTTCCAGCCAGGTTTTAGGCTTTCAGACTCCACTAGTCAATGATGGCATTCCTTGTAGTTTTGTCGCTTTTTGCCACTACAGGCCCCATCAGTCAATGATGACATTCCTTGTAGTTTTGTCGCTTTTAGCCACTACAGGCCCCATCAGTCAGTGATGGCATTCCCTGTAGTTTTGTCGCTTTTAGCCACTACAGGCCTCATCAGTCAGTGATGGCATTCCCTGTAGTTTTGTCGCTTTTAGCCACTACAGGCCCCATCAATCAGTGATGGCATTCCCTGTAGTTTTGTCGCTTTTAGCTGCTACAGGCCCCATCAGTCAGTGATGGCATTCCTTGTAGTTTTGTCGTTTTTAGCCACTACAGGCCCCATCAGTCAATGATGGCAATCCTTGTAGTTTTGATGCAAGCCCCATCCTTACTTGATGGCAATCCAGTCCCTGGAGTTTGTCATTGTTCTCCTTTGTCAAAGTCATCCCACTTGAAGTTTCATGATGCTATTTGAAGGTTCGCAGTTGTCTACTATTGTCCATAAATTGTTATTAGTTGTTCGTCGACATGTGATTGTACATCTGTTTGCCGCACACTCTTGAAGCAAATCATATATTTCAAATTGAGTTTATTTATTCCAAGCTTGGTCCATACAATTTGTACGCTCCAGCTTGAGGGGGAGTGTTAGAGATATTATATTTAGTTTATATTTATCTCTTATCTTTAGTTAGTTTGTTTATATTTCTTAATTAGTTTGTTTATATTTCTTATTTGTATTTTGGGGTTAGCCCATATTTCTTCTATTATAAATAAAGGACCCTATGTGTATATTCAACACAAGGGAGATTTCATCTCATCTCTTTCACTATTTCATAAAAGATATGAAATTATTAAACATATTAAAACAATGTTTCCTATTTTGGAGTCAAGTTGGTTGTGCAAAATTGGGGAAATCTACGAAATTGGGAAACCCTTTCCAATTAGGGTTCCTGGCTGGGTTCGTGGTTGTTAGGAGGTGGAGCTTGTAGTTCTGCGACACGTGGGTGTTCTTCCACAATGTCGAAGTAGCACGCGGGTGGGTGTTCTTCACGCTGCATTGCTCTGCTGCATATGGCCACCCATGTGGCGCTGCGACCATCTTTGGGGCGCCAATCTTCAAGATCTGTTTTGACAAACTTCACAACAAACACATACGCTAGAATTCAAATTCGAAAATCGCCACAATAAGATGTCACCGAAAAAAAAACATCAGGAACACTTACGAGAAGGAGACAATTTGAATCCAAGGAAGAACATGAAAGTGAGTGAAAGGACAAAATTCAGAAATCAACGAAGCGTGAAATTCAAGTGAACGGAGTTATTGAGGAACGAAAAATGCAGCAGGCGAGGGAGCGGAGAATCGAGATCTGCGCTGCGAAATGGGGATTGGCAATGGCGGATTGTGATTCAGATCTGAAAGTGGTCGAAAATACGAAAACGAAACCCCTGAATGGTGGGGAAGCGTTGCTTCTAATGTTCTGTTAGATGTTGTTGTTGTGTGAGGGAAGAAAATGGAATGAAGTGCTCCTTCGACATTGTGGAAGAACACCCACCCGCGTCCAAGAACCCTAATTGGAAAGAGGTTTTCTCAATTTCGCAGATTTCCTAGTACATTTTTTAATATGTTTAATAATTTCATATCTTTAATAGTTTCTAATTATATTTTCATTTATTAATATATTTTGCCAATAATTTTAAAATGTTATAATCCACCTATACATCTCAAATGGTGCCATATGTAAGTCTCAGCTTGTCACATATTAAAAAACTTCACGGTGTCAACTGCATTTAACAGAAAGACTTTTATTAAATCAAATTGACCAAATTAGGGACCTAATTGATCACTTCCAAAATTGGAGGATCCAATTGAAATAAACCCCCAAATATAGGGACCTCCGAACCTATTAAACCTTATACATAAAAACAAACAAGAGAGTGGAAATGCATATTTTTTTTAAAATTCAAAAAAGTTGGTTCTTTATTATAATCAACATAAAATCTTTAAAATTTTTCTTCCTCCTTTTCTCCATCACGTTGTGCTTCATTGTTCTACTAGCATTGATCTCCTTCCTTGCATTGACTCTCATCTTATCCTTCTACTGGTGGCTCTCACCTTCTTCGTTTTGCTACACTTGGTTGTTGCTCTCGTCTTCTGCCTCTCGTTGGTGGTCGCTTTTGCTCTAGGAAAGTTCGTTCTTGCTAGTGTCGCTCTTGCTTTTGCAAACCCTTAGTGCTCTTGTAATCACTTTGTTGATGTTGTGTTTAGGGCTTGGATATTTCCTATCTCGAGGGCATCCATAGGCTTGGTCCTAGTCTTTGTCGTAGTGGTCTTGCTATTATCATTTGTTGTTATTCTAAAACTTCTCCCTCGCTTTGTTTCACTTCTTTTGATTTCTACGTTGGTAGTTTTGATTTGAAGGTTATCTAATAACGCACACCTCACGAATGTGAACGAAAAGGCAAAGGAAGCAGAGTAGGGATGAATGGCAACATCAATGGGCATGGGAAGAAGGTAAAATGTGCTCCTATGATGGAATTAAGGTTTCATTCAAAATTTGTGAACGGAATAAGAATGAAACTTTTTATGTTAGTTGTAGCATAACTAATATAAAAAGTGAAAATTTTCTATAATACGTATCTATGTCGGTTTTTCTTATTGACATAAAAAGTTTTTGTTGTACTAGTGTATGTTGATAATATGATATTTAATATTATTAAAGAAGCTTTGTAAGGAGCATTTTGTTATTATTGTTCTTGGCCCTAAATATACCCTAGAGTGGTTCCATCAGGAACACTCCTAAGCGTCCCTCCTTCCTTTTGTTTGAGATGTACTCCTTCAAATGCTAAGTAAATATGAGATGTCTCATATAAAGATGTCTCTAAGTTCAAAAAATTTTTAGATAGTTTAAAAAAAAAAAAAGAAATAAAGAGTTTCAAAATATAGGTTTTAAAATTGCCACCATTACGGAAAATCATAAAAATAAATACAAGGTCTAAAAACTAGATTTTTTTTTTTCAGTTACACATTGGAAATATGTTAGTACCCTACCGTGTTCATCCTAAGACAGTATTATCATCATGAATGAAAAATAAGGTAATTCTAAATGAAAAATTATTTGAAATTTTTTTTATTTTTTATTTGAAAGTAACGCCAATAAGCACTAACTTTGTTTTTACATATCTCATTTCCACATTGGAGAATTAGAGATCACATAATTCTCAATAAAAATCTATTTGAAAAAATTTTATTTTTTTTGAAAGTAGACCCAAAGAGCTGACCTCTACCCTACATATCTTCTCTCACAACACCACGTTGATCTTAATAAATATCATATGTCTGGAAATGTTGATAATTTTTTAAAATTTTATGTTTTTGTATTTTTGTAACTTGAATTTTATTTTAAATTATTATTTTTTATTTTTTAAAAAATATTTCATATGGAAAAAGTGTTAAAAAAATTATATGAAAATATAAAATGTACTTAAGGGTAAGGGAAAAAATAGAAATAAAAATATGAAGGTGCTTAGAGAGTGGTGCGAGGTGTAAAGCGTTTGGGTGCAAATATTAAAAGTGATCCGTCTCCAAAATAACCAGAATGGTGTGCGTGATGAAATGCGGAGGTGCAACAAGTAGTAGGCGTGAGTCCAAACTACAACTTATATGGGCGTGAGAAAACAAAAACTGGGGTGCAGGAAGCATAAGCTTGTCAGCCCAAATTCCTTTCCTAAAAAACACTCTAAAACTTCAAATCCCCTGGGTCACGTTGCCATTCACCATCAGGATCGCCGGCGAAGACGTCAATGAGCAACAGGACCGCCGCTGAAGATGTCGATGACCACAGGGACCGCCGTTAAGATGGGGGTAACCACCAGGAGCCTTGCCGGCGTTGTAGCCGCTCTACTTCGCGCAAAACCTTCCTGCACCAGCGTCCACGAATGTCGCGATTTCTAGAGATTCCCGGTGAAGCCACCATCGTACGACCATGCTCCGCCAAGCTATGGCCGCTATCGGCAGCTCCGATCACCACCGGAAAATTTACCGGCGTCAGGGCGACCCTCTCCTTCGCTCCTCTCATTCAAAGACGACTTCTAATAAAATGGGTCGAACTTGGAGAAGTAGAGAGGCCCAAGCCTTTTGACCCAAGTCTGAAAGGAAATATCTCTCCTTCCAGAGAGTTCCCCTTAGTGCAGAGATCGGACAACCTTGGTGCAGAGATCGGATAGCAAGGTCAGAGATGCGTGGCTCAAGGGAAGAAAGAAAGGGAGCTCCACCTCTCCATGTGGCGTCTCTAGGACGTTCGAGATAAGGTCTTTGCTGGACGAAGAAGATGACAGAAGCATCGAAAGAGAAGGAGGGAAAAAGGAGTGCACCGAACAGAGGTAAGTAAAAGAGAAAACTTTTATTTTATGTCTGTTAAATGTTTCAAGCAAAGTGTGTGTGTGTGGGAAACTCTATTTATAGAGCTACAAAGGGGAAAAATGGGAAACTCTAACCAACCATGGAGGTAATCCTAACTAACAAACAGAAAAGTGATTACTGTATCAGACAGTAGTTCACGATACAACTTGATTTTCAATAGCCTCCCTTCAAGCTGGATAATGTATAGTTACTAATCTAAGCTTGGGAACAATGAACTTGAACCGAACACGATGGGGAAATTCTGTAAAGATGTCTGCAAGTTGTTCATCTGAACGAATAGGAAGTAGACGCAGTAGATTTGCTTGAACCTTTTCATGAACGACATGGCAATCAAGCTCTATATGCTTGGTTCTTTTCGTGAAAGTTCTGATTATGAGCTATATGTCTGGCCGATCTATTGTCGCAGTAAAGGGCTGGAGTTCCAGATTCCTGAACCTGTAGGTCTCCTAAGAGATAGTGAATCCACTGTATCTTACAGGTAGTGGTTGCAAGGGCACAGTACTCTGCCTCTGTGGAAGACCGAGAAACAGTGCTTTGCTTCTTTGATTTCCACGAAATGAGAGACGACCCGAGGAAAACACAAAACCCTGTAGTAGATCTCCTAGTATTGGGACAGGTTGCCCAATCTGAATCACTGAAGGCCTTTAGGTGTATGGGAGAGTCAGCCAAGAAGAATAACCCTTCTGAGGCTTGGATTTGATGTACCTAAGGACATCCTGAACAACACGAAAATGATAATCAGTTGGTGATTGCATGAATTGGCTCAACAAGTTAATGGAATAACACAAATCAGGTCTAGTATTAGTGAGATAAAGCAATTTCCCTATTAGTCTACAATAAGAACTTGGATCTTCAAAATAATTGTCCATTTTGTACAAAGAGCTTGTGTCACTCAAAAAAGGGGTTGAACACGGCTTACAACCTTCCATTCCAGTTTCCTTCAGAATGTCAAGGGCGTATTTTCTTTGCGACAAATGGATGCCTTTCCTGGACCTTGCTACCTCAAGTCCAAGGAAATACTTGAGCTCTCCTAGGTTCTTTATACGAAACTTATTGTGTAAGAGTCCCTTTATATGATTGATCTTTGTCACAGAGTTTCCAGCCAATATAATGTCATCTACATAAACTAATAAAGCTGTAAAACTAGTGGATGTTCCTTTCACAAAGAGAGAATGGTCAGATTTAGATTGTACATAATTAGCAGAAGTGAGGAAAGTGGACAACTTTTCAAACCACTGCCTACTAGCTTGCTTTAAGCCATACAATGACTTAGTGAGCCTGCAAACCTGACCCTGTTTGAGAGTGTTAAGCCCAGGTAGTGGCTCCATGTAGACTTCTTCATTCAAGTCTCCATGTAGGAAGGCATTGTCAACATTTAGTTGATGTAGGAACCAATTTTTAGAGGCTGCTAAGGCAATGAGCAATCTAACTGTGGTAAGTTTGGCTACAGGGGAAAAGGTATCCAAATAGTCAATTCCCTCTTGTTATGTATATCCCTTTGCAACCAACCGAGCCTTGTATCTCTCAATACTGCCATCAGATTTGTATTTAATCTAATACACCCATCTGCACCCAATAATAGTCTTCCCAGGAGGAAGTTGTGTCAAGACCCAAGTGTTGTTATCCTGCAAGGCTTTGATCTCTTTCTGCATGGCCTCTGCCCATTCGTGCATACCTTTTGCTTCATTGTAGGAGTGAGGTTCTGTGTTAGATATAACGGCCATAGTGTACTTTAGGTGTTTCCCTGTCAAGGACTCACAGGACAGTAAATCAGAAATATGATAAGGAGTCTTAAAGTCGTTTTTTTACAGAAAAGGAATGATTAACTTGGTGATCATAGTCTTTTAAATACCCTGGAGGTTTCACGACCCTATCAGATCTCCTGGATTCGTCGCCTTATGTTCTGTTATTAGCACTATTTTCATGGCCACCTCCATCAGTGATGCCTTGCTGTGTTTCTTCCTCAATATTCATTGCATCATTATTTGAACTAGTGCTCCCAAGAAGATCATTAAGGAAGACACCTTTGTCATTTTCTCGGTCTTCCTCTTCAGTGTAATCTTGTTGATTCTTCCAAGGAAAAATGTCCTCATAAAAGACAACATTCCTGCTCATAAACAGTTCTCTTGTGTTGTCAAGAATAACATATCCCTTGACACTATTCTTGTAGCCAAGGAAAACTCCTTTCCTAGCTCTAGGATCCAACTTGTTCCTGCCATTTTGTTAGCGGATTGGCAAGTGTACCAAATCGTATCAAGTAATAAAAATGGTAAAACCCATTATCGTTCTTCCCATGAGACTTGAAAGGCCTTATCGTTCACGTGAATCAAAATCGTAAGACTTGCAGAGAAAAAATAATTAATTGTGGTGGATGCAATGACAGAAAATAAACATGCAATGTGTGATTCAATTGACAAGATTTAGGCAATGGATGAATGGAGTTGTTGGGGGTTTACAATTTCATCTAATCCTCTCTCTTTTATCTACTCCTTTTGTTTAAATAGCGTTATTATCTAATTGCATACAAACTTTCTTGGCCTCCCCTTAACCCGATCCCTCAGCGAAAAGGGCCTATTACTAATTACCGGCTTGTTATCCTTAGCCTCCCCTAGCAACTAGCAACGCATTACAAACAGAAGCAAATACAATTGGTCGTCCTACTCCCCTATCCCTAGGTGGTATTGCTTAACCAAGGAAATTCTTACCATTTCGTGCCATTACTGTACGTCCCCGTATCAATAAAGTCAAAAGAATGAATTGGAATTCGTAACAGGGCTATTTATAGATGAGAAGCGCAGCAGAAAAATAAGCCTAAGCCCAGCTGACCACCGCCCCGCGTCACACTTTGCCGCCCGGCGGTGAATCCTAAATCACACCACCGCCCTGCGGTAGGGGTCTACCGCCCGGCGGTTTCCCTCGTGCCACCAAACCACCTGGCTTCAGGGGTCTACCGCCGGGCGGTTCCTAGACTCTTCTTTTCTTCGATTTTCTGGCTTTTCTTGAGTCTATGACCTTCATCTTTATTCCCAATCTTCACTTCTATCAATTTTGCTGCAAAACAATGCAAAACAAACATAAAATCGCTAAAAGCAACTTTTGACTCTCGACTGACTCATTTATTGAGTTTTGTTTGATTTCAATCTCATTCTAAGCAGTAAAGGGCGTAATTTAGTCCAAAATAGCATATGAAAATAACGGTTTTTCAACCGTTATCACAATCCCAAACTTAGAAATTTGCTTGTCCTCAAGCAAAAGAAAACAAAACCATAAAACAAAACAAAGCTTGACTTTCTACCCTTTCATCCAATGATTCAACATTTCCAAAGTACATGACAAGAGTTACTCAATTTCAGATAATCAATGAACTCAAATTAAGATGCATGCTTGTTCTCAACTTAATTTATCTCATGCCTTCCTCAACAGATGCTACACAGTATGAATGATCAGTCCACTAAACAGAAAATGCAATCATGAACTTTAGAAGTTCTCACCAAGCAAGTGTTTCACTCAATCACTCAAGTGTTTAGGGTAGCACTCCACTCTTTATTGCTCACAAGTCACATGAAATAAAATTGCCATTCATCTTTAAACAATCAACATCTTTCCATGCAAATGCCATCAAAAGGACTTTTCCAAGGCTTGTAATGAGGTCGGGCTATCAAGAAAAATTGGTTTTTCTGGATCACAAAATTCTTGAGTCAAAAGAACTATTTCATCAATGAAAAGGTTCAAGTTTAAACTCTCTCTTTGTCACCAATTTCACTCATTCCCAGCTTCTTCCCTTTTTCTTTTTCATTGAGCTCACCTTCATGCTTTTATTCTTTTCTTTTCTTTTTCTCTACTCATGTATCTTGCTTTTCAACATTTGAGCTCAATGTTTTTCTTTTGCCTTTCCATTTTTCCCATGCAACCCCAAACTTGAACCTTTTCATTCCATACAATTATTCTCAACCCAACTCAAGATAAATAATTTCAAATCAAAGGGTTTCATCCTGTTTCAGGCTAAGGTTCAAAAAGGATATAATCTTTAAAGCATTTTGGGTGGAAGTTTGGCTAGAAAAGGGTTTTCAAACATGACCTTGATCATTTGACATTCACATAAAAATCAATCAATCATCACTTGATGCTTCACTGTGAATAAAATTTATGCTTCACTGTGAATAATACATACAACAATAAAAACGCTGGGGCTCAATACCTCACACAACATGCTTTCTCACGCACAGTCATTCATACATCCTGCTTAGCATCATGACCACAATCATACTTCATCACACATCTGTTTCACAGGATGTTGAAATGCATACAACTCAATAATCATTCACATCAGATCATCATCAAATAGACTCATTGTAACATCCCAATAATTACAGTATTAAACTATAATATAGTTATTACATTCTTGATATGATAGAACATTCATAGAAACAAGGAATAAAAGTTTTCCTCATTATACAAACCATCACTCAATATTTAAACTTAATACATTCCAAACTTAAAATGATTGAAATAGGGATCCCGTCCATAAGAGCTAGACACTAGTCAATCCTCCATCTAACCCATGTTCCACCGACGTCTCACCACTTTCTGCTCACACCCACCGGATGATCATCGCCGAGAGAAAACACACAACACAACCATAACAACCAAACAACAGATAAAGCAAGGGTGAGCTATTGTAACAAAGTAATATGATATATTTGGATTAATAACATAATATCTAACTTATAAATCAAATCTCTTTATAATACAATAAACACACCATGATCATCATAAACTCAACCCAATCAAATAATCGTATGAATATCGAACTCTAAATAGGTTATACGCTTACAGTGGTACTTTACTCAGATACATCATATCCTACTCTGTCCCCCAAAATGGATCTTCGGATATAAATACAACCACTAAAGCTACATCCTTCCTACTCTGTCCAACTTCTCAAGATGGATCTTCGGTAAGGATTTCCCACTCTTTACCACACTCTCATTACGCTTAAAAATTCTTTTTTTTATATCCAACATCATAACATTCATTTCTTACAGCCATCAAACAAAATGAATATCACAAAATAAATGAATAAACGTAAAGTAAATAAAATAAACTTATTGGGGAAATAAGAAGTTGCATCGGCAGAGCCAGTTAGACAACTTCTCATCCTTCCAAAATTGCAAAGTAAATAAATGTAAATAAATAAAAACTTAAAGAAATAATATCGTATTGGGGAAATAAGAAGTTGAATTCGGCAGAGCCTGTTAGACAACTTATCATCCTTCCAAAAGTTTACAAAAATAAATAAATAAAGATAAATAAAGAAATAATAACGTATTGGGGAAATAAGAAGTTGAATTCGGCAGAGCCCGTTAGACAACTTCTCATCCTTCCATAATCATAACAACATCAAATGATAATAAAAAATTAACACAAAAAAATAGAATCAAATCACATAATTAACAAATACAGGTATCATCACAAAAGCAATTTCATAGTCAACACATAAATAAAAACAATAATTTCATATATCAAGCAAGAACATAAAAAGGCACAAGGATAGCTCCCCTTACTTGACTCTCTTCTTCTCAGATGAAGAGCACCTCTTCAGAATCTCTTGCTACCTTCTCTACAACTCCAATTCTAGCCCTAAAATCTCCTTATTTTCTAAGAACTCTTGCTTAGTTTCACCATACTTTTTCAAAAATTTCATTTCCTCACCTGTATTTATAGTTGAAGTTAGGGTTACTATAGCAGTACTGTAGCTGTACTACATTTTACTGTAGCAGTACTGTAGCTGTACTACATTTCACTATAGCAGTACTGTAGCTCGTACTACATTTTTCCTGTAGCAGTACTGTAGAAACACATGATTCACGTGCTACTGTAGCACTGTACATATTTCACTGTAGCATTATACATATTTTACTGTAGCATTATACGTATTTTACTGTAGCATTTATAAAAAAATTTTCTATTATTTCTAAAATTTTAGCCTCTTAATTACAACCATTTTCAAGGGTCTTACACTCATCATGCAATTTATCGAGTTTAACATCTTCAGAAAAGTATTCAAGCCAAGCAAACACACTGAAAAACAAAATTTAAAAATTTAAAATGCAAGGGTAAAGAAGAAATTCTAGGTTGCCTCCTAGTAGCGCTTGTTTAACGTTGCGAGCTTGACCCAAACCTGTTTAGCATTTGTCAGTAAATGCTTGCCGTCCAACACCCTTCAGTAGGTGTACCTTCCGGGTATCCTTCAGTAGATACCAAAAATTTAGCATCCCTTAGTAGATACCAAAAGTTAGCATCCCTTAGTAGATACCAAAAGTTAGCATCCCTCAGTAGATGCTACCCAAAAATTGTTCCAAATTTTACATGTTCAAAAGAAAAATAAAATAACAAAAATAAAAATTTTCTTAAAGTACAAAAATTTCTTCTCAGCAATCAACTCTTCTTCCTCACACTGGAATCTTCATCATCCCACCTTCTCAGCTTTTGCCTTTCTATTTGGCGAACAACAAGGGAATATGGCCTTCGAATTTCCACCATTCCTTCCTCTTCGAGCTTCCTGTTGACAATCCATTTCCTGTTTTTGTATGTAACAGCTATACCCCGTGGAAATAGTTTGTCCTTTAATTGGGGTGACTTTCCTTTATCTGTCTTTTCCTTCTCATGTGCCTGCAAAATAGTACATCTGTTAAGATGATCATTACTTGTGGTATTTTCTTCTCTGCCAGCTTCTCTTCTATCCTTTTTATATCTAGATCTGTTTATTATTCTCCTTCTTTCTCCTTCAGATCCCCTATAGGCTAACACTTGGTCATGATCTCTTAACACTATTTTCCCATCATAAACATGTATCCTCATCTGAGAAGTCCTCATAAACGACCTTCCCAAAATTAATGGAATTCTTCCATCATTTACCATAGCCACTACCATGAAATCAACCAAGAATTCCAACTCTTCAATTCGAACAATTGCATCTTCCACCATACCCAAAGGTTTTTTTATGGATCCATCTGCAACTGTCAAGGAAGTGTATGCTGGTTTTAATTTTAGCCCTCTAATCTTCTTGAAGTCACTGAAGGACATTAAATTAACACTAGATCCTGAATCGAACATAGCTCTCCCTATATCCACATCATTGATCACACAAGGGAGAGTCAAACTTCCTAAATCCTTCAATTTTTGTGGATGGTCTTTCTTCCTTGGTTTAACGATCCGTGCTTGATCTTCTTCCTCCTCATCAAGATCAGCTATCTTGCGAGGACGATATTCATTCAGTTTCTCATCTTTAGGCACTTGTGGAAACGCTCCAGGCATAATAGTTACCCGATTAAAAATTTCTCGGAATAACTCATAAGGACTCTTCAGTTTCCTTTCCTTTTTCTCTTATTCTTCACATTTCTTCTGCTTATTGCACTTATTCTTACAAACCATCTCTTCCTCTTCATCTTCACTGCTCCCAATTTCAATTATTTCTTCTACTGGCTTCCTTTTATTTCTCGTCATTACCACTTTGCACTCATCCTTGGGGTTAACCTCAGTGTTAGCCCGAAACTGGTTCTTTTCTGCGGTGTCAACTCTTTTTGACAGTTGCCCAATTTGTGTCTCTAATGCTCTAAAACTAGCTTGGTCACTTGCTTGTTGAGACTCATAGACTTTTAGAAATTTGTCAAATCGGTCATTTAATTCTCTAACGGTCTCCGTCAAGCTGTTCACCTGCTGCCATAAAGGTGAAGGTTGTTGCTGTCTGAAGCCTCCTACTTGCCCAGAAGAAGTATTCTGATTCTGTCCAATGCTGGGGTGGTTCTTCCAACCTTGGCTAGAATTGCCTTGGTTAGAACTACCCTGCTTAAATGGGAATTGATTCCCCATGTAGTTGACATCCTGCTGCATTTCTTCAGGAAACGCACATTGACCATTGATGTGGTCACTACCACATAAGTTGCAAAGCTGTTGAGTTTGAGAAATATTTCTTAACTCTGTTGGAAGTTCAGAAAGGATCTTTGTCAGTTTGTCCAATTTTTGGTTAAGAAGATGATTCTGCGCAGCCATTGCATCATTAGCAGGAAGATGCAATATTCCTCCTTTTTGTGCGCCCCTCTCACTTTGGCAAGCTTCATTCAAAGCCATGTCTTCAATCAAGTCATATGCTTCGTATTTAGTCTTCCTATTAATACTGCCTCCAGCTGAGGCATCCGATATCATTTTTGACTGAGTATTAAGCCCTCCTAGGAAAGCAAGAAAATAAGCAGTCTTGTCAAATCCGTGGACTGAAGTCTTTCTCAACAGGCCTTTGAATCTGTCACAGGCCTGTCCGAGAGTTTCCTCCATCCCTTGCTTGAATGAGGAGATTTCGAGCTTCCCTTGATGAATCTTAGTTTGTGGAAAAAATCTGGTGACAAACTGTTTGGCCAATACATCCTAGTTTCTGAACGTCCCTTCAGCAAATGAGTGCAACCAATCCTTGGCATTTCCTCCCAAAAAGAACGGGAATAGGCTAAGTCTGATCCTCTCATTTAAGACTCCGGCCATCTTAACAGTATTGCAAATATCGCCAAAGATAGTCAAATGTTTGTAGGGATTATCACTTGACAATACGTGAAACTGGTTGCTTTGGACCAACTGAATAAGTGCAGGGCTCATCACCAAATTTGTTGCATTGTCCGCAGGAATGACTATGCTGTTGAAATTCAAGGGACCTGGTGTTGGCTGAGTCCCCCAGTGTACGTCTCGGAGGAGGTTGCTGTTCCGCCATCTCCTCTAGGTCCCGTGCAAAAGATTGCAAAAGTGGTTCAGGAGAAGGAAAGTTTTCACGTTCAGAATGATTAACTCTCCTCCCTCTCCTATCTGGTAGCCCCTCGAGAAGAGGTTGATGATCTTTTCTGCTCCTAGTGTGTACTCCATCCTGCATACACAAGAGAAAATACCCCTAAAAGCACTTTAACAGAAAAACAAAATAAAACAAAACAAAAGAAAAATATAAACAAATAATTACAAACAAGTCAAATTCAGTCAATTCACATTACTAAATAAGTCAAACCTCGAGTCCCCGGCAACGGCGCCAAAAACTTGTTAGCGGATTGGCAAGTGTACCAAATCGTATCAAGTAATAAAAATGGTAAAACCCATTATCGTTCTTCCTATGAGACTCGAAAGGCCTAATCGTTTGCGTGAATCAAAATCGTAAGACTTGCGGAAAAAAAATTCAATAATTGTGGTGGATGCAATGATAGAAAATAAACATGCAATGTGTGATTCAATTGACAAGACTTAGGCAATGGATGAATGGAGTTGTTGGGGGTTTACAATTTCATCTAATCCTCTCTCTTTTATTTACTCCTATTGTTTAAATAGCGTTATTATCTAATTGCATGCAAACTTTCTTGGCCTCCCCTTAACCCGATCCCTCGGCGTAAAAGGCCTATTACTAATTACCGGCTTGCTATCCCTAACCTCCCCTAGCAACTAGCAACGCATTACAAACAGAAGAAAATACAATTGGTCGTCCTACTCCCTTATCCGTAGGTGGTATTGCTTAACCAAGCAAATTCTCACCATTTCGTTCCATTACTGTACGTCCCCGTATCAATAAAGTCAAAAATCAATTACCGAATGAGTTAAACGATAAAGGCATTAAGCATAGTATGAGAATCCAACAATTGATAATAAACGCATATGAAAATCATATAATACAAAACAAGAGTTTCAATAAACGAGAGTATCAAAAGATTACATTGTTCCCCCATCAACAAAAAGGGTTTACTTCAGCATAGTCATGGTGAACCAAGATGAAAATAATGGAAGATATGGAAAGCAAACCCTAGAAAAGATGAAAAGGAGCCTAAGCATCCAAGAGATCCTCTCCAAAGAGTGCAAAATAGGTCTGGCCGCCATCCTCTGTCAAAAGAATGAACTGGTATTCGTAACAGGGCTATTTATAGGTGAGAAGAGCAGTAGAAAAATAGGCCCAAGCCTAGCGGAGCACCGCCCGGCGTCACACTTTGCCGCCCGGCGGTGAACCCTAAATCGCACCACCGCCCGGCGGTTTACCTCGTGTCGCCAAACCGCCCGGTGTCAGGGGTCTGCCGCCCGGCGTCCACTGCTGGTGTCTTCTCCTCCCGTTTGACCGCCCGGCGCCAGGGGTCTACCGTCGGGCGGTCCCTAGACTCTTCTTTTCTTCGATTTTCTTGCTTTTCTTGAGTCTATGACCTTCATCTTTATTCCCAATCTTCACTTCTATCAATTTTGCAGCAAAACAATTCAAAACAAGCATAAAATCGCTAAAAACAGCTTTTGACTCTCGACTGACTCATTTATTGAGTTTTGTTTGATTTCAAGCTCATTCTAAGCAGTAAAGGGCGTAATTTAGTCCAAAATAGCATATGGAAATACGGATTTTCAACCGTTATCAATATTCATTTTCTGCTGCAATGTTTTTTTTAAATGGAGGAGCTCTCTCTCTTGGCATTTTGAGAAGCTGCAGCCGCCGCTCTGAACTTGGTAATTTTCCTTGAATGTTTTATGGAGTTTGGGATGGAATTCACGATGGTAGCATTTGTAATGAAGGCTTCTATGCTATTTGATGGATGAATGTTGAAAGCATTGTCTTTATTTTCTTCTCTTTCCTTCCAATTGCTGCTGCACTACATTTATGCACACACTATGTTTATGCACCTACGTTGATTGATGGGAAACATTTATGTGATTCTCTTTTAAAAGGGCTGAAACATTAGTTTTGAGTTTTTCTTTGAATAAAGTATTGCATACAGCAGCGTGTTAAGGGGAGTGCAGTTGTGCGCACATATTGGAATTTTAATAAAAAAAATAATAATTTGGATGTTGTTAACTGAATGTAAAGTGTACCATATCGTTTCAAGTAATAAAAATGGTAAAACCCATTATCGTTCTTCCCATGAGACTCGAAAGGCCTTATCGCTCGTATGAATCAAAATCGTAAGACTTGTGAAAGAAAAATTAGTTGTTGTGGTGAATGCAAAGACAGAAAATAAATATGCAATGAGTGATTCAATTGACAAGAAAAGAGTATGAATAAATGGAGTTGTTGGGAGTTTACAATTTCATCTAATCCTCTCTCTCTTATTTACTCCTGTTGTTTAAATTGCCTTGGTATCTAATTGTTATGCAAACTTTCTTGGCCTCCCCTTAACCCGATCCCTCGGCGAAAAGGGCCTATTAGTAATTACCGGCTTGTTATCCTTAGCCTCCCCTAGCAACTAGGAATGCATTACAAACAGAAGCAAAAACAATTGGTCGTTCTACCCCCCTATCCCTAGGTGGTATTGCTTAACCAAGGAATTTTTCACTAGTTCGTGACATTACTGTACGTTCCCATATCAATAAAGGCACATAACAGTTACCGAATGAGTTAAATGATAAAAGCTTTAAGCACAGTATGAGAATCCAACAATTGATAATAAACACATATGAAAATCATATAATTTAAACAAGAGTTTCAATAAAAGAGAGTATGAAAAGATTACAATGTTCCCCCAACAACAAAAGGGTTTAGTTCACCATTGTCATGGTGAACCAAGATGAAAATAATGCAAGATATGGAAAGCAAACCCTAGAAAAGATGAAAAGGAGCCTAAGCATCCAAGACATCCTCTCCAGAGAGTGAAAAGTAGGTCTGGCCACCCTACTTTGTCAAAAGAATGAGAATGAAATCGCACTAGGGCTATTTATAGCTGAGGAGCGTAACAGAAAACATGCCCGAGCCCAACAAGCAACCGCCCGGCGTTACACTTATGTCGCCCGGCGGTTTGTCTCTTATCGCGCTACCGCCCGACATCGCTGTCTTGGTGCCAACTCCTCGCATTTGGCCGCCCAGCAGTGCAATTCTGCCGCTGGGCGGTTTCTAGACTCTTCTTTTCTTGATTTTCTTCCTCTGTCTTGAGTCGAAGGCCTTTATCTTCACCTCCATCAAAATTGCTGCAAAACAATGCAAAACCAGCATAATATCGCTAAAAACAGCTTTTGACTCTCGACTGACTCATTTATTGAGTTTTGTTAGGTTTCATGCTCATTCTAAGCAGTTACGGGAGTAATTTGGTCTAAAATAGCACATGAAAATAATGGGTTTTCAACCGTTATCAGATGCAGGGATGTTACGGTTGCTGGAATGGAAGTAGTTTCTTTTTCTTTTGTTTTTTATGAATGAAGAGAGATTAGGTAGGAGTCTGGATGATGAGACATTGGCAACACTATTCACTTCTCGTATTACTTTAAGAATGAAAAAAAATGATTTGATGGAAGGAAAAACACTTGGTGTCACGGCCTGGAACACTTGCTTTATCTCCATTTGAAAAGCGCATTTGAATTGCTTGCAAGGGGCTTGATGAGAAACACACGGTCACTTTTATTTTATAAGAAATAGCTCATTTTCCTTTTAGCTTGTGCATGCTGGATGATGGAAGGAAGGACGGTGATGTCCAGCAGATTTAATTTCCATTCCTTGTAGACGAGGTGCTTGATTATTTTGAAGTAGGTCGCGCGGTGCTTCATTATGGGTAAGCGGCGCATGGTGATTTTTATTTGGAGAAAAAGTGTGGTTCACATCCAGCGGAGGAGAAAAAGTTTTTCAATTTTATGGAAGCACACAACTGATTTTTTTTTAGAAGTTTTATACCTTTTCTTCTAGAATGAAATAGCTTAGTGATTTTATTTTCAATGTCATGCGTTTTTCTTTTTGCTATTCCTGCTTTAATGTTTACCTCATTTATTAGCTTATGAAATTCAATAGTGTTCTATGTTTTATCCGTTTCCTTCCAATTAGTTCATGCATCTTATTTTAGGACCGGTTAGTTTACTTTTTCTTTCCATTCACCATGTTGTCTGTGATGTTCAGTTTATCGTTTCGTTCACTATGTTATCTGTTCTGTTCGATTGTGATAATTTAATTGTGATGCCAGCTTAGGTTAGTTGGTTGATCGTTAATAAAATTACATTGCTTCCCTGAGATTTTTAAACTTTAATTGCCATACTGTTGCTTTGATTCTTCTCAATATTTAATCTGTTGTTTGCCTGCGATTAGGTATACGCTTAGTTGCCTAATCGGTGTCAATTCTTTGCTTAGTTGATTAAACTGTATGGTGGATGACTGATTAAATTTGTGCATTGCATTCGCTTAGTCTGTAATTTTGAAGACCGAATTGACCTTCGCTTAGTTGGTTGATTCGTGTCGGATTTGGATCAGCGTAGTGTGTACTTGTCGTTGATCTGTGATTGGAAGCATAGTGATTGAGTTAATGACCAACCGTTTTTATTCTGTGTTTGATTCCATTTTTACATTTCTGTTTGCATCTGTGTTTCAAAATTAATTCATCCGCATTCACAAACCTTTCACAAACCCCCACTACGTGTTTGACCTAATTCTCGAACCATAGTTTGGTCCTTGAGAGACGACCTAGGAGTCACTTCCTAGCTATACTGCATTTCTAAATTACAATCAAATTTGTGTGGGTCGCGATAGCCCATCACCTGGTTTGTCATCTTCATCACTTCTTTGCATCTAGTTGATTTTATGCATAGGCTCATCAGCTTTCTCAATCATTTTGAGAAACTTTTCTATCTATTCAGGTGTCCAGTTGTTGAAAGGAGTACTGGTGCGTCCCTGATACACAATTCCTTGTCTAGAATGATTCTGAAAAACATTAGCTGAATTCCAATTATTCTTTTTCTCTTGATTCTCATCATTCTCTTTGTACCAAGGTGGATATCCATGTTTGGAGTAGCATTCATCCATTGTATGATTCATCTTGTTGTAATATGAACACTATTTTCCATAGTTAGTATTCTTACCTCTGCCTCTTCCTTGACTGGATGATCCAATACTGCGGTTTTGATTCTTCCAATTTTGGTCAGTCTTCCAGTTATTTCCTTTGTTAGTGACATTAGCCAACACCTTTGTTGTTTCAGTAGACTGGTTGTGGGAAGCAGTCCCAATATCAACTCTTTCTTGTCTCTCTTGCTGCATAATGAGTGAGAAGACACGATTTATGTTGGGTAGGGGTTCCATTAAAAGGATTTGGGTTCGGACAGTGTTGTAGGTATCATTCAAGCCCTTCAAGAAACATATCACGTGCTCTATCTCTCTATATTTCAGAGAAATCTTTAAAAAATCATAGCTGCAAGGGATTTTACAAGTACAGTTGGGTATAGGCCTAAGGGATTCCAACTCTTCCCAGAGAATTTTTAAATCAGTAAAAAACTGATTAACACTTCTTTCTCCCTGTCTTATTGAGTGGATATCTTATAGAAGATCAGAAATTTTAAAATAGTCCCCTTTGGAAAATCTTTCTTTCAACTCATCCCACACTTCCTTGGCTCCTTCAACATATATAACACTTTCTGCAATCTATGAGGAAAGGGTTTTTATGATCCAAGAAAGCATCATTACATTGCATCTTTCCCATGCATCAAATAAAGAATCACTTATGTTCGGTTTCTTGAGGGGCCCATCAATGAACTTTATTTTGTTCTTGGATAAAAGGGCTCGTCTCATACTTCTACTCCAAGAAGAGTAATTAGTCTCATTAAAACTTGAGAAATAAGGGTTAGACTAGGGTTCTCACCAGGATGTAAGTAGTAGGGGCTCGTAGAATTTGCAGCTGGGTCTGTGTTGTCCATCGTGATGTTGGAAGACAAGAAACAAACCAAGAAAGTAGCCCAGAAGTATCAAGAAAGGAATCTTGGCAGGGGAAGCAGAGTAGATATTGATCCTGCTCTTCATACCATAATAAAATGGGCCGAACTTGGAGAAGTAGAGAGACCCAAGCCTTTTGACCCAAGTTTGAAAGGAAATATCTTTCCTTCCAGAGAGTTCCCCTCAGTGCAGAGATCAGACAGCCTTGGTGCAGAGATCGGACAACAAGGTTAGAGATGCGTGGCTCGAGGGAAGAAAGAAAGGGAGTTCCACCTCTCCATGTGGCGTCTCCAGGACGTTCAAGATAAGGTCTTCGCTGGACGAAGAAGATGACAGAAGCACCGAAAGAGAAGGGAAAAAGGAGTGCATCGAACAGAGGTAAGTAAAAGAGAAAACTTTTATTTTATGTTTGTTAAATGTTTCAAGCAAAGTGTGTGTGTGGGAAACTCTATTTATAGAGTTACAAAGGGGAAAAACGGGAAACTCTAACCAACCATTAAGGTAATCCTAACTAACAAACAGAAAAGTGATTACTGTATCGGACAGTAGTTCACGGTACAACTTGATTTTCAATAGCTTCTCCTCCGTTCGAAATCCAAATCGGGATCCAGCAACCACCCCGCCGCCACTGCGCGTCCTCCGTTCAACCACACTGCCAAGCACTGTGCATCCTCCTTCTCCTCCGAAGCGCGACTTTTGCTTGACTGGGTGTGAGTTTTTCTGATGGTGTTATGCGTGTTGGCTTTGTAAAAAAGGAGAGAGAACAAAGAATGTTTCAATGTGTGTTTTGTATTGTGCGTCTTGAAGATGCGATGGAGAGGTTTGGATATGGTGGTGGATGAAGACGTGATGGTGCCCGCTGGTTTAGGTGTTATGCATGTGGGGGTGGAGGAGAATAGAATGGTGATTGAGGCTGTGATTTTGTACATGTTATCTCTGTGAAGACTGGATAGTGAAGGTGTTGGAAGAAGAACGATGAATGTGGATGCGGAGAAAATGTGATGTGGAAAATTCTGTTGGACGATGAAAAGGATAGAGGTTGAAGTGGGAGTGCCTGTGGAGTCCTCTATAATGTGTAGCATGATAACAGAGGAAGAGGAAAACAGGGGAATGGGATGGACATACAGCGCGTATGAAGCATTCAACATATATGAACATCATTGACGTATCACAATACAACTAAAAGCAATATTACCTCTCGTTGCGGAGATAATGTTCCCCTTTTGCATTCTGTGATGCTCTCTGTGTGGTTCCTCCTTCTTATTCTCCTTGATCTATGGGTTTGTTCTGAATTTTGCCTTTCCTCACCCAAAACGTCTGTGCAAGATGGTGATGGAGGCCAAATGTGGGGTGCTAGAATGGGACGTAACTACTCTGTTTTGTGTTCTTCGTTAGTGGATGATAATGGAGTCGAGTGGAGGAAAAAATGGTTGGTGATGATGACGCCGTTGTCTATAGTGTAAAAAATGATGATGATGCCCCTGTTCAATGGAGGAATAGGAAGAATACATGGATGATTGGTTGCATGTTGGTGGTGAATACAGTGCTTCCTTAAATTGCATGAGGGAGAAATCTGAAAACTGATCAGGGGATAAAGAAAAGGTGACACATGTCACTGTTAGAGTGGAGGGGTTTTTGGAAGAATGGAAATAGTAGAGCAAGGGTGCCAGAACGTGAAACAGCCCACCTCTTAAAGGACCCATAGAAAGGAAAAGTTGGAAAAGATGTTGAAAATGAAAAGAATATGTTAAAAACATGAATTTGGATCTAAGAAGGGAACAAGGTAAAAAACAAATAAGGTGTAAAAAAATTGTATTACAAAATAATTGGACTCTTTTTTTTTTCTCTTTTTATCCAATTTTAATTTGGTTTATAATCTAAAATTAAATTCTTTCAACTAGTTAACAAAATTTAAAGATACTTTATTTCACCACAAAAAAAGTTAATTAGAAACTTACTTTTGATTTTTTTTTGGTTAAATATATTTATTGTTCCTTATTATATTTTTATGTGAAATTGGAATTTATCTTTTATTTAAAAGCTCGTATTAAAAACACCTGTATACTTTTAAAGTGTGTGAATATTCATAATTTGACATGTATTGATAATTGATTACATCCCGTGTAACAAAGAAAATGATATAGACATTTATAATTTGACACATGTTAGTAACCTATTACACCTTATTTGTAATTAATTACCATTTTAAAATTGAAGTGAATAACTATAATTTTAAGGTAAAAATGAAGTATTAGAAGTTTCACTCACACCTTAAGCTCAAAAGTACCATGTATTTAACAATGCAAAATGAAAAAGATTGACAAAAGGTTGATAAAAAAGTTTTGAATTAGTAATCAGTTACCAACATGGTGTAATAGATTACTGGAGGTACGTGAAAAATGATGTTCGAAATTTTGAACTGGTAATCCCAATGAAATGATGTTTAATTTTAATGTATTTTGTCCTATAATACAAGATGGGATTCTTAGCTAAATTTATAGCACCACTTTTGTCATAGAATATAAGAATGTTATTTTCATTTAAATTGTAATTCTCAAGTTGATTTTTAATCTAGAGTATTTAAGAACAATAGTTGGAAGTTGATATGTATTATGCTTCTGCAATTGATAATGCAATGGTTTCATGCTCTTTTATCACTTCATGAGACTAAATTTCACCTAATGAAGTGACTTCCTCTATTAAAGCTTGTTTGTTCTACCTTGTTTCCTATATGGTTAGCATCATAGTATCCCTGCAATGGATAACTTGCTCACCTTTTGTAGTAGAGACCAAGATTAGTGGTACTTTTAAGATAATTTGTAACAATATTTATTTTCGTAAAACAACATGATTTATACGATCATCGTACAAACACAAATAAGCAAGGGTGAACTAATCATAAAAAAGAACATGATATAATACGATAAACATACCCATCCACACTATTTACATCAACCATTCCAATCCATGAAAACAAAACCACATCCATGAAATTCACCAAGTTACATTACCACTACGAAATACCCAAAAAATATGTCTTTTCCCTTGTAACATATTGTCACTCTGTGTGCTTCCACAAGCCTTACAAGTTAAACTCTCCTTAAGCCCAAAGTTTTATGATTAGAGTCATCCTGCATGTTTCCATAAGCCTTACAATAAAATCCTATTCAAACCCAAAGCCTTGCGATGAGAGACATTTTGTCTACTTCCATGAGCCTTGCGAGTAAACTCTACTTAAGCCTAAAGCCTTATGGTCAGGACCCGTTTCCCCTGCTTCCATAAGTCTTATGAGTAAACCTTGCTTAAGCCTAAAGCCTTACGGGTGAAATAACCTCCTTTTCCCCAACTTACCAAAGCCTCAGGTGCAAAGGAACAAAACCTGACTTTATAGTTATGGAAAGAAGACATAATAACCAAACTTGTCTCCTAACACCAACTAAACTGATGGACCACATCACCTCAAACAACTCAACCAACAACAAACAACCCAGCCATGTTCAACCATAACTTAACAACCATTATACACAACTTGACAACCAAACAAAATAACACGACCAACAATACACACAACTCGACAACCATTACAAATACCTTGATCAAGATAAAAAAACTTCATTGCCAACCTTCAAAACATACAGGTCGACTTCTAAAACCTCTAAATTGAGGTCTAGAACAACTAGATTTAAACAACACAACTCAGTCAGAAATAACCTAGCTCGGTTGATGGAAGCGGATCCAACTTCAAGCGAGAGGAGCTCCACGAATAAGAAGAATGCAGCGGAATGGAAAGATGATTGAAGACGCAGGTACACAGCAAGTGTTCGATGGAAGGTTCAGTGAGTGTTTTGGTGTATGTTGAAGCCTCACAAGCTCAGAAGGCCTTCAAAAAGGGAAGGAAGCTGGAGGAGAAGGTGCTTAATTAAGCACTATAAGGTGAAATCTCAACAACACTTCAATATATCTTTCAAGTTAAGATTTACATGTAGAAGAGTCTCTCTTTTATAGGTGAAGAGAGAGCTCTAAAGCTAATCTATTAAGCTCTAAGAATGACAAAATAAGTGTGTTGAAGACACAATCCAAGCTTGGCTCACAAATCTCACACGAAACACATTAAAAACATGTTTTAAATGCTGAAAATTCTTGTGCAGAATGGCTGAGCGCAGATGATAATGGTGGAAAAACCGTTATTTTCATATGCTATTTTAGACCAAATTACTCCCTTTACTGCTTAGAATGAGCTTAAAATCAAGCAAAACTTAATAAATGAGTCAATCGAGAGTCAAAAGTTGTTTTTAGCGATATTATGCTTGTTTTGCATTGTTTTGCAGCAATTTTGATGGAAGTGAAGAATGGAGGCAGAAATGAAGGTCTTAGACTCAGGACAGAGGAAGAAAATCAAGAAAAGGAGAGTCTAGGAACCGCTCGGCGGAAAAAAAGCACCGCCGGGCGGCCTGATGCTAGGAGTGGCACCCTGGCGGTGACGCCTGGCGGATTTGCGGTACGAGGCAAACCGCCGAGCGGTGGACCCCTGCCGCCGGGCAGTTTCGCGGCAAGAGGCAAACTGCCGAGCGGCATAAGTGTGACGTCGGGCGGTGGTCTGTTGGGCTTAGCCCTGTTTTCTGATGCGCTCCTCAACTATAAATAGCCCTGTTGCGACTTTATTCATATTCTTTTGACAGAAGAGGGCGGCCATACCTACTTTTCACTCTTTGGAGAGGATCTCTTGGATGCCTAGGCTCCTTTTCATCTTTTCTAGGGTTTGCTCTTCCATTCTTCCATTATTTTCATCTTGGTTCACCATGACAAAGGTGAACTAAACCCTTTTGTTGTTGGGGGAACAATGTAATCTTTTGAAACTCTCTTTTATTGAAACTCTTGTTTAATTATATGATTGTCATATGCTTTGTTTCTCGATTGTTGGGTTTCTCTTCTGTGCTTAAAGCTTTTATCATTTAACTCATTCGATAACTGTTGTTTGTCTTTACTGATACGGGAACGTACGGTAATGTCATGAACTGGGGGAAATTCCTTGATCAATGAAATATCACCTAGGGATAGGGAGATAGGACGATCAATTGTTTTTCCTTCTGTTCGGTAATGCATTGCTAGTTGCTAGGGGAGGCTAGGGATAGCAAGCCGGTAATTAGTAATAGGATCTTTTCGCCGAGGGATCAGGCTAAGGATAGGCCAAGAAAGTTTGCATAACATCAAATAATAAAGCAAATTAAACAAGAGGAGTAGATAAGAGAGGGCAGATTAAATGAAATTGTAAACCCCCAACAACTCCACTCATCCATACTCTTTTTCGTCAATTGAATCAACCTCATTGCATGTTTATTTTCTGCTGTTGCATCCACAAAAATTAATTTTATTTCTTTTCAAGTCTTATTATTTTAATTCACACGAACGGTAAGGCCGTGAGTCCTTTGGGAGAGAACGATATTGGGTTCCACCGATTTTATTACTTGAAACGATCTGGTATATGCTTGCCAGTGAGTCAACAAGTTTTTCTAGTAGTGTGAATTGACTGAATTTGACTTGTTTATAATTATTTGTTTTTGTTTTTTTTATTTTGTTTTATTTTGGGTTTTTGTAAAAGTGCTTTTAGGGGTATTGTTTCTTGTATGTAGGAAGGAGTACACACTAGAAGTAGAAAAGATCAGCAACCTCTTCTCGAGGGATTATCAGACATGAGAAGGAGGAAAGTTAGACGTCCTGCAAGTGAAAACTTTCCTTCTCCTGAGGAACTTTTGCACTCTTCTTTTGAGGCACAGGGTATAGAGGAGATGGCGAACCAACCTCCTCCACGACGCACACTGGGGGACTCAACAAACACTGTGGGTCCTTTGAAGTTTAACAGCATAGCTATTCCGGCTGACAATACAACCAACATGGTGATGAGTCCTGCACTCATCCAGTTAGTTCAGAACAACCAGTTCCACAGATTATCAAATGAGAATCCGTATAATCATTTAACAGTCTTTGGAGAAATTTGCAACACTGTCAGAATAACTGGAGTTTCAGATGATAGAGTCAGACTCAGCCTGTTTCCTTTCTCTCTGGGAGGAAACGCGAAGGATTGGTTGCATTCTTTCCCGGAAGGAACTTTTCAGACTTGGGATGCTTTGGCAAGACAGTTTGTTACCAAATTCTTTCCGCAGACCAAGATCAATCAGGGGAAGCTGGAAATCTCCTCATTGAAGCAAGGGATGGAGGAAACTCTCGGACAGGCCTGTGACCAATTTAAAGGCCTGTTAAGAAAAACTCCAGTCCACGGATTCGACAAGACTTCATATTTACTTGCTTTCCTTGGAGGGCTTAATAATCAGTCTAAGATGATGTTGGATGCCTCAGCTGGAGGTAGTATCAATAGAAAGACTGAAGATGAAGCTTATGAGTTGATTAAGGAGATGACTCTGAACGAAGTATCTCAAAGCGAGAGGGGAGTACAGAAAGGAGGACTCTTACATCTCCCTGCAAATGATGCGATGGCTGCACAGAATCATCTCCTTAACCAAAAATTGGACAAGCTAACAAAGGTCCTTTGTGAACTTCCAACAGGGTTAAGGAATATCTCTCAGACTCAGCAACTTTGCGATTTATGCAGTGGTGACCACATTAATGGTCAATGTGCTTTTCCTGAAGAAATATAGCAGGATGTCAACTACATGGGGAATCAATTCCCGTTCAAGCAGGGTAATTTTAACTAAGGCAGTTCTAGCCAAGGTTGGAAGAACCACCCCAGCATTGGAAAAAACCAGAATAATTCTTCTGGGCAAGTAGGAGGCTTCCGGCAGCAACAACCTTCACCTTGGTGGCAGCAGGTAAACAGCTTGAATGAGACGGTCAGAGCCCTCAGTGATCGATTTGACACATTTTTTAAAGCTTATAAGTCTCAGTTAGACAACAATCAAGCCAGTTTCAGATCACTGGAATCACAGATTGGCTAATTGTCTAAGAGGATAGAAACCACCGGAAAGAATCAGTTCAGGGCTAACACCGAAGTTAATCCTAAGGACGAATGCAAAGCTATTCTAACAAGTAAAAAAAGGAAGGCAGAAGGTGAACCAACTAATTTTGAAAGCAATAAGGAGATGATGAATGTTGATGAAGTCAATGAGAAAAGAGGCAATATAGATGAAGTTGAAATCATTGATGAAGAAAAGGATCCTGAAGAAGAAATCATTGAGCCAGAAAATGAAGAACAAGTTGAACTCACTGATGAAGAAGAAGATCCTGTTGTTCTACTTCAGAAGAGGAGTCATCCGCTTAAAATAGAAGATGCAGGATGATTAACAATATCATGTGTTCTGAATGATTTTGATATAGGAAAAGCTATGATAGACTCTGGGGCTAGCATTAATATGATGCCCAAGCAATTTTTATGGAAAATCAGAGGGCTGATATTAAAACCGTCTAGTGTTACGGTAACAGTGGCAGACGGATCTATAGCAGAACCACTTGGTATAGTGGAAGATGTTGTTGTGCGAGTGGAAAAGCTAGAGTTTTTAGCTGATTTCGTTGTCATGGATGTAGAGAATGATGAAAAGATACCTGTGATCTTAGGAAGACCCTTCATGGCAATGTCAAAGATGTCTATTAGTGTGCATAGTAAAAGAATAATGTTGAGAGATGAGGAATTTTTTCTCCTATACACTGGTTATGAGGAGGATGAGGTTAAACTAGTAAGAAGAGACAGACATGAGAGGCTTGAGGAAGAAGCTGCATCCGAAGATAACTCATCAGGTATGGATTATGCTGACAGTTGTAACATGTTGCAGACATCTGTAAGTCCCGAAAGAAGACCTGTTCGTTCTAAATTAAAGGAAAACCCATTCCATTCAGGCATTAAAGTGAGATACAAGAAGAAGGAGTAGATGTTGAAGGAGCTGAAGGAGAAAGGAATGGTGGAGATCAGAAGGCCATACTCCACAGCAATTCAAAGAGTGGATAGGAAAAAGCTGAGCAGGTGGGATGATGAAGATCCCAATGTGAAGAAGAAGAGTTGATTTGTTGAAGAACACTTTTTGTATTTTAGAACACTTTATTTATTTTTATTTTTGTTGAACATGTAAATTTTGAATTTCTGAACAATTTTGGGGTAGCATCTACTGAGGGATGCTAAATTTTGTATCCACTGAAGGATACCAGGAAGGCACACCTACTGATGGGTGTTGGAAGGATCTGCACTTACTGAAAAGTGCTAAACAGGTTTGGGTCAGGCTCGTGACGTTAAACAAGCGCTATTAGGAGGCAACCTAGATTTTATTTTTTACTCTCGCATTTTAAATTCTTAGAATAGGTTGAATTCTATTTTCTGTGTGTATGCTTGGCTTAATACTTTTCTGAAAATGTTTTACTGACTAATTTGTTTGATGAGTCTATTTGATGATGATCTGATGTGATTGATAATTGAGTATGTTGCATGATGATATCCTGTTAAACAGATGTGTGATGAATTATGATTGTGGTTATGATGCTGAGCAGGGTGTATGAATGAATGTGTGTGAGAAAGCATGTTGTGTGAGGTATAGAGCTTTAGAGTTTTATTGTTATATGAATTTGTTCACAGGGAAGCATGAATAATATTGCCTAATTCTCGATGATTGATTGAATTGCATGTATTTGTCATATGATCAAGGCCATTTGTGAAAACCCTTACTTAGCCAAATTCTTACCCAAAGTGCTTGAAATTTTATACCCTTTTTGAACCTTGGCCCTAAACAGAATGAAAACCCTTGTGCTGAATTCATTTACTTTGAATTGGGTTAATGATTGTAAGTATCTTCAAGGTTCAAGTTTGGGGTTGTGGGGAAAGTTTGAACGACAAAAAGAAAGGCATTGAGCTCAAAGTATTGAGAATGAAAAATACATGAGAAAAAGAAAAATCATGTAAAATGAGCTCAATCAAAGAGAAAGGGAAGAAGTTGTGGACAAATGAGATTGGTTGAAAAAGAGAGTTGAACTTGAACCTTGAATGATAAATGAGCTCTCTTGATTCAAAGATTTTGTGCTCCAGAAAAACCAATTTTTCTTGATAACCCAGCCTCATTACAAGCCTTGGAAAAGTCCTTTTGATGACATTTGCATGTGATGATTTTGATTGTTTGAGATGAAAGGCAATTTTATTTCATGTGACTTGTGAATGATTAAGAGTTGGAGTGCTACCCTAAACACTTGAGTTATTGAGTGAAACACTTGCTTAGTGAGAACTTCTAAATTTCATGATTGCACCTCTGCTTAGTAGATTAGTCATTCACAATATGTAACATCTGTTGAGGAATGTGTGAGATAATTGAATTAAAAGCATGCATGCATCTTGATTTGATTATCACTACTGATCTGAAATGGAGTAGTTCTCATCGTGTACTTTAGGAATGTTGAACCATTGAATGAACTTCTAGAGAGCCAAGTTTTGTTTTTATTTATAGTTTGTTTGTTTGCTTGAGGACAAGCAAAGTTCTAAGTTTGGGGTTGTGATAACGGTTGAAAAACCGTTATTTTCATATGCTATTTTAGACCAAATTACTCCCTTTACTGCTTAGAATGAGCTTAGATTCAAGAAAAACTTAGTAAATGAGTCAGTCGAGAGTCAAAAGTTGTTTTTAGCGATATTATGCTTGTCTTGCATTGTTTTGCAGCAATTTTGATGGAAGTGAAGAATGGAGGCAGAAATGAAGGTCTTAGACTCAAGACAGAGGAAGAAAATCAAGAAAAGGAGAGTCTAGGAACCGCCCGACGACAAAAATGCATCGTCGGGCGGCCTGATGCTACTAGTGGCACCTGACGGTGACGCCTGGCGGATTTGCGGTACGAGGCAAACCGTCGGGCGGTGGACCCCTGTCGCCGGGGGCTTTCGCGGCAAGAGACAAACCGTCGGCGACATAAGTGTGACGCCGAGCAGTGGTCTGTTGGGCTTGGGCCTGTTTTCTGATGCGCTCCTCAACTATAAATAGCCCTGTTGCGACTTCATTCATATTCTTTTGACAGAAGAGGGCGGCCATACCTACTTTTCACTCTCTGGAGAGGATCTCTTGGATGCTTAGGCTCCTTTTCATCTTTTCTAGGGTTTGCTCTTCCATTCTTCCATTATTTTCATCTTGGTTCACCATGACAATGGTGAACTAAACCCTTTTGTTGTTGGGGGAACAATGTAATATTTTGAAACTCTCTTTTATTGAAACTCTTGTTTAATTATATGATTGTCATATGCTTTGTTTCTCGATTGTTGGGTTTCTCTTTTGCGCTTAAAGCTTTTATCATTTAACTCATTCGATAATTGTTGTTTGTCTTTACTGATACGGGAACGTACGGTAATGTCATGAATTGGGGGAAATTCCTTGATCAATGAAATACCACCTAGGGATAGGGAGGTAGGACGGTCAATTGTTTTTCCTTCTGTTCGGTAATGCATTGCTAGTTGCTAGGGGAGACTAGGGATAACAAGCCGGTAATTAGTAATAGGCTCTTTTCGCCGAGGGATCGGGCTAAGGGTAGGCCAAGAAAGTTTGCATAACATCAGATAATAAAACAAATTAAACAAGAGGAGTAGATAAGAGAGGGCAGATTAGATGAAATTGTAAACCCCCAACAACTCCACTCATCCATACTCTTTTTCGTCAATTGAATCAACCTCATTGCATGTTTATTTTCTGCTCTTGCATCCACAACAATTAATTTTATTTCTTTACAAGTCTTTTTATTTTAATTCATACGAACGATAAGGCCGTGAGTCCTTTGTGAGAGAATGATATCGGGTTCTACCGATTTTATTACTTGAAACGATCTGGTACGCTTGCCAGTGAGTCAACAGCAGACTGGCAGTGGCTGAGCAAATTTCCATTCCGGAAACCAATTTCCTTTGTTATTCCAATCTGGAAGGTTACTGTTTCAATCTGGAAAACACCCTTTTTCCTTCTTCCTTTGCCTCCTTTGCTTCCTTTGGCTCACCAAGATTCTTTGGTTGATTCTCCATGGTCTTCAACCTTTATTTAAGGGCTATAAAACATTACAAATGATATTTAGCAAAGTAAATCCAATTAACACTTAGATAAGGAAAGAGCTTTTGTTGAAATTGTTTATTCAGTTCCCTTTCTTAGTCTTAGTCTAAGTTGATACTTCTTTGGATGGGAAATACCTAAAGGAGTTGCCATCATCGATCCAAAAACTAAAACAACCCGACAACCCAGCCAAAAACAACACTTCGTGACCAAGACCAACCAAGTCTAGCCAAAAGACAACACAACTCGGCCAAGATAAACTCAGCCTAACACAAAGCAACACAACATGACAAGCTAACTTAGCTCGGGAAAAGGACAAATCAGCCCGACATAAAATAAACGTAGTCCGACAAAACCAATTTAATTCGACATGAAGCAACTCATGCAGGTAAAACTAAACCCAGCCTGACCAATTAACTCAGCACAACAATAGACCAACAAAAATAGCATAACAACATATCAAAACAGCACGACAACATACTAAAACAACATAACAATAGACCGTACCAGCACAGATCAAACCTAAACAACACATTTTAAGCTTGAGGCAACACGTCCAAATCATATAGCACAAATTCACAACCGAACAACATATATTAAAATTCAAACACCACATATCAAAGGTTAAACAACTCGACACTCTTCAAAAATTGATTCAACTAACAAGTAAACATTATTTCACTGTGCACAAAACCATGCATCAGCCAAAATTTTAATGATTAAACTATATACCATTATAACCACAATTATCCATGTACTGAAGAACGATCCATGATCTTTACCACAAAATTCTACATATTAATTTATTATGTATGTGTTAAACCTAAAAGGTTTCAATAAGCTGTGTTCTATCTGCCTAACCATCAAATCACTGAGCAGCTACTGCTGCAGTACTTTTATGAAGGGTTGTTGCCTCAAGAGAGAAATATTATAGATGCTGCAAGTGGTGGAACTTTGATGGACAAAACACCTTCAGCAACAAGGAATCTTAAAGCTAATATGGCTTAAAACTATCAGCAAACTTATACCAGAAGTGGCAGCAGTAAGGGGGTCCACGAGATGCAACTGAATGCAATCTCAGATTCGGTGAGGACCAACATGTTCACTGGAAACATGCTGCTGGGAAACAAGATACTAGAGCTGATTGAATTGTTGAGGCAAATGGCTTTGGGAGGCCAGGTGAATGCAATCAGGAGACACTGTGGGCTGTGTGCATTAGACCAGCACTTCACAGACTAGTGTTCTCAACTTCAAGACACCACTGGAGTTGAATCAGTGGCAGTTGTATTCCAGAACCAGCAAGGCAGCTTCAGACAACAAAATCAGCCATTGCAAACCCAAAATCATCAGCAGCACTATAATCAGGCCTCAAGTTCACAGAACCAGGGGTGGAGGAATTGGATGAACCCCAGATATGACCCTCCCTCATACAACCAGCAAGGAGGGCAGCAAACAAATGGGTTGATGCAGAGCATGAATCAGTATGTTGTAAATGAGCTGGTGAATCAGAAGGCTGGAGGCATACCTGCTCAGCCAGTTGTGAATCCTAAGGAAGCATCAAGTGACACATAGAAGATTATGAGAATAAGCTTTCTTTTTCCTGTTCTTATTTTTGTATTCCTGTAATATGATGTACATTTTCTTTTGCTTTCCAATAATGCTTCTGTTCACGTGGAGTTCAAGTGTACTAGTTTTCATAGTTACATTCACATACATTTTATATCTTGTTGTGTTCAATTGGATAACATTTGCTCTTTAGTAGTTCTACCTTGTGTATATCCATCTTTATATCTATTTTTGTGCATATCAGTTTTGGTTTTGTGTTGTTTAGGAGCCTTACCTACTCACATATTGAGGGCAATGTGCCTCTTAAGTGTGGGGGTGGTAAGGTATAGGTTTAATATTTTGTTTTGATGTAAATGTAGGTATGTTTAGCATTAGTTTAGTAATAAAATAGGGGTAATTTTTTTTTCTGAACTGTTTTCCCTGTAGTTTTGATTCTGGTTTGGTTTATAAATACCTACTTGCTTTAGCTTTTGGTAAATAAGAATTAGTTAGGATTAGCTTTGATTGTAGGCTTCTTAGGTTTCTTTCAATTTTGATCTTAGTTCATATATTTAGACTTGTTTTAGGTTTTTCTTATTTCTCTGACTATTGTTTCATTGTTTTAACATTTAACTGTTTTAGATTCTTGTTATAGTTTTTGGCTTTGATTGTTAATAGTTCTTAAGGTTTTTACATTTCATTCATTTTTTTTATTCATTTTTTTTATTCATTTTGTTTTATCTTAGGTTCTTTTCTTTTCTTGCTTCTATTGTCTCCTCCTTTTGTCAGTTACTTGTTCTGTTTTTAGTTTCATGCTTTGTTTTGAGTTTTTAATTAGAATTCTTTACATTAGTTAGGTTCTGTTTGTAGTCTCTAGTTAGAACTCCCTTTAAGTTTTTCTTGTTTTTCTTCTTTCTCATACAATTCTGCATTGCTTAGTTTAGATTTTGTTTAAGTTCAATTTTTAGGTATCTTTTATTTCTTTAGTTTAGGTTATTTCTTTCTTTCTTTTTGTTGTTTTACTCAGTTTAGTTTGGGTAGATTTTGTTGAGGCTGTATATTGTTTTGCTTTAGTCTTTGCATTTTGTATATACCTTAGGTAAATATGTTAGGCATTTCTAGGATACTTTAGGTTATTCTTTCAGTTGTTGCTGTAAATAGAAATAATTGTAGGTTTCTTTCATTTCTCTCATTTCATTTCCATACTTTAGCTTTTATAATAGGTTCTCTTTTGTCACATACTGTCCAGTTTTAGCTTGTATAGATTGTAAATAGCTGTTAGGTTCTTTTTAGGTTCTGTTTCATAATTTACTTGACTCTTCGCTGATTTACTTAACTTTATGGCTGTGTTTCTCCAAGATAGATTGCCAATAGGTCTTTAGCTCTAGATTTGAGTAAATGTAGCCCTAGCAGTAATTTTTGCAGTTAGTTCAATTCAAATAAGTAGTTTTTTGCATGATAGAGAGTAGCAATTCCAATTTTGACAAATTTTTAACCCTAGAGAGTTTTGGGCCAAATTTTTTCTTTCTAGTGTGATTGCATGCATGTATAGCCATAGTTCTGATTTTGTATTAATTCTCTTTGAGTGTGCTTGATCTTGGTAAAACTTTAGAGATGATTTAGGCCTTTTTCTTCTTCCCATTCACAAATTTTTCCATTGTACCCTCATTTGAGCCGTAGCCTTCTCTTTGCTTTCCATCCATTATAAACCATTTCTCTCATCAATAAACAACCTTGAGAGAATTGTGAGAAGTAGGGATGATTTGGAACTCTAAAAGCAGAAAAAAAAAATGAGGCCAGGGGTGAAATTGAGTAGGAAAAAAAACTCTTAAAAGAGGAAAATCTGATTTGAAAAAGAGAAGTTTGGAAAATGAGAAAATGAGAAAAATAGAAAGAAAGAACTGGAAAAGAAAGAAAGAAAAAAAAATAGATTATGGCCAAGCTAAAAGAAAATACTTGTAGTGAGTTTCAGATTCTCCCTTCTTTCTTGCACATTCTCTAATCCATTCCAGCTTCTATTTTTCATTCATCTATAGCCTTTCCATTCTCCATTACATTACAAGCCATGCAAGTCCTAGTGATCTAGAGGATATCTTGATTCAAGCAGTGTCAATTAGAGGTTTTCCAAAATTAAGAATTGTGGTTTATCATGTTATGTGGAGTGAAACACATGTTAACCTAAACAGTTGAGAGAATCTGAGTGTAAACACTTTGTCCTGTGAGGTTGAAATTTGGCTTGCTACTTCTTTGAAATGTTTTCTTCTGTTTGTTCTGATTGTTCATTGCTAGCTAGAGTTGCTGAAACTTGGATTTGGAGTTGGTGATTCTGATTGTGCAGTGTTGAATAGAGAAAAATAGCTTGAGTTGGGTGAACTGGCAGAGTTGAGTTGATTGTGATAAAGCCTAGTGTTCCAGGTTATGTGTTGAGTCTTTTTCCTTTGTAGTTTGAGTTTTTGCTTTTGCTTTTTCTTTTTATTTTGTCCCTGCCCAGGAGGGCAGTTGTCTAAGTGTGAGGGTGATGCTCACTAAAAAGAAATTACAACCATTTGTTAAACTCTCTTTTAGTCGCATCAAAGCCAACAAACTAAGTTTCCCCACTAATGAAGTATAGTGGTCAACCAAGGATCAATCCAAGGACTCAACTATGATGAAGTCTAAAGTGTAAGGTTTAGTATTGTATTTATTCTCTTATTTACTAACTACTAACTAATGCAAGGTGGGGAAATAAAAATGAAAGAATGAAATTTATAAAGGAAAAGAGAATTTAGAATCTGTAAACTGTTTAAAAGAAATCTAACTCTAATTCATTAAACTGGACCTATTACTATTTACACACAACTGAAACAAACTATATTAATTTTCAATTCACAGTAACCTAAGAAAATGAAATTAACATATAAAAGAATGTCTAATATATGAGAAAGAGTTACAATTTCAAAAATAGAAAGCAAGTAACTAGACCTACAGGTTGCAAATAAAATGCTCAAACTAAAATGAAGAACAATCTTAAAGACATAATTGATTTCATAGGTGAAATGCACATTGAATTGAATGAAAGAGTGCATAGAGTTCTCAGGAAGACATCCTGATAATGTGAATCCCAATCCAGGGTATTCTGGTTCATATTTTCAGAACCTTGAAATGACTATTTCTACTAATTTATCCAATCAATGTCCATTAGTTATTCATCAATCGAAAATTCACAAACAACTGAAAGGAAGCGTAGAACAAAATTTAAATGTGCAAATGATTGAGGATAAAACTTCGATTGCACTCAAAGACATTATGATTAAAGGAAGCCCAATCCAGGGTCTTACAGTTCATATTTCAGAACTTAATATGGTAATTTCCACTCAATCTCAATTAATGCAATTTAAATCTACCATATACTTAAAAAGAAAACATAAAACCAGATGAATCTTTATGCATTGGACTCATCTCTATCTCGAGAAGACATCTCGGTAAAAAAAATGCTTAATACAGAGTCATTTGATTCCAAAAGAAATCATAGAATGCAGAGAATCAGAGTCCAATTCGATTTTTCCTCAAATTAACACACAAGAAACACAGAAAATAGAAATCGAAACAAAGAATAAAAAAAAACATCTACGATTTATTAGAACAGAAAGCTAATATTACAATCTACAAAAGCAAATAAAACCATAATCTAAAGAACGTAAACTGTAGAGTAAAGTGAAGTGCATAAGAGTTTATTACATGATAGAAACCCCTATATATAGGGTTGAGAAAAGAAGAAAAAGGGAAAAGAAACGAAACTTGCTTGCTACGCTTTTAAGCTCTTCAACAGTTGCTTCCTTTTGATAACGGTTGAAAAACCGTTATTTTCATATGCTAATTTGGACTAAATTACGCCCTTTATTGCTTAGAATGAGCTTGAAATCAAACAAAACTCAATAAATGAGTCAGTCGAGAGTCAAAAGTTGTTTTTAGCGATTTTATGCTTGTTTTGCATTGTTTTGCAGCAAAATTGACATAAGTGAAGATTGGGAATAAAGATGAAGGTCATAGACTCAAGAAAAGCGAGAAAATCAAAGAAAAGAAGAGTCTAGGCACCGCCCGGCAGTAGACCCCTGGCGTCGGGCGGTCAAACGGGAGGAGAAGACACCAGCATTGGGCGCCGGGCTGTAGACCCCTGACGCCGGCCAGACCTATTTTGCACTCTTTGGAGAGGATCTCTTGGATGCTTAGGCTCCTTTTCATCTTTTCTAGGGTTTGCTTTCCATATCTTCCATTATTTTCATCTTGGTTGACCGTGACTATGGTGAACTAAATCCTTTTTGTTGTTGGGGGAACAATGTAATCTTTTGATACTCTCGTTTATTGAAACTCTTGTTTGAATTATATGTTTTTCATATGCGTTTATTATCAATTGTTGGATTCTCATATTGTGCTTAATGCCTTTATCGTTTAACTCATTCGGTAATTGATCTTTGACTTTATTGATACGGGGCCGTATAGTAATTACACGAAGTGGTGAGATTTTCCTTGGTTAAGCAATACCACCTAGGGATAGGGGAGTAGGACGACCAATTGTATTTGCTTCTGTTTGTAATGCGTTGCTAGTTGCTAGGGGAAGCTAGGGATAGCAAGCCGGTAATTAGTAATAGGCCCTTTTCGCCGAGGGATCGGGTTAAGGGGAGGCCAAGAAAGTTTGCATGCAATTAGATAATAAAGCTATTTAAACAAGAGAAGTAAATAAAAGAGAGAGGATTAGATGAAATTTTAAACCCCCAACAACTCCATTCATCCATTGCCTAAATCTTATCAATTGAATCACACATTCCATATTTATTTTCTGTCATTGCATCCACCACAATGATTTAATTTTTCTCCATAAGTCTTACGATTTTGATTCAGGCGAACGATAAGGCCTTTCGAGTCTCATAGGAAGAACGATAATGGGTTTTACCATTTTTATTACTTGATACGATTTGGTACACTTGCCAATCCGTTAATAAGTTTTTGGCGCTGCTGCCGGGGACTCGAGGTTTGACTTATTTAGTAGGGTGAATTGATTGAATTTGACTTATTTGTAATTATTTGTTTATACTTTTCTTTTCTTTTGTTTTATATTATTTTCCTGTAAAAGTGCTTTTAGGGGTATTTTCTCTTGTGTATGCAAGAAGGAGTACACACTAGGAGCAGAAAAGATCAGCAACCTCTTCTCGAGGGGCTACCAGACAGGAGAGGGAGGAGAGTTAATCATTCTGAACGTGAAAACTTTCCTTCTCCTGAACCACTTTTGCAAACTTTTGCACAGGTCTTAGAGGAGATGGCGGAACAACCTCCACCTCCGAGACTTACATTGGGGGACTCAGCTAACACTGTGGGTCCCTTGAATTTCAACAGCATAGTCATTCCTGCGGACAATGCAAGGAATTTGGTGATGAGCCCTGCACTTATTCAGTTGGTCCAAAGCAACCAGTTCCACGGATTGTCAAGTGAGAATCCCTACAAGCATTTGACTATCTTTTGCGAAATTTGCAATACTGTTAAGATGGTCGGAGTCTCAGATGAGAGGATCAGACTTAGCCTATTCCCGTTCTCTTTGGGAGGAAACGCCAAGGATTGGTTGCACTCATTTGCTGAAGGGACGTTCAGAAACAGGGATGCGTTGGCCAAACAGTTTGTCACCATATTTTTTCCGCAAACCAAGATTCATCTAGGGAAGCTCGAAATCTCCTCATTCAAGCAAGGGATGGAGGAAACTCTCGGACAGGGATGGGACAGATTCAAAGGCCTGTTCAGAAAAACTCCAGTCCACGGATTTGACAAGACTGCTTATTTGCTTGCTTTTCTAGGAGGGCTTAAAACTCAGTCAAAAATTATGCTGGATGCCTCAGCTGGAGGCAGTATAAATAGCAAAACTGAGGATGAAGCCTATGACTTGATTGAAGACATGGCTCTGAATGAAGCTTCCAAAAGTGAGAGGGGCGCACAGAAAGGAGGAATTTTGCATCTTCCTGCTAATGATGCAATGGCCGCGCAGAATCATATTCTTAACCAAAAATTGGACAAGCTGACAAAGGTCCTCTCTGAACTTCCAACAAGGTTAAGAAATATTTCTCAAACTCAACAACTTTGCAACTTATGCGGTGGTGACCACATCAATGGTCAATGTGCTTTTCCTGAAGAAATGCAGCAGGATGTCAACTACATGGGAAATCAATTCCCATTTAAACAAGGTAGTTCTAACCAAGGAAACTCTAGCCAAGGTTGGAAGAACCACCCCAGCATTGGACAAAATCAGAATACTTTTTTTGGGCAAGTAGGAGGCTTCCAGCAGCAGCAACCATCACCTTTATGGTAGCAGGTGAACAGCTTGACGGAGACCATCAGAGAATTAAATGACTAGTTTGACAAATTTCTAAAAGTCTATGAGTCTCAACAAGCAAGTGACCAAGCTAGTTTTAGAGCACTGGAGACACAAATTGGGTAGCTGTCAAAAAGAGTTGACACCGCAGAAAAGAACCAGTTTTGGGCTAACACTGAGGTTAACCCCAAGGATGAATGGAAAGTGGTGATGACTAGAAATAAAAGGAAGCCGGTAGAAGAAATAATTGAAATTTGGAGCAGTGAAGATGAAGAGGAAGAGAAAAAGGAAAGGAAGCTGAAGAGTCCTTACGAGTTATTCCGAGAAATTTTTAATCAGGTAACTATCATGCCTGGAGCATTTCCGCAAGTGCCTAAAGATGAGAAACTGAATGAATACCGTCCTCGCAAGATAGCGGATCTTGATGAGGAGGAAGAAGATCAAGCACGGATTGTCAAACCAAGGAAGAAAGACCATCCTAAAAAATTTAAGGATTTAGGAAGCTTGACTCTCCCTTGTGTGATCAATGATGTGGTTATAGGGAGAGCTATGATCGATTCAGGATCTAGTGTGAATTTAATGTCCTTCAGTGACTTCAAGAAGATTAGAGGGATAAAATTAAAACCAGCATACACTTCTTTGACAGTTGCAGATGGATCAATAAAAAAACCTTTGGGTATGGTGGAAGACGCAATTGTTCGAATTGAAGAGTTGGAATTCTTGGTTGATTTCATGGTAGTGGATATGGTAAATGATGGAAGAATTCCATTAATTTTGGGAAGGCCATTTATGAGGACTTCTCAGATGTTGATACGTGTTTATGATGGGAAAATAGTGTTAAGAGATCACGACCAAGTGTTAGCCTATAGGGGATTTGAAGGAGAAAGAAGGAGAATAATAAATAGATCTAGATATAAAAAAGGCTAGAAGAGAAGCTGACAGAGAAGAAAACACCACAAGTAATGATCATCTTAATAGCTGTACTATTTTGCAGGCACATGAGAAGGAAAAGACAAATAAAGGAAGTCACCCCACTTAAAGGACAAGCTATTTCCACGGGGTGTAGCTGTTAGACACAAAAAACAGGAAATGGATTGTCAATAGGAAGCTCGAAGAGGAAGGAATGGTGGAAATCAGAAGGCCATATTCCTCTGCTATTCGCCAAGTAGAAATAAAAAAGCTGAGAAGGTGGGATGATGAAGATTCTAGTGTGAAGAAGAGTTGATTGTTGAGAAGAACTTTTTGTACTTTAAGACAATTTTTATTTTTGTTATTTAATTTTTCTTTTGAACATGTCAAAGTTGGAACAATTTTTGGGTAGCATCTACTGAGGGATGCTAATTTTTGGTATCTACTGAAGAATACCCGAAAGATACACCTACTGACAGGTGTTGAACGGCTAGCATTTACTGACAAATGCTAAACAGGTTTGGGTCAAGCTTGTGACGTTAAACAAGCGCTACTAGGAGGCAACCTAGAATTTCTTCTTTCACTCTTGCACTTTAAATTTTTAAATTTTATTTTTCAATGTGTATGCTTGACTTGAATACTTTTTCTGAAGATGTTTGACTGACTACTTTGCATGATGAGTCTATTTAATGATGATCTAATGTGAATAATTATTGAGTTGTATGCATGTTGACTTCCTGTGACACAGATGTGTGATGAAGTATGATTGTGGTCATGATGCTAAGCAGGATGAGTGAGGTATTGAGCCCCAGAGTTTTTAGTGTTGTATGTACTGTTCACATTGAAGCATAAATTTTATTGCCTTAATCTTGATGATTGATTGATTTTTATGTGAATGTCAAATGATCAAGGCCATGTTTGAAAACCCTTTTCTAGCCAAATTTCCACCCAAAAAGCTTTAAAGATTATATCCTTTTTGAACCTTAGCCTGAAACAGGATGAAACCCTTTGATTTGAAATTACTTATCTTGAGTTGGGTTGAGAATAATTGTATGGAATGAAAAGGTTCAAGTTTAGGGTTGCATGGGAAAAATGGAAAGGCAAAAGAAAAGTATTGAGCTCAAGTGTTGAAAAGCAAAATACATGAGTAGAGAAAAAGAAAAGAAAAGAATAAAAGCATGAAGATGAGCTCAATGAAAAAGAAAAAGGGAAGAAGCTAGGAATGAGTGAAATTGGTGACAAAGAGAGAGTTTAAACTTGAACCTTTTCATTAATGAAATAGTTCTTTTGACTCAATAATTTTGTGATCCAGAAAAACCAATTTTTCTTGATAGCCCGACCTCATTATAAGCCTTGGAAAAGTCCTTTTGATGGCATTTGCATGGAAAGATGTTGATTGTTTAAGATGAATGGCAATTTTATTTCATGTGACTTGTGAACAATAAAGAGTGGAGTGCTACCCTAAACACTTGAGTGATTGAGTGAAACACTTGCTTGGTGAGAACTTCTAAAGTTCATGATTGCATTCTTTGTTTAGTGGACTGATCATTCATACTGTGTAGCATATGTTGAGGAAAGCATAAGCTAAATTAAGTTGAGAACAAGCATGCATCTTGATTTGAGTTCACTGATTATCTGAAATTGAGTAAGTTTTGTCATGTATTTTGGAAATGTTGAATCATTGGATGAAAGGGTAGAAAGTCAAGCTCTGTTTTGTTTTATGGTTTTGTTTTATTTTGCTTGAGGACAAGCAAATTTCTAAGCTTGGGGTTGTGATAACGGTTGAAAAACCGTTATTTTCATATGCTAATTTGGACTAAATTACACCATTTATTGCTTAGAATGAGCTTGAAATCAAACAAAACTCAATAAATGAGTCAGTCAAGAGTCAAAAGCTGTTTTTAGCGATTTTATGCTTGTTTTGCAGCAAAATTGACAGAAGTGAAGATTGGGAATAAAGATGAAGGTCATAGACTCAAGAAAAGCGAGAAAATCAAAGAAAAGAAGAGTCTAGGCACCGCCCGGCGGTAGACCCTTGGTGTCGGGCAGTTAAACGGGAGGAGAAGACACCAGCACTGGGCACCGGGCGGTAGACCCCTGATGTTGGGCGGTTTTGCAGCACGAGGGAAACGGCCGGGCGGTAGACCCCTACTGCCGGGCGGTGGTGCGATTCAAGGTCCACCGCCGAGCGGCAAAGTATGACTTTATTGATACGGGGACGTACAATTATTATCAATTGTTGGATTCTCATACTGTGCTCAATGCCTTTATCGTTTAACTCATTCGATATTTTATCTTTGACTTTATTGATACGGGAACGTACAGTAATGGCACGAAATGGTGAGATTTTCCTTGGTTAAGGAATACCACCTAGGGATAGGGGAGTAGGACAACCAATTATATTTGCTTCTGTTTGTAATGTGTTGCTAGTTGCTAGAGGAGGCTAGGGAAAGTAAGCCGGTAATTAGTAATAGGCCCTTTTCGCCGAGGGATCGGGTTAAGGGGAGACCAAGAAAGTTTGAATGCAATTAGATAATAAAGCTATTTAAACAAGAGGAGTAAATAAAAGAGAGAGGATTAGATGAAATTTTAAACCCCCAACAACTCCATTCATCCATTGCCTAATTCTTGTCAATTGAATCACACATTGCAAATTTATTTTCTATCATTGCATCCACCACAATTATTGAATTTTTCTCCGCAAGTCTTACGATTCGATTCACGCGAACGATAAGGCCTTCCGAATCTGATGGGAAGAACGATAATGGGTTTTACCATTTTTATTACTTGATACGATTTGGTACACTTGTCAATCCGCTAACACCTTTCCAAGCCCTCTGATCATCTCCACGTCAACACCGGTCAGGATTCAGTCAGCTTCCTTTACTCGCTGGTCAGCTGTGCTTCTTTTTCGGGTAAGACGCGCTCCTCTCTTCATCTCTTCCCAAGCCCTAGCTCGTGGGTTTCTTTGTTTTTTTTTCCTGAAATGCACGAGAGCTTCCTTCATTTTGCCAAATGAGGTGTATGCCATGAAGACCCCTGCAGCTGCTACCAAAACTCACCGTTTCACTTAAAGGAGCAAGCCCACTTAAGTGATAAACTCAACAGCGGCCCAAATTTTAATCAATCAACATCAGTGGCAACGCTGCGTTTCAGTAATGACGAGCCCAGCTCCAATTGCAGCGTGGTATGCTTCTTCATTTCACTTAATTTGTAGCAGTGGCAACAATGACTAATGTTGCATCTCCATCAGCGGCCCAAATGTGATTTCAGTGGCCCATCTTCATATGTGGTAGCAATAATTAGTCTAGTTGACCAAAGCCCAAGATATGCACTGCAACTCTGCCAACCTCCAAGCCCAATTTGATCCAAATCTAAAAAAATTAATTAAAGGGTTAAAATGCAAATAAGAAGAAACATTATGAAATTAAAACCTAATTAAAAACAAAACATTTTTATTTAAAGAATTTTAGAAAAATACTAATTTCCTAATTATTAACAAAGACTAAAAATTACGTCTAAAAACCTATTTTTAACTACAATTCTACAAAACTAAAGAATCTAATGAAAAATTAAAAACTATCCTAATTCTAGACAATTAAAAGCAAAAATACACTAACAAGGACTTCTAGACACAAAGAAATATGCAAATATAAGAGTTATCAGTCTCTAACACATTTGTTATTAGAACTGTTCGGCCTTGTGAACAAGACTGTTCAGTCTTGTGAAGGACCTTCAATTTTCATTTTTTTACACATTTACTTCAATCCTTTCACTTCTGTTTCGTTATGTTTAACTTCTATTTTAATTTAGTTCTTTTCATGGACAAAAACACCTTCAAAACCTCCCCACTACGTGTTAGACCTAATTCCTGAACCACATTTCTATTGCACATTAAATTTGACTCGGGTGTGACACTGTTGACTCACTGGCAAGTGTACCATATCGTTTCAAGTAATATAAATGGTATAACCCATTATCGTTCTTCCCATGAGACTCGAAAGGCCTTATCGTTCGTGTGAATCAAAATCGTAAGACTTGTGAAAGAAAAATTAATAGTTGTGGTGAATGCAAAGACTGAAAATAAACATGCAATGTGTGATTCAGTTGACGAGAAAAGAGTATGAATGAATGGAGTTGTTGGGGGTTTACAATTTCATCTAATCCGCTCTCTATTATTTACTCCTCTTGTTTAAATTGCTTTATTATCTAATTATTATGCAAACTTTCTTGGCCTCCCCTTAACCCGATCCCTCGGCGAAAAGGGCCTATTACTAATTACCGGCTTGTTATCCCTAGCCTCCCCTAGCAACTAGCAACGCATTACAAACAGAAGCAAAAACAATTGGTCGTCCTACCCCCTATTCCTAGGTGGTATTGCTTAACCAAGGAATTACTCACCAGTTCATGACATTATTGTACGTCCCCGTATCAGTAAAGGCAAATAACAGTTACCGAATGAGTTAAACGATAAAAGCTTTAAGCATAGATGAGAACCCAACAATTGATAATAAACGCATATGAAAATCATATAATTAAACAAGAGTTTCAATAAAAGAGAGTATCAAAAGATTACATTGTTCCCCCAACAACAAAAGGGTTTAGTTCACCATTGTCATGGTGAACCAAGATGAAAATAATGGAAGATATGGAAAACAAACCCTAGATAAGATGAAAAGGAGCCTAAGCATCCAAGAGATCCTCTCCAGAGAGTGAAAATTAGGTCTGGCCGCCCTCTTCTGTCAAAAGAATGAATTGGAAATCGTAACAGGGCTATTTATAACTGAGGAGCGCAACAGAAAACAGGCCCAAGCCCATCTGACAACTGCCCGGCGTCACACTTTGCGGCCCGGCGGTTCACCCTAAATCGCACCACCGCCCGGCGGTAGGGGTCTACCGCCCGGCGGTTTCCCTTGTGCTGCAAAACCGCCCGGCGTCAGGGGTCTGCCGCCCGGCGTCCTCTGCTGCTGTCTTCTCCCGTCGGACCGCCCGACGCTAGGGGTTTGCCGCCGGGCGGTTCCTAGACTCTTCTTTTCTTCAATTTTCTTCATTTTCCTTGAGTCTAAGACCTTCATTTTCGTCCCCAATCTTCACTTTCCTCAGATTTGCTGCAAAACAATGCAAAACAAGCATAATATCGCTAAAAATAGCTTTTGACTCTCTACTGACTCATTTATTGAGTTTTACATGATTCTAAGCTCATTCTAAGTAGTAAAGGGTGTAATTTAGTTTCAAAATAGCATGTGAAAATAACGGTTTTTCAACAATTATCAGACACCAATCAATGGACTTGGAGAGTATGTGTTCAAGATCAGGTTTTGTCAAACAATTTGTATTATCTACTCGTGCGGGGGGTTAAGAGTTGGGGTTGCTCTTTGTATTTGCGAGAGATTGAGGGTGTTCATCTCTTGGGTTTCTCTTTTCATTTTGAGTGGTGAGAGGAGTGCATTGAGAGAGATGTCTCCGTATTCTTGTATACTCAATCATTATAGGGGATTCCCTTCAACTAAGGTTGTTGAAGGAGGATTGATGTAGGCTTCTGATAGTCGAACCAATATAGATTGTTTGTGTGCTTAATTTTTCTCTACTCTTTCTCTACTTGTTGATTCATTACTATTTGTTTATTCATTTCAACATTAAAAAGTGTTAATCCAATTTGTTGATAGGGGGAGCTATGTACAATTTAACCCATATCTCACATATGGGTTTTTTATGATGACAAGATAAATATTTTATAGTTTCATGCACAACAAAATGGCAAAACAATTGCTTGATTATATCTGTGTTTGTGCTTGAACTGTTTGGTATATGTATTCATTAATTGAAAATGAATCATTGGTTCAAATACATTACACATTGCACATTGCAACACCATGGGACGAACGAGAAGATCCTTTGGCCCAACTTTTCGAAAACGAAGAACACCCTTGGGAAGCCATTCCTATTTCTCAACAAACACTTTCCAAACCTTAAAGACCAATTAGGAGGAAACCAAACCCACACCCCTTTTACTTCTTAACCAAGTGAATATTTTTTAAAATCACACATTTACCCTTAGACGTTCTGAACCAAAACACAGATGCCTCCACGTTGTTAGCTGGATCGTTAAATATTTAACGTCGTGACCAAAAAGGACTTTATTGTACACATTTTTCAAAAGTTGGGACAAAATTGAACTTTTCAAAAAAGGTAGGATGCATTTGAACATTCACACCCTAAAGAGGGACCAAAAGAGGTATTAAGCCTTTATAATATGATAAATTTCTTCATATTTGTGTTTATGCTTAACAGGGGCAAAACAACTATGTTTTAACCTATTACATTAATTATATAATCGATTAAATACCTTGCTATGTCAGTACATCATTGTTGAGTACATTGAAGTGTTTTGAATGGAAAATGTTTTCAAATTTGCTTACGTGTGGAACTTAACCGATTACATTATTTTCCTAATCGGTTAAAATGCGTTTTAAGTGAAAACCATTTTCTTGAAAAGCCATAATTGTAAATAACGATCATATTTTGAATATTGTTGGCTTGTATGAATTGTATAATCAATTACATGCTGCACCTATTCTGTTAAATATGATACAGATGTAAATCTGTTAAAGCAGAAGGAAAAGCTTAACAGATTACATTAAATGCTTAATTGATTAAATTGTATTAGAGTTGAAAAATTTATAAATAGACGCATTGCTCTATACCTCTTAATAATCTGATGATCTTAAACTTTCATAACTAACTTGATTGTTGAGGTTTAATTACAGGAGCGTCCTGATCTTCTTGGAGAATCAAGATTGCTTAATTAGAAGGAAATCCATAAAGATTCTTGCAAGATTGAAGTGCTTTCACATTGCTGGTCAAATCCGCACACCTGGTGTATTCTAGTGTGATCCACGTTCATCTACAATCAGGTTGATTGTGTTTCCCTGTTGTTGTGAGACAGGAAGAGGACCTTGTGTGTTCTAGTTCTTAGAGTTGGGATTACTCTAAGGTTACAAAAAGTGGGGATAACTTTCTGGGTTGAGACTATGAGGTATTCAAGTCTTGTGCTATAGCTGATATTGAGTTGGGAAAGGAAAGTACATTTGAGAGGGTAGTTATTGTATTTCTTGCTTGTAAAACTCTATCAATATAGTGGTTCCCTTTAACTCAGGTTATTGAAGGAAGACTGAATGTAGGCTTGGCCGAACCAGTATAAATATTTGTGTTGATCTTTCTATCCCTTCTCTTTTACTATTGTTCAGATTCTTGTTTGATTGCATTCCAAGAAAACTTCAAAGATTTTGAAAAGCTTTTGAAAGAACAAATTAGGGAAAACCAATTCACCCCCCTCTTGGTTGAAATAATTGGCCTAACTTTTTCTACACAATTCACCCCCCTTTCTTGGCTTGATATATATGGCCTTTCTTTTCTTACAGAGCTCAAAGAAAAGAATACATTTAAGCTGACGAAAAGAGAAGAGAAAAGAAAAGAAAAAGAGAAAGAGATACTATCGAGCTAAAGTGTCAAATTTCTTATTACTATAATAGTGAAGAGAGAAACACTTGTGAGTGTTTAGACTGCATTGTATTATAATCAAATCCTCTCGTAGAGAGATTTAGTCTAAACTGCTTGTAAGCAATCATTGATTGCAATTATGAAAAGAATTAAAATACTTACAACTGAACTTTTTGAGTTGAGGAATCTAGGTGTGGTAGTTTAGTACCAGGAGTGGTTCAAATAGTAAAAGAAATATCGGCAAGGAGCTGAGTACTAGGAGTGGTGCGAATACTCAAAGGAAATCTCGGTGAGGTAGTTGAGTACCAGGAGTGGTGCTAATACTCATTTGTAATCGTGTGAAGATTATAGTGGAACCCTCTACGGAGGAGACTAGACGTAGCTCAGTTGGAGCGAACCAGTATAAAATCTCTTGTGTTATTCTCTCTTCTCTTTACTAAACGATCCTCTTAGAAAACATGCCGTTGATTTTTATATTTGAAAATATAAGAACTTCTAGGTTGAACGATCATTTACTTTTAAAGGAAGTTCTTACAAACACTGCAGTAGAAATATTTTGAGTAGCATGACGATCTTAGCAACGTATATATTTCAAGTCGAGCGTCTAAGCTTTTGAAAGAATATTTCACACGCTCAACAACATGCTATATCAAAAGGTTTGCGAAAAATGTTTTCCAAAAACACTATTCAACCCCCTTTCAAGTGTTTTTCAGGTACTTCAAGTACATGTTACAAAAAGCTTTAAATTAAAGGACTTTTGATCATCATATAAAAACGGGAGGATTGTTAGCAAAATCATGAAGATAGAAGTTTGATGATGGCCAAATCAAGTCTCAAGTGCTCAAGTTGCAAAAAGACCTTCATGAAGACTTGTTTATGTGTTAAAGCTTTTGTAATAAGTAGATTTATGTATAGGGCTTTATTTTGTTGTTGATTCCATGTACTTTATGCTTTAAAATCTGTTTTGGGACTCACAAAACTCTACAATAATCAATTAGTACTTAAGATAATCGATTATCATAAAGAGGCTTTAAAGGTTGCTAAAATCTCAATTTGTCTTCGGAATAATCGATTACTAGCCAATGATAATCGATCATCCATAATAGATTATGACTTGCTATAATCGATTATCACGACTAGTCGTTGGAGTTTTTAGGCATGTTTTGGGCCATTGTGCATTCATTAAATGCATAATCCATTACCATAAGTTGACGATCGATTATCACGCGAGAAAAAGCTGACAGCGGATTTTTGGAGGTGTCCTTGAGTGAGATCTTTATATATTGGTTTGAGAGTCTCATTCTAATACACAAACACATGTATAGCTATTTTGTTTTCTGATAATTGTGATTTAGGGTTTCTGTAAGCCTTGTGCAATGACTTCGAGAACTTGGTGTTGGCATAGAGCGAGAACTTTCACTGGGATTGTGATTGAGTGTTGTTGTTGTTTCTGAGTAAAGTATGTCATCCTTTGTGAAGATTCAAAAGAAGTTTTCCTCCTTCATGTAGCATTCGGAGGATGTGTTCATCCCTTATGGCCTTCAGGAGAAGTGACTTTCATCTCTTGCAGTAACAAGAAAGGTGTTTTCTAAATTGTTAAACTTGTTTTTCTGTGTGATTGTAATAGTTTATTGGTTTTGTGCTAATGGAAAATTAATCTCCATTTGGGATTAGCAACTGGACAAAGGATCCTTGTAATTGAACCAGTATAAAATTATCTGTGTAATTTTCTTTCTTCCTTACTCTTTTTTATCATTTAATTATTTTCTAAGGAAATTAAAATCAAGAGAAAATTATTAAGGAACGCATTTGCCATAAGAAACAAATTCACTCTCCTCTTGGTTTATTTTTCACGCTAAACATTATGTTGCATCGCGCTAGCAACATTCATGGAGTGATGAGTGCAAAAGTGTCTAAGAGAATCTAGTAAAATAATAAGTGTGAAAAGCTATCAAGTACAAAGATTTTTTATAAAGATAAATTTCAACAAGCATCATCTAAGGAAGACATGAAAAAATATCATGATAAGTTATTATGTATTGAAATTAACATATCTATCATTGAGAAGAACAAAACACTAAAAGCCTAAACATTGTATATTCAATCAGTGTTAATGAGAGAAAAAGAGCTAAAACAAAGATATTGTCTAATGAATATATGCTCTGAATAATTAGACGTGGTCTTAAACATATTATCAATATAAATGTCTTATAGAAGGAACAATCTAATGAAAAGCACGTGATAACCGTTTAAAACACCGTTTATTTGTGATGTGATTTTGTTACTAAAAGCACCTTTTTCACTTAGAAACTTGCTTGGACTCATGCTTTTTGAATAAATTGTGTGAATAAGAGTTGAGGTTGATTTCAAGGATTTTATGACTAATTCCCCTTGTTTTGACAGAGATTGGGGTAATACTGGAAGAAAAGATGAAAGACCAAGAAGAGGAAGCTTAGAAGGGGTCAAAAAGGCACCAGAAGGAGGGAAAACACGCAGCTCGGGCGTCCAGAAGTGCAGCTGAAGCAAGAAAAATTGACGTCCGCCGCCCGGGCGGTGGCCCTCGACGCCCGGGCGGCGGGGCTTTATGGCCTGGGCGTCCAAATCTGACGCCTGGCCTTACATGACCCTCAATTCATGCCCGAGCGGCCCCTCTACGATGCTTGGGCGAGAATTCACGTGGATCAGGCCCTCTTTCTGCTCTGTTTTGATTGTTTTGGACCGGGCCTCGCTCTGGCACGCCTCTGACACTAATTAAAGGACTCTGGGGCTCTAGGTTTTGCATCCCTGGCAGAAAAGAGCATAACAATACACTCTTATCCTATTCTTAATCTTTCTTTCTCTTTCTTTCTTCCATTGTTCATAGAGTTCCCCCATGTCTATGGGGAACTAATTTCTATTTATTGTTGGGGAATGATGTAACCTTGTGAACTCTCATGTATTTGAATTGATTCTTAATTCCATATGCTTTTTCATTAATTTTTAGAGTAATTCATCTATTTCTATTCTTGCTTATACAATAGCATTTTTTATGAATTACATGAGTGTCGGGAGGTTCCTTTCAATTCAGGTTCTTGTTGAAATACTCCTAAGAGTTATATTTCTCAGGGATGAGGGTATGAGTCTTAGTCGTCTTAACCTCTTGATCTTCACATCTTTTTACCAGGAATGCTAGGAATTCTATGAACTGATAATTAGGGACAAACTTATTTACCGAGGGATCGGGTTTAAGTGATTTAGTGAGGGACGTTGGCATTAATGCATAAAGAAGAATTCTTATATACATGAGAGGGAACTTGGTGAAATCTAACCCCAACAACATACCCATCTCATATAAATCAACCTCCGTTCATCTATATGCTCATTTGTCATTGATCAATTGCATTTTATTTTATTTTATTATTTTTGCACTCCAAACCCATGATCTTTTTTTATTTTTAAGTCTTAATTAATTTTATTTTCACACAACTGTTCTGCGCCGAGAGTCCTCTGGGATACGATACTTAGTCTTACCATTTTATATTACTTGTGCGACTCGGTACACTTGCCGATTTGCCCCAACAAAACGCCAAACAAACAAATCTTAAGAATGTTTTTTCATTTACAAGCTTCTAAACGTTGAACTAAATTAGATACATTTATTATTGACATGACATATGATAAAATATTTTTGAACGAGAGATGATATTTAACGTATACAAGCATTCAAAACATTAAACACCCATTAATGCATGTACTACTATTTTGCTTGTATGTTTTGTCCTCGTTTAATGTGCATATCAGAATTACACAATAGATTAATCAGAACAAATGCACATGTTAGATAAAGACATTAAGAGAAGAAAAAATATTCTACGAATGTTTTTATTGAAGACTTCCGCTCTAACATGTCGTACAAGTTGCGCCATCAATTAAAAACTCTAATAAAGCATGGTACATGTTCATAATAGACCTAAGTTTGACTTGAAGCTACAAAGGCTATTAACCTAATCTACAAGAAGTCAACTCAACACTCAATGGGCATATTCTAAAAAAAACTACAAATAATCAGACATATGAAGAGAAGACAAAAAGGATAACAAAATGAATACATTTTTCTTGTTCAACTTTCTATGCTCATAGTTTACCAATCGTTTGAAGCTTTAGAGAACAGAAAGAGTGAAACACCATCAAGATTTACAAATTGTATTGTATCAAAATATATCCTCACTCAGAGAGTTATTCATTGATATCTTGTTGTATATCCTGCTATGGATTTGTTGTAAGCAGGAGTGGTGCGAATACTTAGTGTAACCAAGAGTAGTTCTAATACTCAGTGTAACCATAAGTGGTGAGAATACTTTTGTAAGTAGGAGTGGTGTTAATACTCATTGTAACCAGAAGTGGTGATAATACTTAGTGGAACCTCTCAAGAGTTTTTGAGGGAGAACTAGACGTAGCTGAGTTTGAGTGAACCAATATAAAAGCACTTCTTGTTCATTGCTTTATCATTCTAATCTTCACTTGAAAAGTTTTCATAAAACCTAACATCTGCACAACTCTTGTAACAATCTTTATAAACCTTCTTCTAGACGTTGAATCACTAAATATATTCCTTGTGCTTACTACACTGTTTTATTGAACATACCTTTATACGAGTTTTATAAAACAACAAAATCTAAATAAACCCTTGATCAAACATATCTTACAATATTTGTTAGACATTATATTGCGAAAGCATTTTTGAAAAACACTATTCAACCCCCTTCTAGTGTTTTCCTCTGGTTTCACCATGTACCCTCTACCACTTCCCCTAGAAGACTCCTAAGATGAAGAAAGACAAACAATCGACATTATTACCTTAGTGCGATGAATGATTGGTTTCAACTATTAGCATTATGAGAGGTGAAAATAACATAGTAGGTCCACCCTAATTTATAGTCACGAGGACCTTTCCAGTCATTCATTCCCAGTTATCAGATCAAGTTGCATCCAACGACCCAGAGAATCCTAACTCTACGCATTCTATTGACACAGGATTTGAAGCATTACACTCTTTTCTCAACGGTAATAATTTCAAACGAACGAGTTCCAAGCATAGGTAGGCAAAAGTTGAACGATCAAGCAAAACCCTTTATGCTTCTCAAATGCCCATGCTTGATTAAATGTCTCATTTCTTCTTCAGCATGACGACCGATCGGTTAGATGCAACACGTCCATCAACTGGTTGCGACCTCATGACCAATGATTGAAGCCTCTCCAAACAACCGGCAACGAGGCACGCAAGAACGAATTCCAACCATGGAAACAAATGATTAATTCCAAACCCCTTAAATAATAATTTAAGACTTAAGTTTGGGAGCCTGTGTACCATATAACTGTTTGGTTAGCCATAAATTAGACTGTCAATTATAGATTGGTTGGTCAACCAGACAACCCGACTGACCATGTACTGTTCGGGGCATAAACTAGGGAGCCCAACCGAAATGCTAAACATGTCAGGTAATCATTCTCTAACCTAAATGGTCATCCTACAACTCGGAGCATAAGTCACCAAGACCAGATGATCACCAAACAGACTGGTCGGCCATAAATTGGACTCAACAATATTAAAGCCGATCAACTTAAGAGTAAACATAAATAGGCCAAGGTTAATCAAAAGGCCACCACGAAACCTATAAATAAAGATTTAAGGTAAATGATATAGGTTACATGCATTTACTATTACATCAATGATTAACTATCAAACGTTGAACTAACTTTGTCCAACATTAAACTAACTTTGACATAGAAATACCTTCTATAGGTATCATCCGAACAGTTTGAATGAATGAAAACTCGTCTTCTGAATAACATTTGGACTTTGGATGGCACAACGTAACCTGAACCATTAACCCTAACCCCATTCAAAATATTAAATAGTTAACATACCCTTTTATATATATATATATATATATATATATATATATATATATATATATATATATATATTATTACATTTAAAATACCTTTTGCACAAATTTAATTAGGTATTATTTTCGGGTAATATTATTAATCAAATTCATTAACATATAAGTGAAATTAGGTTTATAATACACATAGGAATGACATTTATTTTTCAACATCATCAGCAATTTATATGAACAACAATTATGAATAATAATAACTTTTAACATGAAAAAGGTCACTAAAAGTCGAATCTTCCTATCCTCTTTTAATAATATATTTTAATTAATTTACTGACTACAAATCAACTTCTCGAAGTCAGAATTCTAAAATTAGAATGAATAAATGGTCGGACTCTGGTATAATATTGTTTAAAAATATTTATAAATAAATAAGATAACCCTTCTCATTTATCATAATCATTTTAGAAGATAAAATAATCTTTTGATTAATAGTTTTATAAACATCTCTATAATAATTATTTTCAATAATAAAATATTTATATTTAAATGAATTATTAATAAGATTAACGTAATTAGGAATAAGATATTACTAAAAATTAATGTTTATTAATGAGATAGTAGACTGTAAAAGTATGGATCCTCTGGGAAGGATAACTACTGCAAGGATTGATAAAGGCTGCGCATTTGTGAAAAGGCACGTTACACTAATCATATTTACACGACGCTGTCGTTGTCATCGCCGGAACAGAAAGGAACAAAAAAAGACAGCAGCGGCAAATTCGATCACGCTTACTTTTACCGTCAACCTAAATTACATACATTGTAGTATAATATAGCGTTCATACCGTTATTCAATTTGCCACGTCATCCCTTTAACCAATATTCAAAATGTAGGGGCCCACCGCAGCCGTCACCAAAATTGTACAGCAGACAGAAAAGCGAATCCTAATGAGACACGTGGATTTCGGACTCACCAACTACCCACGACTCCGACCTTCTCCCTGACACGAACCGGTTCACGGAACCCAAACCGCGCGGCTCACTCGAGAACGATTCTTCAAACAAATCGTCGTTGCGGCTCCCCGTGCTGCCACCAGTGCTTCCCTTCGTTTTCTTGCCATAGCTCCATTTCTTCTTCTTCGAAGAATCCCCAGGCTGAAGGTCTGGTTTCTGAACTGGTTTTCCCCTGCGACCAGTTTGGAATATAGCACGAACGCTTGCGAAGAATCCAGCCTTCTTCCTCTGGCTCCGCTTAGACTTTTGCCGCGTGATGGTAACGGCGGAGACGGAGGTAGTGGCGGTGGCGGTGGCGGTGGAGGAGATTGATCTCTGGCGCGTTCTAAGTGTCCGATTGCGGTCTCGCTTGGATCGCACTCTCCCTATGCAGGAGACCTTCGGCGACGAGGGCTCAATGAGGGAGTTTTCCGATTTTCCGCTTACAGACGCGCTCCGCTTGGGGAAGAGCCTGGCGTTTGCAAGTCGGTGATTGCGACGGCACTTTGCGTCGGCGAAGGAGGTTTTCTGCGGCTTTGGCAAGCCGATAATTGCGGCTTTGGATTTCAGATTCTTGGAGAATCGCTGCGAGTTGTTGTTCGAGCTAGGGTTGAGGTTGGTGGAGGAAATTGAGTTTCCTTTAGTGGATTCGTTCCTCTGGTAAACGGCGTTGCGGTCCCACCAGTCGTACTCGGCGTCACCGGAGAGCCAGAAGGACTCCGGCGGCAAGTCTGGATGGTCATTGTCGGCACAGGTGATTTTCTGGTCAGAGCAACCGCCGCTGCAGGCGGAAACCAGCGTCTCCAAATCGACCTGTGGCATAATAGTAATTTGAGAGAGAAGGAAAAAGAAAAAGTTTATTTGGAGTTATTTGTCTTACTTTCAATGTTGGTTGCTGAGTCGTCTTGCTCTTTGTGACGGTGGTTCATTTATTTATACGAAGGGATTGGAGAGTCTTTGAATCTATATGTTATATCGCTTTTCTTCTAGAGTGAGAGAAGAAAAGGCATTTTCAAAAGAATAAGAAAGCAATTCAAAGCAAGAGGGATAGTAGTATAAGATTTAACATGTTTGGTTTGCAATTGCGTGTATATAGAAATGTGCAAAATAGTTTGACCATATTTCTTTTAATAATAGTGTTTTGTATATGAATGAAATGGCTCACCAAACGGGCTTGGCTCTTATCTAGAATTTCATTTTGTGATCAACATTAACGAGGGTAAAATGCCCCCTTTGTGAAGGTAGCTTAACTACCCTTGGTCACGATAAGCTTTGAGATGTACAATATAATTATTGAAGCTTTAAAGCTTATAATTATCTGTCGTTTTAATTGGAGAGAATATACTACGGTATCTTTGTGGCCAAGGCTTTTTAGTATAACATTAATAAAATTTAACAAACAAAATGATGACTAATGCCTCTTCAACTACGAATGAAGAGGGGAGGGAAACTAGTCTATAACTGTTTAACGAATTGAAAAAAGGTTCTTTATTATCTCTATCTTTTTATAAATTTTATTGTATTTTCATATAATCTTTAATAAAAAAATTTCTTCATGAATTAGTTTGATAAAAATAAAAAGTAAAAAGTAAGATAAGCTAATTAACTGTCTTAAAAACAGTTGTTGATAAATGAAATGAACAAATGTTGTGATCCTGAAAATTGAATATTCATCTTAAGAAATACTTAAAAAGAATATAAATGTCTTAAGTCTTTTATTATATAAACATTATCTATAAAGTCAATTGCGCTTTGTGCATAACTTGATTTTGTTCAATACATGAGGATAAGTTTGGTGAAAAGTAGTTTTCTCTTTAATTTAATATACAGGCTTATTGGAATTGAAGGTATGTCTCTTCCTTTTCTTCCTTGGTGGTACTTCTTAACATAGAAGGATTTTGGAGAGATCAAGTCCACCTTTTCTACTAGGCTACAAAGTTCTATTCGGTTCAAGAAAACTCCCCCTTTAATCTTGGCTAATTTTTTTCTTTCCCTTTTCAAACTTTTGTTCATTCCTCATCTTTCTTTCAAAACTAACTTAGCAAACCAATTCCCTCTCCAAACATGAATGCAATTGACGAATGTATCAATTAATGTCTTATTGATTCATACTATGCAGATTATGTTGTATGTTTTTTTTTTAGATTCATGCTTGAATCTTTTAGTAGATTTGAAAATATAGTCTATATTATTATTATTGTGTTTGAGACCCATTTTGTGTGTAGGATGTTTGTTACTTTTAACGAGAAGTTTTACGCATTTAGTTGCTCCAAATGTTTTGTTCAAAACCTTGAGTAAAGTGTTGTTTTCATGTCCAGGAGACTCAAAACGTCTAAAGTCTTTTGCAATTGTTGTGTTTTCTATCAATTCTTTATTTTCCCACATTAGTTTAGCATTTTCTCTAAGATAACTAGTTTACTTTCTAATTTGCAGACATCCTTTTCTATAATTTTAACATTACTCTTGGATGATGTTAATTCATTCTTCAAAATATCATTTCCTTTTGAGATTCTTCTGTTTTGTTTCTTTATTCTTTGACAAGTTTTAGCTAGTTAGTTTTGCTCATTTTGTCAACACTCTATAATAGGCTTCAGTCATTGAATCTAAGTCAAAGAAAAGTCTACCTCATTGTTAGAGTGTTCTTATGAGCTTTCAAGTTATTCATTTCTTCTTCAGAGTTGTCCAATAGATTTCCATTATTATTCTTGGAGTTGTTTTGAGCTTCCCATGTATTGGTCAGGACATTCCACCTTTCTTGTGCTCTTTTGTAGTCTTGGGTCCTTCTGCTTTCTGCAAACGACTCTACTTTGAATTGAGGAGGATTGTTGAAGTCGTAGCCTTCGCTTTCAATCTCAGGATCGTTTCCTTGAGTCTTATTAAGAACTAATCCCGCGAGGTTTGCTCTTATACCAACTAAAGTACTTGAAAAACACAGAAGGGGGATGAATAATGTTATAGGAAAAATTTTCGCAAAGGAGATCGTTTAACAACTTTGTCAAGGATTGAAAGATTTATACAAGTTGTTAAATGCTTGACTTGAAATTTTGTTCAAACTATAAGTTCTTAAACAAATATTTTTTAATCGTTTAAACAAATTTGCTGCAACGTTTTGATAAAAGCAAACTCTTAATAAAAAGGTATTTGGTGACAATAGCCTTTATAGCAATTAAGATAATGCATAACTATAGGATCTTTAAGAGAAACATTAGTAAGAGTAAAACAATAAACACACACTTATTTTTGTATTGGTTCGCTTCCCGAGCTACATCCAATTATCCTCTAAGACCTCTTAGAGGATTCAACTATAGTCTCCAAGAAGATTACAACTGAGTATTCTCACCACTCCTAGTATTGCCTAGTCAATCCAAGTAACCGTGTTACTCTGACTAGAACAAAGTTTCACCTACTCCTGGTTGTGCAATATTCTTCACCACTCATGGTATCGCTGGACACTCTCGGTATCTTCCTGATACATTGTCTAGTTGAGTTTCACCCACTCCTGGTTTCCACTAGACAAACTCGTCTAGCTATCGTTTATAACCCCACTGAGTTAAGCATTAAGTGTTTGACTTTTCTTCAGAATTTACAATCAAACAGATCACTTACAAGTCCTTAGACTATTACTCTAGCATAGATGATTTGTAGACAACACAGTTCAATCTAACAGACTCAGAGTTTTCTCTCTTCTTACAATTAAACTTGAGAGTATTTTCTTTTTTCTTTTGAGCTTTTTTTTCCTTCATAGATTTTTCTTTTGTGTTCGTGTGCTTATTCTCTTTCTCTTTTCTTTAACATTCTTTAATATATAGGCTTCAAGAAAATGTTTGTGCGTTAGAACTTTGCTTTTGATCTTCAGACATTCTTAGCCTTGTCGTAGGTAGCAGCCGTTGGCTAAAGTTAACTTGTCAGAGTAGTTGCTTTTTCACTTCTTTATCAAAAGTAGGCTATATGAAATTTCTGACGCGACTTTTGATAGAGAGAACATTTCGTGAATGTTTTCTTTGTCTCTAATGTCCACTTCTAATTTGTATATGATAGAGCAGGTGGATACTCGACACAGGTAATCTGCATAGGGTATAGTAAATATTCATGCAGGCAGATATGTCTTTTTTCTTATCATTTTTGTTGTTTTTAAACATTGTGCATTTAATGACATTTAATGTCTGTTCAGAGCAACAAAATGCTTTTCGTATTTTCTATTATTCAGGCAAGATTTGATCGTTTAAGCATTTAACTAGGATACCAAATAATTTATGAAGTTTTCATCATTGGATAAAAGAAATCGTTTGGCACAAGGTATCGTCTAGCCTATGTAAGACTTTTACTAAAAATGCTTATTCAAGTTATCTCCATTTTTTTCAACAGTGCGTTTAGTAGGGTGTCTTTCAATACAAGTTTTTAGATCATTATTTAATACTCTTGGCGTACTTCTAAAAACATTTTTTGACATTTTATTCATCAAGACATACTGAGAGCTTGTTTATGCGTTTCTTAGCAATGTATAACACAAGTACATTCAGAAAGACTCTCATTGACACATTAAATAGGAAAATCGTTTAATAGTGCGTATGCTCAGGTATTGACAAGTTTATAAAAGCTTTTCTCAAGATATTATAGATTTCACAATGCTTTTTCATATATCGTTTACTTTTCTTGTTTTTTCAAAGATAACACTTCGTCACATGCTCATTTCATTTACTGTTAGACATTTTAGTCTTGTAGAAGATCTTGTCTTACCATTTAAGCCTTAATAAACATCAGGCGAGCCTAACTAGATAACTCTCACAAGAAGGTTTAATTTGTTGAATTTCACTAGATGATTTGATGGTTCATATATGTGTTCAATGACTTTTATAATTGAATTTAGGCATAAAAATATATATTCTATGGGACTAAAGAGTAAGTCACAGTGTCTAGCTAGATGAGTCTCAATAGACAACCTTTAAAAATGCTAACAATGCATTTGATTTATTGATTTGAATTGAGCAATTTTATTCAAGAAGTATGCATGAAACCTAATCATGAAAAGAAATTATTATTCTCAAATTATGATTTGTGTTATTATCAAAAGTTTCCTATAAAGTCTCATGCCAAAAAATGAAGATACATGCTTAATATTGTGGATTTTGTAGAATCAAGTATTTGGTGATTTAAAGCTTCAAAGATTATTCTTCATGCCAAAAAATAAGATACATGCCACTCACAAATCACACCTCTCTACTTGACACTTAGTCCCACATTAAACTTTCTTTATTTCCTCTTTTGTAGTTATTGATTCTCTAGTGATCATAGTGAATTATGAGGTTTTATCCTAAACAAGTTCAATTGTTTTATGTAATTTGTTATTTTTGAATTTTGGTATATCATATTGGAATTGTTTTTTATCCCCTATTGATAATTTAATTATAATATTTTATTGTAATCCATGTTGATTTTCTTAATTTTAACAATATTTTGTTTTATTAATTCAAGAGGTAAAAGAATATAAATCTTGAACGTAAACACCTTGCGATGTTAGAGATACTTAATGAATTAATCGAATTTCACTTAAATTGTATATTCTTTTTACTTTTAATTTCTATTCTTCAAGTGTTTTTTGAAAGTTTGTTGATAATTTAATTTTGGTCCTTAATTGGAGATTTTGTTGTTTGTTTAATACAATTCTCAAACATAAACATTTAGAGACATGAGAGATACTCAATGAATTGATTGATTGGTTTGATTAATTCAACTCCATTTAGAATTTTGATGAATGATAATTATTTTTAATTAATATCAATGAATAATAACTACAAATGAAATAGAGAATCAATATTCTTTTAAATTACTTTTATTCTCACTCTTTCAAGCATGGTCTATATCAACAAACCTCATTTGTTTTATTAATTTATTTAGTTTTTGCTTCTAAGAAGCCTTAGAATTTGGAATACTAAGATTGCAACTAAATTTGTTGGAAGACAACTTTGGGTTAACTAACCCTATCTATACGTAATTTCTAATGAGTTCTTATATAATATACGAGTTTAGACATATTGAATCATCTACTTCTACGATAGATGTCTACTCATTCATTAGATAACTATCACTACATTAAACGTTTACTTTTAAATTTGATTTAGAAACATAAGTTGATCAAATTTGACGTCTTTGTTAGAGAATTCGATTTAAATTTATTATCTAGTTTTTGATAACGGTCTAAAAACCGTTATTTTCATACTTAAATTTGATATCAAAACACAACCTTTATGACTTAGAATTAGCTTGAAATCATGTATTTTGTCTTAGTTAGGTCATAAGAGAGCCAAAGTGGGTCTTCTAGATTTTATGCTTGGTTTCCCTTGTTTTGACAGGATTTAACAAGAATTGGATGAAGGATATTGAAGTAAGAAGGGGTTGGACTTAAAAGAAGACGGAAGGAGGCACCAAAGAAGAGCTGCACTTGCCGCTGAGCAGTGGCATCAACAATAGCAACACCATCAGGCATATGGAAGTGACCGCTAAGGGGTGGAATCAAGTGTCGAATGTACCACTGAGTGGTGAACTCACCGCTGAGCGGTGTACTTATGGGCCTGGGCCAAAATTCTATTATTTTTCTGAATTATAAATAGACCCCAGATGAACCAGAGGGGTAATCTTTTGGCAGAAAGACGGCAAAACACTCTCTTCACTCCTTAGAGGCGGATTTTGGATGCGAAAGCTCTAATATTTCAATTCTAGGGTTATTTCTTTCATATTTTCCATTCAATTCTTCTAGTTTCACCATGATAATGGTGAACTAAACCCTTTGTTGTTGGGGAACGATGTAATCCTATTTGAAACTCTCTTATATCAATGTTCTTATTTTACTCATATACTTTAGTTATCAATAGTTTGAGTTTTCTTCTCTATAATTTAATGCTTGCATTGTTTAACTCATTCAATGTCCTGATCATTGATTTTGTCGATATGGACACATATGGGGAAATCTATACATGGGAGGAATTATCTTGATTATGAAATATTACCTAGACATAGGAATAGGACGATCAATTGCTTCAAGCTTCTGTACACTGAAATGCATGACTAATCACTAGGGAGACTAGATGATAATGGTTGAAAAACCGTTATTTTCATATGCTAATTTGGACTAAATTACGCCCTTTATTACTTAGAATGAGCTTGAAATCAAACAAAACTCAATAAATGAGTCAATCGAGGGTCGAAAGCTGTTTTTAGCGATTTTATGCTTGTTTTGCATTGTTTTGCAGCAAAATTGACAGAAGTGAAGATTGGGAATAAAGATGAAGGTCATAGACTCAAGAAAAGAGAGAAAATCAGAGAAAAGAAGAGTCTAGGCACCGCCCGGCGGTAAACCCCTGGCGCCGGGCGGTAAAACGGGAGGAGAAGACACACCAGTTTTGGGCGCCGGGCGGCAAACCCTGCCGCCGGGCGGTTTTGCGGCACGAGGGAAACCACCGGGCGGTGGAGCGATTCAAAGTCCACCGCCGGGCGGCAAAGTGTGATGCCGGGCAGTGGTCAGCTCAGCTTGGGCCTATTTTTCTGCTACGCTTCTCACCTATAAATAGCCTTGTTACATATTTCAATTCATTCTTTTGACAAAGGAGGGCGGCCAGACCTACTTTGCACTCTTTGGAGAGGATCTCTTGGATGCTTAGGCTCCTTTTCATCTTTTCTAGGGTTTGCTTTCCATATCTTCCATTATTTTCATCTTGGTTCACCGTGACTATGGTGAACTAAACCCTTTTTGTTGTTGGGGGAACAATGTAATCTTTTGATACTCTCGTTTATTGAAACTCTTGTTTGAATTATATGTTTTTCACATGCGTTTATTATCAATTGTTGGATTCTCATAGTGTGCTTAATGCCTTTATCGTTTAACTCATTCGGTAATTGATCTTTGACTTTATTGATACGGGGACGTACAGTAATGACATGAACTGTTGAGATTTTCCTTGGTTAAGCAATACCACCTAGGGATAGGGGAGTAGGACGACCAATTGTATTTGCTTCTGTTTGTAATGCGCTGCTAGTTGCTAGGGGAGGCTGGGATAGCAAGCCGGTAAGTAGTAATAGGCCCTTTTCGCCGAGGGATCGGGTTAAGGAGAGGCCAAGAAAGTTTGCATGCAATTAGATAATAACGCCATTTAAACAAGAGGAGTAAATAAAAGAGAGAGGATTAGATGAAATTGTAAACCCCCAACAACTCCATTCATCCATTGCTCAAATCTTGTCAATTGAATCACACATTGCATATTTATTTTCTGTCATTGCATCCACCATAACTATTGATTTTTCTCCGCAAGTCTTACGATTTTGATTCACGCGAACGATAAGGCCTTTCGAGTCTTATGGGAAGAACGATAATGGGATTTACCATTTTTATTACTTGATACGATTTGGTACACTTGCCAATCTGCTAACAAGTTTTTGGCGCCGTTGTCGGGGACTCGAGGTTTGACTTATCAAGTAGTGTGAATTGACTGAATTTGACTTGTTTGTAATTATTTAAATTTTCTTGTTTGTTTTTATTTTTTTTAATAAATGTTCTCTAGAGTTTTGTGCCTAAGATTTACAGGATGCAGTTTGGACAAGAAGTTGATTATGGGCACTCAATCCTACCAAAATAATTTCAATCACTGGTGGGAACCTCACTCATAACTTGATCAAAATGAAAAAGAGAAACAATCCTCTTTAAGAAAAGAAACGTTGGGGGAAATTGAACAACGTTTACTGGATGAACAAATCTCTGGTGCATTAAAGTCTCTGGGCATTATTGGGGTTAATACTGAGATAGACCCCAGAGAAGAATGTCAATCTACTATCTTTGCGAATGATAAAGTCAATAGTAAAGAAAAGATAGAAGAAGATGAGATAATAAAAGCATTAATATCTCTGGGTATTATTAGGGGTAACACTGAAGTTGACCCTAAAAAGGAGGATATTCCTAAAGAAGAGGATATTGATGAAGAGAAGATGGAAGAAGATGAGATAACAAAAGCATTGATATCTCTAGGTATTATTCGGGGTAACACTGAAGTTGACCCTAAAGAGGAATATCAAGTAACTATCTTTGAAAATGAAGAGATAGAAGAGGAGAAAATAGTGGAAGATGAAGCAGAAAGGTTGAGTGAGGGAGAGAAAGATGAGGAGAAAGAACAAGCGGTGATTGAGAAAAAAGAAAAAAATAAGAAAATAAGAAAAAAGAAAAAAAGAAAGTAGAAGAAGGAGAAGGTTGAGAAAAGAGGAAGAGAGGACAGAAGAAAAGATCACATGAAAAACCTCTTCCTCGTAAAAAGAAAAATCATAGGAAGGGAAAGAAGTTCAAGCTGGCAATCTTCAAGAAATTGGAGATTAAAGTGCCAATGGTTGAAACATGGAAGCATGTGCTTGTTATTCTCAACTTTATGAAGAAATTCAGCAGGAAGAAGAAGAAGAAAAATATATCAAGCAACACAGCATTTACTGATGAATGCCACTGGGATAGCATCTACTGAGGGATGCTAGAAAGTTAAAGTATCCACTGAAGGACACAGGAAGGTTCACCCATTGATGGGTGATGGTAAGGTTTGCACCTACTGATGGGTGCTAGGAAGATTTGGGTCAGGCTCGTGACGTTAAACAAGCGCTACTAGGAGGCAACCTAGGATTTCTTCTTTACTTTTGCACTTTAAATTTTTGAATTTTATTTTTCAGTGTGTATGCTTGACTTGGATACTTTTTCTGAAGATGTTTGACTGACTACTTTGCATGATGAGTCTATTTGATAATGATTTAAAGTCAATGATTATTCAGTTGTATGCATGTTAACATCCCGTGAAACAGATGTGTGATGAAGTATGATTGTGGTCATGATGCTAAGCAGGATGTATGAATGACTGTGCGTGAGAAAGCATGTTGTGTGAGGTATTGAGCCCCAGAGTTTTTATTGTTGCATGTATTGTTCACATTGAAGCATGAATTTTATTGCCTTAATCTTGATGATTGATTGATTTTTATGTGAATGTCAAATGATCAAGGCCATGTTTGAAAACCCTTTTCTAGCCAAATTTCCACCCAAAAAGCTTTAAAGATTATACCCTTTTTGAACCTTAGCGTGAAACAGGATGAAACCCTTTGATTTGAAATTATTTATCTTGAGTTGGGTTGAGAATAATTGTATAGAATGAAAAGGTTCAAGTTTGGGGTTGCATGGGAAAATTGGAAAGGCAAAAGAAAAGCATTGAGCTCAAGTGTTGAAAAAGAAAAATATACATGAAAAGAAAAGAATAAAAGCATGAAGATGAGCTCAATGAAAAAGAAAAAGGGAAGAAGCTGGGAATGAGTGAAATTGGTACCAAGAGAGAGTTTAAACTTGAACCTTTTCATTGATGAAATACTTCTTTTGACTCAAGAATTTTGTGATCCAGGAAAACCAATTTTTCTTGATAGCCCGATTTTCTCTGATTTTCTCTCTTTTCTTGAGTCTATGATCTTCATCTTTATTCCCAATCTTCACTTCTGTCAATTTTGCTGCAAAATAAGCATAAAATCGCTAAAAACAGCTTTTGACCCTCGGTTGACTCATGTATTGAGTTTTGTTTGATTTCAAGCTCATTCTAAGCAATAAAGGGCGTAATTTAGTCCAAATTAGCATATGAAAATAACGGTTTTTCAACCGTTATCAAAACCAAAAAACAAAATAGAGCTTGACTTTCTACACTTTCATCTAATGATTCAACATTTCCAAAGTACATGACAAACTTACTCAACTTCAGATAATCAGTGAACTCAAATCAAGATGCATGCTTGTACTCAACTTAGTTTAGCTCATGCGTTCCTCAACAAATGCTACACAAAATGAATGATCAGTCCACTAAACAAAGAATAAAATCATGAACTTTAGAAGTTCTTGCCAGGCAAGTGTTTCACTCAATCACTCAAGTGTTTAGGGTAGCACTCCACTCTTTATTGTTCACAAATCACATGAAATAAAATTGTCATTCATCTAAAACAATCAACATCTTTCCATGCAAATGCCATCAAAAGGACTTTTCCAAGGCTTGTAATGAAGTCGGGCTATCAAGAAAAATTGCTTTTTCTGGATCACAAAATTCTTGAGTCAAAAGAACTACTTCATCAATGAAAAGGTTCAAGTTTAAACTCTCTATTGTTACCAATTTCACTCATTCCCAACTTCTTCCCTTTTTCTTTTTCATTGAGCTCATCTTCATGCTTTTATTCTTTGCTTTTCTTTTTCTTTATTCATGTATTTTGCTTTTCAACACTTGAGCTCAATGCTTTTCTTTTGCCTTTCCAATTTTCCCATGCAACCCCAATCTTGAACCTTTTCATTCCATACAATTACTCTCGACCCAACTCAAGATAAATAATTTCAAATCAAAGGGTTTCATCCTGTTTCAGGCTAAGGTTCAAAAAGGGTATAACCTTTAAAGCTTTTTGGGTGGAAATTTGGCTAGAAAAGGGTTTTAAAACATGGCCTTGATCATTTGACATTCACATAAAAATCAATCAATCATCAAGATTAAGGCAATAAAATTTATACTTCAATGTGAACAATACATACAACAATAAAAACTCTAGGGCTCAATACCTCACACAACATGCTTTCTCACACACAGTTATTCATACATCCTGTTTAGCATCATGACCACAATCATTCTTCATCACACAATTGTTTCACAGGATGTTAACATGCATACAACTCAATAATCATTCACATCATATCCTCATCAAATAAACTCATCATGCAAAGTAGTCAGTCAAACATCTTCAGAAAAGGTATTCAAGTCAAGCATACACACTGAAAATTAAAATTCAAAAATTTAAAATGCAAGAGCAAAGAAGAAATCCTAGGTTGCCTCCTAGTAGCGCTTGTTTAACGTCGCGAGCCTGACCCAAACCTGTTTAGCATTTGTCAGTAAGTGCAGATCCTTCCAACACCCTTCACTAGGTGTACTTCCCTGCATCCTTCAGTAGATACCGAAATCCTCTAGCATCCTCAGTAGATGTTATCCCAGTAGCATTCATCAGTAAATGCTGTCAGTGACATCCATCAGTAAATGTCTAACTATATAGCATCAATCAGTAGATGCTAATCTTTCTTATCTTCATTGGCATCCATCAGTAGACACCAAATCACCTAACATCCATCAGTAGATGTTATCATTACTGCCATCAGAAGCAGTGCATAACCCAAAAAAATAAATAAAATCAAATCAAATCAAATCAAATCAAATCAAATCAAATCAAATAAAATAAAATAAAATAAAATAAAATAAAATAAAATCAATTCAAATCAAATTAAATCAAATCAAATCAAATCAAATCAAAACAAATCAAATAAAATCAAAACGAAATAAAAGATAAAAAAAAAATTCAAAAACTGGGTTGCCTCCCAACAAGCACTCTTTTAACGTCATTAGCTTGACCCGGTAGAGTTCAAGCACCAATCAGTAGGTGTTGATACTCCTCTTTCTTGATATTCTTTTCTTTTTCTTCTTCCTGCTGAATTTCTTCATAAAGTTGAGAATACCAAGCACATGCTTCCATGTTTCAACAATAGGAACTTATCTCCAATTTCTTGAAGATTGCCAGCTTGAACTTTTTTCCCTTCGTATGATTTTTCTTTTTATGAGGAAGAGGTTTGTCATGTGATCTTTTCTTCTGTCCTCTCTTCCTCTTTTTCTCAACCTTCTCCTTCTTCCACTTTCTTTTTTTCTTTTTTCTTAATTTCTTATTTTTTTGTTTTTTCTTAATCACCGCTTGTTTTTTCTCCTCATCTTTCTCTCCCTCACTCAACCTTTTTGCTTCATCTTCCACTATTATCTCTTCATCAGTAGCCTCATCTTCAAGGTCAACTTCAGTACTACTCCCAATAATACCCAAAGACTTCAATACTTTTGTTATCTCATTTTCATCTACCTTTTCATCCTCAATGATGGTAGATTGCCATTCTTCTCCAGGGTTGATGGCAACATTACTTTTAATAATTCCCAGAGAAATCAATGCCTTTGTTATCTCATCTTCATCTATCTTTTCTTCATTAATAACCTTATCATCTGCAAAGATAGTAGAATGACATTCTTCTCTGGGGTCCACTTTAGTATTAACCCCAATAATGCCCAGAGACCTCAATGCACAAGAGACTTGTTGATCCTGTAAACGTTGTTCAACTTCCCACAACGTTTCTTTTCTCAAAGAGGATTGTTTCTCTTTTTGATTTTGATCCATGTATGAGGGAGGTTCCCACCAGTGATTGAAATTATTTTGGTAGAATTGAGTGCCCATATAATCAACTTCTTATCCAAACTGCATCCAACAAATCTTAGGCACAAAATTCTAGAGAACATTTATTAGAACAAAAATAAAACAAACAGGAAAAATTAAATAATTACAAACAATTCAAATTCAATCAATTCACACTACTTGATAAGTCAAACCTCGAGTCCCCGGCAACGGCGCCAAAAACTTGTTAGCGGATTGGCAAGTGTACCAAATCGTATCAAGTAATAAAAATGGTAAATCCCATTATCGTTCTTCCCATGAGACTCGAAAGGCCTTATCGTTCGCGTGAATCAAAATTGTAAGACTTGCGGAGAAAAATCAATAGTTATGGTGGATGCAATGACAGAAAATAAATATGCAATGTGGGTTCAATTGACTAGATTTGAGCAATGGATGAATGGAGTTGTTGGGGGTTTACAATTTCATCTAATCCTCTCTCTTTTATTTACTCCTCTTGTTTAAACGGCGTTATTATCTAATTGAATGCAAACTTTCTTGGCCTCCCCTTAACCCGATCCCTCGGCGAAAAGGGTCTATTACTAATTATCGGCTTGCTATTCCCAGCCTCCCCTAACAACTAGCAACGCATTACAAACAGAAGCAAATACAATTGGTCATCCTACTCCCCTATCCCTAGGTGGTATTGCTTAACCAAGGAAAAATCTCACCAGTTCATGTCATAACTGTACCTCCCCGTATTAATAAAGTCAAAGAGCAATTACCAAATGAGTTAAACGATAAAGGCATTAAGTGCAGCATGAGACTCCAACAATTGATAATAAACGCATGTGAAAAACATATAATTCAAACAAGAGTTTCAATAATCGAGAGTATCAAAAGATTACATTGTTCCCCCAACAACAAAAAGGGTTTAGTTCACCATAGTCATGGTGAACCAAGATGAAAATAATGGAAGATATGGAAAGCAAACCCTAGAAAAGACGAAAAGGAGCCTAAGCATCCAAGAGATCCTCTCCAAAGAATGCAAAGTAGGTCTGGCTGCCCTCCTCTGTCAAATGAATGAAATGGAATTCATAACAGGGCTATTTATAGGTGAGAAGCACAGCAGAAAAATAGGCCCAAGCCCAGCTGACCACCGTCCGGTGTCACACTTTGCCGCCCGGCGTCATACTTTGCCACCCGGCGGTGGACCTTGAATCGCACCACCGCCCGGCGTTAGGGGTCTACCGCCCGGCGGTTTCCCTCGTGCCGCAAAATTGCCCGGCGGCAGGGGTCTGCCGCCCAGCGCCCAAAATTGGTGTCTTCTCCTCCCGTTTGACCGCCCGGCGCCAGGGGTTTACCGTCGGGCGGTGCCTAGACTCTTGTTTTCTCTGATTTTGTCTCTTTTCTTGAGTCTATGACCTTCATCTTTATTCCCAATCTTCACTTCTGTCAATTTTGCTGCAAAAAAAGCATAAAATCGCTAAAAACAGCTTTTGACCCTTGTTAGCGGATTGGAAAGTGTACCAAATCGTATCAAGTAATAAAAATGGTATAACCCATTATCATTCTTCCCATGAGGCTCACGACACTAAACTGCTGTGGTTTTGCTTAACCAATCAAGACTATAAGAACAAAATATTTTTAGGGTTTTTGAATACGGAAAAATAAACATGAATGCAAGTTGATCAATTGAGGTTAAACACAAAAGTGGATAGATGATGTTGATAAAATCAGATGGATTTGTTGCAAGGATTCAAATTTCACCCAAACACTCTCATAAATCTACTCCTCTTGTTTAAACGGCGTTATTATCTAATTGCATGCAAACTTTCTTGGCCTCCCCTTAACCCGATCCCTCGACGAAAAGGGTCTATTACTAATTACCGGCTTGCTATCCCTAGCCTCCCCTAGTAACCAGCAACGCATTACAAACAAAAGCAAATACAATTGGTCGTCCTACTCCCCTATCCCTAGGCGATATTGCTTAACCAAGGAAAAACACTAGACATAGTAAACTAGTAATTGGGAGTAGGCTCTCTTCGCTAAGACATCGGGTTTAGAGTAATTTAGAAAGTTGCATGAACATTGATAACAAAGTTGAATTTAATAAAATAGTAGATATAGGAGAGTGGATTAGGATGAAACCATAAACCCCAACAACACCATTCATCCATACTGTTTATCTGTCAATTGATCAAGCTTTTACAATTGCATGTTTATTTTAGTTTTTTTTTTGCATTATAAATCCTAAATTCAATTTTTATCAAGTCTTAAGAAATCAACTCACATAAACGATTAGGCCTAAGAGTCCCTTGGGAAACGATATTCGGACTTATCGTCTCTTTATTACTTGATACGATTTGGTACACTTGTCAGGGTGTTAACAATTTTCTTTTCTTTTGCCTACACTTTTTTTTCTTTTCCTAATTGTTTTTGTTTATTTTACTTTTTTTTTTAATTTTGATGCCATAATAGTATTTCTTGCTTCTTTCTATAGTGTTGAGTTATAGATGATATAGTATGCCTAGCATTATTTCATACTCTTTTAATACATGCATTTCTCATTCCACACATCACATCATATAACGTCTGACATAACAATTAGAGACTAATAAAGTATATGTTACAGTATTTGATTCTTGTTTTCTCCACTTTAATTTTTTTGTTTTAAATTTTGTGAATATTGATTTAGCTTCAATAATTAATTAATTAAAACATACAAAATAACTGTTTAGAGCCATGTTCATATGGAAGTTATTCTTCATTTCAACATCATCAATAACATAATTTCCAAATGTAATGTGGGTCATGTTTTTAGCAGTCCTATTATTGTCATGAATTTGAGTAAGTTCAATTATTCTTTTGAAAATATTCAATATAACAAAAATCAACAAATCATGCAACATGAGATAAGTATTACTTCTAGTTTTGAAAAACCATCTTTAGAAAAGAGCTTGTGAGGTAAATAGGTGTAAATAACATGAAATTAAGGCATGGTGTGGAGGCTAGCATAGATGTTACTCAATATTTGAACAACCTTCTTTCCAGTAGTTTGTTAGGAAAGTGATAGTGAGTGAAATGAAGTTTCAACATACAATAGAAGGTAGACTTATAATAATAGGAAATCAAGTGAGTCAATTAGCTAAGCATGAACTTGTACAAGATGTTGATCTTCCTCCCAGGAGTGTAAGTATCATGTCATTTGATATGAAAGAGTTAAAGAACTTGTATTAATAGAATAGGACAAAAAAGAAAAGGAGAAGAAGAAGAATCTGAAAATTGAGTAGACAATAATTTTCTTAGTTTCTAAAAGATTTATATTCATTTGATCTTATTGATTACATTAATACTCACCTTGTGATTCATAATTTGATTCCTCTTTGTGCAAGGCATATGTTGAGATGGTTGAGTTTATATTATCTAATGTTCTCAAAGAAGATGATAATTGTGATACAATTCTTAATATTGATGTGGTAGTGGAGTCAATTGAGTTAGATAACACAAGCTTAACTAAAATGTCTACTAATGCATCTAAATTTCTTAATTCACATATAACATCTTTTCCATATTTGTGTTGTTTTAATTGATGAATATTTTAAGAACCCAACCTTATTCAAGATGAAGATTGAAGATGTAGAGTCTTATATGTTTATAATGTCTTTGTGATTAGAAATAGTTGTTTTGGTTAGAGTTTATCTTCCCTAAGTTCTATTTTAGTTTTTTAATAAAATGAACATCTTAAGAAAAACCAATTGAAATTGTGTTAGAACTTATGTTGTTATTCTCAACTTTTGCATGGGATTAGTTGTGACCTAGGATATGTGGTTACAACGAAGGAAGTTGTAGGCTGCGACTGTGGGCGACATATGTTCTTTTCTTCTTCATTTTCTTCATCAAGGACATGAGAGGCCTCCCCCCGATCCAAATGCGCTAGCAACTGACGAGCTCCTCATTTCGTTCGCAGTCATCGATGATTCACGCCACTAGCTCGGATCCGCCAATGCGACCACTCCATAAACACTAGGAGACCAAACAACACCATCAAAGGACCTGTTTATGCCGAAAATGATTAATAACAAGGCGCCTTCCATGTTACCGATTTTCTGCAGAGGGTTTCTTCTTTATGCCTTGATCTTCTTTTCAATGCATTTGTTTTGGCTAATTATCATGAGTGAACGTTGTTGTATAATTGTGTAAATGTTATGACTGTGTGAGGAATTGGTGTGATGTTGGAGAATTGAATCCGAGAAGACGAAGATAGTTAAGGAAACTATTTTGTGTACATATGAAGGCGAAGATGTGGGTCTGTGTTGGTTGATGAAGGAGAAGAAATTAGGGGAGAAGATGAGAATCCCCTAGTTCTACGTGAAGAAGAAGAAGAAGAAGAAGAAGAAGAAGATGCTTTGGAATGCTCAATCCTGGCTAATCCGAAGTGGTTTGTCGTTTCTTGCTCTACGCATACACTGTGGTGCATGATGGCCTGACTTCCCATATATGAAGCAATTTCCTTTCTTCTTAAAGGTGGGTTATATGCGTGTTAACACTCCGGCAAGTGTACCGAATCGTATCAAGTAATAATAAAATGGTAAGTCCGAGTATCGTTTTCTAAAGGACTTTGATCCCTAAATGTTCATGTGATTTCTTGATTATTTAAGACTTAAATAACGAAAAATAGGGTTTTATAATGCAAAAACGAAAATTAAATATGCATGCAAAGGTTTTGATCAATTGACCAAAAGATAATGCAGGTGAATCATGTATGAATGAATTATGTTGTTGGGGTTTATGATTTCATCCTATCTACTCTCATATATCTAAGAATTCTATTCCTTCATTAATGTTAATGTCACTTTTTAATTTACCATAATCCCCAATGTCTTGGTGAAAAAAGACTACTCTTAATTACTAGTTTACTATGTCTAGTCTCCCTAGCAATTGATCCTACATTACATAATTCGCACAGAAGCTTAAGGCAATTTGTCCTCTTATCCCTATGTCTAGGTAATATTGCTACACCAAGAGAATTCCCTCATGTTTAGACCTACCCACACATGTCCATATAGATAGAATCAAAGATTATGCTATTGAATAATGTCTTAAACAAAGCATGCAAATATAATGAAGGAAAAACACTAACAATTAATGAATAAAAGCATATGAATAAAGCAACAATTCAATATATGAGAGTTTCAAAGGATTACATCAAGTCCCCAACAATAATGGAGGTTTAGTTCACCATAGTCATGGTGAAACTAGATGAAAATACTCTACAGAAAAAATGATTTTTACTGGAGGTTATACAGCGGAGGTTATAAAAACTCTCCGCAAATTAATTTAATTTAAGATGTGTCTTATGAATTATCTAATGGCTTTTCATAGCGGGGGGTTAAACTTGTTTTCAAGAGGTTTCACGAAATTCTCAAAATATTAAGTTAACTTTTCAGTTTTCCCACACTTTCATTTTATTTTCAACTTTCCCTCTACCCCGCTCTCTTAACATTTTCAGCTTCTTGTTTTTCCCTCTTCTTCTTTCCTTTTCACCTAATGCGTTCATCAAACCTAAACACGAGGAGTTTATTTGGTAGAGGAGATTGGCATTGAACTGGAGGAAGGAGTCGCAAGAGAAGCCAATAGTTTCCTCGATGTTGGGAGGGGAGAAGCCTTCGATACGGTCGGCGAGGATTTCTATGCGGCCAATGATGTTGAGGTTTTCGTATTGGGATGGAAGGGGTTCCGGTGAAGAGCGAAAGAGTTAGTAGACTTGCTATTGCAACGGCAGAGGCGACGGTTGATGCTTCTTGAAGGAAGAAGGGTTGATTATGGAAGAAGGGATTTAGACGAATTACAAGATGATTTTGGAAATAAGGGTGAGTATGGCCGCGAAGAGGTTGAAAGTAGGATTCATTTGCCCTCATTTTTCTTTTGAGTGAAATGGTGGAGTGGGCCTTTTGGTAGAAAAGAAAGTTGTCATGTATTAGGTATAATTGATTATGTAGTGTATTCTATTAGAAATTTTGCTACTAGAGTTCTTTTGGCAATTTGATGAAATAAGTATGCCATTTGCTATGCAGGCTGGAATAATTTCTCCCAGTAAACTAAGGATGAAGTTTTCGGGGCCTCACCATAGTAAGAATCTGTTCATTTCATGTTAATATGTGCTATAGTCTTCAACTAGAGGCTTACTATTATTAAGTTGGAACCTGCAGGCTTATTTTGATGCACCTGGTGGAAAGGAACCACTGGCTTTGGACCTAGAAAGCATGGGTAAGGGTCAAGTATGGATCAACAGACAGAGCATAGGGAGATATTGGTTGACCTATGCAAAGGGTGATTGTAATTCTTGCACCTATTGTGGAGGCTTTCGCCCTGTAAAATGCCAACTTGGTTGTGGCCAACCTACTCAACGATGGTACTTCTTTTCTTCTGTAAAGGATATCATATAAACTAATAGCTTGCTTTGTTATAGAGTCTTTAGCATTTTGTCACTGTTTGGTCGTGTCGGTATCATTACCCTCCAGATACAGTAATGATAATGCCACAACCTTTTTTTGTAGTGTGCCAGATCCAATGCTATTGAATATTATTGTGTTAATGATGGAAGAATGGAGAGATTTTAGCAGTTTTATGTTTGAAATTTCACAGGTATCACATTCCAAGGTCCTGGCTAAAGCCAACGAAGAACTTGATCGTAGTGTTGGAAGAATTAGGCGGAAATCCTTGGAAAATCTCTTTGGTTTGACATCCTTCTCTAGGATTGATTTCAGTATTAACCCCAATAATGCCCAGAGACATCAATGCACAAGAGATTTGTTCATCCTGTAAATGTTGTTCAGCTTCCCACAACGTTTCTTTTCTTAAAGAGGATTGTTGCCCCTTTTTATTTTGATCCTTGTATGAGTGAGGTTCCCACCAATGATTGAAATTGCTTTGGTAGAATTGAGTGCCCATATAATCAAATTCTTGTCCAAACTGCATCCTGCAAATCTTAGGCACAAAACCCTAGAGAACATTTATTAAAACAAAAATAAAAACAAACATAAAATCAAGTCAAATTCAATCAATTCACACTACTTGAAAAAGTTCAACAAAGAGTCCCCGGCAACGGCGCCAAAAACTTGTTGACTCACTGGCAAGCGTACCAGATCGTTCCAAGTAATAAAATCGATAGAACCCGATATCGTTCTCTCCCAAAGGACTCACGGCCTTATCGTTCGTGTGAATTAAAATAATAAGACTTGTAAAGAAAAAGATTAATTGTTTGGAATGCAAGAACACAAAATAAACATGCAATGTGGTTGATTCAATTGAAAAAAAAAGAGTATGGATGAGTGGAGTTGTTGGGGGTTTTACAATTTCATCTTATCCGCCCTCTCTTATCTACTCCTCTTGTTTAATTTGCTTGTTATCTAATTGTTATGCAAACTTTCTTGGCCTACCCTTAGCCGGATCCCTCGGCGAAAAGAGCCTATTGCTAATTACCGGCTTGTTATCCCTAGCCTCCCCTAATAACTAGCAACGCATTACTGAACAGAAGCAAAAACAATTGACCGTCCTACCTCCCTATCCCTAGGTGGTATTTCATTGATCAAGGAATTTCTCACCAGTTCATGACATTACTATATGTTCCCGTATCAATAGAGACAAACAACAGTTATCGAATGAGTTAAACGATAAAAGCCTTAAGTGCAGATGAGAACCCAACAATCGATAAACAAAACATATGAAAATCATATAATTAAACAAGAGTTTCAATAAAAGAGAGTTTCAAAAGATTACATCGTTTCCCCCAACAACAAAAGGGTTTAGTTCACCATTGTCATGGTGAACCAAGATGAAATTAATGAAAGAATGGAAGAGCAAACCATAGAAAAGATGAAAAGGAGCCTAAGCATCCAAGAGATCCTCTCCAGAGAGTGAAAAGTAGGTTTGGCCGCCCTCTTCTGTCAAAAGAATGAGAATGAATTCGCAACAGGGCTATTTATAGATCAGGAGCGAAACAGAAAATAAGCCCAAGCCCAACAGGCAACCGCCCGGTGTCACACTTATGCCGCCCGGCGGTTTGCCTTTTTGCCGCAAAACCGCCCGGCGGTTTGCCTCTTATCGCAAAACCGCTAGGCGTCCCTGCCTTGGTGCCATCTCCTCGCATTTGGCCACCCAACGGTGTATTTCTGCCGCTGGGCGGTTTCTAGACTCTTCTTTTCTTGATTTTCTTCTTCTATCTTGAGTTTAAGGCTTTTATCTTCACCTCCATCAAAATTGCTACAAAACAAGCATAATATCGCTAAAAACAGCTTTTGACTCTCGACTGACTCATTTATTGAGTTTTGTTTGATTTCAAGCTCATTCTAAGCAGTAAAGGAAGTAATTTGGTCTAAAATAACATATGAAAATAACGGTTTTTCAACCGTTATCAGTCTTAAAAAGAGGAAGTTCTTCTTTCAGGTTATGAGTAGGCATTCTTTGAAAGGCCAAGCAGCACATCCTAAATTTCAAGCAGGTCAAGGCACGACCTCCTACATTTGTTGTGTTTGTGCATGGAAAGACTCAGCTTTCCCATACAGACATCAGGTTCATAACCAAGTCCTTAAAGGAGGACTTTGACTTGGGATGGAATTCCTTTACGGATCATGCAACATTCTGTAACTAGGAACGATACCAGTGGAATTAGCAAGAATAGTCATTCAGTAAGCAGAGTTGTGGCCGAAAGGGTTGTCTCTTACAAGAGAAATATCTTAGCTAAATAACAAATTTGACTTCTTATTAAAGGGCATAACGATCATTACTCTAATTTTTCTTGAACGAGTTTAGAGTAGTTTAATTATAATTTTAGTCTCAGTTCAAAAACCAGATTCTGAATTTGAACTATGTTTAGTTAAGAGGAGCACAACTTCAGAGGTGCCGAGTTGTGTATACAACAACAACAATAATATATACCAGTATAGTTGTTAGAATTCTAATAGATTATTTGCAGTTTGCTTATCTAGTGATGTGTATCATGAAGTGCAAATGTTTGAGCAGGGCAGTACGAGAATGAATTGTTGCAGTTTTGTCTCATTAACACTGAATAATTTTACACCTTTCTTTTGTCATTCACTTTACTACGTATATCTTACAATAATATATATATATATATATATATATATATATATATATATATATATATATATATATATATATATATATATATATACCTCTGAATATATATTTTTCTGTGTACATGTACCATTGCTAATATCTCACGGAATATTCAGTTTTCATTTACTTGGAACTGCTAACTCAATTATGATCTCTAGTGTATGAAGCATTGCAGGTCCAACTCCCACAAGAACCTTTGGTCCAAGGCCCTTCTCAAAGCCCTAAATGATGCCATCAAACGTCGTCGTTGGCAATCCTTTCTTGACTTTTGGGCGGGATATAAAACATTATATAATGTAGTTAGATTTTTTAGTCAATTTTGTAATGTTTCTTAAATAATATTATGTATTTTTTTTTATATTTTCATTGTAATTGTCAATGAATATTCGTCATTTTAAATTATCAATAAAATTAATTTTGATTACTTTTTGTGTATTTTATAATTTTATATATTTTATATAGTTTTTATTATAAAATATAAAAAAAGTTAATTAAATTAAGAAATTATGAATCTAAGTAGGTCATTATAAATAAAAGAGGTTGAAGACTTCCATAAAATAAGTCACTAATAGAAGAGGTTAAAAACCTCCGCAATACAAATGAAATAGTGGGGGTCATCAAATCGGATACCAGGGATTATCAAAAACCTCTGCAAATTGATTGTGGCGACTCTAACTAAGGAGGTTTGAAAACCCCCCACAAATTGATTTGCGGAGGGTAAAAACCCCCACAAATTGGAATAAAAACCTCCGCTAAATAACAGTTTTTTTGTGGTATAATGGAATGAATGAAAAGATAAACCCTAGATTTGATAGATTGGAGCTCCTGCATCCAAAATCCGCCTCTGAGGAGTGAAGAGAGTGTTTCTTCGTCCTTTCTGCCACAAGATACCCCTTCTAGGTCATGCAATTCTATTTATAACTCAGAAAATAACAGAAAAATTGGCCCAGGCCCAATAGTGCACCGCCCGACGGTGTTATCACCGTCTGGCGGTAGGCGCGACACTTTGGCTCACTCCCCAGCGGTGCCCTTTAAGCGTCTGGTAGAGAATTCTTCAAGGAGTACACCGCCTGGCAGTAGCTTTTATTCTTCTTCTCTTCACTTTTTCTCCTTCTCTTAAGTCCAACTCCTATCTTCTTCAACTTCCTTCATTCAATTCTTGATAAATCCTGCCAAATCATGGTAAAACCAAGCATAAAACCAAGAAAACCAACTTTAACTCTCTTATTCTCTAACTTAACGAAATTGCATGATTTCAAGCTAATTCTAAGTCATAAAGGATGTGTTTGATGTCAATTTTAAGTATGAAAATAACGGTTTTTCAATCGTTATCAATGTGTTGGGGATATTTTCAAAAATTATATTTTCTATTGTGATCAGGTTTATGTTCATACCTTTTTGGAGCAAGTATGTCTTCTACCATGTTTGCTTTTGTAGACAAAGCTTTGGCCCTCGCAGCAGCACACTCTTTCTTATTGGTATCTTCAATAATTATGTGAGTGATCAGCTCTGAAAGTGACATTTGCTTGTGTTTGTATTATAGTTGTTGCTTGTAATCAATCTAGGAAGGCAATAGTTTCTCAATCAGAAGCTCTGAAACAAATTCATCTAATAGAAGAATTATTTCCGCTTTGATATCTTCGAGTAGCTTATGGTACTCATTAATTTGCGATTTTATGTCCTTGTCTTCAATTATTTCCCAGCGATAATAATTCTTAATAATGAACCTTTGTCTGACGATATCTTCAACATGTATTTAAGAATCAATGAATCCCAAATGTTTTTCACCTCCTTATAGGAATAGTACACATCGAACAAATCATTAGAGAGTGCACTAAGTAAAGTATGTCGGCATACCTTGTTTCCATGAACCCAATCTTCAACTTGTTTCGAATTTGGAGGGAGACTGAAGTCAAGTTTTGAAGATGAAAGAGCAAAGACGACTTCGTACATATCTAAGAGGGTTGACACACGTTCTTGATAGGGTCGAAAATTCTAACCAGAGAAGACTTTGATTTTTGATACATCCGGAAAAGGTTTTGCGAAGACCGTCTCAGTTCCGGAAACAATATTCTAATCCTCCAGGATTGAGTTGTTGTTAGCCATAAGTTCTTAAGATTGTTGTAGAAGCTGAAAATTAAAGAATAAAGATCACGAATAAAAGATTTCCTAAGGCATGTAAATCACTATCCTTAAGGACTTACCTGCGGTATATTGCGTAAGCTCCCCAAAATACTATAGGAACTTCTCAAAATTTATGAGGATCTCAAAACTATTATAAGGATCTCTCAAAAGATTAAAATAAACCCAAAATATTTTTAGGAAAAGAAAAAAAAGGAAAAAATGAAACTAAGAGAAGAGAGAATGAAAGAAGAGAGAATGAGAGAAAAATGATTTCTAATGATGATTTTGGAGTGAATGAACTATTCTGTAAATAGAGCTAGGAGGAAGCCAACGTGCTCACTAAATTAAGAAAATATCCCATGTTAAGGAAGAGTTCAATAACTCAATCCGAGCCCTTCCGGAAAAAGAAAATCAATCCTTGCGGAAGAAATAAAATGAGAAGCTTGTGGAACAAATCAACATTCTGATACATTATATTTTACAATATAATATTCAAATTTAAAAACCACAGAAACATTATATTTTGTAATATAATATTCAAATTTTATAACAATTTTCAGATTGGTCAAAGTATCAAATTTTGGGAATGCATTTAAGATTGTTTAATCAATTATTTCTCAATTTTAGATAATATTATAAACTTATGTGTGTTTTATTAATGTTTTATTTATTTTAAACTATATTATTACTTCTTTTATACTTTTATTATTTAATTTATTTATAGTTAAGTATTATCCCCTTGTTTATTTATATTGATGTGATTTAGTTTATTTCTAGTTATGCACTACCCTCCTTTATTTATTTATATTTATATAATTTAATTTATCTTTAGTTATACATTTATAATTACTTTTTATTTATATTTATGTCATTTAATTTATCTTTAAGTTACACTAATCCTCTTTATTTACTTATGTTTATGTAATTTAATTTATCTCCACATCGGTCTTTTTCATATATTTATGTTTATGTTATCTAGTTTATCTTCAATCATGCTGTAATATAAGTTATGCATGGACCATATTTATTAATTTATAATTATTTTATTTAATCTATCTTCATATAGGCATAGTTGTCTTCATCAAATTTAATGATTATGTTATTGAATTTGTCTACATTTATGTATTGTTATTTATATTAATTTACATTTTGTTTATTTAATTGTATGTGATATTTTAACCAATATTTAGTTATTAATTTAAGAATTAAATCTGATTTTAGTATCTCAATTTGTATGTAAAATTAAGTTCTATTCACGTCTAAACCTTTATTTGTCCAATAATAAGATAATGAATTTGGTGAAATAAAATAAAAGAAAATTATTATGTTTTTCCTATCTAAACCTCAAACTTAATTCCAAAATCCAAATATATTAAATTTCTAATCGTAGGACTAAGACTCGCTATTCCGAACAAATAAAGAAAAAAAGGAAAATGATACTTTGACAATCTCTCCATGACAAATGTTTTACACCAATGACGTGTCACGCTCTGATTGGTCAGCCTTTAATAAAAAAAAATTAAAAATGACGTGGATTAGTAATCGTGTCTGACAAAGAAGGCAAGAAAATATTTTGAATTCACATTTCATTTTCAGATTTCATATTTTGAAAGAAACCCTAGAGAGAGAAAGTCTCCCTCCCAAGGAACAGAGCTCCGTGACGTTGCCACACCGTCGTTCGCCGCCGTTTAACCGTCACTGAAAGACCACCCAGAAGCTCCGATCATCTTCGCGTCTCTTCCCACCGATCAACTTCGCGTCTCTTCCCACCGGTCATTCTTCGCGTCTCTTCCAGCGTCAGTCGTGCCGTTTCCACCGTCGACGACCTAGAGGCTCTGCCACCATGGTCGTCTTACCCTGCCTTTGGCGAGGTAGGTCTATTTCTGATTTTTTGTTGTATATGGGAATGTTTGGTTGTAATGGCTTGCTTTGTGTGATACACTTTCGAACCTTACGATAGTTTCGAACCTTGGTTGTAATGGCTTACTGAATGCTAAAATTAGAATACTGAAAAATTATTGTCTATTAATATAGGATACTAATTTAATCTGCATCTGCAACTTTATAAAATTTTGGAATGGACTGCAAAATGTAATGCCAAAAAGGCTTTAATCTTGTTAATCTAGTAAGGTATCTTTGACTGTTAAGTTGGTTGGTTCTTCTGAAAGGGTCAGAAATGTAGATCTCTGACTGTTATTAGTGAGGTTGTTTATTTGTAATGTAATTAGTAGTTATTTCCAGTTTCATTGATTTTTCTGGGGTTGAGGAAAGTTTGGTTTCATAATAGTTTCAAGGTTTTCTACTTGGTGGAGGATATTATTGTATTTTAAGACTTTTTATATAGCTTTAATATTTAAAAAAGATAAGGAATAAATTGTTAATGGAAACACTTGCAATGAAACAAGAAAATATATAGTAATAGTATTGTTATTATATACCTTTCTGGCTCATTTCTTGGAAGAATATATAATTACTAACTAAGAAATAAACCTTAAGAAAAAGTACTCTATAGTTTTGTTTTTATCCAGCTCATACTTCTTAAGAATCTAATCTCATGCTACTTTGGACTTAATTAAACTTGGCTGGAATTAAATTTTCGGCATAATGTTCTTAATATATTTGTTCACCTTTTTTGGTGTAGTGTAATGGAGGAAGTTGGTCAAAAGACTAAATGTTCTGATACCAGGAAGAAGGTATGTGTAGTTGTATTACATTTGCATGCATTTGCCATTGTTATGTATTTGAATAAATACCATGTTTTTGTATGCAGTTAGTTTTTAAACACTCATGCAAGACACAATTGGTTGGTGCCTTGAACGAAAGACTGAATCCTGAACAAAAAGACTTTTATTGAGAAGACTATTTTTTCTTGGTTTTTATTGTTGCCGAATTCTATTAAGATAGGTAGGAATGTGTTGGGTGATTTATGTGATAAGTGGGTTGATAACATGGGAGGGTTTTATTTTGGCCACAAAATTATAGAATTTTTTGAACTTGATTTTTGTTTGTCTTTAGGGTTGTCTATTGTAGGTGAAGCAATTGATTTAAATAAAGTTGGTCATCAAAGTGTTTGTAGGGACTACTTTCCTAATGGAAATGTAGATCTTAAGATGGTGTATGACTTTTTGTTAGAGGAACATCATAATTTTCCATTAGAACACTTTTGCAGCTTATATTTATTGGTTGGGATAAGTGAATTTTTGTTTCCCAGTCGTAGTGGATTAGTTTTTCCAATTATTTTTGACCTTGTTTCTGATTTGGGCTGTCTGGGTAACTACAAGTGGGGTAATGTAGTTTATGAGTACTTTATAGAAAGTTTGTCTAGTGCTTCAACAACAATGAAGAATGAAAGAAGCAGAAGCCATTTTCATGTTTCTGGATGTGCATAACTTTTGCAGGTATATGTTATGTATTTAATCATTAATGAAATAGATTGATATGTTAAGGTTTGTGATGACTTATTGTGTCAATGCTGTTTTATTTACCCTTTCTAGGTATGGTTTTGTCATCATTTTGTGACATCCAACTCAAAGTATAGTACAAGGATATCAAAGTTTCCAAGGTTGTTGAATTGGATTCATATGAATATCGGTGACAAGTTCATAAAAAATGCTTTCAATAAGGGATCAGTGAGTAGTTTGTCATTTAAGAAATGTGTTGGCTAAAAGTTTATTATATTTTGTGATTGATAAAAATGAAATTGTTAACTTATTCAGGTTGTTGTTGATGTTGGGATTTCAAAAGAAGAGCTTTCTTATGCTATAGTGAAAGAAGTTGTTGACAAATATCAAGTGTTATTGAACCAACAAAATAGAGTAGATAAGGTCAAATTAGCTCGCTTTATAGAAGAAGAAACGCGGGTTATTGGCAGCATGAAAACTAGTATTGCTCATTTCAAGAGTATTTTGAAGGAAGACAAAAATTATGACAATGGTGAAGACTTTGATGATAAGCCGTTTAGTGCAAGTGAAGTAAAAAATGATGATAATGGTCAAGACTTTGATGATATGCCGTTTAGCGCAAATGAAGATCCATTACAAAGCACACCGGTTCAACATCACGAACAAACCTCGAGGTGTGAAGGTCAACATGAAGTCAACAAAAGCACAATGTATGATCGAATGAAAGTTGCACCTCTAAGAAGGATTAAGAGTATGGCCAAGAGAACTCCATTTACAACAGAAGGTAGAATAAAGAAATGAGTACTTCAATATGTTGTAGTTATATTTTTATGTTGATAACCTTAAAAAGATGTTACAAATCTACATGGCCTGGATAATAGAACTTTTGATGTTGATGTACAAACATTGACTTTTTTGCACTTTTTTGAAGTTATTTGGATTGTATGAAGGTGTTTTAATTACATTGATTTGTGATTGTGATGTTTGTGTGCATAAAATAAGTGTTAGGCAGGTTTGTGAATTTAGATGGGCAATCATCTTCAACTTTTGTGTTAGGCAGGTTTGTATATTCAATAAAATTCATTAATTATCAGGTAATAACACTTTTATACCAAGTTCCATTCTGAAGGAAATGTTCTTGTTTAAATTCATACTGCAGAAACGAAAGTAGTAGCAAGGACGATATAAATGGGTAGTTTAAGATAACTTTCTGGACGAAGAGGGCATCTTTCAATCAACATCAGCGCTTTAGACTCCACACTTTATTGTTAACCATTTATATTGAATTAAATTCATGAATTAAGTTTTAATAAGACATTTACAGTGCAGTCCATCCCCAAGAAAATGTTTATGTTTGAAGTCATGGTGCAGAGACTTAAGTGGTAGCTAAGGCAGTATAAGTGGATAGTTTAGACTAACTTTCCGCACGGAGAGAGCATCTTTCAATGAACAACTTATTTTTGAACTCCAGACTTTATTATCCACCAAATATTTTGAATTAAATTCATGAATTAAGTTTTAATAAGACATTTACATTGCAGTCCATCCCCAGGAAAACGTTTATGTTTGAAGTCATGGTGCAGAGAATTAAGTGGTAGCGAAGGCAATATAAGTGGATAGTTTAGACTAACTTTCGGCACTAAGAGGGCATCTTTCAATGAACAACTTATTTTTGAACTCCAGAGTTTCTTATCCACCAAATATATTGAATAAAATTCATTAAATAAGTTTTAATAAGACATTTACATTGCAGTCCATCCCCAAGAAAACGTTTATGTTTGAGGTCATGGTGCACAGACTTAAGTGGTAGCAAAAGCATTCTAAGTGGGTAGTTACAACTAAGTTCTTGCACGAAAAGGGTATGTTTCAATCAGACTTATTTTGAAATGCATATTTTTAGTGAAAAAATAAAACCCTGTAAATAGCACCTTAAACACACATTATGAAAAACAATTCCTGGACATTGTGCAACAAATATCGTACACAAATAATGGTCAGTTTTGTATTAAACCATGTCAAAATCATTACGAAATCTAACACAATCATCATTGTAATGTTCAAATTGCATTACTAATAGATGTTAATAATACATTTCTTTCATCAAAATGTAATACATGAACTGTATATATTGCAAGAGTTGTTTTCGCCTCCTGCAAACAAATAATTGCACACAAAATGAATCATATGACCAAGTTCAATAACAATTGTATAAGTACCCCAAAAATGATGAAATGAAGGAACATACCCCAAAAATTGGTCCATTTGCAAAAGTCCATCACCTAAAGGTGTGTATAAGTACATGGTGACAAGTCAACATTATCATTATTGTACTGTGCAGATGTCAATAAGGACATGAATCCCGATTGTGAAACTTAAGATTCAAACATCTGCTGACTTCCAAGGTCCTCAACATTATGGATGTTTGTAACATGACAATCAGTTCTTTCCTGTAATAAAAGTATTAGTGAAGGATTATATAAGCATATAGTATTAGTAAAAAACATAAAATCATAAATTTGTGTATCACTCACACTATGATTCGTTGTATGTTTATTTTTAGCACCATGCGACTTTTTCTTTTTTGTTAATTTTTCAAGTGTTGATTGCATTCTCTTTGTTCGTGGTCGCCCTTTACGTTTGACTGAGATAGGACTGCGAACAATCAAGCCATCAACTTCACAAGGTGGTCGACCTTCTTGACTAGAAGGGGGATGTCCATGCATGTCAGATCCATCATCGTTGACCAACATAAATGTCGGTGATGTTCTTACCCCTAAATTTCTTCCTATAGAGTTTAAATCGGAAAGCAACTTCTTCGAAGCAGTCTCAGAATGACATGCCTCCTCCGCGATGTCATAGAAACACTTACACAAAGTTTGGTATCTCTGCATCTTAGGTTCTTGAGTGTGGTTGCTGTAAGATGCTGTTATCAAAGTGTGACTTCTACGTACATTTCTGCTCCAACGGCGTAAAACATATTTTGTTGGTACATTACGCACATCTTCCTGACCTAGGACCAATAAGCAGTGTTGACACAATAAAACAGATTGCGCTCTTCGGAAAAGAAAAGAAGATAAAAATAAAACTGCAACAGTTTCATGATCAAAAAGATCAAAAAGACACAGAACAATAAAACACAGGACAATAAAACATAAACAATGTATTCAATTTTAAAAATATAGTGATATGGAAATACAAATATCTAAATCACATAATTCAAGATAATTGAAAGAAATGGATAAATGTTTGTACAAGCGTGTTTCAGAGGAACAATTGAGAGATTGAGTGTTTCATGTAAGACTTTGGTTATTTGAAGCGTGTTTTTAGAAGTTTTATTGTATATAAAGTTGTTATTCTAATTATCATAAACTGTAGTTTAAATTTCAAAAAAGAGAATTAATTATTGCTTAAGCCTAATGGAAATAAAGTCGATTGGTTTGTCATCTATTGTTCATAGTGAGTTCCAATATTCAAGAGTGTAGCGTTCATAGCGCAGAGTGAGGTTGACAGTGGAAGAAACAAACAAGAAAGGTTCAAGTTATGCCTAAACGCCATACTAATTGACCATTTAATATATTGCAGATGAAGGAAGAGATAGGGAAGAAATCTCATATGGACTATTCTGCAATCTTCTTTCTCAAAAGGGAAACGCGTAAATGAGACCAACACAGGACAACCTTAGCTATAATGTTTGAAGAGGGCTACATAGATGAATGCTTCTGGCCAAGTGACTAGACTACTAATTAATCAAGACAATATCACATACTTGAACAATGTTTCTCAAATGTGTAGGGTTCAACCCTTCCAAGCACACAAGTTCATCTCAGAGAAAGTATCCAACAATTGTGCTGTCAATTTTCTCTCCCCGATCTTAGACAATCAACCAACAATTTCGACAATAGACACACAATAGACTATCGTGGTGGAGTATACAAAGGTATTGTTGAACATAATGGCGTCACTGATTTTGTTGTTTCGTTAAGGCGGATATTTGAGACAGAAAAAGACAAAACAAAAAAATAAACTCTCAACAAGGAGCAAAAATTAAATTAAATGAGCAACATCAACCTGCAGATTAAATTAGTATCCTATATTAATAGACAATAATTTTTCAGTATTCTAATTTTAGCATTCAGCAAGCCATTACAACCAAGGTTCGAAACTATCGTAAGGTTCGAAAGTGTATCACACAAAGCAAACCATTACAACCAAACATTCCCATATACAACAAAAAATCGGAAATAGACCTACCTCGCTAAAGGCAAGGTAAGACGACCACGGTGACAGAGCCTCTAGGTCGTCGACGGTGGAAACGACACGACTGACGCTGGAAGAGACGCGAAGAATGAATGGTGGGAAGAGACGCGAAGTTGATCGGTGGGAAGAGACGCGAAGATGATCAGAGCTTCTGGGTTGTCCTCCAGTGACGGTTAAACGGCGGCGAACGACGGTGTGGCAACGTCACGGAGCTCTGTTCCTTGGGAGGGAGACTTTCTCTCTCTAGGGTTTCTTTCAAAATATGAAATCTGAAAATGAAATATGAATTCAAAATATTTCCTTGCCTTCTCTGTCAGACACGATTGCTAATCCACGTCATTTTTAATTTTTTTTATTATTAAAGACTGACAAATCAAAACCTGACACATTGGTGTAAAAAATTTGTGATGGAGAGGTTGTCAAAGTATATTTTCCAAGAAAAAAAGTCATTGACACACAATTTTATTTTATTTCTCTTTAAAGCGAATTAATAAACATTCAAGAAAAGCTATACTATAAAAGAAAATAGACATATATTTTTTTATTTGTGAGAATAAGTAAAATCTAAAAATCATTTTTCGATTCTATTTGACTCTTGTAAAAGCATTATGAATTTCACATTTTAGGTAAGTAAACTCTTTTCATTTTCTTTTACATGTAAAAGCGTTTTTATTTGTTTTAAAATAAGCTAAAATTTATATTTTATTCCGTAATTAGTTATTCATTTAAAATAAATGGTAACCGTCTTAATAATTATTTAAAATATTACATAATAATATTTGTAGATCTTTGTTAAAACAAAGCGGCGGTGACCACACTTCATCGAAACTCAAACACTACACGAACCAGGCAGAAACAACAGCTTATCCCTTTTACAATTCTGGTCGAAACACAGCTGTGGGAGAAGAGCACCACATCAGAGATTCCTCCCATATTCCTTCTCTCTCTCTCTCTCTATCTCTCTCTCCAACTTTGGTTTCATTGTTGTGTTGTGTGGCAACTTGTGTTGTACCCACCAAGAAGTGTCCCAAACCCAACCCCAAAGTTATGGGATTGGCCTCTGTTGCTTACAACGGCGTCCGAATTCCATTGAAGTTGGATCACATTCGCAGGCTTTCACACTCTGCTCATGCACTTCACCATCCCATCTCTTCCTTTTGTTCAGGTCTGCTGCTACTCTCTCTTTCTCTCTTTTCTCTTACCTCAAACCCAAACGTATCACTCATATCATTCAAGGGTTTTCTTTGTGTGTGGCAGTGTACCATCATCGACCTCCTCACCCTGTTCCCCTTTTAATCTCCAGACGAATTGGGCAAGACAATTATACCTCAGGTGATGACCCCATCATTTAGAACAAGGAAATTTGTTTGCTTAGGGTGTGTTTGTTTTCTATTTGGTTTTAGTTTTCAAAATGCTACTAAATAAAACTGCCCATATAGGTATTTGAGGGTGCTGCATTTGAAGATGAGGGAGCATCACCGTGTTTTGGTGTTTAAAACATTTGTTTCCATAATGATTTTCAAAACTTAATAGATTTTCAATAAGTATTTATCATGAGTAGTCTGGAATTCTTTTAGAAAACAGCTTTTAAAACCAAAAAGGGATCAGGGAATCAAGCATGCCCTTGTTCACTTCAAGTTATGTATAGAAATCCATCTTCTTTGTAGTTATTCTCCCATGTTGAAGTTGGAGGCTAAACTATTCATTTCTGATCCGTGTATTATATATAATATATAATTTCTCTCTCTCTCTAAAGAATTGTAAGTGTTAATCGTATGAATTTTCAGAGGTAAAGAGGATTAATGCTCAACCAAAGGAAGACATTGGCAATATTGACAAATCTCCTTCTCAGGAATCTCTAGCGAATGAAGATTACAATTCCTCCATTAGAAATGTAGCCTTATGGGTGGGCACACCTCTACTATGTCTTTACTGCTTTCTCTAGTTGTTTAGAATTAGAATTACATCGATTGTGTAAGATTTCTTGTAGGTCTGCGCTGCGGTGGCATTTGGTGTTGGTTTGGGTTTTAAGGAAGGTTTTGACAAAGCATCGGAATTCTTTGCAGGGTACGCTGAATAATTTAATTTCGTTATCAACTAGAAAGTTGGTCCAGTTTTACAGTACTGGAGTAATTAAGGTTCTGGATGAGTCAAAGTTTGATATCATGCAAAGTTTCTTGAAGATTACTTATCATAGGGTTTTTCTGATGCCTTCATCACTCTCTCCCTCTCTCTTTTCAATATGCTTCTCCTGTTCCTCTATATATATATGCCCTCTGAGTAAGTATATATCCTAGAGATTGATCAAACACCAATCTTTGAAGTTATAGCATATTGGATGCTTATTTTGGTATTTATGAACTCTTTGTCTATGGTTTGAACCTTGCTGGCACCACTTCTTTTCTCTCTCTGGTTTGCTTTCACTTTCTTGAGTGATGTACTTACTGGAATTGTGGCCTTTGACTTTTATGTATTTCTTAGGTACATATTGGAGCAAAGTCTTTCTGTAGATAACCTCTTTGTCTTTGTTCTGATATTCAATTACTTCAAAGTGCCGGTTACATATCAGGTGATTTATATAACTTGTCGTGGGTAAACTATGAGCAATTTCAACTTCTTGTTCTAATGGTTCTCAGATTATGTATTTTTAATTTTATTATTTAATAAAACTGTTAATTGGTCATTTTTCCTTTACTTATTGAACTCACAGAATCGTGTGCTCTCCTATGGTATTGCTGGAGCAGTTATCTTTCGTCTGACGTTAATTCTTATTGGAACAGTTACTCTTCAGGTGTGTTTCATGATGGATATATTTTCCGTATTTAACTACTTTCAGTGACTTTTATACTTGTTGCTGATCATCTTGTTCATTATCATGCCATTAGAGATTTGAAGCCGTCAACCTTCTCTTGGCCGCAATATTACTCTACTCATCATTTAAGGTGATGTTCACTGTATTTTAAATTTAGATTCCCTCTATTGATCCCTTATAACACTATCCATGTTCATGTTTGTCAAGGAAACATGATCCTTAATAGCTTAAGATATTAGACAAAAGCACATGAAAGTTGATATTATACAACGAATAAAGAATATTTCCATTTTATAATTACTTTTAAAATTCAGTTTAATTATTAAGGAGTGAGAATCACGAGGATCACAAACAAATCATCTAAAATATTAAACTTTTAGATGGAATCACCAGAGTATTTTTATCTTTAACAACATAATATATTAGGAGGTTCATACTTGTGGTATTTTCAGTTCTATGCACTGGTTTTAATCACAGCATGTTTATTGTTTTATGAATAGTTGTTTTCCAGTGAAGAAGATGAATCTGACTTATCAGATAACTTTGTGGTGAAGACGTGCCAGAAATTTATCCCTGTAACAAGTAATGTTCTCTAATCATGATTATTTATTTCTCTCCTAGTTCGATAATTCAGTGCTGATTTCTTGGGTATTCTGAAATTGAATTTTTATTTTTACATTTTGAAACAATCACAAGAATTGTTGGAAAGCTTAATCTGACTCAGCTAAAACCGGAAATGGATGTCCATATAAGTGCAACTCATGTTGTTCCATATAAGTGCAACTCATGTTGTTCGGTAAATGCAAACAGTAATTTTGATTTCACAAGTACTATATCACAGTCTTAAATTTAGGAGAGAGAATATATTTCTTATTATTTGTCTCCTTACATGCATTGGATATATATACAAGAGTTTATTGAATGAATAACCTATTCTACGGAACAAATCCATGAAATTGTGGGATTGTTATTCTAGTAATAATAGCAAGATACAAAGAATATAACAAATTAAATGTGTGAAATAGTGAAAGAGATGAGGGGAAATCTCCCTTGTGTGTCTTTGCATACACATAGGGTTCTCTATTTATAATAGAAGAAATATGGGCTAAGCCCAAAATACAAATAAGAAATATAAACAAACTAAATAAGAATTATAAACAAACTAACTAAAGATAAGAGATAAATATAAACTAAATATAATATCTCTAACACTCCCCCTCAAGCTGGAGCATACAGATTGTATGGACCAAGCTTGGAATAAATAAACTCAATTTGAAATATATGATCTGTCTTCAAGAGTGTGCGACAAACATATGCGTAATCACATGTCGACGAACAACTAACAGCAATTTATGGACAGTGGTGGACAACTGCGAAACTTCAAATAGCACCATGAAACTTCAAGTGGGGTGACTTTGACAAAATAGCACCATCAAGTAAGGATGAGGCTTGCATCAAAACTACAGGGATTGTCATCACTGACTGACGGGGCCTGTAGTGGCTAAAAGCGACAAAACTACAGGGAATGCCATCACTCACTGATGGGTTCTGTAGTGGCTAAAAGCAACAAAACTACAGGGAATGCCATCACTCACTGATGGGTTCTGTAGTGGCTAAAAGCAACAAAACTACAGGGAATGCCATCACTCACTGATGGGTTCTGTAGTGGCTAAAAGCAACAAAACTGCAAGGACTGCCATCATTGACTAGTGGAGTCTGCCTAACTTGGTTCATACTCCCCCTCACGATGAACGGCGGAAATGACGGCGCGGCGATGACAGACCGTGAAAGTGGAAGATCATAATGAACTCTTATTCATCAAAGCACCCAAAAACAAAGGGTTGGTCATAATTTTAGTGTTCAAATTTCTTGGTGTTAACCACTAACTGTCCTTGAAGACCTTTCAGAAAAGATAAGATGGCGGAAGCAGTAGAGGTAGGACTGGCAACAGATTGTGACAGCAGTGACTGATTGCAGTGGCGGCACAAGCAACGGATGGCAAGAAGGTCCAATCGGTGCAGCACGAGAAAAGGGAATTAGAACCCATTAGTGGAGGCATACACCAAAACGCAGATATGAGAGGAAGATTCCGCAATGCGAAAGTGTGTAGCGAGAAGACGAAGATGCTGAAGACAATGACGATGGCAGCAATGGCTGCTTTGGAGGGTCATACTGGAGAGAGGAAGCTCTGGCGAGAAGACCGGCAGTGGCGCGGTGTGATTCTGACACCGGAACAACAGCACGTGAACAGTACGCGTCCGAGATTTGTCGGAGAAAGACGGCGCGTGGAGGCGCGTTGAGAGGAGACGACGGCCGGAGACTGTGGACAGAGACGGTGGCCGGAGACGATGGCCGGAGGCGGTGGCCGGAGGCGGTGGCCGGAGACGATGGCCGGAGATGGTGGCCGGAGACGGTGGCCGGCCGGTGACGGTGGCCGGACAGTGACGGTGGTCGGTGACGGCAAATAGCCGGAGACGGTGCCGGCGGCGGTGGCCGGTGATGGACAGCGGCTAAGGATGATGACCAACGGCGAGTAGCGGTGATGCACAGTGGAGGCAGTGACCTTTCTTGGCTTAAGCAGAATGACATAGGTTGAAAGACTTTTAGTAGGGGCTGCCGGCGACCATGGCGGTCGGCCGCCGGCAGACAGCGAAGACAATGGCTAAAGAATAGAGAACCTTGCTCTGATACCATATGAAATAGTGAAAGAGATGAGAGGAAATCTCCCTTGTGTGTCTTTGCATACACATAGGGTTCTCTATTTATAATAAAAGAAATATGGGCTAAGCCCAAAATACAAATAAGAAATATAAACAAACTAAATAAGAATTATAAACAAACTAACTAAAGATAAGAGATAAATATAAACTAAATATAATATCTCTAACAAAATGTATGGGAATAATATCTAAAATTTTCTAAAATATATTTTGACATTCCCCCTTTAGGTAGTTAATAAGTGTTTTCCATTCCAAGCTTGGATATAATTCTTTCAAATTACTGCTGCTCAGTTCCTTGGTGAGTATGTCTGCAAGTTGACCTTGAGTGGACACATATGGGATGCAAATCAAGCCAGTGTCAAGCTTTTCTTTTATAAAATGTCTGTTCACCTCAATATGTTTGGTTCTATCATACTGTACTGAGTTGTGGGCTATACTAATTGTAGATTTATTATTACAATATAACCTTATAGGTTCGTCCCACTTTATCCTTAAGTCTTCCAATATAATCTTCAGCCATAAAATTCACAAATTCCTTGGGCCATTGCTCAAAATTCTGCTTCAGCACTAGGTCTAGCCACCACACTTTGTTTTTTGCTCTTCCAAGTTACTAGGTTTCCACAAAGAAAGGTATAATATTCAGTAGTTGACATCCTATCCACAGTTGAACCTACATAATCAGCATCTCAAGACTAGCATTCTTATTTCTTTTGAACAAAATTCCTCTTCTTGGAGTCCTTTTTAAATACTAGACAATTCTAAGTGCAGTTTGTAAATGTGCTTCCTTTGGTTGATGCATAAATTGGCTAACTAAGCTCACAACAAAGGCAATATCTGGCCTAGTGTGAGATAGCTAAATGAGTCTTCCCACAAGTCTTTGGTACATTTCTTTATCCACAGAAACATCCTCCTCTGCACTCCCTAACTTTATATTTGGATCAACAGGTGTACTTGCTGGTTTGCAGGCTATTTTACCTGTTTCCTATAGCAAATTAGTGATATATTTTTGTTGGCATATGAAGATTCCTTTCTTGGAATGGGCTCCTTCAATCCCTAGAAAATATTTTAGCTTCCCTAAAGTCTTGATTTCGAATTCCTTGGCAAGGCATTGGCCTGACCTTTGTTGTTTCTTTTTATCATTCCCAGTAATTATTATATCATCCACATAGACCAATAGAATTGTTACTCTCCCTAAATCAGAATGTTTGTTGGTATATACATTTCATTAGCATTGTTAAATAGCTGCTATAGTGCTATCACATTGTGGAATTTCTCAAATCCATGATTGCAACTGTCTGCTATTCTAACTGCTATCATTGTTGTGGTTATGGTGTGCTGTATAGTCTTGTCATCACTGACAAATCTTAAACCAATTGGACTTCTGGAGTTAATATAATGTCAATTTTTATTTATTTTGCGAAAAACTTAAGTTCTATAGATATATAATTAATCTAACATATTTCAACTGTTTTGTGACTTCCGCAATAGGATGTTGCAGATTATTGACTTTCCGCCATTTTCCGCAATCTACAATTGAGAAAATTGCTTTTTCACTTGGCATGCCATTGTCTGCACTGATTCAAGTTTTACTGTGTTCGCTTATCATCTAAAATCATATTTCTGACAAAATTGTTGCAGCGTACTATGATGGAGATCGATTCATAACAAATCTTGGTGGGGTGTGGAAAGTAAGTTGTAAATTACTAATCATCTTTATTTTGATTAATTTTTATATTTTTCTCAGCATGATTACATTGAACTTTTTACTACATCATCGTTGTTCCTTCTATTTCAGTAAAAAATATTTTTTATGAATTAAATTAATTTGAACTTGATTTCTAACAGGGATCAAACATTTTGGGCAGGCCACCCCGTTGCTTCTTACGGTAGCTGTTATTGAGCTCAGTGACATTGCATTTGCAGTAGGTTTTTCTCCTCCATCTATTTCATATGGAATGTCTAGTTAAGGTCGCATTGGAATGTTAACTCAGTTTTCCTTTAGGTTGACTCAATACCTGCAGTATTTGGTGTAACGCGGGATCCATTTATAGTCTTTACTTCTAATCTTTTTGCCATTTTGGGTACGTTCTCTTTGCTTACATTCCCCTCATGCGTATCTGAATTTGTTTTCTATAATGTTTTGGAATTGGGATTTGTATTCCTTTAGTAAACTATACTGATTCCCAGAAAGCTTACAAACTAAAGTTAAAGATTCGAAGGGTAGTTCATCTATTTATTGGGCAACATGCTGTAATATATAATTTTATAACTGAGAATTTGTTGCACAGAAACTGTTCTTTTCTAACTATATTATATTTCCCTACTTCACTGCCCTATGGAACGCAGAGAGGCAAAATAGTTCATTCTTGTCGTAATCTCATCACGTGTGTATCTGTCCCACAATTATGGATGCTTTTTCTCAGAAGTTTATTTGTATTTAAACCACTTCTGTTTGTCAAATGTAGGTTTAAGGTCGCTTTACTTAATAGTATCGGAGGGTATGTCTGAGTTGAAATACTTACAGGTAATTACTGATTTTGTCTGTTTTGATATACCTTGGCTGCTGCATAACTTTTTTTCCGTTTATATGTCTATCATTTAACATGACCATGGCTGTTGGGACTTAAACTATGGTTCTGATATCATTTCCAATTGTTGCTTTCCTTGGGCTTCTTGCTTCATATAGAAATTTTCTACTTCATCCTAAATTGTCCATGAAGCAGAATTATTGCAGGAAAATAGACACGTGTTTGAGTTATGATGAGTGGAAAACAAAAGTTACTGCTAATTTATCCTTCAAGGAAGATAGACAATTTTCATGATTATACTAAAGGAATGCCTTAGTTATGTAGGACAGCAACCAAAAGTTATACAAAAGGTCAGACGGGGTGGTCTGGGCTGAAAGTTGACTCTAGCCGGTTTGGCTGAAGGTTGTGTCAGACATATTCAGATTGAAAGATGAGACGTCGTGGTTTAAACTGAATATCTATTAATATATCTAAAAAAATTAATATTTTTTTTCATGTTTAAAAATAAATCCCATGAACTGGCAAGTCAAAGGGTTTTTGTGGACATTTTGATCCTATAGGTTTCTTTTGGCCTCATCCCACATGGATCAAGGTTAAGCCCTGTGGAATTGTGGAATGGACCAAATTGGCAGTTCTACTATTTACATTGATGGTTTATTTGCAGTCCTTACTCCCTAAGATAATCTAAAATAGAATAACAATCAATAATCACAAAATGAAATGAAAGAATAAAAACCAATAGCAATGGTATTGCTGTCACCTTAACGTTCACTTAGCATAAAACCGCTGGGTACTATACTGCACATGTACCAATGCATTTGCGGGACACGAAATACTTTCTTGTACACCCGATTTGGGCTTGAATTTTCATTGCACATTGCACATTGCTTATTCAATTCCTTTTCAGAAACCAAAATTGTTGGTGGTCCATTTGATATATCATTGAGAATCTCAAATTTGTGGTTGTTCTGTCAAAGGTTTTGGTTCAAAGGATTATGCGATAATCAGTTTGAACTCTAAATTATGACTATTAGTAGTTTGTCCAATGTAATAAGTCTTGAAACGAATTATGATTGGTTTGTAACATCTATGTTATATATTTACTAATCTAGTATTTTATACTGATGTTCATAGAAGGGCGTCCCAACAGAATTTAAGCTCAGGACAATCTGCTACCTAGAATTTCATTGTCTCCTTACATAGTATAATGCATGCTGCATATTCATTGTTGTGGTATCTAACAATGGTCCTGTTTACTTATACTTCCATCCTTGTTATTGATTTCAAATTTTTGGTTTTCTTTAGCCCTCCATTGCTGTTGTTCTGGGATTTATTGGGGTTAAGATGATCCTGGACTATTTTGGTGAGTATACATTGCTTGTCAACTTAATTTATACAAAATTTGCTGTGCATGGTTTTTCACATCTGCTCATTCACTCTTCAGGATTTCATGTTTCCACAGAGGCATCTCTTGGTTTTGTAGCCTCAAGTCTTACCATTGGAGTGGTATTAAGTCTGGCTAAGAAGTCTGAGTAACTCAGAAACTCCATTCCAACTCATCATATGGATTGATTGAGTGCTTATATTTACCATCATCGTCTCCACCCCCAGACAGACCTTCCCCAAAACAATGAAAACAGACCCATCGTTTCTTCTTTTATGTTGAAAACCCTCTAGTGAGGATAATTTGTTTAATACATTGGTGTCATTTGCCAATTGAGGAAAAGTTTGCTGATTATTCTGTAAAGTTGACATTCAATGATGAAGCATAATTCTAAGTATCAGCTTGGAAAATGTTCATTATCAATTCTTTAGTGATACAAGTTATAATGTGAAATGTGTTTGAAGTTAATTTTTGAAAACACATTCCACTTGCATTAAATAGTTCACAATTAATTTTAGAATAAACTAGTCCTAAATTGTCAGTTAACATATTTTTTTTATGGATTAACACAAATTTAAACAAAAATACTATATTGAGAAATGAGTTTCATTGACTTTTAAAAATAAAAGTTTTGGATATAAAATTTTCTCTACCAAAAGAAAACTCTACTTTATTTAGAAAACTTACTAGAAAGGCATTTCTAATATATTATAATACAAGAAAAAAATATACTAACAAATTTATGTTATTATTCATTTTAGTTTTTTGATAAGTGTTTTAAAAGTTAATATTTTAATCATTTGAAATTTTTAATTTTTTTATTCTATTTATATTACTACTACACATGCTTAACATTTATTTTACTTTTTTTTATCTATTTATTTTATTTTTAAACTAATTTGTCTATATTGTTTATTTATTCTTCATTTTATACTTTTATAAATTTTAATTAATTAGTCATTTAATAAATTATTAAAAAATAAATAATTTTTAAACTATAAATTTTTTATACCATTTTTTTTTTGTTTCTCATTTTTTATTTTATCTTTTTATGATTTATAATTATTTGGTAGTTAATGAATTTTAATTTAGAAACATATATTTTATTTTTGTTTCTTAAAGTAATATTATTCTAATATATATATATATATATATATATATATATATATATATATATATATATATATATATATATATATATATATAATACAAATGGTTTATATTATCATATAAAAAAAATTTCTCAAAAACGTTATTTTATTATTTTATTTATTTAATTTTCTTTTAAATTGATTTATTATAAAAATAAAAATACATTTCAACTCTATGATTTATCTTATAAATTATTATTTTAGTTTAAATAGAACTATTACTTTATTAAATTTAAAATTTTCATATTAATTTTTAAAATATTAATTATGTATAAAGTTTCAATTATATTGTTGATCAATTTAATTCATAATATGTATTCCTAAAAATTATTTTAAAAATTTGATGACTTTTAAAATAAATAAATAATTATTTCTTTTAATATGTGTTCTTAGGCACATTTTATCATTATTAAAAAAAATTATAATATATTTTCAATATATTTATTATCAAAGATTGACTTATGTTTAAAATATTAATTCATTTGTTTTGTATTATTTTTTTCATTTTAATTTAATCTATTTATAATTTATAAATAATTGATCATTTAATAAATTATAAAAGAACAACTTATATTAACGGAGTAATTATTTTTATACTATTATTTATTTTTAATTTTATCACTTTATGATTTTTAATTAGTTGGTTGGTCGTTTAATAAATTTAAATTAGAAAAATATATTTTATTTTTTTTCTTAAAATAATATTATTTAAAAAATATATATATTTATTAGCAATACACACTATTTATATTTTAATATAAAAATTTTTATCCCATATATATTTTCTTAATCAGATTAAACCATAATAAACACTTCTAAAAATTATTTTGAAAGTTAGTTAATTTTTAAAATAAATAAATAAATACTTATTTTAATCTGTGTCCTTAAATACATTTTATCTATGATTAAAAGCTTTTATCTAATATATTTTTAATATACTTATAATTAAATAATAATTTATGTTTAAAGTATTAATTCTTTTTACTATGCTATTTCTTTTTTTCTTAATTTTATCCTTTTATAATTTCTAATTAGTTGATCATTTAATAAGTTATTAATAATTAAATTATATTTAAAGTATTAATTTTTTTTTCATACTACTTTTTAATTTTTAATTTCATCTTTTTATGATTTTAATTACTCATTCATATAATAAAATTAAATTAGAAAAAACATATGTTTTAGTTTTATCTCTTAAAATGATATTATTTTAAAAAAAATATAGATTTATAAAAAAAATAATATAATTATATCTTAAAAAAGCTATTAATAAAAAGTTATATATATCATTATTATATTAAATTATTATATTAATATTCTTATTATTGAATATATATATATATATATATATATATATAATACAATTTTTTTTATATTATTATATAAAAAATTATTTAGACAAGTATAACAAAATATATTAGATGAATTACTTCATACATTAATTACACGGGTATTAGAATACTTATTAGATGAGTCAATCCATATATTAATTAAATAAGTCTAGCAACAAACACTAAAAGAGTTTGTCCATACACTAATAAGACAAGTTTGACAATATAAATTGCACAAATCTATTTTTCCGTATGCAATTATACAAGTCTATTAATATATATTAGATGAGAGTTAAAGAAGTCTTAGATTACAATTCAACGAGTCTATAGATACATTGATTGGACAACTATGTTCACACACTAATTAAACAATTCTAGAACAACTACTAGATGAATATGTTTATACATCGATTAGACAAGTCTAGTAGTATACACTAGAGAAGTTTGTCTATACACAAATTAGACGATTTTATTAATAGACATTAGACGAGTTTATTCACTCACTAATTAAACGAGTCTTGAAATACACATTACACATGTCTGAATATACACTTATTAGACGAGTCTAGCAATACACATTATATGAGTGTGTCCATATACTAATTAAACAAGTCTAACAGTACATATTATGTGAGATTATCGATGTATTGATTATATGAGTTTAACAAAACACATCATATGAATCTTTTCATACGTTGATAAGGAAAATATAGCAAAAACATTACACGAGATTATCCATACAATAATTAGATAAGTATAGCACAAAATATTAGACAAGTCATTTCATACATTGATTAGACAAGTGTAACAAAAATTATCAGACAAGTCTAGGAATATATTGATTAGATGAGCAAAGCAAAAAACATTAGATGATATTGTCGATGTATTGATTAAACGAGTCTAGTAATATACACTAGACAAATCATTCATATATTTATTAGACCACAATATACATATTAGACAAGTCTTTCAACATATAAATTAGACGAGTTTATTAATAAACATTAGGAAAGTATGTTCATTTACAGCTTAGATGAATCTTAGAATATATATTAGACGAATATATTTATAAATTGATTAGATGAGTATAACTGAAAACATTACATAGATCTAATAATACACAATAGACGGGTCTCTTCATATACCCATTAAATGAGTATAGGAAAACATATTAGATGAGTCATTCCATATATCGATTAGATGAGTCTAAGAATATACATTAAATGAGTACTAGACGAGTCTTGTAACCAACATTAGATGAGTTTGACCATACATTGATTACATCGGTCTAAGAATCTACGTTAAACGAATTTGTTCATACACATATTAGATGAATCTATTAATACACATTGGACGACTCTATTCATTCTATGATTAAGTGAATTTTGCAATATACATTACACAAGTTTTTCCATACTAATTAGATAAGTTTAAAAATATACATTAACCAAATGTGTTTACATACTAATTAGACGAGTCTAACAATTCACATTACATCAGTCTATTCTTACACTGCTTTGTATTTTTAACGAGTCAACTTTATTTTTACGTGTGTTTTATTCTTTATATTTTTACAAAGTTTAATATTTATATTTTTATAAACATATTAACTTTCTAAACCTATAAATTATTTTAAAATTAATTCTATTCAAAACTTAATTATAAACTTAAAAATATTTATCATTTTTTCTTTGATCTCTAATTCTCTTTTAATAAATACACGAACTAATATCAACAGTGTCTAAGCACATATTTAAAACTAGTTTGTAATTAAACAAGTTATACAAATTATCTTTAACCCATGTGTTTTTTTGAATATTTTACAAGGGTCTTGTTCCCTCCACCACCACCCCTTGCTCCCTCCACTTCTCCATTCCCATTTTACCTCTCCCTCCACCTTCCTATTCATGTTTTACCCTTCAGTAGAATTTTATTTAGGATTAATATTTTTTTAACTTCTATCCACTCTAATCCCCTAAATGAATGCGATGGTCTGATTTATGCTTAACCAACAAATATTTGTTATTGACAGTTATGTTGTTTCTTTCTCTCTTCGATCTCATCACCCAAACAACACAACCATTTTAATGGTGGACCCATGTTTCTATGTTTCATTTTCTTTTGTCTCTCTGTTTTTTATGTTTCTTTCCATTGTTGTATCTTTTGAACTTTCTGATACATGAGGAAGAAATATATGTCGCAATGTGTCAGAAAAAATATTGTGGAGGATAGTTAATTTTATAAAAAGGTTGAAACATTTTATATAATCATTTAAATAAAAAAATTAAAATATTCAAATTTTAAAACTTTAAGAGAGGAATTTGATCATTTCAATAGAAAATTTTGAACTTTTGAAATTTTTTTAATTAATTCATTATACATTTTTCATTTCTTTTATTCCATTATCGTTTTGAAATTGATACTTTAACATATTTTACTAAGAATAATGAATATTTCTCTCATGTTAACAATCAATTGTGGTTAATTTCCAGATTTATTTTGTAATCAATTTTTTTACCAACATTAATGATATATGTTTTCATTTATGTCATTTGGAATTTTTTATCAATGTCAATAAAATTATTTTTTATGATGTTAGTCATAAAATATTCATTATTGTTAGTCATAAAATATTCGTTATCGTTTGGAACTACTGCACCGTCGAATGACCACCAAAAACATCCCACATCGCTGCACCACAAAAAGCCACACCATCGCACCACGAAACCAAATGGATATGGAGACATGAATATGAAGAAGAACCAAACGGATATGGAGAAGAGAAGTAAGAGTTGGGAGATGAGAAGAAATGAATTTGGTAAGAGTTGGAGGGGGTGAGAATCCAGAAAGAAAGAAAGTGAGACTTGGGAGGGGGGTGGGACTGTGTGAGTGAAAATAGGTAAGTAAAAATAGGTAAGAATTTAGAATTTCATTATAAAGTAAATAGAGTTAAAAGTAAAAAAGACTACTTTTGTAATTAAATTTTTTTTATAAAGGATTGAAGAGGTGGAGGGAGAAGGGTTGGTAGTGGATGGAGAATGGGTGGTGGTGGAGGGAGCAACACCCATTTTACAAAAAGGTACACTTTCTTATTTTTTTTTTTTCTTTTGGAATATGACTACAAGACATGGAGAAGTTATTCAAAATGAACTTTGCATTCTTTTATAAGATATATAGTTGCTAATAAATAAAAATTACTTTTATTACTTCAATTTGAAACAATAATTATGTACAAATAAATATAAGCATTATAAAAGTATGAGATGCTTAGTCTTTTTAATACCTAAAGAAATGTATACATAAATTACTAAGTTATGATGTGTCGTTTTCATTACAATAAAATGGTTTAATAAAGACACACAAAAAAAATATTTAAAGTGGAATTAAGAGCATAAAGATGCTTTAAGTATGCTACAGAGAAGGTTGACAACATAATGTACCTAATTGCAAAGATTCATCAAGAAAATAAAATAAATTAAAATGTTATGTCGAATTTGTATGTTAAGCATGGATATTAATAGGAAACAATGTGTTATTATATTCGTGGCTTTTTTTTTCATGTATTCTCATGATTACTGTTTGCACTTCATACTAATATATACTAAAAAGATTAAAATACTCTTTTTGTTGCATCGCGTTATTGTCATTGCTACCATCACCGTTCCTACTGTAATCATTGTCGCTGGAACGCATGTCATGTGCTCTAGAAAGTTTATTCTGAAAACTTGTTTTGGAAATCTTATTCCGTAGTGTCATACATTCTAGAAAGCTTGTTCTAAGAATTTTATTATGGAAAGTTCATCATATAATGCATTTCATGTCTTTTGGAAAGTTTATTTCAGATATTTTTTTTCCGAAAATTTTATTCTAAAAATCATGTATTAGAAATTCTAAAAAGTTTGTTCCAAAAAATTTCCAAAATAATTAATTCTTAGATAACCTGTACGAAAGGTAACATGTCATTTTAAAACCAGATATTTTCACACTCAAGTTGTAATAACCCCTAAATTAAAAGTAAAATTTTTAATAATATTATAAAATAATAAAATTAAGTTTTAGAAAATAAATATATTTTGGGTGGGCATTTGGCAACTGATGATAGGTTGGAACAACTCTCTTTCAAATTCACAAAACTTCAGATTTCCAATTCATTTCATTTTCTGCATCGTTCCATCACTGACATCCCATTTCTCTTGTGAAAATTTTTCTCTCCATCTAAACTAAAAGCTTGAACATTCTGTGTTGAACAGAAGTTGATTGAGTGTCCAATCTTCAAGAATTACCAATTTCAACTGATCAGTTCTTCCTTTTTCTAACTGGTGAGTAAATTCCCATTTCCCATAACCTTTAGGGCTAGGATCATGCAACAAATGTTGCTGCATGTGATCTTTAACAATTTCTTACAATTGTTAGCTTCAATAAGTTTTGAAATTTCTTCTCAATTTCACAATTCTATGATCTTTAGGTAACCCTAGAATCTCCTCTCCGTGCTAATTCTGCTGGTTATTCCTGGGAGTTCAAGCAATATGATTAATAGGTAAGGGAAGCTAGATTGAACTCTTGCTTGTAGAATATTAAATTGCATGTGCTGAATTTGTGTTTAAGAACATTTAATCACTGCATGCATAAATTGTATAGTAGAATAGGTTCCTGTTGTTCTGAATTGATGTGTTTGTGTGTTGGAATGCATTTCTTTAGTTAAGGAATTATGTGATTGAGAGTATTATGAAATTATGAATCTGATTGGATTATATGTGTGATGGGATAATGATTGTAAGAAGTATAATTTAAGTATGCAGATTGATAGGTAAATAGATAAGTTAATAGTATAGGTTAAGTTCTAATTGGGAAAGTGGAGTGGTGAATTGGTACAGTAGGGGTTGGGGCCTGAGTTTGACCATTTGAGTAACTCACTTAAGTCATATATGACTTGTTAGAAACATCAAATTAGTCTGAAACAACTCTCGAGTAGTGAATTAGAAATCAAGCCTCTAAGTAGATGAACTTTTAATGTTAGATCATAAATCAATGCATAACTGTTAGGGATGAGTGTTAGGATCGTGTGTGAGCCTTTAAACAAGTTTAAAATTAACCATACTTCGAATTAGGAGTGTTAGAAGTTCACTAAATGGTCTGTAATGAGTTTTGGGTAGGTGAGTTCCTACAATCTATAGAAATTCGCCCTGCAGATTATGCAAAGTCGCACAGCGCACTCTGTGCGCTCTGCGAATCAGTTTTGGCAGGAAAAATTCGCACAGCGCACCACAGGGTGTGCGCTGAGCGAATTTTCTGCACAGGATGTGTATTTTTGATGTTTTTGATGTTCTGGGAGTTCCGGACGTCCGTTTTGGACGTTCTTTAGGTCGTTCTGGTGGTTTTTGACCCTTCCGGAACCATTGATGAGGGTATCCAAGCTATTTGAATTACCTAAGTAGTGGTAATTTAAGATTATAAAGATATTTGTATTAATAAATGATGTTTATGTGAAGATATGTAATGTATGAGTTATATATGTTTATTTTGCTTCTGAATGAGATTGTATGATTAATTGGATGAGGTTGGTGAAGTGAAACAAGATGGGTGGTATGAATCATGGGCTTTGAGAATCAAATCAAGATCTCTAGGTGAGATCATTGTTAATGTTGAGAATAAATATAGGAAGCTCAGTCTTGGGTGTCTCCATTTTATATGGGCCAAGATATGAGTGGTATCATGTTAAGTTCTGGAATGAATATAGGTAGCTCAGTCTTGGGGGTTTCCCTTAAAGCTCTAATGACTATTCAATCTCTCTTAGAGAAGATTAGTTCATGTGGTGAAGAGCAGTAGGGGGTCCTAGTCTTGGTTGTCTCCATTGTATATGGGCCAAGGTGAGTGATAACGGACTAACTTTGTGTGTGGTAGGATGAAACCCATTGGCAATGGCTTTGCAAAGCAGTAGAGGCCACCACAAGTGCATAACCCGCCATAGCTCGATATTCATTCCGGGTCCGGACGAGTCTAAGTCTAACACTACCTAATAAAACTATAACTCATAATCTATTAAAGCCGTCCTTCTATGATTGCAATTGCTTGTATGTGTCTTTTACTTTGTTTAATTTAAATTGATTTGTATTCTTTTGAATTCTAGCTTACCCTTGCTTTGTTTGATGTCTGTCTTGTTTGTGCTTGTTTTCTTTTGCAATGATCATCATAATTGGATATGAGCAGAAGTTTCAGAGGCCCCACTAGAGCAGCTACTAGACGTTCCAGATGTTCCTGATACTGCTGATGTTGCAGAGTAGTGTAGCTCAGTTCTTTCGTTGTGTATAACTTAGTCTTCTTTACTCTTTTCCCTTTTGAAAGACTCTATGCTGATATGTAGAGCTTATATCATATTTTGGATGACTGCATTATATACACTTCATCTGCTACTACTCTTAACTGCTTTCTATTATTATAATATGTTGGATTCCACTTGATATGAATTATACACATATTTTGGGATGTTACACAAGTTTTTTTACACTCATTATCTTCATTATTTTTAATTTTCTCCTTTTCTATAAAAATATAAAAAGTTATCTTCTTTTTTTTTTTAATGAAATTTTATCTTTTACATGAGTGTCAAATGAAGTCAAATAATATTTTTATCTTTTAAAAATTATGGAGATGCAATTAACAATCAGGAGGTGAGGAAAATCCTATATTCATTCTCTATTATTGGCAATTTTACCCAAGTTCACCTAAGAAAAAATAATAATATTTTTTAAGTTTAATAATTGGTGAAGTCTCTATTTGAAACTAGAATCTCAAATTAGTCTTTTTGTTGTCTCAATTAAATTCTTATTTGGTAAAAATTGTTCTAATAAGATAGGGTTCTTGAATTGTGGCAGCACATGGTAGAGTTCGTGATAACATATTGGTGAGTGAGGTGGTTGTTGGCTTGAGAGATATTAGCGACAATACAAGGAAGGGAAAAGGAATTAGGGTTTCTGATAGAATAGACGAAATTGATGTGTCTGATGAGATTATTGCCTCTATTGGTTGATTGAGTGTGTAACGTCATTTAAAAAAACTAATATTATCATGCAAGGTCAATGTAATTATAATGCGGTTGGTCCAATTTAACTGCAGTAGTCTAATTGGAACGATTTTTACAAAATAAAAATCTAACCCTAAACCCTAAACCCTATTTTTTTTATTTATTTAAAAAGAGGTATTTACTAAAAATTTATTATCCAAATATCTTTTATAACAAAATCATAGAAGTTTATCTCTTTTCATAATTAATAATGCTTTTAAAAAGTGTACGGTAGTATATCTCCAACGTTCGGTTACACCGAACGACCGCACTTACCAGACAGCTTGGGCTCTTTACAAGGCTAGATCAAATCTTATTGGGCTCAAGGCCCATCACGTCAGAGATATATCAAAACATATCCAAACAGAGATATGTCAATCCAAACATAGATATATCAAACGTATCAAATAATATCCAAACAGAGATATATCAAACGTATCAAATAATAGCCAAACAGAGATATATCAAACATATCAAATAATATCCAAACAAAGATATATCAGAACGTATCCAAACAGAAATATGTCAAGTAAGTTGGTTTATATTTTATTATGTTTATATTCTATTAATCTTATATCAATCCAAAGCCTATAAATAAAGGCTTGAGGACTCCAAACAAGGTACGCTTCACTCACACAAACACTTAGCATACTCTGTGCTACAATCACATTATCATTCTCCTACCTACTCTCCCACTATTGCTGACGCCTAACTTGAGCGTCAGAGTGCCTTTGCAGGTACCTCCTCCCCCGGTCAGAAATTAAGGAGCACCGAACGGTTAAAACTAAAGCAGAGAGAGCGGTCAAGATCTAGGAGAAGCGAGCAATCTGACCAGTTCAAGTGTTAGAAAGCGGGAAAGCCACGTCATCAAGGTCAGTGTCTCAGTCTCTAAAATGTTCACCGAAACAAAAGGTAAAATTAAAAATTCATCAAACTAACCTCTTAGTTATGCTTCTCTATTTTACATAACAATGTGACTCTTTCCTCTTAAACAATAACGGTCTTATGAAAGTTATTTTCAAATTTTATCTATTCCATTTTATTTTTGTCCTTTCAATTTTACCCTTTCCATTTTATTAATTTAATTTTTATTTATCTATTCTATTAAACTCAAATTTTTATTTTACTGTACAAATTGAAAATATCTATTTTAAAAGGTAAAAAGAAATTGAAAAGATAAACTTTATTCTTGAATGAGTTTCAACGTGCTCAGACAGAGACGTTTAATTTCACAACTCTAAAAGGATTTACAGTGGTTTTTCTTTTCCGACTCTATTTACTATTTATTGAATATTTATTTAATATCTGTGAGAAAAGAAAAACATTGACACAAACAAATACAATTTTATGCATCTTAATTTGTCATTTTCGAAAATTTAATATAATCAAATCTTTTTCGTTAGTAATGTATTACTAATGTTAAAGGGAGGTCGTTCAATTTTTTTCTTTATTTTTAATTTTTTATATAAATATTATACAAATATTTTTATTAACATTTGTATTTTTATTAAAAAATTTTAACAATGTTAAAATTATATTTTACATTAAATTTTATTAAAAATTATTTTAAAGTTGTTAATAGAAAGTAATATTAGTAAAAAAAAGTTCAAAATTAATATCAACTAACAAATATGCTAAACTTATTTATCAATTACATTTTGATAAAGTGAAATAAAGTTATCAACTTTTTAAATTATTTTAAAATTTATATTTTATATTTAGAACAAATAAATTTATCAAATTTTGAATTCTTTTATGACAATTTAAAACAAATAAATTAAAATTTAAAAACAATTTTAAATAAATTTCAATGTAAAATATAAATTTAAATAAATTTAATCTTGTTAAAAATATTTAATAAAAAGATCATTTTTAATACAAATATTTGTATAACATTTATATAAAAATTAAATTTAGTTTTAATTTTGAAAAGGACGAAATTACTTAATTAAAAAAGGATTAAATTGAAACAAAATAAAAATACGACCAAATTGAGACTAAGGTATTGACACATGGAGTGAAAGTGACAACTGACTAGACAATGACATATGACATTACCACTATCACCTCACACTACCACTATCACGTAGTATGATGTTAGTTTAACACGTGAGAAATTTTATTTTTTAAGTAATTTAAAAAAATTAAAATTAAAATATTGAAAAACTAATAAAATTTTAAATTTAAAAAAAACACAAACTAATACCTTATACATATTTAGTGTTGTCAGTAAGTACTAACCGAAAATGATATGATTAAATCATTTTTTTCAAAATAGGGACAAAATTGAAATATATATAAAGAAAAAGACCTAATTGAGATTTCTCAACCAAAAAATGGAAACTAAATTATTTTGTTTAATGTTATTTGGTTAAACTTTAAAACATGAGAACGTTTAGATGATTTTGTATTAACACATAAGAGATTATAACAATGGTAGGTAGTCTCATAGTAAACCAATAGGAATATTTGGCATCACTCTAGTATAGTGGCAACACCTTCTTGATATTTTGAATGTTTACAAAACAAAGAATTGCTGATGGAAGTAGCTTCTATCTTCAAGAAGAAACGACTTTCTGATCGAGAGGTGGCAGCGACATTGGATTCATAGATGAAAGTGGCTGATGGACACCAGGTGTTTGTGGAAATGTTTGGACGTGATTGGATATGGTGTGGAAAGGAATTCTAGCTCAGAAGGCTTTCCTAAGGGGAAAGAAGCTAGAGGATGAAAAACTAAAGCTAGAACAATGTTTGAACTTGAAGAAGAATGAACGAAATTCAACAGCATTTCATTACTATCATTCAAGTTGAATCATACAAGTGATGAAGCTCTCTTTTATAGGAGAAGAAGAACTATCAATCGTGCAAGGCAAGCTAGCTAATGTAAACATGCATGAATTCTAAGAGAAGTGTGCAGGAGAAGCTATCCAGCTGGCCATATGTTCGACATGATAGGCATTAAACACGTGCTCAAAGAACTGGGACGTCTTCTTACTAGTGGAAAAACACTGATTAACGTCGGATATTTTGGGCTTTTAACGTCTACTAAACAACCGACATCATTTCCGGTGACGTCAATGGGACGTCAGACATGAATATAACCGACATCTATAATCACGTCAGTTAGTGCCAGGTCCGACGTCGCTAAACGTCGGAGTAGGACTAACTGGACGTCTAAAGACATTATATTGACGTCGGTCTGAGCAATAACCGACGCCGAAGAGGCACTAAAGACTTCGAAAATGACACTGACTGACGTCTAAAAGGTACTATAGACGTCGGTGTATACATTAACCGATGTCTAAGTTTTAGTGCAGTTTTGTTCCCGTCTTTGGATAGCCTAGTAGCACAATCTCCTTTTGCTAGTTTCCCCCCAAAAAAAGCTTACGTCTTTTGAATTTCTTATGGAATTTCAACCCAAAACCGAACTTGGGTTGTTGCTTAGTTACATTTTCATCCGCAAGAAGGAAAAATCACGGTGAAACGATAACTAGGCAATGACTTAGGGTCGTTTTGGGGTTGAAACGACAAAAAAAATTCACAAGACGTGACTTTTTCTGGGAGGCAGCTAGCAAATGGAGAATGTCTTACTAAGTTACCCCAAGAAAGGAACAAAACTGCACTAAAACACAACATAAAGAAAGCAAATTTTAATCAATTGAACCAGAAGATAGTGGATGAAAGACTAAATAAAGTTTAAACGGTAGGCATAAAAAAAAACCACCTGGGATGCAATGCCGGAAGAGAGAAAAAGAAGAGGAGGAAGACGATAAAGATATTAGAAATAATAATGCAATGCCACAAGAGAGAAACAAGAGAAAAAAGAGAAGAGAGGAAGACGATATCAGAAACTGAATGCCGTGAAGAGTATGGGGTTTATTTAAAATGAAATGGAGCGTCGGTTGCTTGAGAAACCGACATTTATAGTTAACATTTAAACTGACTTTTTGAATGCCCATTAGACGTCGGTTGTGAAGGGGCACCAACGTTTAGGGCGCTAAACCGATTAACATTTCACTTCCTGTCAGGGACGTAGACGACAGTTGTGAAGGGGCGTCGACGTCTATAATAATACAGACGTTAGTTTTCTGCTGTCGGACGTGGAAGTACCTCAGAGTTTGATGCACATAATTAATTACAAGCACATAGACGTCGCGCACCCAGAAATTCGACGTCTATTTTGCAGAAATTTTTGTCTTCCCGCCTTCCGGACAGGCCATAGAAGTCGGTTTTTGGCAACCTGACATCTAATCGCCTGGGAATCAGGTGACCAGCATTAACTGAACCCAAGTAGACGTCGGCCCCCCATCACAACCGACGTCAAATGCGCAAGAGAAGTCTGTCTTCTCGCCTACCTCGTTACATTGGATGTTGGCTTACGACATAGCTGAAGTGTACTGCTTAATAGACGTCGTATTACCTTGAACCCGACGTCTAAGTTACCATCTTAGTTACGGTAATGCCACCGATTATCATATGACGTCGGTGGAGCTCTAATAGACGTCTATGAGCTGACGTTAAATAGCACTTTTCCCCTAGTGTCTCGTCGTCGCTGAGCGGTAAGGGCCATGCTGCTGAGCGCTGGCTGAGAGGTTCTTCAACCTAAGCTCCTTTGCTTCTCCTTGCTTGGTTACTCACCTAAGGACTTGCCAGCCTTTATTAATGACCTACAAAACAAAGTAAAGGTATTTAGTTTAAGGAGAATCTTTCTAAGACTTTAGATAAGGAAAGAATTATTTAGAAATCTTTATTCTACTTCCCTTTTCTTTAGTCTTAGCTTTAGTTGATACTTCTTTGGATGAGAAGTCTCGAAAAGGGTTGCCATCACACCATGTGTCTGGAAATTTATCTTATTTGATAAATTTGCAAAAGAGAACCATACTAATGGGATTGTTGAATGGGAAAGATGTCACTGTTACGAATGAGGGCACTAGATGGTGGTTTGCAGCTTGACAATGTTTTCTTTGTGCCTTAATTAAGTTGCAACTTTATTTCTATATCATAATTAATTGATGCCTTAAATTGTATTGTTCAATTTATAAATAAATTGTGTGCAATATACGATTGAAAGTTGAGAACATGGGTTGGAGAGGGTGAACAAACTGATGGACTTTATTTTTCAGTGTATTATGAAGATATAAGCATTATGTCGACAATGATTCATCAATTGATCTATGGCATAAACATTTAGGTCACTTGTCAAAAAACGTATTCAAGTTCATTCCTTACGTGAGTCAGTTATGTAGAAGCAATAATATTAAAATCAGTGATATATGCCCTTTTCTAAATAACATATAAATAATTTTTTTACTTAGTGAGAATATTTCAAGTAGTTTGTTTGAATTAATTAATTGGAATCCTAAAAATACTTTGTCTATAAAAAAGTGAATTTTTACGAACATCATTTTTATTTTGCTAGGTCACCTGACAATACTCTTTATATTACATTAATTCTGATATTGAGTATTGTTAAGCCCTTGACAAGTGTACCAGATCGTTATCAAGTAATATAAACGGTAAGACCGAGTATCATTCTCCCAAAGGACTCATTGGCTTAAACGTTCATGTGATTTGATTTAATAAGACTTAAAAGAAAATAATTTGAAAGGTTGATGCAAAAACAGAATTTAAACATGCACATGCAAAGTTTGAATCGATTGGCAAAGAAAAGACTATGAATGAATGAAGTTGTTGGGGTTTACAATTTCATCTTTATCCACTCTCCTATATCTACTTTTCTTATTAAATTTGCTTTATTATCAATGTCATGCAGCTATCTAATCTACTCAAAACCCGATTCCTCAGCAAAGAGAGCCTATTATCAATTACTAGTTTATCATTCCTAGTCTCCCTAAGTAATCAATAATGCATTAATGATAGAAGTTTAAAGCAATTGGCCATCCTACTCCTATTCCTAGGTAGTATTGCTTAGCCAAGAGAATTCCTATCAGTTCGAGACTTCCCCGTACGTTCCCATATCGACAAAATCAAGTATCAATACACCGAATGAGTTAAACGATGCAAGCATTATAATCAGATAAGCAAAATCAAACTATTGATAATATCAGCATATGCAAGCATATGAGTGAAACATAATTTCAAAGATTACATTGTTCCCCAACAACAGAGGGTTTAGTTCACCATGGACATGGTGAAACTAGATGAAATAAATGAAAAGAATGAAAATATAAACCCTAGAATTGGTGATTCGGAGCTCCCGCATCCAAAAACCACCCCCAAGGAGTGAAGAAAAGCTCTAGACGTCTCTGATTGCCAAAAGATTACTTCTGAAATCGCACTAGGTCTATTTATAAGCCAAAAAAGTAACAGAATTTCAGCCCAGACCCATTCATTTAGGTGCCCAACGCTAGCTAACGCTCAGCGTTGGGGACAGTGGACGCTCAGCGGTCTGCGTCTTGCACGCCCAGTGCTGGGTTAGCGTTGGGCGGTGGTCTCAGCACCTACTTTTCATCTTTTCTTTCCCTTTTCTTGTTCCAAGTCTTTCCTTCTTCATCTCTATCATTCAATTATCGTAAAATCCTGTCAAAACAATGTAAAACCAAGCATAATATCTCTAAAACCAGTTTTGACTCTCTTGTTCACTAACTTAGGCAAAATGCATGATTTCAAGCCAATTCTAGGTCATAAAGGTTATGTTTTGATATCAAATTAATGTATGAAAATAACGGTTTTTACATCGTTATCAAATATGTTGATAATGGTATTAGATGGGAGACTTATGATGAAACATTTGTCCTAGTAGAAAAAATGATGATTGTACTTACCTTTCTGACCATGGCAACAATTAAAAATTAGGAAGTTGATCAAATGAATGTACATAATGTGTTTCTTCATGGTGATTTGGTTGAAGACGTCTATATTAAAGTTCCTCCAGGTTTTAAGAACATTGACCCAAATTTGGTTTGCCTGTTGAAAAAGTCATTTTATGGCTTAAAACAAGATCCTCATATTTGGTTTACTAAGTTGGGTACCAGATTGAAGCGTTATGACTTTGCTCAATCCCATTCATATTACTCATTGCTTATATTGCACAACGAAGAAATACATCTATATGCATTAACCTATGTGGATGACTTAATTATTTCATATTTCAACCTTGACAATTTTGAAAGTTTACTTAGGTTCCTACTTTCATATGAAGGAGACGAGAGTCTTAAAATAATTTGTGGGGTTGGATGTAGCCTATAATCCCGAGAGGATTTATCATTGTTAAAATGGCTTAAACAATTACTTGGTGATTTGAGAGTTAATGATTCGAAAGGGATGTGATAGTCAATCAACATTACAGATCGCTCAAAATCTAATCTTTCATGAAAGAACAAAATATATTGAAGTTAATTGTCATTTTGTTCATAATAAAGTAATAATTAACACCATTTTTTCTTTATATATTCCTTACAAGGTACAACTAGCTCACACTTTTACAAAAGTCTTTAAAAAACACAATTTGAATCTTTTTACACAAATTAAACATTTAAAATCTTCATGCTTCAAACTTGAGAAATATTGAGATATTATTATTATGATTGTTTATTTTATTATTGATTATGAAATATATTTTTAACTTATTTATAAGCGTAGTTATGATTATATTTATGGATATTATTTAAGGGATAATTATATGATGGCAAAAAAAATGCTCTAGTTAGGACAAGTCAAATCTAGAAGCAAATCAAGCCATTAGTTCATGGATGAAGATTGTGGAATTTGGTGGTGGTGAAAGGTGTTGATAGCTCATGGTTTTGATGAGTTGTATGGTGATGGAAGGTATGTTTGGTGGTTCTCTAAGAGAGGTTAGGCCAACTCTTGGACGAAGGTGGCTAGAGGAGGCCACTTGGGTTTCTCTAGCCTAGGGTGACCTTAAAAGAGTAGAATGACACAAAAATGGCAGCATAACTTTACTCTAAATCAAAGGTGATTACATGATCGTTATAAGCTCTATTTATAAGCTAAGGCGTCTCAAAATGGGCTGAAACTTTAACCTAAAAGAGCCAACTTGGTTGTTGTTAAGTCCCTGGCAAGTGTACCGGATCGTTATCAAGTAATATAAAATGAGTAAGTCCAAGTATCGTTTCCCAAAGGACACTTAGGCCTTAACTTTCGTATAAACCAATCGCATAAGACTTGAGAAAATAATTAAATTTAGGTTTTGTATGCAAGACAAAAGTAAACATGCAAAATGCAGTGAATCAATTGGCTAGAAAAGACTATGGATGAATGAAGTTGTTGGGGTTTACAAGTTCATCTTATCCACCCTCTTATATCTAATTTTCTTATCTAATTCGCTTATTTATCATATTGTCATGCAAACTTTCTTAGTCTACCCTTAACCCAATCTCTTGGCGAAAAGAGCCTATTACTAATTACTGACTTGCTATCTCTAGCCTACCCTAGTAACTAATAATGCATGATAAACATAAGCAAAATACAATTGATCGTCCTACCCCTATCTCTAGGCGGTATTTCTTAATCAAGGAATTCCCCCCAGTTCATGACATTACTGTACGTCTCCGTATCAATAAAGACAAATAACATTTACCGAATGAGTTAAACGATAAAAGCATTAAGCAAAGGTAAGGAACCCAACAATTGATAAAGATAAGCGTATGCAAGCATATAAAGAAGATAAGAATTTCAATATAAGAGAGTTTCAAAAGATTACATTGTTCCCCAATAACCTAGGGTTTAGTTCACCATGGACATGGTGAATCTAGATGAAAAGTAATGAAAGAATGGAAGAAATAACCATAAACTTGGTAGATTGGAGCTTAAGTATTCAAGGAACCTCCTCCAAGGTGTGTGGAACAACTTTGGACGTCTCTGCTGGCCAAAAGATTACAATTTGAATCGCACTGGGGCTATTTATAACCCAAAAAGATAACAGAATCTATCAGAATCTAAGTCAAATAAAAACAGACAATCGCTCAGCGCCTAATTAAATCACTCAGCAGTTTCCCTCTAATCGTCGGACCGCTCAGCGGTCCCTCAGGCGAAAAACAATGAAAAGCAGGCAAAACTGACACCGCTTAGCGCCTAAAACTGCCGCTCAGCGGTTTTGTCAACATTCTGGTCAACTAGTTGACTTTTCTGGATGACTGGTTGACTTTTCTGGTTGAGTGGTTGACTTTTCTGGATTCTGGTTGACTTTTCTGCATCGCAACGCTTTGATACTTCAACCTTTCTTTCAATTCATTCCAAAAACCTACAAAATGAAGGGAAACCAAGCATAAAACTAAGAAAACCAACTTTGACTCTTGTTCTCTAACTTAAGAAAAATGCATGATTTCAAGCTAATTCTAAGCCATAAAGGGTGTGATTTAATATCAAAATTAAGTGTGAAAATAACAGTTTTTCAACCGTTATCATAGCCCCAAACTTAGAATTTTTCTTGTCCTCAAGCAAAACAAAATGTAACTCAGTTTTCAAACAATCAATACAATGGATTAACACTTTCCAAAACTCTTTCGTCCAAGACAAGTAATCACTCTCAGCTTATCATAAAAATATCAGTCAAGATGTATAGATGCATTACTTGCATTAAACTTAATATGATGTTCACATAATCACAGTCTTTCCAACATATGCTATTATCATGAATGACCAATTAACCAAGCACAGATGAAATCATGTATGTCTGGAACTACTCCTCACCAAGGAAAGTGTTTCACTCAAACACACAGGTGTATATTGAGGTGACTCATTCTCTCTACTATCACAATGTCACACAAATTAACTTTGCCTTTCATTTAACCAAAATCAATCATACTCACAAGCAAGTTATCATCACAAGGACTTTTTATGGCTTGTAACGTGGTTGGGCTAAGAAGAACATCGGTTTTTCTGGATCACAAAATCCTTGAGTTAAGAGAGTTATTCACATTTATAGTTTAAACACAAATTCTCTTTAAACAACCAATCTCACTCATTCCCAACTTTCCTTTTTCTTTGCATTGAGCTTTTCTTCTTATTTTATCATTTCTCTCTTTTTTTTCTATCTTTTTCATCTTTTGCTTAACACATCAGCTCAATGCTGATCTTTTTCTTTTTCAACTTTCCTAACAGCCCCAAACTTGAACCTTTATCAATACCACACAATAATTCTCAACTTAACTCAAGGTAAAGATTTGTAAACGGGTTTTCTTATACTGTTTAAGGCTTAGGTTCAAAAAGGGTAGAACACATTGTGCTATTTTTAATTCGGACAAAACATTTTGCATTAGCTAAGAAAGGGCTACATCAAAAATGGCCTTGATCATATGACACATGCAAGCAAGTGATTTAATGATAGAAACCTGGGCAAAGTCATTCATGCTTTCAAAGTAATAGCAATCATTCAATCAAAAACTCTAGAGTTCAAAATCTCACATATGCTATTTTCAAGTTCCACTACCTAGAAACACATCCTGCCCAGTATCATAATCATAATCATGTTATCATGCATTTGCTCACACATATTGTGAACCACCAACTGTATATAACATCTCATATATAATCTCAACATCAATCAATATAAAAGCCTTATTAAGCATACTCATCACAAATCATCATCAACCCATTGCATCAGATATAAGTTTTAAACCAAGTTGATGAGTTGATATTTTCTTGACTGTATTTAGTTTATTGCACTTAAATAAATCAGGGAATTGTGTTTAATTGTCCATTATTTTCCCGTTTTTCCTAATTTTGCTTAATTTGATCGGAAATTCGTATTTTCGCTAATTTGAATTTTCTGAACTGATTAATTGCATTTTTAGTTGCAGGGAAATTTTGGAGATATCCTTTGGAGCATTAGGAGGTGGCGTGGTCATTAAAGAATCTAAATTTATTCATTTCAATTTTAATTAAATTGTAACTTAGTTGTTTAGTCACTTTAATTAGAATTTTGTGTATTGGGCCCTTTTAGTGGCAAAATTGTAGAAGCCCAATGTTGTGGAACACTTGACACAGACCCTAGGTTTCTTTTTGAAGGTAGACCCCACCATTTTAGGGCAATTCTCGGTATTTGGTGTGAGAAGGCCGACCCTTGCACTCTAGCACACTTAGCACTTCATTTTGCTTAGGTTTTGTATGAACACTCTCAGGGAGAGCTTGGGTGTGCCACGGTTTTGGACCATTGAATGAACAAGGATGCATTTTTCTTCTTCTCTTGCTTGATTCTTGTTTATCTTTGCTTGGTGGAAGTGAGAACTGTCACTCATTTCCTTTCATTTCTTCTTGAAAGTTGAGAGCATGAGCTTGAAGGGTTGTTCTTGTATTTTCATGGTGGTTCCTTGGTTTGAATGAAGGCTTATTTTCCGTTTTGCTTCTCCTTTGCTGTAGTATTTTCGGTTTCCTTTTAGTTTTTTTGGTTGGATGACGAAAATGAAGTTCTTGTTGAGTTTTGTCGTGAAGAAAGCTTGAGTTGGTGTATCGGTGTTTAAGGTTTGAACCATTTTCTTCTTGTGCTGTTGTTTTGATGGTTGGAAGCAAATATTGAGTTGGAACATTGTGTTGTATTTCCATGGCTGGACGGTCTGCACTTGGAAGCTAGGAATTTGATTTTGTTTTCATCAAAAGTTTAAAGGAAAGAGAGTGTGAAGTTGGTTTGAAGAAGTTAGAGTTTGGGTTTGTTGCTCTTGAATTATTTTGCAATTGAAACTTTGGGATTCTTTGGTGTATTCTCGGTGGTGAGAAGTGGAGAAAGCATTTGAATGTTTGTGTTGGCGGAGAAAATTGGGAATGAGGTTGGAAGGGAGAGAGAATGGTGCATTTAATTTTTTTTAACCTTATTTGGGCAAGCACATGAGAGGCTCATTTTCATAGAAAAAATGTTTCAATTTTGGTCTTTGTCTTTAGCTAGAAATTCTGCCGAGAATGAGAAGGTTTTGTGTGGTCTATTTCCTTTGACTTTGCTTACATGGAACCTTGGTTGAAGCACTCAAAGTATCTTTCATTTAACTTTTGGTTTGAAGCACTTTTTGCAACATTCACTTGGTAGCTCACGACATTTTGTGTCTTGGTGTATGGTGTCCGAATTTTTCTGCATGGAAAGAGAGACGGTTTCATAGGATGTGGAAAGCAAAGTTTGTCTTGAAGATTGAAGCACATGGCACACAAGGAAGCAACATATTAAATTGTTTATTGAATGAAGAAAGTGAATGGTAGTTGGTGTGCATGGGGAACTCACGGCCATGAAGGTTTTTGGCCATTCTAGAAATTGAATTTCTTTTTTTGGTGCATGTATTGTCATGTGATATTGCTAGTAGGAAGTCATGTTGTTTATTTCTTTTGTTTTCAATTAGTTTAATTAGTAGGTTGAGTTGTTTTTATGTCTTTGATTTAGTTTTGCATTTAAATTTATTTAACTGTGTTAGATAGTTGTTGGTAACAGTGTTGGTATTTAGAATTTTAATTTGTTTAAATGTTGTCTAATGTGTTTGGTTGTGTCACTTTAATTGTCATGATAGCTTAAATTAGTTTGGTTGGTCATTAACGATATTGCATTGTTTCCTTGAGATACCTGGACTGTGATTGTGTTTGCCACTCTAACTTGGTTAATGTGAAATCTATTTTTGCACTTGCAATTGGGTATACACTTAGTTGCCTAGTTGGTGTTTAGTCTTCGCTTAGTTGATGAAACTGCATGGTGCAAATTGGATTACATGTTAACATTGTGTTCACATAGTTCACTTTTATGAAAACATAATTAGCCTTCACTTAGTTGGTTAACTGTGTTGGATTAGAGGTTAGAGTAGCTCCTTTATTGTGTTAATCTGTGATTGAAAGCATAGTAATTAAGTTAATGACCAATCGTTTTCAGTCTGTCTTGGAAACCGTTTGTTAGATCTGTATTTGCATTTCTGTTTGCATCTGTGATTTTGTTTATCCGCATTCACAACAACATTTTCACAAACCCCCCCACTTCGTATCTGACTTAATTCTTGAACCGCAAAATTGGTCCTTGAGAGACGACCTAGGAGTCATTTCCTAGCTATACTGCATTTCTAAATTGCACATTAAATTTGTGTGGGTTGCGATAGCCCATCACAAGTACATCAACACCTATTCTAAAAACAAAAGCAAATATAACATAATTTAAAAAAATAAGTTTAGAAAACTGGGTTGCCTCCCAGGTAGCGCTTGTTTAACGTCACGAGTCTGACTCAAAATCTTTCTAACACCCATCAGTGAGTGCAAACCTTACCATCACCCATCAGTAGGTGTACCTTCCTGGTATCCTTTAGTAGATACCTAAATCTTCTAACATCCCTCAGTAGATGCTATCCCAGTAGCATTCATCAGTAAATGCTGACAGTGACATCCCTCAGTAGATGTCTATTTACCGTCCTCTTTCATAGCAACATCCATTAGTAGATGTTGTAGAAGCATCGTCAGTAAATGCTATCATCACTGGCATCAGAAGTAGTATTTAACCTAAAGAAAAAGTCAAACAAGAAAAAGTCAAACAAGAAAAAAATCAAATCCACACCACACAAATAATTCAATTTAAAAAGAAAAAGTTAGAAACTGGGTTGCCTCCCAGCAAGCGCTTCTTTAACGTCATTAGCTTGACCCGGTAAAGCCCAAACACCCATTAGTAGGTGTTGATATTTTATGTTGGCGTTCTTCCTTCCTCCATGACACCAACAAAATTTTTGGAAATTTCCTTTTCACCAACTCTAAGGATCCTCAATCTCAAGAAGTCTGTTTGTTTTGATAGTCTTGACAACCCATAACCTATTCTGGAATTTCACTAGTGTGCCAGGTTTGGTTTTGTCACTTTTCACATCAGGGTGTTGGTGAACCAATTCTTCTTCCTTATCTGCCTCCTGATGACCTTGTGCTCCTAATACAAATTTTTATCCTGCACACACTAAAGAACACTGCACTAGAGCACAGAATTAGCCCAAAAAATAAAAACAGTAAAAATATTATCTTATTTTTAATTTTGGTTTTTTTATTATAAAGATAGAAAAATAAAAACACAAAAATAGAAACAGAAAAATAAAAACAGAAAAATAAAAACAGAAAGATAAAAACAGAAAAATAAAAACACCCCTCAGTAGGTGTTGATTCTCTTTGCTTGATATTCTTTTCTTTTTCTTCTTCCTGCTGAATTTCTTCATAAAGTTGAGAACACCAAGCACATAGGAACTTTAATATCCAATTTCTTAAAGATCTCTATAAAGCACTTAACTTTCTTTTCCCTCCTATGATATTTTTTTGAATGAGGAAGGGGTTTTTCATATGATATTTTCTCCTTTCCGCTCTTCCTCTTTTTCTCACTTTTCTTTTCTCTCAACTTTCTCTTTTTATTTTTTCTTGCTTTCTTCTTTATTTTCACCATTTTTCTCTTTTTTTCTTTTCTCTCAACCACTGCCTTTTCCTTATCATCATCTTCATCCTCCTCACTCAACTTTTCTGTTTCTTCTTCCTCTCCATCTCTCTCTATCTTTTCCTTCTCTATCTTTTTTTTTCTCATCAACAACCTTATCACTTTCAGAGATAGTGTCTTGGCATTCCTCCCTAGGGTTAACTTCGGTACTAACCCTAGAATCATTCAGAGATGCAGTCACGCAATCCAATTCTATCTCCTTCCTTTTACATTTTGCTTCATCCAATTCTGAAAAGGAAATAGTATTATGCATCACTTGTTGGAATGTCTCTTCACGACCTTCTGATGGAGATAATCGCTGCCAATATTGTTTAGTTTCCTTTAGCAAAAGTTGTTCAGCTTCTCCTAACGTTTATCTTGGAAAAGAGAGTTGTTCTTTCCATAAACGTTGTTCAACTTCCCCTAACGTTTCTCTTGCCAAAGAGGATTGTTGCTGCCAAAGATGTTGCTCAGCTTCCTTTTCTCTTTCTTCAAGTGTAGGAGAATATTGTTGCCTTTGACGATCTACTTCTTCAAGTGAAGGACGATATTGTTGTCTTTGATGTTCTCCTAACTCCTCACGTTGTCGCATCTCCTCCAAACTTCTGATGAAAGACATATTCATACCCGTCACCCGTTGACAAAATTCGTCATCTGTGGTCTCCCTGAGTGGAGTAATTTGTTGCTCGGCAGCTTGCCCAAATTGGCTTTGATCCACGCATGAGTGAGGTTCCCACCAATGGTTCAAATCATTTTGGTAGAATTCAGTGCCCAAATTCTTGTTGAAACATTAGGCACAAAACCCTAGAAAACATTTATTAGAACAAAAATAAAAATAAACATAAAAATCAAGTCAAATTTAATCAGTTTACAATGCTAGATAAGTTAAACCACAAGTCCCCGACAATGGCGCCAAAAACTTGTTAAGTCCCTGGCAAGTGTACCAGATCATTATCAAGTAACATAAAATGGGTAAGTCCAAGTATCGTTTCCCAAAGGACACATAGGCTTTAACTTTCGTATAAACCAATCGCATAAGACTTGAGAAAAGAATTAAATTTAGGTTTTGTATGCAAGACAAAAGTAAACATGCAAAATGCAGTGAATCAATTGGCTAGAAAAGACTATGGATGAATGGAGTTGTTCGGGTTTACAATTTCATCTATCCACCCTCTTATATCTACTTTTCTTATCTAATTCGCTTATTTATCATATTGTCATGCAAACTTTATTAGTCTACCCTTAACCTAATCTCCTGGTGAAAAGAGCCTATTACTAATTACCGGCTTGCTATCTCTAGCCTGCCCTAGTAACTAATAATGCATGATAAACATAAGAAAAATACAATTGATCGTCCTACCCCTATCTCTAGGCGGTATTGCTTAATCAAGGAATTCCTCGCAGTTCATGACATTACTGTACGTCTCCGTATCAATAAAGACAAACAACATTTACCGAATGAGTTAAATGATAAAAACATGAAGCAAAGGTAAGGAACCCAACAATTGATAAAGATAAGCATATGCAAGCATATAAAGAAGATAAGAATTTCAATATAAGAGAGTTTCAAAAGATTACATTGTCCCCCAACAACCTAGGGTTTAGTTCACCATGGACATGGTGAATCTAGATGAAAAGTAATGAAAGAATATAAGAAATGACCCTAAACTTGGTAGATTGGAGCCTAAGAATTCAAGGAACCTCCTTCAAGGTGTTTGGAACAATTCTAGACGTCTCTGCTGGCCAAAAGATTACAATTTTGAATTGCACTGAGCTATTTATAACCCAAAAAGATAACAGAATCTATCAGAATCTAAGTCAAATAAAAACAGACAACCACTCAACGCCTAATTAAACCGCTCAGCGGTTTCCTCTAATCGTCGGACCGCTCAACGGTCCCCCAGGCGAAAAAACAGTGAAAACCTGGCACCGCTCCGCGCTCAAAACCGCCGCTCAACGGTTTGGTCAACATTCTGGTCAACTGGTTGATTTTTCTAGTTGACTGGTTCACTTTTCTGGTTGACAAGTTGATTTTTCTGGATTCTGGTTGATTTTTCTGCACCATAACCTTTTGATACTTCAACCTTTCTTTCAATTCATTCCAAAAACCTACAAAATGAAGGGAAACCAAGCATAAAACCAAGAAAACCAACTTTGACTCTGTTGTTCTCTAACTTAAGAAAAATGCATGATTTCAAGCTAATTCTAAGCCATAAAGGGTTTGATTTAATATCAAAATTAAGTGTGAAAATAACAGTTTTTCAACCGTTATCAAGTACATATATCAGTGAAAACTCTGGAGCTCAATACCTCACACAACACGCTTTCTCACTCATCATTCATGCATCCTGCTTAGCATCACAATCACAATCATAAACCACTACACATCTGTTCACAAGTTAGTGAATCATTCACCTGGATATGAACATACACACATTCTCAATTATCAACAATATTCAATCATCATCATTGAATAACTCATCATGCAATATACTATCAAACCATCATCAGAATCAGTGTACAAGCCAAGCATAGACACAAAAATAAAATTCTCCTAATCTAAATATCAAAAGTACAAAAGAAAAAGAAAAATCACTGTTTAAGTGTTGACATCCATCAGTAGATGCCCTATCAATCCATATCCTCGTCCAAGTCGTACTAATCCCCAACCTGTGCATCCTCAAAATCATCATCATCATCATTTCCGCTTTGTGCTCCAGCTGCTCCAGACCCACTACCTGTGCCTGCTCCTAAGGCCAAGCCATCGTACTATGAAACTCGTCTATAGTCCACCTGTGCACTATGGCGTGTCATACAGTCCTATGATCATCTTAGCAGTGGCTGCCTGCCCTCTGCGGAGAGACTCCATCCTTGCCTCCATCATGGACATGTACATGTCCCTCATCTGGAAAGGCTCAGCATGCTGCGCCAGTGCATCTACAAGTGCATCCTCCTGCTGTGCTGCTGCCCTCCTAGGACGTCTCCTAGGAACTGCTCCGGCTGGCTCATCACCTCCACAGAACTGATGATAATAAGAGGCATCAATAGCCCTCCTTGGCCTCTCATAGGGTGGAACTGTAGTGTCCACTTCGGCCTGCTGGCACAGGTATGTGATCAGGGACGGATGTCCTAGTTGTGTCCTGCTACTCACAGTAGTAGCGCAGCTCTGAATCTCGTCGGCAATAACCTTACCAACGTTAATATCCATATGCCTCAACATGCAGTAGATGAAAAGAATCTGATGCATCGTGATGTCGGAGACATGGGAGCATGACTGTATGTTGGGATGAGTGAATGTCATCCAGTACTTTGCTTGGGGAGTCAAGTCCACCCTAATGAAGTTGACTGACGCTTCATTAGGGTTCCTCTGAAAGTGACTCCCAGGGATACACACCACCCTCTCGATGTCCTCACAATCCCTGTGCTCCCCTATAAGAGCAGCATACCTACACTGCTCTCCTGGCAACAAAGTCCCCAGGAAGTTTTTGATGGTGTCGGGGTCGTATCTAATAATCTGCCCCCTCACGTAGCTCATATACCTCTCAGCTGATACTCCTCCTCTGGCCAAGGCATTGGCATGAAATTCATTCATCAGCTCAATGCTAGCTGGTGCAGGATATGTGGTCAATCTCTCCAAGCCTCGCCTTTTTATCTCCAGTAAATTCCTCTCCTGTACATTTGCATAATGCTCCTCATGCTTCTTAGAAAGGAACCTAGAAGAATAAAATCTCCTTGGCCTTTCTGGCTCCTTTCTCTTGTTGCCCATGGTTCTCACTCTTCTGGAGGATGACATTCCTATATCAAATAAATCCAATAACATCACAGAAATTCATCATTAGAGGTTAGTACATCATCAATTAAATTTCCAGAACCCACATAGTCTAGTACCGAGGGAAAAACAGGGCCCCTCAGCATCCAAGCATCAAAAAATCAAAAGCCCCCAATCTGTTGAATTCCGCTCACTGGTCAGGAGACCGCTCACCGGTTTTCAACTGGGTTTTTCAAAAACCCTCTTTCAGCAGCCCTAATCTCCACTCTAACACCTATTTTACCATTCCAGATCAATTTCATGCAATTTAATCGGTTCAAACAGTTTCTATTTCATCAAATCATGCATAGAAATCAAAAGTCTTAGTTTATGATGTTCCTAAGCATGTTCTTCACAAATTCCAATTAGAAACCCTAAGAATGAAATTGCACAACTTACTTGAGTGGAGACTTTGAATGCTTGCTAGAATTCTTCTAATTGATGATAAAGTCCTCTCCAATGCACAACCCTCAACCAAAAAGCCCAAACTTTGACAAAACAATGATAGAAAATTGAGATTTTGGTAAGTAGGTGATGAGAAAAGTGGGGAAATCTCTCTAGAAAGCCTTTGAAAGTGAAAGAAAAGTGCTAGGGCTTAGGGAGACCGCTTGGGCCACTTTCAAAGAAGAGGTTTCCAATTGAAAAATCTCAAAAGCCACTTAGCTTTTATCAAGGTCGAGACCAAAATACGCCGCAACCACTCAGCGGTCAAATGGACCGCTCAGCAGTGTGCAGTAATTTCCTCTTCCTCTTCTTTGCTTGCTTTTGAGCAATCTACCCTGTAACACTCAATTTCGACCTTCAATTTTTCAATCACATGCCTTTCCCCTCTCAGATACAACAGTCAAACATGCAATGCACTCAACACAGAGTTAAAAACAGATATAATCAACTGGGTTGCCTCCCAGGTAGCGCTTGTTTAACGTCACGAGCCTGACCCAAGCCTGCCTAGCACTCATCAGTAAGTGCATATCCTTCCAACACCCTTCAGTAGGTGTGCTTACCTGTATCCTTCAGTAGATACATAAAATTTTAGCATCCCTTAGTAGATGCTACCCAAAAGTGTTTGAAAATCCAAAAACAATTACATGCCCAAAATCAAATAAACCTAAAACTAAAAATAGTTTACAACAAGTGGGATTAAATCAAATATCATCAAGTCTTTCCATCCCGGTTGGGGTCTTCATCTTCCCAACTCATCAACTGCCTTCTATCCACTCTTATGATGGCTTTAGTATATGGTCTTCTAATCTCCACCACTCCATCTTCTTTAATCTTGTTCACAATCCACTTTCTATTCTTGAATTTGACCTGTGAACCACGTGGAAGTGATGTATCTTCTGAGTGGATTGTTCCTCCTTTATCAACCTCTTCATCTTTAGGTACCTGCAAAACATTACAACTGTCAGAATCGGTACCTGTTGTGCTATCATTTGGTGCATCTTCTCTCCTGGACTTTCTATGCCTGACTCTTTTTTTTACTCTAACATTATTTTCTTTAGAGCCAATATGCAGAAACACATTCTCTTTGTCTCTCATCATGATTCTTCCATGATAGACACTGATAAGCATCTTCGAAGTAGCCATGAAAGGCCTTCCAAGAATCACTGGAATCCTTTCTTCATCTTCCATGCCCATGACTATAAAGTCTACGAAAAATTCTAATTGCTCCACATGCACAACCACATTCTCCACCATACCAAGTGGCTTTTTAGTGGAACCATCCGCCACCGTCACAATAAGATTAGACGGTTTTAATGTTAGCCCTCCAATTTTTCTCAAGAAACGCTTAGGCATCTCATTAATGCTAGATCTAGAATCTATCATTGCTCCTCCTACATCAACATCATTCACAACACTTGAAAGAGTCAAACAACCTGGATCTTCTACCTTGGGTGGATAATTCTTCTTTGGAGGTTGAATATCAAATTCCTGTTCCTCTTCATCTTCATCTAAATCTATTGTATCTCCAAGATAATATTTTATCCTTTCAGAAAATGCAGGAATCTGTTGAATTACTGAAGGCACCACAGTCACCTGATTAAAAATTTCTCTAATCGGCCCATTGTGACTTAATCTTACTTCCTCTTCTTCCTCACCTTCACTACTGTCTAGCTCAACAATTTCTTTTTCCTCCTCTTCATCTTCACTACTTCAAATTTCCACAACTTCCTTTTCAACTTTTCTTTTACTCTTTGTAACAACAACTTTGCATTCCTCTTAAGGGTTGACATTAGTATTCTTCAGGAATTTGTCAAATCTATCATTTAGGTCTTTAACAACCTCTGTCAAATGAGTAACCTGCTGCCACATGCGTGAAGGTTGTTGGGGCCTGAAGCATCTTGTTTGCCCTGATGGGTTATTCTGTGCTTGCCCAATACTAGGATTGTTCTTCCAACCTTGGCTAGAGTTGCCTTGGTTCAAGTTCCCCTGCCTATACATATAGTTTGCTTCCTGCTCGATTTCCTCTGGTAAAGCACATTGACCATTGATATGGTCACCACCACAAAAATAACAAAGTTGTTGTGTTTGGGAGACATTACGAATCTCCTTTGGGTCAGAAGATGATTGTCAAGTTGTCTAGCTTTTGAGTCAGAAGATGATTTTAAGCTAGCATGGCATCATCTGCAGGCAAGTGTAACACTCCTCTCTTCTGTACAGGTGCGCCCCTTTCACTGTAAGTTTCCTGCTCATTAGCAGTCATACTCTCTATCAAGTCATAGGCTTCATCTTCAGTCTTCTATTTGATATCACCTCTAGCTGAGGCATCCAACATCATCTTAGACTGCATGTTCAGACCACCTAGGTAAGCAAGAACTAGGGTTGTTTTGTCAAACCCGTGGACTGGTGTCTTCCTTAGTAGTCCTTGGAATCTGTCCCATGCTGGACCAAGAGTCTCTTCCATGCCTTGCTTGAATGATGAGATCTCCAGTCTTCCCTGAGTAACTTTGGACTGTGGAAAATATTTATTGACAAACTTTGTAGCCACAGTCTCCCATGTTGTGAAGGTTCCTTCAGGAAAGGAATTAAGCCACGTCTTAGCGTTGCCTTCTAAAGAGAATGGGAACAAGCTAAGCTTTACTCTCTCATCTGATACACCTGCCATCTTCACAGTGTTGCAGATTTCACTAAACGTTGTCAAATGCTCATATGGGTTCTAATTTGACAAGCCGTGAAACTGGCTGCTTTGCACCAGGTGTATAAGTGCTGGATTCATCACCATGTTAGTTGTATGGTCCGTAGGCATTGCTATGCTGTTAAAGTGGAAAGGGCCAACAACATTAGATTGATCTGCAAGAATGCATCTTGGAGGAGGTTGTTCAGCCATCTCCTCTACTCTTCGAATTGGTGAAGGTGATAGTAATCTGTCAGGAGAAGGGAACAAATCCCTAGATGAGCGTCTAACTCTCCTTCTTCCCCTTGTCTCACTTAAGCCTTCAAAAAGAGGTTGCGTATTTTTCTTGCTCCTAGTATGTCTAGTCTCTTGCATGCACAAGAAACACAAACTCTAGTAGCACTTTTATATAAAAATAAACAAAAACAAAAACAAAAATAAAATATATACAATTAAGTCAAAGTTAATCAGTTTACACTGCTAGATAAGTTAAACCACGAGTCCCCGGCAACGGCGCCAAAAACTTGTTAAGTCCTTGGCAAGTGTACCAGATCGTTATCAAGTAATATAAAATGAGTAAGTCCACGTATCGTTTCCCAAAGGACTCTTAGGCCTTAACTTTCATGTAACCTAATTGCGTAAGACTTGAGAAAAGAATTAAATTTAGGTTTTTGAATGCAAGAACAAAAGTAAACATGCAAATGCAGTGAATCAATTGGCGAGGAAAAAACTATGAATGAATGGTGTTGTTGGGGTTTACAATTTCATCTTATCCACTCTCTTATATCTACTCTTCTTATTTAATTCGCTTATTTATCATATTGTCCTGCAAACTTTCTTGGTCTACCCTTAACCCAATCTCTTGGCCAAAAGAGCCTATTACTAATTACCGACTTGCTATCTCTAGCCTTCCCTAGTAACTAATAATGCATAATAAACGGAAGCAAAATACAATTGATCATCCTACCCCTATCTTTAGGCGATATTAGCTTAATCAAGGAATTCCCCCCCAGTTCATGACATTACTATACGTCTCCGTATCAATAAAGACAAACAATATTTATCGAATGAGTTAAACGATAAAAGCATTAAGTAAAGATAAGGAACCCAACAATTGATAAATCAAGTATATGCAAGCATATAAAATAAATAAGAATTATGATATATGAGAGTTTCAAAAGATTGCATTGTTCCCCAACAACAAAGGGTTTAGTTCACCATAATCATGATGAACTAGATGAAATGCAATGGAAGAATGAAAGAATAAACCCTAGATTTAGGAGATTGGAGCCTAGTCATCCAAAGAACGGCCTCCAAGGAGTGTAGAGCTGCTGTGGACGTTTCTCTGTTCCCAAAGAATACATTTTGAATCGCACTGAGGCTATTTATAGAGCAGAAAAGTAACAGAATTTAAGCCCAAGCCCATTAGACAACTGCTCAGCGCCTAATTTAACCGCTCAGCGTTTTGCCTTTAATCGCTCTGGACGCTCAGCGGTCTATTCTGGCGCTGAGCGGTTCACTTGACTCTTCTTTTCATCCTTTTTCTTCTTCTTACACGAGTCTAAGTCTACCTTGCTCCACTTCCATCTTTAATTCACCTCAAAACGCTGCAAAACAATGTAAAACAAGCATAATATCTCTAAAACCAACTTTTGACTCTCACATGACTCAACTAATTGTTTTTCTTGATTTTAAGCTCATTCTAAGCCATAAAGGGTGTGTTTTGATATCAAATTTAAGTTTGAAAATAACGGTTTTTAGACCGTTATCAGTTGTCTTGGAGAGCAAGGAGAAATCCTCTCCAATAGGAGGGAGACAAGTGACAAAAATCCTCTCAAATGAGAGAGTGACATGTGACCACTACGTATGGAAAAACTCTCCATTCCTAGAGTGACACATGACCACTAACTAGGTGGAAAACTCTCCAATGGGAAGTTTCCACATGTCTAGGACGAAATTATTCTCCCTTGTTCTCCAAGCTTAGCAAAAATGTTGACCCCTTGGTCAACACACCCATTTTAGAGGTCCAAGCATAGTCAACTTTGGGCCTTGACCCTTTGTTGACTTGTTTGGTCAAAATCCTATTCTACTTGGCCCAAAATACAAGGCCCAATTGAAATCCTACTCTACTAGCCCCATAATACCAAGTCCAAATAAAATCTAGACTACTTAGCCCAAAATACAAAGCCCAAATAAAATCTGGACTACTTGGCCCAAAATACAAGACCCAAAATTATTCTTACTCTACTAAATCTTAATGATGACTTAAGATGGCCCAAGAGAAAGAGTCTAGGCCCATCTTTCATAGATGTCTCCAACTCTTCATGAATGTGCTAGGTCATGACAAAGGATATGCCATCATTATAATATGTATTTATATTGGTGATTTGATGAATGAAAAAAAAAACTTATCAATTCAATTTTTAATTTGATTTCCATCATTCCGACAAGTTTAAATTGTTAAAAGAAAGAAAATAAAAAAAAATGCAGTGTTCTCAAGAATTCGACATATATTAACTGTTGTACTAGATTCTTAAAGGGGAAACCTAATGTGTCAATCGTAAATGAGAGTTTTAGGTAACTACTAAATTTAGAGCAAACCACATTAATTTGAACCACTTAACATATGAAAAGCAAGGTAAGATACAATCACATGCATAAAAAAAATTATAATATTTCCTTCATTTATAAATAGTTTAGGAATTTCACGTGATAACACAAAATATTAATAATCGAACTAAGTTCTTGGCATCCCCTTAAAAAAACCTTAGCTACTACAATACAAATAAAATATTCCATCAACGTAAGATAAACAATTGAAAATTTACTCACGACAATTTTGTACTTTACACTTCCACAGTTTTCTATTTAGTGTCATTGTCCATTAGTGAATGGCTTGACTACTAATCTATGTCATCCCAGAGAGAAAGAGAATTAAAAAAATTAATTTTAAATAGTTCGTATAAAAATAATCTAAGACATGTATGTTAGTATCATTATCCCACTTTTATGAGGTAAATTTACTAAGATATAGTTCGTTAGCTTTAAGCTAACAACAAACTAACCCATTTTAATAATCTAATAAACTAAGATACAGTCCACCTAAAGCTACCACTTTAAAATTGCTTTAAAAGGTTACTTTGTATGATAGTATATTTTTTGGATGGGAGAATATAAAAGAGTGATTTATTTACTTCGTGAATTTTTTGAAATAAAAGTGTTGTTGGATGAGGAAATTAAAAAAAAAAATAAAAATTGAAGTCTAGAAACTTTAAAATATAATTCAAATAACTAAAATAATAGAATAAAATTATTAAAAAGAAATTAAAATTCCATAACTAATTATTCCTTCCTATACACATTATGTAAACATATGTACTGTAAAAATCTCGAAAATGATATTCTGGCGTGATAGTAGTTTAAAAATAGTGTAATTCAATTATCTTAATATTAAAAAAGTTTAATATAAATAATTTTGTTATGAACGAGTTTTTTAGAGTTTTTTAACTTCTTTCTAAGGGTTCTTTCTCTCTGCTTGTCTGATTGAAGAAACTGAGATTAATGATTGATCATTGCGGTGAACTCTTCAATTTGGACCAATCAGTTTCTTCCTTAATGTGAGTTGAATTTTAACCTTTTTTCTTAGTCTTTTTCTGTTATTTTCGGCATGTGAGTCTTCTTCCACTTGCATGCATCTTTTTAGTCATATATATGAGTCTCTCTTGATCAGTGATCATAACGATATCCCTTGATCGTTTTTGTATTGCTCTTAAGTATAACTAGGGCATCATATGAGCTTGAAGGGATTGACGTTGGGCACCAGGACTACAACTAAGCGTCAATGATGGGTAAACTTAGGTTTTGATTTTTATGATCATTAGGCTTAAGCCTCAAAATCTCTAACAACACACGATATCAAGTTTTAAAATATTTATCCAGTTGTGTGACTTATTGGCAAGTACACAAAGTCATTTGTAGTATAGTCAAATGAGAGTTATCATATTCATAGGGATTTAACAAGCATATTGTTAATTTGTTTTTGGGTTTATGTATTTTGATAGAAAGTACATATTTGGAAAGTATTGATAGTAGTATAAATTATATAGATTGAGTGAAGTAGAGGCTATGAATGGATTTCATCTCATTATTTTCCATTGCACCACTTCTGATCTTGTTTATGTACTTACGCAAACCATTCATTGTTTTGAGAGTTCCCATTGAATGTAACTCTAGGTCCATTCTTAGCACCTACAGCTTAAGATAACCAAACTTCAGTATGATTCTTTAATGATTGCTTCAATGGATCACCTACATTAAGATCAAGACTCTATATCCAGTAGGAACATTAGATTTATTCCTAGTATATAAAAGTATACGTGAGAATTAATTGGACCATAATTTGAAACTAGTTTCCACTCAATACCAAGTTAGTGAAATAAGATTGTTGAGATTGTTGACAACACAACTCTATATCAAACTGGTTTTTGATGATGACAACACATTGCTTAATAACAGTACATAAGTTCCAGTATTACATGTTCAGCTGATATGCTATACTGTTTTGAACAATGATTTTGTTGAACATGTTTTGTTGTTTTGCATGCATGTTCCCTTGATTGATTATGTGTTATATGTTTGGAACATGCTTGTATTGAAATGTGTGATAAAATGATTTTGATTATCTTTTGCACATTTCTAAAGAAAAGCTCACAAGCACTTTTATGAACTTATATTTGCTGTAACAAAGATTTGGTTCAGTCGAATACATCGGTATTGGATTCAACTAAGCTAAAATCTTACTACAGATTTTGTGAACATGTGCTTGATGAGATTTTGAGTTGAAAAGAATTTCAAAGTGCTTTTTCAAGTGTCAGTCGACATGGTGGAACACCTATACGACTGTGTTGTTGTTATTTTTGGAATTCTATTATACCTACTTGCTCCAATGGCTAGTTTTTCAAAACTTAGTTAAGATTGACTGACTAAGTCTATCATGAATGTGCATTGAATTGGTTGATTGAGGAGCCTCTATGTTGACTGTCAGTTATAATTGTTTTAATACAGTCGATTGGATTAGTAGGGTATTCGACTGAGAATGACGGGAAAACAATAAATAGGACAGAACACGATCTGTTCTGTATGACTTTTGTGATCTAACATTTTTATTGTCCTGTTTCAGAGTGAATTCTCAATTTTGGAAGCTCCAAGAATTATCCAAGAAGACGGTGGTGATCTTTCTTGAGTTAGATTGAAGAGCCAATTGCGCATACTGTTTGATCAACATCTGCACAGAGAAGGTGCTTCTGTTTTGATCTTGAAGGCTTGGCATCTGTAAAGACTGCTGCATTTGATTGAAGGCTTGGAAACCTGGGAAGTATGCTGTGATAGGCTTGGAAACCTGTAAAGCGTGCTGTTATAGGCTTGGCATCCTGTGAAGAGTGCTGGTGACACGTTGAGGATTGTTCAACGTGGGTGCAGATTGCAGGAGAGGGGATTCTTGCTGCAATTCTGGTTTTGTGTGCAGCTATATTTGGCTTTGGGTTAGAGAGGAGATTTATATTTTTGCGTGGTGCTTCTATAAATTCCTTGTTGTAAAAACTACAACCATTATAGTGCATTTGCTTCCAAGGTTGGAAGGACTCTGGATGTAGGCATTGTTGGCTGAACCAGTATAAAAATCAGTGTTTGATTTTCTCTATCCCTGCACTCTTTATTTCAGTCGACTTTATATTTAGAGCAGTCAACTATGTTTTTCCGCTGCATTGAAATTTTCATTACTTGGATTTAAAGAAAAGATCAAAAGCTTTGAATTTTCATATCAAGATTGCGAAAAGATTTTGTTTTTGAACTAACACCAATTCACCCCCCCTCTTGGTGTAAATTGAAGCCAACCTGTTTCCTAACAATTGGCACCAGAGCTAGTTTTCATAAGATATTTGAATATTCAGTCGACTCTGTTTTTATTCTATTCGACTGTAAAACCTGGGGATGGCTTCCAATTTTCAAACTTTTGTTGAAGGTGCTTCAACAAACAGACCACCTCTGTTTGCGGGTGAAAACTATCCTGTTTGGAAAATTCGCATGTAGATCTTTCTTGAATTGCAAGATAAAGGAATTTTGGATGCCACTTTAAATGGTCCATATGTGCCTACAAAAACTGTTAATAGTAAAACTGTTTCAAAACCTTTTACTGAGTGGACTGCTGATGAAAATAAAAAAGCTCGGTATGATGTTAAAGCTAGAAATATTATTGCCTCTGCACTAACAATTGATGAATTTTTCTGGATATCCCAATGCAAGACTACAAAGGAAATGTGGGATGTTCTAGAGGTAACACATGAAGGAACAAATGAAGTCAAGAGAGCCAGGAAGAATTCATTGATACAAGAATATGAGTTGTTCAGAATGAAAGCTGGTGAGAACATCTACGATGTCCAGAAACGGTTCACTCATATTGTAAACCACCTGATGGCTCTTGGCAAAGCCTTTGAGAAAGAAGAGATCAACATCAAGATTTTGAAAAGTCTGAACAGGAATTCGCAACCTAAAGTCACTGCGATCTCTGAATCCAAAGATATTACAACTATGAATATGGCTACCTTGTTTGGCAAGCTACGTGAACATGAATTAGAACTTGGTAGACTGAAAGATGAAGAGGGGATTGAAGAAAAGAAATCCATTTCTCTGAAAGATGCAAGTAATAATCTCACAGAAGCAGTGATGAATGACAAAGAGCTGATGACTCTGATGGTAAGAAAGTTTAGTCGACTTATGTAAAATGATAGTCAATGGTCTAACCATGCAGGTCAAAGTAAGAAGAAAAGCTTCAGCACAAACACTGTCCAGTGCTATGAATGTGGAAAAGAAGGTTACTTCAAGCCCGAATGTCCAGAATTACAGCCAAAGCAAAAAGGGAAGAAAAGATTTCCTCAAAGCAGAAATATGAGAAAGAAAGGAGCCTACATTGCTTGGGAGAATTATGAATATGAAAGGTCAAGTGATGAGGAAGCTGATCAAAAGGAAAAATCCAACATATGTCACATGGCTGGAACTGCAAAGACTGAGTATGACAATGATGAATAATTTGAGAAGCTGCCTATTAAAGAGAAATATCAGTAGCTGATTGAGACATTCAGAGAACTTCATGCTGAAGCAATGCATCTGGAATACAAGGTTAATCGATTGAACTCTGAGAAAAGAGATTATGAATATAGGATTGATAACCTTGTTACTGAAAATAAAAGATTAGAAAAAGAATTGGATTTACCCTTGCTATCTGCTAAGAATATGGAAATTAAAACTATCATTGTTGAAAAAGCTTCTGAAAATTGTCCTTTGCATATTGAAAAGATTGATTACTCGACTAGCAAGCTAGCTAAGTTTACTCAAGCAAGTGACAAGTTAGATGCTGTATTACATTCTTCTAGCAGAACCAATAATAGGCAAGGAATTAGATTTAAAGGATACTCTAACAAAACCAATGCTAGAAAGCTTAATGAATTAAGAAAACCTGTTAGAAATGCATGTTTTTACTGCAGATGTGTTGGTCATATTATAGACATGTTGTTGTCCTCAAGGATTATGTGTATGGATACCAAAGGAACATGTAACAAGAACTACCAATCAAGCACCCAAAGTTAAATGGGTACCAGCAACCAAAACTTAACTGTTTTGCAGGTTATGCAGATGATACAGAACTGTTCTCAAGGACAAGTCAACTATGGAACATTTCAAAAACCTTAGGTGTCTACAAGTGGTAAATCTGTATCTACCTACTATATCATGCATATACTGATTGAATGTTGTTGTATGATTGTTTGTATGGTGTGCTTAATTGTTTGATTGATCGAATCTGTGTGAAAAAGGTTTTTATGAGTCCTAGTCGACTCCAACATTAATTCAATCGACTGTGTCAATGAATGATAGAAATTCTCTTAACGTTAAAATTTGAATTAGGAGTCTTATGAAACACTTTAAAATGACCACATTCTAAGCCTGATACTGGGTATGCTACTGTGCAAGCAAAATTTTCTGATAATCCTTAGATCGAAAAGGGGTATTCCAAAAAATTGTGGTTGAGTCATGGCCTCTTCAAACCAAAGCTCCAACAAGAGAAAAGGGAAGAAAGTCGTTGTGTCAAGAAATCCTGATCCTTCAAGATGGATTAGTGATGATGAATCCATAAACAGGTTTCTGATGAATTTATCCAAAACGATAGCTTGTCCATACTACATCAAGTTCAGAAAATTCAGAAAAGAGGGATTCAACTTTCCAGAGTTACTAGAGTTTCAAGATCTGTCAAGTCTCATCCAAATGAAAGGTGCATGGTATCCAGACTTGGTGGAAGTATTTTACCACAATCTCAAATTCGAAAATGGCATCATGAAGTCCAGAGTAAAGGGAGTAAACATTGAGATAGATGATTTCATATGGACACTATTCACTAGACTTGAAGCAAAAGGTGCACTATCACACTTGCCTAACTCTGAACTGAATGTACACTTAAAGCAAAAGGAATTGTATGCAAATTGGAGAAGATGTCCTGAAGATGCATCTCAACAAGGAAAGTTCTCTATCGACGGTTTAAGGAAGGAAGAAAGGATTATTGCTCATATTCTTTCATGGATCATACTACCTGGGAGAATTATTCATAATCATCTGACCACTGAAGACATTTATCTGATGCATGCTATCATTAATAAAATTCCCACAAACTGGAGAGAAGTGATAAAAAATCACATGAGGTTGGCAGCTTTCAAGAATTCACCTTACCTGCCATATGTTGTTCTCATTAGCAGGATTCTCTTGGTACAAGGTGTAAAATTAAGTGATGAAAAATTCTGCTGTTGTGATTACTCCAATGAAATAAGCAAGAGTACCCTAGAAGAAATAGGGATGAAAATGACCTCAATTGGATGGTTCTTTAAAGATGACACAAATTTTTCACCTGTGACAAAGTTTGAGATATTCGTGGCTGATCAATTAAAGACCATCTGTGGAAACCTGAATAATCAAGAGGGATCTCAAGAGGAAAGCAGTACACCTGACGAATACTCCACTGAATCCTCTGACTTGGACTAAGGACTATCAGCTGAAATATGCCAGTACATGTAGCAATGTTGTGTCCTTGATTAGAGTCTTTTTCATTTTGAAAAATGGCATATAAAGTCATTCTTTTGATGTTTTTAATGTTTTGATTGTATTTCCTTGTTTTGATCCATCAATGTAATATCTTTTTCTATCAAGGAAATAATATTAGCAATTTGAATCAATCCATATGCTTAACCATTCACTTAAACTGTCAAATAAAATCTGATACTCTGTTTGGTTGATTCGATTGTGTTATGAATGAAGTCAATTGTGCTATAACTGTCATGCATCTTTATACATTGACTTCTGTTATGATTTGGTTTTATTCTTGCATAACCACTGTACTTGATCTGGAAAAGTTTCTGAAAGGTTTTGTAGGAAGAACATTGCTTTGAACATATACATTTGGGATCCAACACTTTGGAAAAGCAATGCAATTAAACTGATGATTTAAAGCATTCGACTGCGTCTGCACTGGGTTAATAATTCCAATTTTGGAATTTTATTCTATCCTTACTGACTGCTTTAATCATTCCTAGTCTGATATTATCTCTGTGCTTTACTTGTTTTTATATCTAAGTTGAGATAATATTGTGAGATTGTTGATATTTGTGTCATTACACACACACACACACACACACACACACACACACACACATATATATATATATATATATATATATATGTTTGAATTTAGTAACAATGATACAAATCTGTGCTTAAACTGGTATTTGATTTGTGATATTCTGCATTGTGCATAATTGATTTGTGCTTAAACTGTTTTTGAAATTCATGCATAATGACAGGGGGAGTATCACTTCTTTACACAATGTTTCATCACACACCTACATTTCAGGGGGAGTTTACATATGTTGTTTTTGTGATGAACTTGTGATGTTGAGAGCATCCTTACTATTTTGAAACTGCATATTTGTTAGATGCTTCTCTATTTTTCGAAACTACATAAATATCTAAGCATTCCTTTTTTGTTAATGCACAAAGGGGGAGAGTTTTCATGAGTGTATGAAAGCAAGTCTATATGGGGAGAATTGCTACATCATACTTTATCTGCTTCATGATATTTTTGCTGTGTATGCACAGTAAATGAACTGTTTGAATTGTTTATGTTATCTGTTTTTACTCTGTTAAATTGTGGAACTGTACAAACATGGTTTAGTTATTAATCATGGTTGTGCATCGTCAAAAAAGGGGGAGATTGTTGAGATTGTTGACAACATAAAACTCTATATCAAACTGGTTTTTGATGATGACAACACATTGCTTAATAACAATACATAAGTTCCAGTATTACATGTTCAACTGATATGCTATACTGTTTTGAACAATGATTTTGTTGAACATGTTTTGTTGTTATGCATGTATGTTCCCTTGATTGATTATGTGTTATATGTTTGGAACATGCTTGTATTGAAATGTGTGATAAAATGATTTTGATTATCTTTTGCACATTTCTAAAGAAAAGCTCACAAGCACTTTTATGAACTTATATTTGCTGTAACAAAGATCTGGTTCAGTCGAATGCACTGGTATTGGATTCGACTAAGCTAAAATCTTAGTACAGATTTTGTGAACATGTGCTTGATGAGATTTTGAGTTGAAAAGAATTTCAAAGTGTTTTTTCAAGTGTCAGTCGACATGGTGGAACACCTATTCGACTATGTTGTTGTTATTTTTGGAATTATGTTATACCTACTTGCTCCAACGGCTAGTTTTTCAAATGTTAGTTAAGATTGACTGACTAAGTCAACTGTCATGAATGTGCATTGAATTGGTTGACTGAGGAGCCTCTATGTTGACTGTCAGTTATAACTGTTTTAATATAGTCGACTGGATTAGTAGGGTATTCGACTGAGAATGACAGGAAAACTATAAATAGGACAGAACACGATCTGTTCTGTATGACTTTTGTGATCTAACATTTTCATTGTCCTATTTCAGAGTGAATTCTCAGTTTTGGAAGCTCCAAGAATTCTCCAAGAAGACGGTGGTGATCTTTCTTGAGATAGATTCAGATTGAGGAGCCAATTGCGCATACTGTTTGATCAACATCTGCACAGAGAAGGTGCTTCTGTTTTAATCTTGAAGGCTTGACATCCTGTAAAGACTGCTGCATTTGATTGAAGGCTTGGCAACCTGGGAAGTGTGCTGTGATAGGCTTGGCAACCTGTGAAGCGTGCTGTTATAGGCTTGGCATCTTCTGAAGAGTGCTGGTGACATGTTGAGGATTGTTCAACGTGTGTGCAAATTGCAGGAGAGGGGTTCTTGCTGCAATTCTGGTTTTGTGTGCAGCTATATTTGGTTTTAGGTTAGAGAGAATATTTGTATATTTGTGTGGTGCTTCTATAAATTCCTTGTTGTAAGAACCACAACCATTATAGTGCATTTGCTTCAAAGGTTGGAAGGACACTGGACGTAGGCATATTTGGCCGAACCAGTATAAAAATCAGTGTTTGATTTTCTCTATCCCTACACTATTTATTTTGGTTGACTTTATATTTAGAGCAGTTAACTACGTTTTTCCGTTGCATTGAAATTTTCATTACTTGCATTTCAAGGAAAGATCAAAAGGTTTGAATTTTCATACCAAGATTGCAAAAAGATTTTGTTTTTAACTAACACCAATTCACCCCCCCCTCTTGGTGTAAATTGAAGCCAACCTGTTTCCTAACAAAGATGAGTTCATCCAACAATAAGTATAAACTAATTTATAAAAAAATTGAATAAAAGCATAAATATATACCCAAGAAGTAAAAGTTCAAAGAGTTAGAATTGATTACATCCAACCTCAAGATGAGAGAGTTCAATTACTCATAGAATATTGCAATGCAATCCCAATAACATTTAGACATTAGATTTACAACGAAAACATCTCTCTCGAGCCTCATAGACCCATTTCTACTATATTACTACATATTTGATCTTCCAGTTAGTGCGTAAAATGAAGACATGATGTTTGTATTTATAACTGCCCAAGGTGTGGCTTAAGCTCCGGCCTTTAGCCCTTGAGCCGCAAAGGACTTATTCTAGATCTTTCCAAACTGCCTTTCTAGGGCCTAAGCTGTAATTTTTTTTTGTCTCAAGCCATAAAATTTATATTCCAAATCCTTCCAAAGGTGGTTGCTTGAGGTTTCCCTCCAATGTGGGTTTCCTCTGTTGCTCAAGCCTCGGGCTTCCATGGCTCAAATTGTGAGGTTTCCTCTTAAGGTGGGTTTCCGTTGTGGCTTAGGCCTTGTTTTTCTGTGCTAAAGCCTCTTGGGATTAGTTCTAGGTGAAAGATTCTTCATGTCTTAAGCCTTAGTCAAGGCTTGAGGTTTCCCTCCAAGGTGGGTTTTCTTCATGTGACTCAAGCCCGAGATTCCATGCTACAGCTGCACTGAAGCCATATTGTTGTATTTTGCTTAAAATTCCTCTATTTTCTTCATTTTTCACTTTGACCCTCTGTTTGATATCAAGAATTTCAAAACAAACTAAATATGGGTGAATTAAGCATAATTTAAACAAAATTAAAACAAGATAAGTGTCAAAATTATCTTAAAATTTAGTTAAATTGGGCACCTATTAGTCATCTTCTATGAAAAGACTACCGTTGGGCTCCACTTCTGAGCGCCATTATGGATGTTTGAGTTTTTATTATTCCATTAGTTGTTTGAAATGAAATTACAATGTACTTGGTGCATGGCTAAGTGTGTATGGTGTTTATTCATGTATGAAAATGTGATGGTGATAAGTATGGTATATGTGCCGACGTAATTTCAAGGACCTCTTGGGAAGATTATATGGTGGTGTTTAATTAGTGTAAGTGTTGATGTGGGAGTCTAAACATTGGAGGTTATTTTATTGCTTTAATAACCACTCAAGCTCAATTAGAGTAGAACGAGGTATGTGGTGAGAGATGTAATAGGTCCTAATGGACTAATCTAGTGTGTCGTAAAGTGAAACTTATTGACAATAATTCTCAAGAGTAGTAGAAGCCACCACAGGTGCAAGACCTCTCGAGATTTCACATTAGCACTTTATCCGGATGGTTGAGTCTAGGAAGAGTCTTTATATGTGATAAGGTTGTTTTATGAATAAGGTATGATTATATATTTATGTTTATTTTATGAAAACTCGTTTTGCATACTAGCTTACCTTTTCTACTATGTTATTTTGTTGGTGTTGTGATGGAAGACACCTTGAGGAGAACAACAGTCTAAGCGGTTCGAACCTGATTCGGACCTCCTCAAAACTTCTCCGATGAAGAAATGACACAGCGGAATGTTCAAGACCTCGTAATCGAAGAATGACTCGAATGAAATCTAAGGAAACTGAGAGTGACTCACAGAAACCCTAGAAGAAGGGGAAAACTCGATTTGGACCGATTAAACGGTGTGAATCGAAGTTTAATCGGTGAAAAAGGTTTGGATCGGTTCAACAGAGGTTTTAATCGTAGGAAAAGGGAAAAATAATCGATGAAAGATGGCGGAAATGGTGAACAAACATTTCTAATCGGTGGAAAACCTAATAAATGGTGGTAAAGCATGATTCTGTGAAGAGAAGTGGATTTCACCGGTGGAAGAACGTAAATCTATGGTTGGAGCTTGAGAGCGAGATGAAGGTTCTCGAAGAAGACACGAGTAATGTGTGTGTGTCTGCGTTGTGGAAGAGAAGCAAATGAAATGTTGCGTGTCTGATGTGCAATAAGAAGATAGATGTGGCTGATGACGCAGTGAAACACTGACACATGCGCTAAAAATGTGTTTGAAGATGAATGGATCTGCATGGATGGAGGAGAGAGAAGCACAATAGTGTAATGGAGAATGGAAAAATGAGGCTGTGTGTTGGAAAGTAAGGAATCATTTTCAAGAGAGAATCATTTTCTGGTTCAGAAAAACTAATTCTCATTATTCTCAAAAGTAAGGAATACAAGTAAGGAGCTGGGTATTTATAGTGACCCATGCTCCTTGCAAGCTACACTACAGATACAATGAAATGTAAAAATACGACTAAGAGGACTGTGTCAGGAAGGATTCCATCATACCTACCCTCTTAAAAAAAAGATTTGTCCTCAAATCTGGCAATCGCCTTATGTAGAGGCTCCACATAGTCTTGGGAGCATGACCATCTTGAAGTGGCCTTAATCTTTGAGATCCACTTTTCTTCCTCCTGGATCAAACACAATTTGCAATATGCATCAAATATATCTTCAATTAATATCAATCCAAGGAAGAAATTTTCTATAAACACAAGAGAATAAGAATTTCTAATATTTTGATTTGTAATCTTTGAAAATGTTAGAAGTCCAAATTCAATGTTGTCTTGAGTTACTTGTTTTCTTGAACATAACAATAACTCAAGATTTGAATTGCCATAGATTTGTTCTCTTCCACCACTCTCTTGCTTGTTCTTCTAACTTAGAGAGTTAAATGCTAAGGACATAAGATTCACTCTCTTTATAAAACCAAGGATTTATTTTATCCACTTCTTTTTCCCAAGCTAGATATGTTAATGAACCTATGTCGTTTCCAAAGAATGGAAGATTCCTAGCTTGTTTAAATATTTCATCAACATTATCTAGACTAGACGACCTATATGAACTAGAAGAAGAGCAATAAAAGCTACTAAGAGTTGGAAAGAGCACTAAGAACTCTTCCAATCTACTTGGACTTTATAAAAGGCCTTTTACAAAACAAAAACTAAGACTAACAGTGGGCTAACACAAGCCCATCAAATTACACAAAAACAATAAAAAATCAAATCTATGCTACGGTTCTTGGACCCTTCTCCATGAAAGACTCACATGATCAATCTGGCTTCTTGACATCAATGCTTTTGAATCTCCTGCCAGTTCAATCCTACAATCACAGATCACAATTGGAATCAATGCACCTTATCTATACACAGATAGCAAGAGGAAATTACACAGGTTAAAAGATTTCTCCCTTTCTCTCGATACAGTTGGTGTAGATTCCTTTTGCTCTCAACTTGAAATCTGCTGCACGAAGGATTCACACAAAATGAGCAACCATACCAATTCTTAACAATTACAAGACACACAGACGTTGGAAAAAAATCAACAATTAATCTAAAACTCCCTTTAGTGCGGGTGACTGCTTCTAGCGTGTTACCATTCACGGGATACTATAGGTTCAAGGCTATACTGCATGTTCTGATCATACCACAAACCAGATTAGACAAGCACACATGAAAGGCAGTGCAATCAAAACTTAAATTGAAGTGCAGGAACCACTTTTTTAAAACTGATACAATGTAGTGGCAAAGGAATAATTCAAGCAAACAACTCCTGCTTAACGATAATTTTGCTCAACTAATGATTTACTCACATCAGCTACAGTCAATTCAATGAATGCACAAGACTAGTTTCTCCAAATAGATGAGTTCATGCATAGTTAATTTTCACAATAAAATCAGCAGGATATTCAATCAAGATAATCACTTACATGCTAAAATAGAAGCAACAATTCAAAACAAGGGTAAGTTAGACAACTTCCCTATTTCGATGGCCGTTTGTAGCCTGCTCCAAGTTCCACTTGCTCAATTCCCACCAGATTCACTGGCCAACTTCTACACTGCTGCAACTATGTGTATTTTACCTTTTGGGAACAACTTTTATCCCTGTAGATGTCAGCCAAAAAATTGCACAACTTTAACTGGTTAACACATTTCAGATTCAAAAATTGCACTCATTTCATCACTTGAAACTACAACATACTCAACAAGAATATTTGGCTTTCAGGTGCAGCCACACAAAGCTCACAACAATCAAGATTATTTCAGAAGGCTTCTCTTTAAACTTTACACACGCAAATGAAAGGTTTGGAAGGGAAATTCTCCCTTGGCAGTTCAAGGCTGGAGAGTCTTTTAGACCACCACCACCTAGGATTCTACCAAGCACGCAAACCTCTTTCAAATTCCAGAATTCTAGAGTAATATCAGCTTCACAAACCAGAGATGGATAGGCTAAGCAATGACAGGTAGACAGAACAGGACAAAATACATCTAAGCATTGACATAACAGAATAAAGCAATTGGCAGCACAACAGATCAGACTAGCACAAGACAGGCTCTAGATCAGATTATGAAAACAATGAAAAGCTCAATTAAGGAAACAGCAGAACAGAAGTCACGTGTGTTGTACAAAACCAAGACTAATAAATGAAGACAAACAAGAAACAAAGCTAATTAGAAAGGCTAGCACACAAACAGAATCCTAAGAATAGCTCTAGAGAGGATTAAGAAAGCAAGAAACCTAAAACAAGTTGCAATTGATTCCAAAAACAGATTCAACTTATGAATGGTCAAAACTGCTTGACAACAATGCGTAAAAGCAAATCATATGATGGTGCATCAGATTTCAAAGTTAAGCTTGCACTGGTCTTTTAGCTTCTTTATAACTACGTAACTTTTTCTTTTGAATTTTTTTTTATGTGAACAGATGACCAAGCTTTTGCTGCAATGACAATTCAATTTCAAATGGACCAATTACAGATTTCAAAAAACAAGATAGTTTAGCAACTTGTAGGCAAGAAATGATGTTAAAACTGATGGTTTGGAGAGTGAAAACGTGCAGAGTTGCTAAAACTAGGATTCTTTTTGCATCGTCATGTTTAAAACATAAAATCAAACTTGTTTGCACAGAGAATTGATGCAGAATCAGTTAATATCAGAATTGGACTTATCCATCTCTTTTTATGCTTCAATTTAAGCAAATTTACCAACCAGTTTTAAACACGGGGATTCAAATGAGTTCTGGAAACTGAGTTGCAATCATAAACAAGAAATAAAACTTGAGAAAGACACTAGATTAAAAATTGTCAGAGCGGCTGCAGTGGAATGGTTAGCGTGGAATAACAAACCAAGAGGGTTTTTAATATTAATGTGTGCCTTTTAATTTCCACTCAATTTATCTTACTACACAAATAATAAATATAAATTAAAGAGTAAGGTTGTGAGAAATTTGCACAGATGATTTTTATACTGGTTCGGATCTTACCAATCCTACGTCCAGTCGCTTATCTTAAACAAGATAAATAGTTCACTAATCACAAAACAATTACAAACTACATTCACAAAGAAACAATTTGTAAGAGTTTAGAAACCACTTCTTTTGATACCACAAGAGATGAACCTGCACCTCCTTTGAATCTTCACAAAGGATGAGACACCTCCTCCAAATACTTCATGAAGGATGAAACACCTCCTCCGAATACTTCACGAAGGATGATCCTCTTCCAAACACCTCCTTAGACGCACCAAGGATGAACCAGCTATTCCTCCATCACCGTAGCAGCACTTCACCAGCTCCACAGACGAGAGTTTCTCAAGCCGAACAAGAACACACAAGTCTCAATGACTTTTGAGTACTAGAGTGCAAGGGAAGATTTATTGTTGATGGATAAAGAGAGCCTATTTATAGACTCAGCCAAAAACTCTTCCATTCTTCGTAACTGGCCATTTAACGCTTTTAATCGATTAATATTACTACTAATCAACTAAATGAGTACAACGACTAGTTTTCAAAAACCAGAAAACTCCAACGGCTAGTTTTAATCGATTATTCTAAGAATTAATCAATTAACTAATCGATTAAAAAAGGAATTAATCAATTATTCCCTTGCCAATTGAGTTTTCAGCACCTGTAACGTTTTAATTGATTAATACTTGGTTTAATCGATTAAAACTGTGCATTTATGATTCTGAACAGCAAATATAATATATGTAGGTACAAGAATCAAAACCTATTACAAATCTAAGTCCCAAGCAAAAGCTTTTAATAACAAAAAAATAAGTCTTCAAAGGATCTTCTTGAATCTTGATATATCTTAACTTGATTTGGGCATCATCAAAACTTCATCTTCATCATTGTGCTAACATTCTCCCCCTTTTTGATGATGATCAAAAACTCCTTTGAATTAAAACTTTTAGTAATAATCTGGATCAAAACTTCATCTTCATGATTTTGCTTAAAACAATTAGAGATGTTTAGCAATGATCTATGTGCTAAACCAGATTTCAAACCTAGAAATGTAGATCGGCCAACTACAAAATGAGACTCTATTAGAGTTTTCTCAGTGAAACTAAGCTTTGCCAAAGCAATTCATTACTTATATGGTATGCACATGGTACTGGCTCAATCAATAAGATCATCTCAAGCCAAAATTCTCAGTCAAGTGTACAAAATAACCAGAAACAGATTAAGCACCAAATTAGTGCTATGAACCAATGCAAAGCTGCATCTCATGTCAAACACCAAGCACCTGAGCTCTTAATGAATTTGTCATTGCTGATATGGTGTGCTAATATTGATCAAACAACAAGAATTCAACAAAAACCTCAAAAACAGATTACAACTGAATTAAAGGACAAAATAAACAAGTTAACATGACTTGACAAAACATAAATAGATGCTCAAAATAACATGACTCAAAACAACAATTAGTCCGAATAAAATGAAAATAACACTGACTCAAGGCACAAAACCAATCTGAAAACTCAAGACAATGAAGGAAAATAATGAACAACTCAATAAATACAACAGAAACGTGAATCAAATGAACAGCTCATGAATCAACACAGAGATGCGAATAAGAATCATATGAAACTCATACAAGACCGAATCATGAAAACATGAATCAGATCATAATCAAACTGAGACAACTCATGGTGAATCAACATGAACACATACAACGTGATAACACCGACACAGAGAAAACAAAATCAGAGATCGAAATACTTATCTCCTGTAGCGTGGACGCAACCTTGCTCTGACTACCACTTGACGGAAGACGCCTTGAGGAGAACACCAGTCTGAGCGGTGCGAACCCGATTCGGACCTCCTCGAAGCTTCTCCGACGAAGAAATGACGCAGTGGAATGTTCAGGAACTCGTAATCGAAGAATGACTCGAATGAAATTTAAGGAAACCGAGAGTGACTCACAAAAACCCTAGAAGAAGGGGATCAAAGTTTAATCGGTGAAAAAGGTTTGGATCGGTTCAATAGAGGTTTTAATCGGAGGAAAAGGGAAAAATAATCGACGAAAGATGGCGGAAATGGTGAACAGACGTTTCTAATCGGTGGAAAACCTAATAAATGGTGGTAGAGGATGATTTTGTGATGAGAAGTGGATTTTACCGGTGGAAGAACGTAGATCTATGGTTGGAGCTTGAGAGCGAGACAAAGGCTCTCGAAGAAGACGCGAGTAATGTGTGCATGTCTGCGTTGTGGAAGAGAAGCAAATGAAATGTTGCATGTATGATGTGCGAGAAGAAGATAGATGTGGCTGATGATGCAGTAAAACGCTAACACATGGACTAAAGATGTGTCTGAAGATGAATGGATCTGCGTGGATGGAGGAGAGAGAAGCACAATGGTGTAATGGAGAATGGAAAAATGAGGCTGTATGCTGGAAGGTGGCTAGAGGAGGTCCCTTGGACTCTCTAGCCTGACTTTCAAGAAAGAATCATTTTCTGGTTCAGAAAAATTAATTCTCATTTTTCTCAAAAGTAAGGAATACAAGTGAGGAGCTGGGTATTTATAGTGACCCATGCTCCTTGCAAGCTACACTACAGATATAATGAAATGTAAAAATACGACTAAGAGGACTGTGCCAGGAAGGATTCCATCATGTTGTTTTCGTTCTTTTTAATGATTACCTTTACTATCCGAGAAGATGAGAAAACATGAGTTGATCTACCTCAGGAGGAATATGTCGTTGTCATCTCGTTGGTAAGTTATTTTTCTTTCCTTCCTAAAATCTTAAGAAATATTCTTATCTTTCTTATTATACTATAGTTCTTTTGAAACTATATCTTTGTAACTCATGTTACGATGATTATATCTTGGAATAACTGAAATAACATTTTTGTAAATTGTAGACTTTTTGTTTTGGATATTATTAATAAATGTTTTATTTTATCAGTTTTATGCTACTAAAGTGAGATGTTATTTAAATATTTAAATTGAATTGATATTTAATTTGTAAATTTTAATTTTAAAATATATATTTTTAAAATAGAATTCTATCTTGAAATATAAATTCAATTATTTCATCTAAAAATAGCTAACATATAAGATATTTTAAAAACTCTATCTAAATAAAATATTTAGAAAATAAAAGAAACTTAATTACAAGTAATTCAAATATTTTAATTGTTTAGAAATATTGATATGATTCGTCGAAACACAAGATGGAATGTAGACATGACTTTTATTAGAGTTGTCAAAATGGGTCACAACCCGCGGGCTAACCGGCCCATCACGTGTTCAGGTCGGGTTGGGTTTGGAAAAATTGTATTTTTTATGCGGGTCAGATTTTAACCCGGCTCATTTAGATCTGACTCATGCGGGTTGAACCCGTGGTGGGCCGGGTTGGCCCACCAACCCACCTAACTAATTTTATTTTATTAAAATTTAATTTTAATTTTATAAAAAGATATTTATTTTTTTTTTGCTTGAAAAAATTATTTAAGTTTCCTATTTTAAAAATTAATTAAAAATTCCATGTTGGGAATGAAATTTAGGAATAAAATTTGTTTAGATTTGAATTATAGAAAGTTTATAATTTTTTTATTTTAAAAAAATTGTAATTAAATGAACCCGTGAGCCAATCCGTTTTACCCACCAACCTGTGGTGGGTAGGGCCAAATTCGAATTCTTCTGGCCTGGTAATAAATGAGCCGGGTTGAGTTGGCTCACTAAGTGACAACCCGTGGTGGGTTGGATCAGATCGGGCTAGGTTATCCGTTTTGACAGCTCTAATTTTTATTCAGATCTAACCAAATTTGGGCGGAAATTCTTTATTTAATCAATGGGTTTGTGATCTTACGTATGAACACAATTCCTCTTATGTGAAAGCTAATGCATTGTATTTGGTTGAATTTGACTTTGTTGGATATTCATGTATCATCTTGAAAACTTAACTTATTGACTTACTTCATGTAAAAACACGTTCCTCTTGTGTGAAAGCTAATGCATTGTGTTTGGTTGAATTTCAACTCAGTGTTTGATATTCATGTCTCATCTTTAAAACTTAACTTTTTGACTTACACCATGTAAACTTATAATATATAGAGGTTAAAATTAAATAAAAAAAAAACGACTCTCATATACTTTTGTACACAATGTTTATGTAATAAACTAAAACAAATTATTTCTTTTTCCCGAATAAATTTAATTTAAGAAAAACAAATCCCTTATTGAACTTAGTTACAATAATAAATATTTGATTTTTGAATGTGTGTTGCTGAATTTGTTTTTGAATTCGCCATAAACCCATTTTCAGGTAGGTTTCTAATTTTCTTTGTTTTATAAATTTAATATAATAATGCATAGATATGTAATAATGCATTTAATATAAAATTTATAAAATTTAATATAATATGTTGATGATTAAATGAATTTACTCATTAAATGAGATTTTACTTTTATAATTTATTTTATATAATTATTGTAGTATAATTAACTTTCTTTATCATAGTATAATAAAATATTCATTTATTTCATCAAACAAATGTAAGAATTTAGAAAATAGAGTATTAAAGTGATAGGTATTTTAAAATAATGAGACTGAATATTTTAATCTTAAAATAATTCAATAATATAAATAGAATTTCATAAACTCGTCTTATTATTTTAAACACTCACCATCTCTTTAAAACACTTCCTTTGAGTTCCCTTTTCTTCTCTCTACAATTTTTAACTCCTGAATCATCTGTTTAACGATCAGGAAGTGTCTAGGAGATCACAACAATGTAATCTCCATTCTCATCCGATCATATTTCCATCTAGAACAAGTAAGTTTTGACTCTTTTTCCCTTTCGCTCTTAGTTTGAGGTCATGTATAGGGATCCTTTCTTGCATGTGTTATATACTTCTCTTTTCTAGTTCCTTATTGATAAGAAGTTCTAAAGACTCTCTTTTATCACAATTATGTGTTCTATAGGCATTTCTAGGATTCCTTGAGCCTAAAGCAAGGTTGTTGAGTTGTGTATGTCGGAAATAATCGATACCGAATAGAGTTGCGCAACGGAATAAAAGTAATTTAGCAGAAAGCGTGTTATGATCAAAACTCAAGTTACAATGGTTCGTTTTAAAAAATTGATTTTCTCAGTGAACTTTTATCGAACAGTTGGAGTGCTAAAAGTTTAAAGAGTGTAGGGAAGAGAAAAATCACACAGATGATTTTTATACTGGTTTGAATCAAAAGATTCTACGTCCAGTTGTTAATCACTATAAAGAGTGATTAACCTATTTCGCTAAAAATATAGTTGTACAGATTACAAGATAATGAAATGGGCAAAGAATAGAAAACACCTTCTGATTGCATACCCCTTGCCATGACCTAGCACATTTATGAAGAGTTGGAGGCATCTATGGAAGATGGGCCTAGACTCTTTCTCTTGGGCCATCTTAAGTTATCATGAAGATTTAGTAGAGTAAGAATAATTTTGGGCCTTGTACTCTGGACCAAGTAGTCTAGATTTTATTTGGGCTTTGTATTTTGGGTCAAGTAGTCTAGATTTTATTTGGGCTTTGTATTATGGGCCTAGTAGTGTAGGACTTCAATTGGGCCAAGTAAAATAGGATTTTGACCAAACAAGTCAACAAACGGCCAAGGCTCAAAGTTGACTATGCTTGGATGTCCAAAATGGGTGTGTTGACCAAAGGGTCAACATTTTGGCTAAGCTTTAAGGACAAGGGAGCAAGATTTCGTCCTAGAGATGTGGAGGCTTCCCATTGGAGAGTTTTCCTCCTAGTTAGTGGCCATGTGTCACTCTAGGAATGGAGAGTTTTTCCATAAGTAGTGGCCACATGTCACTCTCTCATTTGAGAGGATTTTGCCACTTGTCTCTCTCTTACTGGAGAGGTTTTCTCCTTGCTCTCCGAGAAAGCCAAGGTGGTTCTTTTAGGTTAAAGTTTCAGCCCATTTTGAGACACCTTAGCCAATAAATAGAGGTGTTCTCCATCATGTAATCACCTTTGATTTAGAGTAAAGTTATGCTGCCATCTTTGTGCCATACTACTCTTTTAAGGTCACCCTAGGCTAGAGCAATCCAAGTGGCCTCCTCTAGCCACCTTCCTCCAAGAGTTGGCCCAACCTCTCTTAGAGAACTACCAAACACACCTTCCATTACCATACAACTCATCAAAACCATGAGCTATCAACACCTTTCACCACTACCAAATTCCGCAATCTTCATCCATGAACGTATGGCTTGATTTGCTTCTAGATTTGGCTTGTCCTAGCTAGAGCATTTGCCATCATTTGGTATCAGAGCCAGGTTCTTCAAAGAGCTAAGTTTCTTAGTTTTGATCCTTTGTTATTTACTTGTTGTTTAATGTTTTCCTTACTTGTCTTGTTGTGTTTTTTTTCCTTCTATCATTTTTTAATGGCAGTAAACTGGGACGATTTTGAAACTTAAACTGCATCTAGCCCAGTTGTCCAAAAAATACGTAAAAATACTCAAAAGAAAGCCCTTTGAGTCTAATTTCAAACAAAAAAAAATCAATTCATTTGGACTTTTGTAGAGAAAGCTATGAGAAAAACACTTAGCAAAGGTCAATGTTGCTAGAATACTGTCATTAGCGTTTTTCAAGTGATGTTTTGTTAGTTTTGGCTATTGTTTTGTGCCTTTTCTTTTTTGAGTCATTCCTTACTTTTTTACTGGGTCTTTTATTGATTTATATTCGGTGCATTTCATTGATTGAGTCATTTTAATTTTTTTAATCCATCCATGTTTGTCTAGAGTCATGTGTAGTTCTTTTCTTGTCAATTTTCTCTAGTAACTTTGAAAATTCATCAAAAACAATATATAACTTAATTTGCAAAACTGCACCATATACAACCATTTGAGGATCTTATCTTTGATTTTTTGGGTTCATACTTGCCATTAGATCATTGGCAAGGTCTTAAAAAAAAATTCCCTATTGATGTTTCTAGTTTTCAACTCCATTTTTTATTCTAGTAGGATTCTCTTCTATTTTGTGTGTCTTGTCTTTGTGGCTTTTAAAACCCATAAATCACCTCTGTTCCAAGTGTGTGGTGGTCTTATTTTGCACCTTGAAAGAGTTTAAAAAGAAGTGCTAAAATTTTTTAAGCAAAAGGTGTCAAAAGAGCATCAAAAGAGAGCCTAAAAAGTGCTGAAAAATATTGTGTGCTTAGACCACTACCACTGTTTTTGTGCAATCTGTTTTGGAACGTGTTTTGCTCACTATTTTGGATTTTTATCTTCACTTTCCAGTGGCTAAAATTCTTGGCTATGATGTTAAAAGAGTGGCCTTAGTGTCCCATTTCCTCAAAGTTTCCAAAAGACAAGAACCACCAACTTTTCTTCTAGTAGTTTTTGTTTTGTGAATCTATTCTAGCACCTTTCATTAGGATTTCTTTTGAGTGCTAACCTTTGTTTCTTAACCTTTAATTTCTTGCTTGTCTTCTTGGATTTCTTAGTTTTGTCATAATTAAATTCCTTTTGCAAAACCTTTCTTGTTTTTAGACCTTTTTATTGCTTTTATCCCTTGTTTCTTCTTGCACAATTTCGGCTTTGGTTACTTTGTGTGGTGTAGGTTCTCTTTGTGAGGTGATCCATTATCTTAGAGGTATCCTTCTAGGTGGTGGAGACCCAAAGGGAGCTTAAAGTCTAGAGTGGTAGCCAAAAGAAAGGAAGAAAACACCTTGGGAGGTAGCTTTGATTTGGTTGTAATTTTTGGCTTTGTAATTTTTTTTTCTCTTGTAACTCACGGCCTTGTTAGGTTTCTTGGGAGAGTCTTTGGTTCTCAATCCCATCTCCTAACAAGAACCTTTATTTCTTAGTAAATTTCGTTTTTAGTTGGTTGGTTGGAGGAACCAAAGTTCTTCTAACTTAATCATTAGGCCGCATAGCTAGTTTATTTGCTTTCTTTAATTGTGATAGCTTAGTGTATGTCAACTTTAATTTCAACTTTAGTTCCCTTTGAGAAATTTTTAAACTTTAGCTAGGAAAGGTTTGGTATTTAAGAAATCCATTATGATTCATATTTTTGAAAACCTTTAAGGAACTTGGGTGTCTTTTGCCTCCTTAAATCTCTTAAGGAACTTTCTTTGAAATATAAGTATTTCTTTGTTGCATTTCATATTTTTGAAAACCTTTAAGGATTTCTACGACTAATTCCTATGAAATTAGAAGTGACTCTAGTAAGGTTTTAAAACCCACTTTGAAAAATTTAGCAAAAGAGCTAAAGTCACTTAAAATTTGGCAAAGGCAAGAAACCCTTCTCAAAGAAAAAGAAAGAATTGAAAGAGAAGAATATCTTGATAAGTTGGAAGAAGAGCTTAGAATTCTTATGAGAAACAAGAAAAAGTCCAAAAGGATTTAAGGAAGATAAATAGAAAAAGAGAAGAAGACAAAAGAAGGAAGAAAGAACAAAGGAAGAAAGAGGATCATGAGAAAAGAGAGAAATAACAAAGAGAGAAAGAGGAGAAAGTAAGAAGAGAGAGAAAAAGGAGAAAGTAAGAAGAGAGAGAAAAAGGAAAAAGTATGAAGAGTGAAAAAAGAGGAGGAAAGAAGAAGAGAGTGTGAAGAGAAAAAGATAAAAGAAAGGAATGAGAAAGAAAAGAGAGAAAAATAAGAGATTGAGATAAAAGAAAAAGAGGAAGAGTTACTAAAGCACCTTACCACTCCCATAATGAAGGTCGAGACTAAGATGATGAGGGGAGTTTTTCAATCCTTGAACTTTTCTCAATACATCCAACCATCTTTCATAACTCCATTTTTTACTTTTGAAATGTCAACTTCTTTTTCACCTCCCACTATTTTTAACTCCTCAAATTTTTCCAAATCAAACTTTGAGTTGATGTTACCTTTTAGGATACAATTAACTCAAAGTAAATACAAACAATTTTGTGGAGTAGACCTTCAAAGCTTGCAAGTAAGTTCTTTTAAAATTAGCATAAGGTCTTATTTAAATCATTCATCTAGATATATGTTGTTTGTGGCTCATAAGATTATTGGTTTTGAGTTTGATGACACTTGCATATGGATCTTTGATCCTGGTGGAAAAAGATACTCAAAATAACCAATAATAAGAAAAAGGTTTTTGTCATAAAAGAACAAAAATATTTGAGGACAAATCCTTTTCAAGAGGGAGGGAATGATGGCATACCTCTTGCCATGACCTAGCACATTCATGAAGAGTTGGAGGACAATATGAAAGATGGGCCTAGACTCTTTCTCTTGGGCTATCTTAAGTCATCATGAAGATTTAGTAGAGTAAGAATAATTTTGGGCCTTGTACTTTGGACCAAGTAGTCTAGATTTTATTTGGGCTTTCTATTTTGGGCCAAGTAGTCTAGATTTTATTTGGGCTTTGTATTATGGGCCTAGTAGTGTAGGACTTCAATTAGGCCTTGTATTTTGGGCCAAGTAGAATAGGATTTTGACCAAACAAGTCAACAAAGGGCCAAGGCCCAAAGTTGACTATGCTTGGATGTCCAAAATGGGTGTGTTGACCAAGGGGTCAACAATTTGGCTAAGCTTGGAACACAAGGGAGCAAGATTTCGTCCTAGAGATGTGGAGGCTTCCCGTTGAAGAGTTTTCCTCCTAATTAGTAGTCATGTGTCACTCTAGGAATGAAGAGTTTTTCAATAGGTAGTGGTGATAACGGTCAAAAACCGTTATGTTCATACTTAAATTTGATATCAAAACACACTCTTTATGGCTTAGAATGAGCTTAACATCAAGAAAAACAGTTTGTTGAGTCATGTGAAAATCAAAAGTTGGTTTTAGAGATATTATGCTTGTTTTACATTGTTTTGCAGGGTTTTGAGGTGAATTGAAGATGGAAGTGGAGCAAGGTAGACTTAGACTCGTGTAAGAAGAAGAAAAAGGATGAAAAGAAGAGTCAAGTGAATAGCTTAGCGCCAGAATGGACTGTTCAGCGGTCCAATGATTAGAGGCAAACCGTTGAGTGGTTAAATTAGGCGTTGAGCGGTTGTCTGCTGGGCTTGGCCTTAAATTTTGTTACTTTTCTGCTCTATAAATAGCCGTAGTGCGATTCAAATTGTATTCTTTTGGCAGAGAGAAACGTCCATAGCAGCTCTACACTCCTTGGAGGCCGTTCTTTGGATGCCTAGGCTCCAATCTACTAAATCTAGGGTTTATTCTTTCATTCTTCCATTGTATTTCATCTAGTTCATCATGATTATGGTGAACTAAACCCTTTGTTGTTGGGGAACAATGTAATCTTTTGAAACTCTCATATATCCAAATTTTTATTTATTTTATATGCTTGCATATGCTTGATTTATCAATTGTTGGGTTCCTTACCTTTGCTTAATGCTTTTATTGTTTAACTCATTCGGTAAATGTTGTTTGTCTTTATTGATATGGAGACGTACAATAATGTCATGAACTGGGGGTAATTCCTTGATTAAGCTAATATCGCCTAGAGATAGGGGTAGGACGATCAATTGTATTTTGCTTCCGTTTATCATGCATTATTAGTTACTAGGGGAGGCTAGAGATAGCAAGCCGGTAATTAGTAATAGGCTCTTTTCGCCAAGAGATAGGGGTAGGACGATCAATTGTATTTTGCTTCCGTTTATCATGCATTATTAGTTACTAGGGGAGGCTAGAGATAACAAGCCGATAATTAGTAATAGGCTCTTTTAGCCAAGAGATTGGGTTAAGGGTAGACCAAGAAAGTTTGCATGACAATATGATAAATAAGCGAATTAAATAAGAAGAGTAGGGTTTGTGTTTCTTGTGCTACTAGGGTTTGTGTTTCTTGTGCATGCAGGAGACTAGACATACTAGGAGGAAGAAAAATACGCAACCTCTTTTTGAAGGCTTAAGTGAGACAAGGGGAAGAAGGAGAGTCAGACGCCCATCTAGGGATTTGTTCCCTTCTCCTGACAGATTACTATCACCTTCACCAGTTCGAAGAGCACAGGAGATGGCTGAACATCCTCCTCCAAGATGCACTCTAGCAGATCATTCTAATGTTGTTGGCCCTTTCCACTTTAACAGCATAGCCATGCCTACGGACCATACAACTAACATGGTGATGAATCCAATACTTATACACCTGGTGCAAAGCAACCAGTTTCACGGCTTGTCAAATGAGAACCCATATGACCATTTGACAATGTTTAGTGAAATCTGCAACACTATGAAGAAGGCAGGTGTATCAGTTGAGAGAGTAAAGCTTAGCTTGTTCCCATTCTCATGGGGAGGCAACTCTAAGACGTGGCTTAATTCCTTTCCTAAAGAAGCATTCACAACATGGGAGACTGTGGCTACAAAATTTGTCAATAAATATTTTCCACAGTCTAAATTTACTCAGGGAAGACTGGAGATCTCATCATTCAAGCAAGGCATGGAAGAGACTCTAGGTCAAGCATGGGAAAGATTCAAAAGCCTACTAAGGAAGACACCAGTCCACGGGTTTGACAAGACAACCCTAGTTCTTACTTACCTAGGTGGTCCAAACATGCAGTTTAAGATGATGTTGGATGCCTCAGCTGGAGGTGATATCAAACAGAAGACTGAAGATGAAGCCTATGACTTGATAGAGAGTATGGCTGCTAATGAGCAGGAAACTTACAGTGAAAGGGGCGCACTTGTACAGGAGAGAGAAGTGTTACACTTGCCTGCAGATGATGCCATGCTAGCTTAAAATCATCTTCTGACTCAAAAGCTAGACAACTTGACAAAGATCATCTCACAACTTCCAAAGGAGATTCGTAATATCTCCCAAACGCAACAGCTTTGTGATTTTTGTGGTGGTGAACATATCAATGGTCAATGTGCTTTACCAAAGGAGATGCAACAGGAAGCAAACTATATGGGGAATCAGTTCCAGTACAGGCAGGGGAACTTCGACCAAGGCAACTCTAGCCAAGGTTGGAAGAACCATCCTAGTATTGGGCAAGCACAGAATAACCCATCAGGGCAAATAGGAGGCTTCAGGCCGCAACAACCTTCACCCATGTGGCAACAAGTTACTCATTTGACAGAGGTTGTCAAAGACCTAAATGATAGATTTGACAAATTCCTGAAGGTGTATGAGTCTAATCATGCAAGTGACCAAGCTAGTTTCAGATCCATGGAGATGCAAATTGGTCAAGTGTCAAAAAGGGTAGAAACCACTAAGAAGAACCAATTTAGGGCTAATACTGATGTTAACCCTAAAGAGGAATGCAAAGCTGTTGTTATAAGGAGTAAAAGAAAAGATGAAAGGGAAGTTGTGGAAATTGGGAGTAGTGAAGATGAAGAGGAGGAATAAGAAATTGTTGAGCTTGACAGTAGTGAAGGTGAGGAAGAAGAGGAAGTAAGATTTAATCACAATGGGTAGATTAGAGAAATATTTAACCAGGTGACTGTGGTGCCTTCAGTAATTCAACAGATTCCTACATATTCTAAAAGGATAAAATATTATCTTGGCGATACAATAGATTTAGATGAAGGTGAAGAGGAGCATGAATTTGATATTCAACCTCCAAAGAAGAATTATTCGCCAAGGTAGAAGATCTAGGTTGTTTGACTCTTTCATGTGTTGTGAATGATGTTGATGTAGGAGGAGCAATGATAGATTCTGGATCTAGCATTAATGTGATGCCTAAGCCTTTCTTGAGAAAAATTGGAGGGCTAACATTAAAACCGTCTCATCTTACTGTGACGGTGGCGGATGGTTCCACTAAAAAGCCACTTGGTATGGTGGAGAATTTGGTTGTGCGTGTAGAGCAGTTAGAATTTTTGGTGGACTTTATAGTCATGGGCATGGAAGATGGAAAGAGGATTCCAGTGATTCTTGGAAGGCCTTTCATGGCTACTTCGAAGATGCTTATCAGTGTCTATGATGGAAGAATCATGATGAGAGACAAAGAGAATGTGCTTTTGCATTGCTTTTGCATACTGGCTCCAAAGAAAATAATGTTAGAGTAAAAAAGAGAGGCAGACATAGAAAGTCCAGGAGAGAGGATGCACCAGATGATAGCACAACAGGTACCGATTCTGACAGTTGTAATGTTTTACAGGTACCTAAAGATGAAGAGGTTGATAAAGGAGGAACAATCCACTCAGAAGATACATCACTTCCACGTGGTTCACAAGTCAAATTCAAGAATAGAAAGTGGATTATGAACAAGATTAAAGAAGATGAAGTGGTGGAGATTAGAAGACCATATACTAAAGTCATCAGAAGAGTGGATAGAAGGCAACTGATGAGTTGGGTAGATGAAGAACCCAACTGGGATGCAACGACTTGATGATATTTGATTTAATCCCACTTGTTGTAAAACATTTTTAGTTTTAGGTTTATTTGATTTTGGACATGTAACTTTTTGGATTTTTAAATACTTTTGGGTAGCATCTACTGAGGAATGCAAAAATTTTATGTATCTATTGAAGGATACAGGTAAGCACACCTACTAAAGGGTGTTGGAAGGATATGCACTTACTGATGAGTGCTAGGCAGGTTTGGGTCAGGCTCGTGACGTGAAACAAACGCTACCTGGGAGGAAACCTAGTTGATTATATCAGTTTTTAACTCTGTGTTAAGTGCATTGCATGTTTGAATGTTGCATCTGAGAGGGGAAAGGCATGTGATTGAAGGTCGAAATTGAGTGCTACAGGGGTAGATTGCTCAAAAGCAGCAAAGAAGAGGAAGAGGGAATTACCGCAAACCGCTGAGCGGTCCATTTGACCGCTGAGCGATTGCGGCATATTTTGGTCTCGACTTTGATAAAAGTTGAGCGATTTTTGAGATTTTTCAATTGGAAACCTCTTCTTTGCAAGTCGCCCAAGCGGTCTTCCTAAGCCCTAGCACTTTTCTTTCACTTTCAAAGGATTTCTAGAGAGATTTCCCCATTTTTCTCATCACCCACTTACCAAAATCTCACTTTTCTATCATTGTTTTGTTAAAGTTTGGGGTTTTTGGTTGAGGGTTGTGCATTGGGGAGGAATTTATCATCAATTAGAAGAAGTCTACCAAGTATTCAAAGTCTCCACTCAAGTAAGTTGTGCAATTTCATTCTTAGGGTTTCTAATTGGAATTTGTGAAGAAGATGCTTAGGAACATGATAAATTAGGGCTTTTGATTTCTATGCATGATTTGATGAAATAGAAACTGTTTGAACCGATTGAATTGAATGAAATTGATCTGGAATGGTAAAATAGGTGTTAGAGTGGAGATTAGGGCTGTTGAAAGAGGGTTTTTGAAAAACCCAGTTGAAAACCGCTGAGCGGTCTCCCTAACCGCTGAGGGGCCCTGTTTTTCCCTCAGTACAGGACTGTGTGTGTTTTGGAAATTTAATTGATGATGTACTAACCTCTAATGATGAATTTCTGTGATGTTATTGGATTTATTTAATACAGGAAGGTCATCCTCCAAAATAGTGAGACCATGGGCAACAAGAGAAAGGAGCCAGACAGGCCAACGAGATTTTATTCTTCTAGATTCCTCTCTATGAAGCATGAGGAACATTATGCAACTGTACAGGAGAGGCGTTTACTGATGGAGAGGAAAGCTATGTACATCCCTGACTTAACTCCAGAGTTTGAACTGGAGATAGAGAGGCGAGGCTGGGAGGTATATGAGGTACGTGAGGAGGCAGATTATTAGATACGACCCCGACACCATCAACAACTTTATGGGGACTGAGTGGCCAAAAAAGCAGTGTAGGTATGCTGCTCTTATAAGGGAACACAGGGATTATGAGGACATCGAGAGGGTGGTGTGCACCCCTGGAAGACACTTTCAGAGAAACCCTAATGGAGTGTCAGTCAACTTCATTAGGGCGGACTTGACTCCCCGAGCAAAGTACTGGATAGCATTTACTCATGCCAACATACAACCATGGTCCCATGTCTCCGACATCACGATGCATCAGATTCTCTTCATCTACTGCATGTTAAGGCAAACGGATGTTAACGTTGGTAAGGTCATCGTCACCGAGATTCAGAGTTGTGCTACTACTGTGAGTAGCAGGACACCACTAGGACAACCGTCCCTGATAACATACGTGTGCCAACATGCCGGAGTGGACACTGCAGTTCCATCCTATGAGAGGCCGAGGAAAGCTATTGATGTCACCTATTATCGTCAGTTCTGTGGAGGTGATGAGCCAGTCGGAGCAGTTCCTAGGAGACGTCCTAGGAGGGCAGCAGCACAGCAGATGCACCGGCGCAGCAAGCTGAGCCTTTCCAGATAAGGGACATGTACATGTCCATGATGAAGGTGAGGATAAAGTCTCTCCGCAGAGGGCAAGTGGCCACTGCTGAGATGATCATAGGACTATATGACACGCCACCAGTGCACAGGTGGACTATGGACGAGTTTCATAGTACGATGGCTTGGCCTCAGGAGCAGGCATAGGGCAGTGGGTCTGGAGCAGCTGGAGCACCAGGCAGAGATGATGATGATGATGATTTTGAGGATGCACAGACTGGGGATAAGAACGACTTGGACGAGGATATGGATTGATAGGGCATCTATTGATGGATGCCAACACTTAGACAGGGATTTTTCTTTTTCTTTTGTACTTTTGATTTTTAGATTAGGAGAATTTTATTTTTGTGTCTATGCTTGGCTTGTACACTGATTCTGATGATGGCTTGATAGTATATTGCATGATGAGTTATTCAATGATGATGCTTGAATGTGGTTGATAAGTGAGAATGTGTGTATGTTGATATCCAGGTGAATGGTTCACTAACTGTGTGAACAGATGTGTAGTGGTTTATGATTGTGATTGTGATACTAAGCAGATGCATGAATGATGTGTGAGAAAGCATGTTGTGTGAGGTATTGAGCTCCAGAGTTTTCACTAATATATGTATTGTTCACAGGAAAGCATGAATGATATTGCATGAGTCTTGATAATTGATTGAATTGCTTGTTGATGTCGTATGATCAAGGCCATGTTTGGAAGCCCTTACTTAGCCAAATTTTTGCCGAAAGTGCTTAAAATATTATACCCTTTTTGAACCTTGGCCTTAGACAGGATGAAAAACCTTGTTTTGAATTTATCTACCTGGAGTTGGGTTGAGAATAATTGTATGTATTGAAAAGGTTCAAGTTAGGGGTTGTTTGGGAAAATTGAAAGGCAAAAGGAAGGCATTGAGCTCAAGTGTTGAAAAACAAAAATGAATGGAAAAAAGGAAGAAAAAGAAGAAAAGAAAAAGCATATAAAATGAGCTCAATGTAAAAATAAAAGAAAAGGGAAGAAGTTGGGAATAAGTGAGATTGGTTCAAAAGAGAGTGGTGCTTGAACTTTGAATGATAATATAGCTCTCTTAACTCAATGTTTTTGTATTCTAGAAAAACCAATTTTTCTTGTTCGCCCAGCCTCATTACAAGCCTTGGAAAAGTCCTTGTGATGGCATTTGCATGTGAGGATTTTAATTGTTTTAGATGAATGACAATATTGTTTTATGTGACATGTGAACAGTAGAGAGTGGAATGACCTCTTAAACACTTGAGTGATTGAGTGAAACACTTGCTTGGTGAGAATTGTTGAAATCCATGTTTACATCTATGCTTAGTGGATTGATCATTCATAAATGAAACATCTGTTGGGAAATATGTGCTTATGTGAACTGATTGAATTGAAAGCATGCATGCATCTTGATAGGATTGCACTGAAAATCTGAATTGAATAATAACTTGTTGTGAGGAGAAGGATTTTTGAAAAGTGTTGAACTATTTGATGAAAAAGTGAAAAGCCAAGTTTTGTCTTGTTTGCTTGAGTACAAGCAAAGTTCTAAGTTTGGGGTTGTGATAACGGTCTAAAAATTGTTATTTTCATACTTAAATTTGATATCAAAACACACCCTTAATGGCTTAGAATGAGCTTAAAATCAAGAAAAACAGTTAGTTGAGTCATGTGAGAGTCAAAAGTTGGTTTTAGAGATATTATGCTCTTTTTACATTGTTTTGCAGGGTTTTGAGGTGAATTGAAGATGGAAGTTGAGAAAGGTAGACTTATACTCGTGTAAGAAGAAGAAAAAAGGATGAAAAGAAGAGTCAAGTGAACAGCTGAGCGCCAGAATGGACTGTTGAGCGGTCCAATGAATAGAAATAGAGGCAAACCGTTGAGTGGTTAAATTAGGCGTTGAGCGGTTGTCTGCTGGGCTTGGGCTTAAATTCTGTTACTTTTCTGCTCTATAAATAGGCCCAGTGCGATTCAAATTGTATTCTTTTGGCAAAGAGAAACATCCATAGCAGCTTTACACTCCTTGAAGGCCGTTCATTGGATGCCTAGGCTCCAATCTACTAAATCTAGGGTTTATTCTTTCATTCTTCCATTGTATTTCATCTAGTTCATCACGATTATGGTGAACTAAACCCTTTGTTGTTGGGGAACAATGTAATCTTTTGAAACTCTCATATATCCAAATTCTTATTTATTTTATATGCTTGCATATGCTTGATTTATCAATTGTTGGGTTCCTTACCTTTGCTTAATGCTTTTATCGTTTAACTCATTTGGTAAATGTTGTTTGTCTTTATTGATACGGAGACGTACAATAATGTCATGAACTGGGGGGAATTCTTTGATTCACTGCATTTGCATGTGTTACTTTTGTTCTTGCATTCAAAAACCTAAATTTAATTCTTTTCTCAAGTCTTACGCAATTAGGTTACACGAAAGTTAAGGCCTAAGAGTCCTTTGGGAAACGATACTTGGACTTACCCGTTTTATATTACTTGATAACGATCTGGTACACTTGCCAGGGACTTAACAAGTGGCCTATGTCACTCACTCATTTGAGAGGATTTTATCCACTTGTCTCTCTCTTACTAGAGAGGATTTCTCCTTGCTCTCCAAGACAACCAAGGTGGCTCTTTTAGGTTAAAGTTTCAGCCCATTTTGAGACACCTTAGCCTATAAATAGAGGTGTTCTCCATCATGTAATCACCTTTTGATTTAGAGTAAAGTTATGCTGCCATTTTTGTGCCATACTACTCTTTTAAGGTCACCCTAGGCTAGAGCGACCCAAGTGGCCTCCTCTAGCCACCTTCCTCCAAGAGTTGGCCTAACCTCTCTTAGAGAACCACCAAACACACCTTCCATCACCATACAACTCACAAAATTTCGTAATCTTCATCCATGAATTTATGGCTTGATTTGCTTCTAGATTTGGCTTGTCCTAGCTAGAGCATTTGTCATCACCTTCCTTCGACAAACGAACTGGAAGAATGCAACAAGTAACTTCCTTCGACAAAGAAACCAAAAAAGCTTCCTTCGAAGCACGAACCTGAACCAACAACTCTGCTAACTTGAAGAGAACCGCTCCGACCTTTGACACACAAAGCATGAGCTTCTCCTATTCACAAGGTTAGGCAAGAGCACTCTATCACTTTGAGAACTTCCTCAGACAAACTATATTCTCAAAATGGCATATATCCTTTTCACTCACAGAGAGCTTCCCTTAGGCACAAAGCTCTATACTCTCAAATGAAAAGTTCAAATTCTAAGAGTTGTGGTAAAACCTGTTTATAAGCCTAGAGTCAGAAATTGAAAAGACATCTCCCAACTTCTAGAATTAATCTATTATCGTAAGTGATAATCGATTATTTGTGTCCGTTATGGGTGATAATGGTTCAACAACCGTTATTTTCATACTTAAATTTGACATTAAACACACAGATGAGTCGATATTTTATTAATTGCACTTTGTTTATTATATCAAATTTAATCAGGGAAGTGTGCTTAACTGTCCGGTATTTTCACGTTTTTACTAATAGTGCTTAATTTGACCCAAAATTCTAATTTTAATTAATTTGAATATTCTGACCTAATTATTTGCATTATTAACTACAGGGAAATTTTGGAGATACATTTTTGGACATTTGAGAGGACATAAATTCATTCAAGACTCTCCACATGGAAAATTTAGAATGAGTTATATTTTAATTTAGTAGTTTAGAATTAATCAAAATTGTAATTTAGTGGTTAAGAATTTTTAGACGAACTTTTGTAATTTGGGCCAATTTTTGGTAAAGTAAACTAAGCCCAAAAGTAGGAATGGGTGACTTGGAACCCTAGGATTTTAGGATGGACCCCACCCTCACATTTGATGACTCTTGGCCCTAAGGAAAGGTGTGTAGCAGTCACTTATGGGGTAACACATTTTTGGCTGAAAGGTTGAAGATTTTGGGGGAGAGGCTCTCTCGGCTGGAGTGCGGGAATGTTTTAGAGAGTTTGTTTTTTTTCTTTGAAACTATGTTCTCAGTAAATGGCATTGGTTAATGAGAAGCAATTTTCTTCATATTTCTTGTGCAACGCTGCTGCAGCAGATTTGTAACTCACGGTGCATTCAATTTGTGTTGGAACAGTTCTTCTTCTTTTTTATTCAGCTGCTAGCTACCTACACATCCTCTTTTGCTTTTCTTGCAATGACTTTGGCTTGAGAAATGAAAGAAGATTATGGTGATGATTTTTGGGAAATGGGCAGCTTCCACCCTTATGTCTTGAACGTTTTTTATTAGATAGAAATAGTAGATTAGGCGCTGATTCCAGGGGCTTGGAGGATGCTGCACGGATGTCACGGGCTGATGATAATGAGCACCATTTCAATAGGTTTTATTTAAAAGAAGTAGGAGTTTTTTTGTTAATTGGAAGAGCAGAATCGGTGATTAATTTCTTGCTTTACCATTGGTTACGCTGCTGCCATGCTTTACCATATTCACTTATTTCCTTGCTTTTAAAATCTTGGTGCAAAAGCGGTGATTAATTTTTTTTACAAGAAAACGTTAATTCCTTCTCGGTTTTGGAAGCAAAGTGCACGGAGATCATTCATTTTCTTTTAGGAAAAAGTGACGCTGATTTTAGTTAGAAGAGGAGCACATAATTTCTTTTGGATTAAAATAGCAGCTGCTCTCATCCTTGCTGGATGCGCTACTTCATGATGGAGGCACGCAACTACTTTCAAATAAATTAGAAAGCTAATTCAAAGAAGAGAAGGAGGCTTGTTGAACTTTTCTTTTCTTTGCAAAGATATGGGGCTTACACTTGCAAGGAAGGAGCTTGGTGTCTTTGATGGAGATGCACTTTAGTTCCTTTACTTTTTTAAGTGTCTTTTATTTGCATTGTTACCATGATGAATTGCTTTTAATGTTTAGCTTACACTCTTGCATTTTAATAGCCTCAATTGCGTTTGGATATTTATCTGCTGCAGTGTTCAGTTTAATGTTTTCTCTTACTTTAATGTCATCTATTTTCTTCGGCTTCTTTATCTTCCTGCATTTCCAATTTCCTCACTTGCTTTAGAGATCGTTCGGTTTCAATGTAGAACCGTTTGTTCTGAATTAGACCCATTGAATTCTGTCTGTTCTAAAAAAAAATTTAAATGAAGACACACTTATTTAAAAAATAAAAACATTTGAACATTTATTGAATTTCTTTAGATAAATAAAAAATATAAAAGGTACTTCTGAATTGATCTCATCCTTTAAAAAATTCAAAATTAAATTTGTTGAGTAATAACTTCATTTCATTTTTGCATAAAATACTCTTTTAAAATTATCAATATCATTTTCGATTCCGAAAAAGAATTAGATATTCCTTTTTGAAATTCAATTTCTTGGGTCTTTCTGCTTGTTCATTTATTTAAATGCTTTCAATTATATTCGGTTGTGTTTACTTTCCAGTTTTCATTTAGTTCATTTGCATTCACAAAATCTTTCACAAAACCCCCCACTTCGTGTTAGACCTGATTCTGAACCGCAATTTGGTCCTTAAGAGACGACTTAGGAGTTATTTCCTAGCTATACTGCATTTCTTATATGCAATTAAATTTGTGTGGGTTGCGACAGCCCATCACACACCCTTTATGACTTAGAATTAGCTCGAAATCATTCAATTTGCTTAAGTTAGAGAATAAGATAGTCAAAGTTGGTTTTCCTGGTTTTATGCTTGGTTTTCCCATGATTTGGTAGGATTTATACAGAATTGAATAAAGGAAATTGAAGAAGATAAGAGTTGTACACAAGAGGAGGTGGAAAAGCGCGCAAAAGAAGAGTCGTAGCCACCGCCGGGCAGTTCGTCGGGCAGTGGACTTTTCAGAAGAACTCTCTGTCCAACGCTCAAGCGGCAACGTTGAGGACTAATTATAAGTCTTGCACCCACCGCCGTGCGGTGAGCCACCGTTGGGCGGTGTATTATTGGGCCTGGGCCAAAATTTTGTTATTTTTCTGTGCTATATATAGACCCAGACGAACCAGAAGGGGTATCTTTTGACATAAAGAGACGCAAAAACACTTTCTTCACCCCTCAGAGGTAGATTTTGGATGCGGGAGCTCCAATCTTTCAAATCTAGGGTTTATCTTTTCGTTCTCTTCATTATTTTCATCTAGTGTCACCATGATTATGGTGAACTAAACCTCCATTGTTGTTGTGGAATTGATGTAATCCTTTGAAACTCTCATATATTGAATTGTTGCTTTATTCATATGCTTTCGTTCATTAATTGTTAAGGTTTTTTCCCCTTTTCTCTATGCATGCTTTGTTTAACTTATTCAATAGCATGATCTTTGATTTTATCTTTATGGACACATATAGATAGATCTAGACATGGGGAAACTCTCTCGGAAGAAATATTACCTAGACATAGGAATAGGAGGATCGATTGCCTTTAAACTTCTGTGCAAATTATGTAATGCATTATCAATTGCTAGGGAGACTACACATAGTAAATTAGTAATTAGGAGTAGTCTCTTTTTACCAAGACATTGGGATTAGGGTAAATTAGAAAGTGGCATTAACATTAATGAAGGAGTAGAATTCTTAGATATGTGAGAGTAGATAGGATGAAATCATAAACCCCAACAACATAATTCATTCATACATCATTCACATGCATTATCTTTTGGTCAATTGATCAAAACCTTTGCATGCATATTTAATTTTCGTTTTTGCATTATAAAACCCTAATTTTCGTTATTCAAGTCTTAAATAATCAAGAAATCACATGAACGTTTAGGCCTATGAGTCTCTAGGGAAACGATACTCGAACTTACCGTTTATTATTACTTGATACGATTCAGTACACTTGCCAGACTCTTAACAAGTTTTTGGCGCCGTTGCTAGGGACTCGTGGTTTAACTATTCTAGTAGTGTGAGTATTGATTAACTTTGACTTGATTTTTTATTTTTATTTTTGTTCTAATAAATGTTTTCTAGGGTTTTGTGCCTAATGTTTGCAGCATGCAATTCAGACAAGAATTTTACTATATGAGCACTTAATTCTACCAAGTAATCTCAACCACTTGTGAGAACCTCACTCAAGCATGGATGAAGGTCAGAATGGACAAGTTGGGCAAGCAGGAGGCCAATTCAATAGACCACATCATCAATCACCACTATTGCAACATGTATATGCTTTGAATGAGAAAATCAATAGGTTAGAGGAGATGTTTGGACAAATTATGCAAAATTTCATCTCCTCTCAAAAAAACAGGGAAGCAACATTCAAAAGGATGGAGATGCAGATTGGTAACTTAATTGAGAAATTGGATTCTAGGGTTAATACTGAGGTTAACCATAGGGAGGAGTGTCAAGCCAATATCACTGTAAGTGATAAGATTTTTGAAGAGGAAAAGATAGAGAGAGATGAGGAGAAGACAGAGGAAGAAGAAATAGAAAGGTTGAGTGAGGAAGATAAAGATGGGGAGAAAGAAAAAGAAGTGGTTAAGAGAAAAGAAGAAATGAGAATGTGTGTGAAAATAAAGAAGAAAATAAGAGAAAAGGAAAAGAGAAAATTGAGGGAGAAGAAAAGTAAGAAAAAGAGGACGAGAAGAAAGAAGAAAAGATCATATGAAAACCCCCTTCCTCATCAAAAGAAGTATCATAGGAAGGAAAAGAAATTTAAGTGCTTTATGGAAATCTTCAAGAAATTGGAGATTAAAGTTCCTATGATTGAGACATGGAAACAGGTTTTTGGTTTTATCAAATTCTTGAAGAGATTGAGCAAAAGGAAGAAAAGAAAAGGATACCGGGAAGGTACACGTACTGATGAGTGATGGTAAGGTTTGCAGCTACTGATGGGTGAGGATTGCACCTACTAATGGGTGCTAGAAAGTGTTTGGGTCAAGCTAGTGACATTAAAGAAGCGCTTGTTGGGAGAAAACCCAATTTCTAATTTTTCTTTTTAATTGATTATTTGTGTGGTTTGGATTTGATTTTTCTTTGTGTTGGAGTTTTTTTAGGTTCTATGTTGCTACTGATGGCAGTAATAATAGCATCTACTAAAGGATGCTATGTGATTATGCATCTACTGAAGGATGCTATGTGATTAGGCATCTACTGATGGGTGTCACTGACAACATTTACTGATGAATGTTGATGAAGATAAGGAAGATTAACATCTACTAATGGGTGCTAATGAGACAGATGTGCATCTATTGAAGGATGCTGGAAGATTATTAGGTTAGGCTCGTGACGTTAAACAAGCGTTACCTGGGAGGCAACCCAGTTTTCTAAATCTATCTTTTTAATTTATGATTTATTTGCTTTTGTTTTTAGAATAGGTGTTGATGTACTTGGTTTAAAACTTATGTTTGATATAATGGGTTGATGATGGTTTGATGAGTGTGCTTGATGATGCTTTTATATTGATTGATGTTGAGATGATATATGAGATGCTATATACAGTTGGTGGTTCACAATATGTGTGAACAAATGCATGATGATATGATTGTGATTGTGATATTGGGCAGGATGTGTATCTATGTATTGGAACTTGAGATTAACTTATGTGAGGTTTTGAACTCCAGAGTTTTTGATTGAATGATTGTTATTACTTTGAAAGCATGAATGACTTTGCCTAGGTTTCTATGATTAAATCACTTGCTTTCTTGTGTCATATGATCAAGGCCATTTTTTTATTAGCCCTTTCTAAGCCAATGCATAAATTTTCGTCCCAATTAAAAAGAGCACAATGTGTTCTACCTTGAGTTAAGTTGAGAATTATTGTTTGGTATTAATAAAGGTTCAAGTTTGTGGTTGTTGGGAAAGTTGAAAAAGAAAGATAAGCATTGAGCTAATGTGTTGAGCAAAGCACTAAAAAGATAGAAAAGATATAATGAGAAGAAAAGCTCAATGCAATGAAAAGGGAAAGTTGGGAATAAGTGAGATTGGTTGTCTAAAGAGAGTTTATGCTTAAATTATAAATATGAATAACACTCTTAACTCAAGGATTTTGTGATCCAGGAAAACCAATGTTCTTCTTAGCTCAGCCACGTTCCAAGCCATGGAATGTCCTTGTAATAATAACTTGCTTGTGAGTATGATTGATTGTGGTTAAATGAAAGGCAAAGTTAATTTGTGTGACATTGTGATGGTAGAGAGAATGAGTCACCTCAATAAACACCTGTGTGCTTGAGTAAAACACTTTCCTTGGTGAGGAGTACTTCCCGTTATACATGATTGCATCTGTGCTTGGTTAATTGGTCATTCATGATAATAACATCTCTTGGAAAGACTGTGATTATGTGAACACCATATTAAGTTTAACTGATGTAATGCATATATACATCTTGACTGATATCTTTATGATGAGCCGAGAGTGATTACTTGTCTTAGAAGAAAGAGTTTTGGAAAGTGTTAATCCATTGTATTGATTGTTTGAAAACTAAGTTGCATTTTTTTTTTTGCTTGAGGACAAGCAAAATTCTAAGTTGCGGGCGATAATGGTTCAAAAACCATTATTTTCATACATAAATTTGACATTAAACACACCCTTTATGACTTAGAATGAGCTCGAAATCATGCAATTTGCTCAAGTTAGAGAATAAGAGAGTCAAAGTTGGTTTTCTTGGTTTTATGCTTTGTATTCCCATGATTTAGCAGGATTTATCAGGAATTGAATGAAGGTATTTGAAGAAGATAAGAGTTGGACACAAGAGGAGGTGGAAAAGCGACCAAAAGAAGAGTTGCAGCCACCGCCAGGCGGTGGACTTTTTAGAAGAACTCTTTGTCCAACGCTCAAGCGGCAGTGCTGAGGGTTGAACATAAGTCACGCACCCACCGTTGGGCGGTGTACTATTGGGCCTGGGCCAAAGTTTTGTTATTTTTTTGTGCTATATATAGACCCAAACAAACCAGAAGGGGTATGTTTTGACAGAAAGAGGCACATAAACACTTTCTTCAACCCTCAGAGACGGATTTTGGATGCGGGAGCTCCAATCTTTCAAATCTAGGGTTTATCGTTTCCTTCTTTTCATTATTTTCATCTAGTTTCACCATGATTATGGTGAATTAAACCTCCATTGTTGTTGGGGAATTGATATAATCCTTTGAAACTCTCATATATTGAATTGTTCCTTTATTCATATGTTTTCATTCATTAATTGTTAGGGTTTTTCCCCTTTTCTCTATGCATGCTTCCTTTAACTTATTCAACAACATGATCTTTGATTTTATCTTTATGGACACATATAGATATATCTAGACATAAAGAAACTCTCTCTAGAGCAATATTACTTAGAAATAGGAATAGGAGGACCGATTGTTTTTAAGCTTCTGTGCAAATTATGTAATGCATGACCAATTGCTAGGGAGACTAAACATAGTAAACTAGTAACTAAGAGTAGTCTCTTTTCACCAAGACATTGGGATTTGGGTAAATTAGAAAGTGGGATTAAAATTAATGAAGGACTAGAATTCTTAGATATATGAGAGTAGATAGGATGAAATCATAAACCCCAACAACATAATTCATTCATACATCATTCGCATGCGTTATCTTTTGGTCAATTGATCAAAAGCTTTGAATGCATATTTAATTTTCGTTTTTGCATTATAAAACCCTAATTTTCGTTATTCAAGTCTTAAATAATCAAGAAATCACATGAACGTTTAGGCCTATAAGTCTCTAGGGAAACGATACTGATGAGTCGATATTTTATTGATTTCACTTAGCTTATTGTACTGAATTTAATCAGGGAATTGTGCTTAATTGCCCGGTATTTTCCCGTTTTTCCTAATTATGCTTAATTTGATCGGAAATTCTTATTTTAGTTAATTTGAATTTTCTGAGCTGATTAATTGCATTTTTAATTGCAGGGAAAATATTGGAGACATATTTTGGAGCATTAGGAAGGAGGCAAATAAATTGTAATTTAGTACTATACAATTAGGCATCTCAAATTTTAATTAAATTTTAACTTAGTTATCTAGAATCTTTAATTAAGCTTATGTGCAATGGGCCCTTTTAGTGGAAAAAATGTAAAGGCCCAAACTTTGTGGGACACTTGGCACCAAACCCTAGGTTTTCTTTAGGGGTGGACCCCACCCATTTAGTAACTCTCAGCAACTTGAAAGAGGGCAGCCATCATTTTTTTTGGGGGGTGACATTCTGCTGGCTGGAACGTTTTAATGCATAGCAATTTTCTTTGAACAATGATGTTTGATTATGGATGAATGAAGATGATGAAATTTATTTTTCCTTTTCTCTTTTTACCTTTTAAATTACAAAGTTGGAACGTTGTTTGGTTTTGTTTTGGAAGAATGGTGTCCTATACTTGGAAGCCGCCACTCATTTTCTTTCTTCTTTTCTTGGTTTTGGGTTTTTAAAGTTGATTTGTTGGATGAACCCTTGAATGGATTAATGCTATTTGCTACTCTGACTTGGTTAATATGAAATTTGTATTTGCAGCTGCAATTAGGTATACACTTAGTTGCTCAGTTGGTGTTGAGTCCTCTGTTAGCGGAATGGCAAGTGTACCATATCGTATCAAGTAATAAAAATGGTATAACCCATTATCGGTCCTCCCATGAGACTCGAAAGGCCTTATCGTTCGTGTGATTCAATTGACGAGATTTAGGCAATGGATGAATGGAGTTGTTGGGGGTTTACAATTTCATCTAATCCTCCCTCTTTTATTTACTCCTCTTGTTTAAATAGCGTTATTATCTAATTGCATGCAAACTTTCTTGGCCTCCCTTTAACCCGATCCCTCGGCGAAAAGGGCCTATTACTAATCACCGGCTTGCTATCCCTAGCCTCCCCTAGCAACTAGCAACACATTACGAACAAAAGCAAATACAATTGGTCGACCTACTCCCCTATACTTAGGTGGTATTGCTTACCCAAGGAAAATCTCACCATTTCGTGCCATTATTGTACGTCCCCGTATCAATAAAGTCAAAAATCAATTACCGAATGAGTTAAACGATAAAGGCATTAAGCACAGTATGAGAATCCAACAATTGATAATAAACGCATATGAGAATCATATAATTCAAACAAGAGTTTCAATAAACGAGAGTATCAAAAGATTACATTGTTCCCCCAACAACAAAAAGGGTTTAGTTCACCATTGTCATGGTGAACCAAGATGAAAATAATGGTAGATATGGAAAGCAAACCCTAGAAAATATGAAAAGGAGCCTAAGCATTCAAGAGATCCTCTCCAAAGAGTGCAAAGTAGGTTTGGCCGCCCTCCTCTGTCGAAAGAATGAATTGGAATTCGTCACAGGGCTATTTATAGGTGGTAGGGGTCCACCGCCCGGCAGTTTCCCTCGTGCCGCAAAACCGCCTGGCGTTAGGGGTCTGCCGCCCGACGTCCACTGCTGGTGTCTTCTCCTCCCGTTTGACCGCCCGGCACCAGGGGTCTACCGCCGGGCGTCCATAGACTCTTCTTTTCTTCAATTTTCTTGTTTTTCTTGAGTCTATGACCTTCATCTTTATTCCCAATCTTCACTTCTGTCAATTTTGCTGCAAAACAATGCAAAACAAGCATAAAATTTTTAAAAACAGCTTTTGACTCTCGACTAACTCATTTATTGAGTTTTTTTTTATTTCAAGCTCATTCTAAGCAATAAAGGGCGTAATTTAGTTCAAATTAGCACATGAAAATAACGGTTTTTCAACCGTTATCACAACCCCAAACTTAGAAATTTGCTTGTCCTTAAACAAAACAAAACAAAACCATAAAACAAAACAGAGCTTGACTTTCTACCCTTTCATCCAATGATTCAACATTTCCAAAGTACATGACAAAACTTACTCAATTTCAGATAATCAGTGAACTCAAATCAAGATGCATGCTTTTTCTCCACTTAATTTAGCTCATGCTTTCCTCAATAGATGCTACACAGTATGAATGATCAGTCCACTAAAAAAAAATGCAATCATGAACTTTAGAAGTTCTTACCAAGCAAGTGTTTCACTCAATCACTCAAGTGTTTAGGGTAGCACTCCACTCTTAATTGCTCACAAGTCACATGAAATAAAATTGCCATTCATCTTAAACAATCAACATCTTTCCATGCAAATGCCATCAAAAGGACTTTTCCAAGGCTTGTAATGAGGTCGGGCTATCAAGAAAAAATGGTTTTTTATGTATCACAAAATTCTTGAGTTAAAAGAACCATTTCATCAATGAAAAGGTTCAAGTTTAAACTGTCTCTTTGTCACCAATTTCACTCATTCCCAGCTTCTTCCCTTTTTCCTTTTCATTGAGCTCGTCTTCATGCTTTTATTCTTTTCTTTTCTTTTTCTCTACTCATGTATTTTGCTTTACAACTTTTGAGCTCAATGCTTTTCTTTTGCCTTTCTATTTTCCCCATGCAACCCTAAACTTGAACCTTTTCATTCCATACAATTATTCTCAACCCAACTCAAGATAAGAAATTTCAAATCAAAGGGTTTCATCCTGTTTCAGGCTAAGGTTCAAAAAGGATATAATCTTTAAAGCATTTTGGGTGAAAGTTTGGCTAGAAAAGGGTTTTCAAACATGGCCTTGAACATTTGACATTCACATAAAAATCAATCAATCATCAAGATTAAGGCAATAAAATTTATGCTTCAATGTGAACAATACATACAGCAATAAAAACTCTGGGGCTCAATACCTCACACAACATGATTTCTCACACACAGTCATTCATACATCCTGCTTAGCATCATGACCACAATCATACTTCATCACACATCTTTTTCACAGGATGTTAACATGCATACAACTCAATAATCATTCACATCAAATCATCATCAAATAGACTCATCATGCAATTTATCCAGTCTAACATCTTCAGAAAAGTATTCAAGCCAAGCATACACACTAAAAAATAAAATTCAAAAATTTAAAATGCAAGGGTAAAGAAGATATTCTAGGTTGCCTCCTAGTAGCGCTTGTTTAACATTGCGAGCCTGACCCAAACCTATTTAGCATTTGTCAGTAAATGTCAGCCGTCCAACACCCTTCAGTAGGTGTACCTTTCGGATATCCTTCAGTAGATACCAAAGTTAGCATCCCTCAGTAGATACTAAAAGTTAGCATCCCTCAGTAGATGCTACCCAAAAATTGTTCCAAATTTTACATGTTCAAAAGAAAAACTTAAAGAAAACAAAAAGGTTCTTCTCAGCAATCAACTCTTCTTTCTCACACTGGAATCTTCATCATCCCACCTTCTCAGCTTTTGTCTTTCTACTTGGCGAACAGCAGGGAAATATGGTCTTCTACTCTCCATCATTCCTTTTTCTTTCAGCTCCTTTACTAACCATTCCTTTTTCTTAAATCTCACTTTGCTCCCTGGGTGGAGTGGATCTTCTTTTGATTTTTGGTGAATGGTTCTTCTCCCTTTATCCTCAGGTACCTGCAAAACGTAACAGTTGTAAGAATAATCAGTACCTGCTATGCTCTCTTTTTGTTCTTCGCTCATCTCCGGCTTCTCAAATCTGTCTCTTTTCACTGTTTTGATCTCATCCCCTTCACGACCAGTATAGAGAAATAGATAATTCAAATCCCTCATCATTATCCTTCCTTCATGAACAATAATAAGCATCTTTGATGTTGCCATGAAGGGTCGCCCCAAAATCACAGGGTACTCTTCCTCAGTTTTTACATCCATAACAATGAAATCTGCTAAGAACTCAAGCCGATCTGCTCGCACAACAACATTTTCCACCATTCCCACTGGCACTTTTGTAGAACTGTCTCCCATTGCCATAGTCAAGTCAGATGGTTTCAACACAAGCCCACTAATTTCCTTCAAAAGTTACGTGGGTATTAAATTGATACTAGATCCCGAATCTATCATGGCTTCCACATCTAAATCATTTAGAGTACATGACAATGTTAAGTATCTAGGATCTTTAACCTTGGGAGGATAATTACTCTTCTGTGGTTGAAAAACATGATCCTCTTCTTCATCAATCAACTCAACTTTGTCATCAAGGTTGATTTTAATTATTTCTGAATAGGGAGGAAGCTGTTGATTTCCTAAAGACAACACAGTCATTCGGTTGAAATTTCTCTAAATCCCCCATTATGATTGCTTGTAGTCCCTATCTCCTCTTTTTCTCCACCAACCTCTTCTTCATTATAACCTTCACCTTCTTCATCTTCACTGCTCACGGGTTCAAAGAATTCAGTCATCAGCATTTCTTCTTCTTCACTATCTACCACATGGAATGGTTCACAGTCTGCTTCCCAACCATCCTGGCTCGTAATGACTTTGCATTCTCTCTTAGGGTTCACTTCAGTGTTGGCCCTGAACTGGTTTTTCTCAGTAATTTATGTTCTTGTTGCCAGCTGTCCAATATGTGACTCCAGTGATTTAAAACTGGCCTGAGTGTTATTCAACTGCTGCTCATATTTTTTGAAGAAGTCATCAAATCGGTTACCTAAGGTCCTGACAGACTCAGTCAAATTACTCACTTGCTGCCATAGTGGTGAAGGTTGTTGCTGCCTGAAGCTTCCTTTTTGTGCGCCCCTCTCACTTTGGGAAGCTTCATTCAGAGCCATGTCTTCAATCAAGTCATAGGCTTCGTCTTCAGTTTTCCTATTAATACTGCCTCCAGCTGAGGCATCCAACATCATTTTAGACTGAGTATTAAGCCCTCCTAGGAAAGCAAGCAAATAAGCAATCTTGTCAAATCCGTGGACTGGAGTCTTTCTCAACAGGCCTTTGAATTTGTCCCAGGCCTGTCCGAGAGTTTCCTTCATCCCTTGCTTGAATGAGGAGATTTCGAGTTTCCCTTGATGAATCTTCGTTTGCAGAAAAAATCTGGTGACAACTTATTTGGCCAATGCATCCCAGTTTCTGAACGTCCCTTTAGCAAATGAGTGCAACCAATCCTTGGCGTTTCCTCCCAAAGAGAACGGGAATAGGCTAAGTCTGATCCTCTCATCTAAGACTCCGACCATCTTAATAGTATTGCAAATTTCGCCAAAGATAGTCAAATGTTTGTAGGGATTCTCACTTGAAAATCTGTGAAACTGGTTGCTTTGGACCAACTGAATAAGTGTAGGGCTCATCACCAAATTCGTTGCATTGTCTGCAGGAATGACTATGCTGTTGAAATTCAAGGGACCCACAGTGTTGGCTGAGTCCCCCAGTGTACGTCTCGGAGGAGGTTGTTGTTCCGCCATCTCCTCTAAGTCTTGTGCAACAGATTGCAAAAGTAGTTCAGGAGAAGGAAAGTTTTCACGTTCAGTATGATTAATTCTCCTCCCTCTCCTGTATGGTAGCCCCTCGAGAAGAGGTTGCTGATCCTTTCTGCTCCTAGTGTGTACCCCTTCCTGCATACACAAGAGAAAATACCCCTAAAAGTACTTTTACAGAAAAATAAAATAAAACAAAACAAAACAAAAATATAAACAAATAATTACAAACAAGTCAAATTCAGTCAATTCAAACTACTAAATAAGTCAAAAATCAATTACCGAATGAGTTAAACGATAAAGGCATTAAGCACAGTATGAGAATCCAACAATTGATAATAAACGCATATGAGAATCATATAATTCAAACAAGAGTTTCAATAAACGAGAGTATCAAAAGATTACATTGTTCCCCCAACAACAAAAAAGGTTTAGTTCACCATTGTCATGGTGAACCAAGATGAAAATAATGGAAGATATGGAAAGCAAACCTTAGAAAAAATGAAAAGGATCCTAAGCATCCAAGAGATCCTCTCCAAAGAGTGGAAAGTAGGTCTGGCCGCCCTCCTCTATCAAAAGAATGAATTAGAATTCATCACAGGGCTATTTATAGGTGAGAAACGCAGCAGAAAAATAGGCCCAAGCCCAAGCTGACCACCGCCCGGCGCCACACTTTGCCGCCCGGCGATGTACCCTAAATCGCACCACCACCCGGTAGTAGAGGTCCAGCGCGCGGTGGTTTCCCTCGTGCCGCAACACCGCTCGGTGTCAGGGGTCTGCCGCCCGGCGTCCACTACTGGTGTCTTCTCCTCCCGTTTGACCGCCCGACGCTAGGGGTCTACCGTTGTGCGGTCCATAGACTCTTCTTTTCTTCGATTTTCTTGCTTTTCTTGAGTGTATGACCTTCATCTTTATTCCTAATCTTCACTTCTGTCAATTTTGCTCCAAAACAAGCATAAAATCGCTAAAAACAGCTTTTGACTCTCGACTAACTCATTTATTGAGTTTTGTTTGATTTCAAGCTCATTCTAAGCAATAAAAGGCGTAATTTAGTTCAAATTAGCACATCAAAATAACGGTTTTTCAACCGTTATCATCTTCTCTTAGTTGATGAAACTGCATGGTGTAAATTGGATTTGATTTTAACATTGTGTTCTCTTAGTTCACTTTTTTTAAACATGATTAACCTTTGCTTAGTTGGTTAACTGTGTTGGATTAGAGGTTCGAGTCGTTGCTTTATTTTGTTGATCTGTGATAGGAAGCATTGTAATTAAGTTAATGACCAACCGTTTCCATTCTGTCTTTGAAACCATTTTTAGATCTATGTTTGCATTCGTGTTTGAATTTAATTCATCTGCATTCACACGCCTTTCAACAACCCCCCCCACTTCGTGTTTGACTTAATTCTTGAACCGCAAAATTGATCCTTGAGAGACGACCTAGGAGTCACTTCCTAGCTATATTGCATTTCTCATATGCAATCAAATTTGTGTGGGATGCGACAGCCCATCAGATACTCAGACTTACCGTTTATTATTACTTGATACGATTTGGTACACTTGCCGGACTCTTAACAATGGGGTTTTCAAAAAATGTGATAATCGATTATCCTGAGGAGTAATCGATTATTCCAGAGACATGGGCAATACTGCATCAGATAGAGATAATCGATTATTCTGTGCAATAGTCGATTATTTGCGCTATCAACTCATATCTAAACTGGCTCGTGATAATCGATTATCACCCGAGATAATCGATTATTTGCGCAGTGACTCACTAAATACGAAAACTTCTAAGGCTTTTTACATCATTACAATTTATCCTATACATTTGTTTCTACAAAATGCGTTTAACAAATATGCACTTAGAGCCTTCAATTCTTTAGCTTTTATCATCATCAAAACTTCACACTAGGTTCAAGATACTTTAAATTAAGGGAAGCTAGTTCTTGTTTTATGTTGAATTATGAAGTATAAATTGATAGTATTAGGGTGTGTAGTTAGTAGGTGTTGAATGTTTATGCTTGAAATGTTAGTTAATGTGAATTGTTGTTGTGTAAGGGTGTTTGATCACATGATGATTGTTGACCTTGAATGATTTTATGCTAAACTCAAATTGTATGATGAATGTTGTTGTTAAGATGTTTGATGGTGTTAAATTTGGTTAAATGTTGAGGAGAAATTAATTAGGTTGAATTGTAAGTTATTTTAGTAAAAAATGGGGGTTTTAGTGGATGAGTTTTAGAAATACTGGTCTAAGTGAAAAAGTGATCAATTAGGGTCTGTTGAATAGTACTTGTTTAAGTTGTGAATTTGTAGATTTGTGATCTAGAATTCTTAGAGTTCTGAGGTAGTGAGTTTTAGAAATAGTAGGTCAGTGGTTAAGTCATTTTGGACTTGTTCAGACCCTAAGTTGCTTAAATATGACTTAAAACTTGTAGAACTTAATTATAGTCTCTTAAGTGGGGTTTTGGTTAATTTGAGTTGGAATCTTGTTGTAAAACGAGTTTAAAAACTAGTTTAAGTTGGTTCATATGTATTTGGTTAACTCTATTGTAGCTTAGAATCCCATCTAGAAGTGGTAGAATTTGGTAAAAGTGCATAGGATAGGTCATGAGGAGTTGAAGGGTGCAAATTCTGCAGAATTCTACAGACTTGTTGAGCAAGTGTAGGCGTTGAGCGAGCGAAACCCACTATTTATGTATTCCCAAAGCAAGATATGGGGGCTGAGCGAGTTAATTTCAGGGAGAATTTTGTTGTAGTGGTAGATGATGAGTCGATATTTTATTGATTTCACTTAGTTTATTGTGCTAGAATTAATTAGGGAATTGTGCTTAATTGTCCGGTATTTTCCCGTTTCTGTTAATTGTGATTAATTTTATCGGAAATTCTAATTTTAATTAATTTGAATTTTCTGAGCTAATTATTTGCATTATTATTTTCAGGGAAAATTTTGGAAATACAACTTAGGACATTTGGAGGTTAAATGAAGGTAGCACATGTGATGCACAAGCCGACTGAAATCAATATTACACTCACAATTATCATTCAATTATATTATTGGGTTGAATTAAATTATAGAAGTATGGTCACGACCCATATTGTAAAATTGTGGTGCATTTAGAGAAATGGGTCCATTAGCAAATTGGAAATCAAGCAATTCTTGAACGTAGCACACATCTCCAATTAAAGTCCAAGCCATCGTTAATATTGTAACACGCGGGCAACAAGTTGATTACCTTTAAAGCATGTGCACGTCCTTAGGCCTGGTCCAAAGAAGAAGAAGCAGCTGCAAGGTCCGTGGGCTTGAGGTGTGTGGTTGGTGAAAAGGGAGTGTGCAGCCAGCAAAGAAGACCAGCACCCGTCCAGCACGGAAGAGGTCATCCACCCTTATATATTAAGGCTGTAACACGTGAAGAGCCTACGGTGGCAGCAAGGGAACGTCCCAGCAGCATCCAAAAATGAAGAAACATTGCACCAAGCAACTCCACCATCCAGCACGTGGTAGCAAGGCCTCAGCTTTGGAGATCCCAACATTTGGAGAAGCAACACCCACATTCACGACCCAACATATTTTTGAAACTTGCAGCAATCTAACTTCACACTCCATGCACCAACGCTGGCAGCAAGCCCATTTATAATAAGATAGAAGCAACAGTTGGTCAGCAAAGCAACAGCAGGTGCAAACAGCAACGGTCCAGCTTTGGAGATCCCCTTGCTGAATTCACCATGGCTGCTGAAGCAAATTCATTGGGCTGAACATGGAGACGGGCTTGCAGGATGCGCTGCTGCTTGGTTTGGATTTTGGAGGCTCATGCGTGATATTAATATGGAAGGTAGCAACACGTCCAACTTGGGGGGAATCCACGATGCAGCAAGCAAAGAAGAGGTGTGGCCCATGAGCAAAGAGAGGCACACAACCCTAGGATCCACAGTTGCCACATGTACAAATATAATATTCCTTGGTGGTTTTTCAAAAGAAGGACTATTACATTGGAACACACTGTAGTAGGAGCACACGGACATTGAAGCATGGAGGGTTATGGCTAGCTGCTAGTTGTTTTTTGCTCTTTTCCTTTTGAACATTTTGAATGATGATCTTTGGAATTTTTATTTAAGCCATTTTCATTTTGTTAGATGGGAAGCACTCTTTTTTTTTTGGTAAGCATTGTTACAATTAATATGTGTTAGAAGCATTTTCTTTGTTTGATTCTAGAAGTAGTGGTTCATCTTTATATTTTTAGAATTAAAAAGTGTTGTTTGAGTGTGAGTTTTTGGGTGACGTTGACCAGTTGTGAGGGAGAAGTTAATTTCCTTTTTGGAAGAGTGTGTGAGCATTTACATTCGGCTGCAGCTTATTACTTTTTTTATCTTCATTGGGCTGCCACATTTCTTTATGCATGAAACGGTGAATTTCTCTTGGAGGAGGAGCTGCTGCCACGTCCATCAAGGGAAGTTTAAATGGTTGTTTATTAGCTTCTTGATCTCACTTATTTATACTATTTTCAATTACTTCACATATCTTGACATCGAGCGTTTTATTTCAGTGTTTTCATTTACTTTAATGTTGTCTATTCCGTTCGATTGTGTTAATTTAACTGTCATGTAGTTTAGGTTAGTTTCGTTGGTTGTTAATAAAGTTACTTTGCTTCCTTAACATTCTTGAACTTTAATTGTCATGCTACTGCTTTGATTCTGCTCAATATTTAATTTGTTGTCTGCCTGCGATTAGGTATATGCTTAGTTGCCTAATCGGTGTCAAATCTTCGCTTAGTTGATTAGACTGCATGATGGATGACTGATTAAATTTGTGCATTGCATTCGCTTAGTTTGCAATTTTGAAGACCGAATTAGCCTTAGCTTAGTTGGCCGATTCGTGTCGGATTTGGATTAGAGTAGTTTGTACTTGTCATTTATCTGGGATGGGAAGCATAGTAATTGAATTAATGAACAACCATTTTGATATTGTATTTTATTCCGTTTTTACATTTCTGTTTGCATCTGTGATTTTGTTTATCCACATTCACCACAAACTTTTCACAAACCCCCCACTATGTGTTAGACCTAATTCTCGAACCACATTTGGTCCTTGAGAGACGACCTAGGAGTCATTTTCTAGCACTATACTGCATTTTCTCCTATGCAATTAAATTTGATTGGGCTGCGACACCCATCAAATTTTGGCACCGCTGCCGGGGACCACCGGTTCGATTTTAGGTCTTTGTTGTGTTAGTGTGTGTTGGGTTTTGTCTTGTGTTGCAAGTGTGATGTTTTGTTTTGTGTGTTCGTCATTGTGTGCTACATTTAGGTAGCTTTAGTTGCATATTTACATTGCATTCTTCTTTTCCCCCTTCTTTCTACATGTCTACCTATTTTGGTTTTGTGGATATTGTTTCTCCTGCTTGTTACTCTGATTATGATTCTCCTGTTGATTTGTGTGTTGAGAACAGTATGATTCCTCCTCCATCTCATGAGAATGCTCCTACGGAGCCGTTTCCACTTGATGAGGAGGATATTCGTTGTGTTTTCAACACTGAACTGATACATTGGCTACCTAAGTTTCATGGTCTTGCAGGTGAATGCCCACATAGACATTTGGAGGAGTTCTACACATGCTCTTTGATGAAACCTCCAGATGTCCCGGATGAAGACATGTTCTTAAGGGCATTTGGGCACTCATTACACGGAGCAGCAAAGGGGTTGGTATTGTCTTCCTCCAAGATCCATCACTTCTTGGGAAGATCTTAAGCATACATTCTTGGATAAATTCTTCCTTGCTCAGTATGGTCACAATAACGATCCTGGATGGAATGACCCTAGCTTGAGATGGTATGATGCTCCACAGCAATATCAACCATCTCCGAATTCTTGTATGCCTTCTCCACCTGTTCAGGAACCATAGCAGCTGCAGTTTCATGAGCCTGCCCATTCTTTATCAGCTGTTGGTGGGAAATTGGAAAGCAAACTTGATTCTCTTCAGAATTTGGTGACACAGCTGACATCCAACCAGAGACCAGCACCTTCATCTGCATCTATTGCACGGTTGTGTGCTATATGTCCTCCCAGTGACCACTATACAGATGCCTGCCCTTCTTTGCACCACCCTGTTTCTCATGATGAGCCTCAAACTTATGCTACAAACATCTACAACAACAGGCAGCCACAACAGAAAAATCAGAGGCAACAACAACAGCAAAAGGCACCTGCCAAATCTACTACTTCTTCTGAGCCTACATTGAATGAGTTGTGGGGGCAGATGGCCGCGCAGTGCACCGAGGAACAGTCTCAATTTTTAGAGGGATCACCATTTCAGACTGTTCCAATTCTTGATGATGTTAGTGCCATTCACATAGGAGATGGGGAGCAGAGTCATGAGCTTACTACTGCGTCATCTACTTCCCCACCCTCCTATCTCCCCACTCTTGCGCCTGAGAATGCAGTTGCTCGTTCTGCTCTTACTGGTGAGATGAATCATGAATCAGCACAGGTTTCCTCTAAACTTGAAACCCACTTGCTTTGCCTGAGCTGTTTATGCATTCAAATATTCTTGATTCTGCTTCAGATTCACATGTTAGTGATGATTGTGATATGGAAACTGTGGAAACTGAAAATGCTTTAGACTTGGAATTAAACTTTGATCTTTCACAGTTTTCTGAAAAATTTTAAATGTAGTTGTGAAGTTAATTCTTGCTCTATTTGTGTTGAAATTAATTATGTGATACAACCAGCTTCCAACTTTGTGATAGGTGATCCTAACTGTGAGTCTGATGAAAATGTTGAGGAACAGGCATATATAAGAAACACCTTTGAGATAGGTAGACCACTTTCATCTTCCACCACTTTAGCCACATCCAGGGAGGTGGAAGTAAGCATACCTAAGATTGATTCTATTGTTGATGATTATGCTATTGATAGGTATGTTCATGATTATGATGTTGATGAGCATGATTTTGATTTCCACTCTTTGCATGATGACAAACAACGTTTTCCATCTTGTCTGAATACTTCTTCTCCATGCACTGAACATGAATCTGAGCCTATTGTTGATATTTTTTCTAAATTTGAAATTGATTCATGTTCTGAGAGTGTATCTGATGTTCAATATGTTACTCTGGGATTGGGTGTTATACCCCTGCATGTTATTTCTGTGGAGCCATAGTGCACTAACCATGTTGCAGGAGGTACACATGAAGTTGACCAACACACACCCACGGTGGAAGACAAGGGTGTCAGCATACACAACAGTTTGAAGATTAACAAGCACCAACTGAACCCACTCATCAACAATCACTGCTTCTTGGATCCAGCTGTGGAGGACATCTCCCTGCTTGATCAAATCTGGAGACTGAAGCAGTTCCTCCTCAACACTTCCTGGCTGAATACTATGGTGGAAGACCTTTCCCTGAAAGCCCAAAATTGGCAACTGCCACCATGATCAGGGGAGTCTTCTTTTCCCTTCTCCTCCTTTCTTGCTTTTTGATGAGCGGTTATTTCTTGAACTATATTTAGTTTATTGCACTTAAATAAACCATGGAATTGTGTTTAATTGTCTGTTATTTCCCGGTTTTCCGAATTTTGCTTAATTTGGTCGGAAATTCGTAATTGTGCTAATTTGGGTTTTCTGAGCTGATTAAGTGTATTTTGGTTGTAGGGAAATTTTGGGAAACATCATTTGCAGCATTAGGGATGGTAGCATGATCATTCAAGACTCAACATTTAGTCACTTCTATTTTAATTAAGTTGTAATTTCGTTTTCTAGAAGCCCTTAATTAGAATTAGGTGTTTTGGACCCCTTTAGGGGCATTTTTGTAAAAAAAAATTGTGGGGGCCATGTGGCATCCCTTTAGGGCGGACTTGTAGTGTGTGGACCCCACCAAAGTTAAAACTCTTGGTCATATGGGGTGGGAAAACCGAGCCACACACCAACACTTCCATAGCTCACGTTTTTGCCGCATTTCTTCTAGGTTTTCATGTATGAAGACTCTCTCTTGAGCTTGCCATGGGGTTTTCAGTTTTGGCTATTTGAATGAAGAAAGTTGCATATTTTATTCTTCTCTTGCTTTAATCTTGGCTGTCTTAACTCATTGGTGGTGAAAATCCTTTCATTCCTTCTTCCATTTGCTTGTTTTTTATGTTTGAAGCTTGAGCTTTTAAGCTTTTCTTTGCATTTCAATGGTGATTGTTGGGTTTGAGTGACTTTATATTTTCATTTTTCCTTTCCTTTAATGTTGTCCCTCACGTTTTTCTTTGTATTTTATTTGGTTGGATGATAGAAATGGAGTTCTATATGAGTTTTGGGTTGAATAGAGCTTAACTTGATGTGTGGGTGTTGTGGTTTGGGCTCTTTCTTCTTGGTTTTCGTTTTTGATGTTTGAAACAAAGTATGGAACCAGATCTTGGGGTTGTTATTGTGGCTGGACAGGGTTGGAATTGGTAACTTAGTTTTTAGTTTCCTTTTTGAAAAGAAACTTGAAAAAAATGGAACATTTGGTTGGGTTGAAGTAGCATATGTTTTAGTTTATTGTTCATGACTTGTTTTGAAGTTGATGCTTGGTTCCTTGGGCTGTATTCACGTTAATGTATGGTGAAGAAAAGTTTTTGAAGGGTTGTCTTGGTGGAGAAACCGAAATGGAGCATTGGAAGGGAGAGATAAGGTTCATTTAATCATTACCACTTTTGGACCTACATAAAAGGTGTTTGTTTTGACTTTAAGAATGTTTCCATTTTGAGTTTTTGTCTTTTCCTTGCATTGTTACTGCCGTGAATTGCCATGAGAGATGGAGTGTTTTTGGAGTTTGTTTTCTTTTGGTTTAGCTTACTTGGCACATTAGTAGGACCACCCATGGTCACATTCATTTACCTTTTGGTTTGGAAGCAATTTTCTTTGTAGCATGGACATGAGCTCACGGCAATTTGTGGTATTGGAGTGTGGATTCGGAAATTGCTGCATGGAGAAGTGATGGGAAGGTTTTCAATTGGTTTCTTTAAGTATATTTTAATTCCTTTTGAGAAATGGTGCACATGGGGACAAAAATACAACAAATTGGATGGTTTCTTGAAGAGTAAAAATTGAAGTAGATTTGGTGGAGTGTGGTGCACGACCATGAGGTTCTTTTTGGCACATTGCATTATTAAAATTAATTGTTAATTGTCATTTAGTCAAATTAATTGTTAGGATTAAATTAGGCTTGTTGGTTCCCTTGGGTTTTAATTAATTTAGTTAATAGGTTGAGTTTATGTGTTTCAGTTAGTTTTGCATTTAATTATTTTTAACTGTGTTTGTCAATTAATTTGTAATAGTGTTTGATGTTTGAATGTTGTCTAAAGTATATAACAGTGTTAGTTTAATTACCATGCTAGCTTAAATTAGTTTTTTTGCATTTGTGTCTTTATTGAGTTCTTTAATTTTTGCAAAACCTTTTCAAACCCCCCCCCCCCCCCTTTTGTGTTAGACTCGATTCTCGAACCGCAAAATTGGTCTTTGGGAGACGACCTAGGGGTCATTCCCTAGTTATACTACATTTCTCATATGCAATTAAATTTGTATGGGTTGCGACATCCCATCAAATTTTGGCGCCGTTCCGGGGACCAACAGTTCGGTTTTAGGTCTTTTGTTGTGTTGTGTTTTGTCTCGTGTTGTGAGTATGATGTTTTGTTTTGTGTGTGTATGTTTCATTTTTAGTTGTGTTGTGTTTGTTGTTTCGTAATTTTTAGCATTTCCTTTCTTTCTTTCCCTTTTTCTTTTTCTATGTCTACTTATTTTAATTATGAGAATACTGCTTCTTCTGCCTGTACATATGACTATGATTCTCCTTCTGCATGCTACTTTGAGTATGGTTCTCATGTATACTCTGCTGATTTTTGTACTAAGAACAATATGACCCATCCTTCCGTTCTTGAGAGTTCTTCTAGAGAGCCAAATTCACATAGTAAGGATGACGCTCATTGCGTTCTCACTTCTGGACTGATAAAATTGCTGCCTAAGTTTTATGGTTCTGCAGGTGAATGCCCACACAGACATTTGGAGGAGTTCTACACCATTTGCTCTTCAAAGAAACCTCCTCATGTCCCTGATGATCACATGTTCTTAAGGGCATTCCCACACTCATTACAAAAAGCAGCAAGGGATTGGCTTTATGGTCTTCCCCCAGGATCCATCACTTCTTGGGAAGATGTTGAACATATGTTCTTGGATGAATACTTCCCTGCTCAGTATGGTTACAACAATGATCCTGGATGGAATGACCCTAACTTGGGATGGTTTGGTACCCCACAACAACCTTAATATCAAGAACCACCGTTCCAGAAAATTTCTATGCCTCCACCAGTCCAGGAATACCAGAGTCAGCAGTATGATGCTCCTGCCCAAATAGCTCCTCAACCTTCTACTTCTGAGCCTACATTGAAGGAGTTACTTAGGCAGGTGGTCATGCAGAACATTCAATTTATGCAAGAGACCAAAGCATCAATTCAGAGTATGAGCAACCAGATGGGGCAGACGACCACTCATCTCACTGAGGAACAGTCTTATGTTTTAGAGGAATCACCATTCTAGGTTGTTCAGCTTCCAGATGATGTTGATGTCATCCACATAGGAGATGGAGAGCAGAGTCATGAGCTTACTATTGTGCCATCTACTTTCCCGCCCCCTATGTCCCTACTCTTGCACTTGAGGAGACTGATGAAGAATTGGAGGACCAGGCAGATATGAGCAACACTTTTGAGATAGGTAAACCAGCTTCACCTTCTTCCACTCTACCGATCTTCGGGGAAGTGGAGGTAAACATACCTATGATTGATTCTGTTATTGATGATCATGTTGTTGATAGGTATGTTGATGATTATGATATTGATGAGCATGATTTTGATTTCCACTCTTTGCATGATGAGAAACAACTTTTACCATCTTGTCTGAATATTTATTCTCCATGCACTGAACATGAATATGAGACTGTTATTGATATTGATTCTAACTTCGAAAGTAATTCATGTTCTGAGAGTATATCTGAGGGTCAGCTTGTTACACTGAGATTGGGTGTTATACCTCTGCATATTATTTCTGTAGAACCATGTTGCAGGAGGTACACATGAGTTTGATCAACAAACACCCACGTTGGAAGAAAAGAGTGTCAGTGTACACAAAATCTTCAACACTAATAGGCACCAACTGAACCTGCTCATCAATAATCACTTCCTGGATCCAGCTGTGGAGGACATCTCCCTGCTTGATCAAATTTGGAGGATGAAGCAGTTCTTCCTCAAGACTTCCTTGTTGACTCCAGTGGTGGAGAACCTCTCCCTAAAAGTCCAAAATTGGCAACTGCCACCATGATCAAGGGAGTTTCCTTTTCCCTTCTCCTCCCTTTCCCGCTTTTATTGCACTTGTCCACGATCTATAGACTGTTCTGATTTCTGATTTGATGCTTGTGACACATTGAGGACACTGTGTAGTTTAAGTGTGGTCTATTGGGGGAGATTCTGATTTGTCTTTGATTAGGTTATGTTTTCTGCGTTAAATTTTTTGTTTTCTAGGAAGTTTTTGTTGCATCTTGTGTACAGTTTTGCATGTCTCTCTTGATTTCTGGACTTTATTTAGGTTGTCAGTTTTTCTTTCACTTCATTGATACTCTGATTTGTTGGAAATCCTTGCTTTTCTTTGCTTGGAAGATAATCATGATGTTTGAGAGGTTGATTTGATTGTGACAATTACCCTGTGTGAGATTTGAGCCACTTTATGTTCTTTCTTGTGTGTGATATGTCTCTTGATTTCTTGCACATATGCCTTGGCTTGACTCTGTTGATAATTCTTGATTAATATGCATGTTTGGAAGTTATAAAGGCAGTTCTGTTGTTGAGCCTCTCTAGCCAGATGAGCCTACCTTGTTGTGATCCTTTGATAGCCCCTTTGAGCCTTTATATTCCCCATTCTTTGTTTTGAATCTCATACACTAGCCCTAAGTGAAAAACCATGATTACCTTAACCTCAGGGAATTTTGGAGCTTTGGAATTCTTTTGGGAATAAGTGTGGTCTCTTGGGAGACTCGGATGATTTGGTTAGTTGGCTTCTCTTCTTGTGTTATTTTTTTTTTGTAATTATGTTGTGAATCTTGTCTCTTACAATTGTGTTTTGAAAAGAAAAAAAAAAGAAAAGAGACTATATAAAAAAAAAGAAAAAAATACAGAAAAATGAATAAAAAAAAATTGTGAATAATGGAGTCAAGAAGACGATTGAATTAGAGGTTTTGGGTGTGATTTTACTGTCTTTACACTTGTTCCCCATTGCTCCTCTGTTCCTTATGGTTTGTAGCTTCTTATCCAGATATATCCTCCCTTGTCCTTGGCCCCATTACAACCATGAAAAGACCTTTTGATTTGAACATGCATATGTGTTTGAGTGTTGATATTAGAGGCTTGCCAAGTCTATTTGTGTTTGCTTTCTTGAGTGCATTGAGTGACATTGATTTACCTTAAACACTTGAGAGAAACAATGATTGTGTGCATCTATGAGGCTTTGTTGCTTTTGATTCATGTCTTGAACTGATTGACTATTTTCCATGTACTGAACTGTTTGGATGATTCTGTGAGTATCTGCTTTCATTGCTTTTGTGTTGGATACTATCCACTTCCTTTCACTGTCCAGATTTTGGGAGAGTTGTGCAGCTCTGTTTTTGTTTTGTGAGTCGTTGTGTCTGTCTATCGAGTCTATGTCACCTCCCTGATGTTTGAGTAGTTCCCTGGTTTTCGTCTTGGTTTTGCCCAGGAGTGCAAAAGACTAAGTGTGGTCTATTTGGATGAGTGGTTACTTCTTGAACTATATTTAGTTTATTGCACTTAAATAAACAAGGGAATTGTGTTTAATTGTCTGTTATTTCCCCGTTTTCCGAATTCTGCTTAATTTGGTCGGAAATTCGTAATTGTGCTAATTTGGGTTTTCTGAGCTGATTAAGTGTATTTTGGTTGCAGGGAAATTTTAAATGTAGTTGTGAAGTTGGTTCTTGCTCTATTTGTGTTGAAATTAATTCTGTGATACAACCAGCTTCCAACTTTGTGATAGGTGATCATAACTGTGAGTCTGATGAAAATGTTGAGGAGCAGGCATATATAAGAAACACCTTTGAGTTAGGTAGACAACTTTCATTTTCCACCACTTTAGCCACATCCAGGGAGGTGGAAATAAGCATACCTAAGATTGATTCTATTGTTGATGATTATGCTATTGATAGGTATGTTGATGATTATGATGTTGATGAGCATGATTTTGATTTCCACTCTTTGCATGATGAGAAACAACTTTTTCCATCTTGTCTGAATACTTCTTCTCCATGCACTGAACATGAATCTGAGCCTATTGTTGATATTGTTTCTAAATTTGAAATTGATTCATGTTCTGAGAGTGTATCTGATGTTCAATATGTTACTCTGGGATTGGGTGTTATACCTGATGAGTCGTTATTCCTTGAACTATATTTAGTTTATTGCACTTAAATAAAATAGGGAATTGTGTTTAATTGTCTGTTATTTCCCCGTTTTCCGAATTCTGCTTAATTTGGTCGGAAATTCGTAATTGTGCTAATTTGGATTTTTTTGAGCTGATTAAGCGCATTTCTGGTTGTAGGGAAGTTGTGGAAACGTCATCTGGAGCATTAGGATATGGCGTGGCACATTCAAAGGCTCAACATTTAGTCATTTAGATTCTTATTAAAGTTGTAATTTCATTTTCTAGAAGCCCTTAATAAGAATTAGGTGTTTTGGACCCTTTTAGGGGCATTTTTGTAAAAAACCAAATGTGGGGCCATGTGGCATCTCTTTAGGGCTGACTTGTAATGTGTGGACCCTACCAAATTGTAATTCTTGGTCATATAGGGTGTGAATACCGAACCACACACTTAGAGACCCATAGCTCATGGTTTTCTTCTTTCTTCTAGGGTTTCTCTTGTTTTGAACATGCCTTGAAGGAGCTTGTCTTGGTGATTTCGGTTTTGAGCCATTTCAATGAACAAGATGCAGATTTTCTTTGTTTCTTAACTCACTCTTGGTTATCTTAGCTTGTTGGTGGTAAAAAAAAATTCATTTCCACTTCCGTTTGCTTGTTTTTTATGCTTGGAGCTTGAGCTTTGGAGCTTGTCTTTGCATTTCCATGGTGGATGTTGGGTTTGAGTAACTTTATATTTCGTTTTCCTCTCCCTTTGCTGCTGTTCCTCACGTTTTTCTTTTCATTTTATTTGGTTGGATGATAAAAATGGAGTTCCATGTGAGTTTTGGGTTGAAAAGAGCTTACCTTGATGTGTGGGTGTTGTAGTTTGGGCTCTTTCTTCTTGATTTTTGGTTTTGATGTTTGAAGCAAGGATGGGACCAGACTTTTGTGTTGTTATGGTGGCTGGACAGAGCTGGAGTGATGGCTTAAGTATTATTTTCGTTTTTGCAAAGAAGCTTGAAGAAATGGAAGATTTGGTTGGGTTGAAGTAGCATATGTTTGAGTTTATTGTTCTTGTGTTGATTTGGAATTTGAACTTTGGTCTCTTGGGTTTATGTTTCTGTAGTAGGGATGAAGAAAACATGAATGGTGTGTTGGTGGAGAAAGAAAACCGAAAATGGAGGTGAAAAGAGGAGAGAAGGTGCATTTAAGTTTTTGCCATTTTTGGACAAACACATATGATGCTTCTTTTGACCAAAAGAATGTTTCTACTTTGAGTTTTTGTCTTTTCCTTGCATTGTTGCTGCCATGAATTGCATGAGGAATGGATTGTTTTTGTAGTTGTTTTCATTTGGTTTAGCTTACTTGGCACATTGGTAGGAGCACCCAAGGTATCTTCCATTTGCACATTGGTCTTTGAAGCAATTTTTTGTAGAATTCACTTGGTGTGTTCGGTTTTTGTGGTCTTGGTGTGTGGATTCCGAATTTGCTGCATGGAGAAGTGATGGAAAGGTTTTCAATTGGTTGTTTAAAACATACTTTAATTTCTTTTGAGACATGGTGCACATGAGGACAAAAAGACAACAAAATTGGTGGTTCATTGAAGCTTAAAAATTGATTTGGTCTTGGTGGTGAGTAGTGCACGACCATGAGGTTTTTCTTTGGCCAATTGGACTTTTTAATGTATTTGTTAATTGCACTTTGGTTCAAATAAATTACTAGAAGTTAAATAGGCTTGTTAGTTTCTCTTGTTTTCACTTAGTTTAATTAGTAGGTTGAGTTGTTTTTCATCCACTTAATTTAGTGTTGCATTTTAATGGCTTTAATTGTGTTTGGATATTTATCCATTGCAGTGTTCAATTGTCTTTTTCCATTCACTATGTTGTCTATTTTGTTTGGTTTCTTTACCTTCTTGCATTTCCATTTTCCTCACTTGGTTTAGAGATAGTTTGGTCTCAATGTAGAATCGTTCGGTCATCTGTGGGACCGTTCGGTCGTCATGCTTTCTCCATTTATTTCAATGTTTTCAAGTATGTTTGGTTGCTTTTAATTTTCAGTTTTAATTTAATTTAATTTTCCTTGCATAAACCTTTCACAACCCCCCCCCCAACTTCGTGTTAGACCTAAGACTCGAACCACATTTGGTCCTTGAGAGACGACCTAGGAGTCACTTCGTAGCTATACTGCATTTCTTATATGCAATCAAATTTGTATGGGTTGCGACACCCATCAAATTTTGGCGCCGTTGTCGGGGACCAACGGTTCGGTTTTAGGTCTTTTGATTGTGTTTGTGTGTGTTGTGTTTTGTCTCATTTTGTGAGTGTGATGTTCTGTTTTGTGTGTGAGTTCTTGTGTGTATGCGTGTCGCATGTTTAATTGTTGTGTGTTTTGTTTGTTTTGTAATTTTTAGCATTTCCATTCTTCCACTTTCCCCCTTCTTTCTTTCTACATGTCCACCTTTCTTGATTTTGCCAATACTGCTTCTTCTGCCTGTTTCTATGATTATGATTCTCCTTCTGTGTCTGACTCTGAGTATGGTTCTCATATATACTCTGCTGATTTCTGTGCTGAGAACAGAACGGTTCCTCCTCCATCTCACGAGAGTGCTCCTAGGGAGCCGTTTCCACTTGATGTGGAAGATATTCGTTGTGTTTTCAACACTGGACTGATACATTTGCTGCCTAGGTTTCATGGTTTTGCAGGTGAATGCCCACGTAGACATTTGGAGGAGTTCTACACATTATGCTCTTTAATGAAACCTCCAATGTCCCCGATGAGGACATGTTCTTAAGGGCATTTGAGTACTCATTACATGGAGCGGCAAGGGATTGGTGTTGTTGTATTACTCCTGGATCCGTCACTTGTTGGGAAGATCTTGAGCATCAGTTTCTTGACAAATTCTCCCCTGTGCGGAATGGTTGTAGCGACGATCCTGGGTGGACTGATCCTAACTTGGGATGGTATGGTACTTCAGAGCATCAATATTAGGAACCACCATTCCAGACTCCTTGTATGTCTTCTCCACCTATTCAGAAACCACAACAGTTGCAGTCTCATGAGCCTGCCCATTCTTTATCAGTTGTGGGTAGGAAATTGGAAAGCAAGCTTGATTCTCTTGAGAGTTTGGTGACACAGCTGACATCCAACCAGAGACTAACACCTTCATCTGCAACTGTTGCACGGTTGTGTGCTTTATGTTCTTCTAATGACCACTATACGGATGCTTGTCCTTCTTCGGAGCACCCTGTATCTCATGATGAGCCTCAAGCTTATGCTACCAACATCTACAATAACAGGCAGCCACAACAGAAAAATCAGAGGAAACGGAAACAACAAGAGGCATATGCCCGACCACCTTCCAAATCTTCTACTTCTTCTAAGCCAACATTGAATGAGTTGTGGAGGCAGGTAGCCAGGTAGGCCATTGAGGAACAGTCTCATGTTTTAGAGGGACCTCCAATTCAGAATGTTCAGATTACTGATGTTGTCAGTGTCACCCGCATAGGGGATGAGGAGCAGAGACATGAGCCTACTATTGCACCATCTACTGTCCTACACTCCTATGTCCCTACTCTTGCACCTGAGAAGACTGATGAAGAATTGGAAGACCAGGCAGATATGAGCAACACTTTTGAGATAGGTAGACCAACTTCACCTTTCACCACTCTTCAAATCTTCAGGGAAGTAGAGGTAAACATACCTGAGATAGATTCTGTTGTTGATGATTATGTTGATGATGGGTATGTTGATGATTGTATTGTTGATGAGCATGCTTTTAATTCTCCCTCTTCACATGACGAGAACCACTTTGTGTTATCGCATCTGAATGTTTGTTCTCCATACACTGAACATGAATCTGAACCTGTGATTGATATTGTTTCTATTTCTGAACTTGATTCATGTTCTGAGGGTATATCTGAGGGTCATCTTGTTACACTAAGATTGGGTGTTATACCTCTACATGTTATATCTGTGGAACCATATTGCACTAACCATGTTGCAGGAGGTACACAAGAATTTGATCAACATACACCCATGGTGGAAGACAAAGGTGCCGACAGTTTGAAGATTAATAGGCACCAGCTGAACCTGCTCATCAACAATCACTGCTTCTTGGATTCAGCTGTGGAGGACATCTCCCTACTTGATCAAATTTGGAGGATGAAGCAATTCTTCTTCAACACTTCCTTGTTGAATCTGGTGGTGGAAGAGATCTCCCTGAAAGTCCAAAATTGGCAATTGCCACCATGATCAGGGGAGTTTTCTTCTTTCCCTTCTTCCCCTTTTCCCGCTTTTATTGCCCTTGTCCTTGATCTGTTGACTATTATGATTGTGATCTTATGCTTGTGACACATTGAGGACATTGTGTTGTTTAAGTGTGGTCTATTAGGGGAGGTTGTTCTTTGTTTAGATTTCGTTTTCTAGTGAATTTTGTTGAGTCTTGTGTACAGTTTTGCATGCTTTTTGTGAATTCAGGACTGTGATTAGGTTGCTAGTTTCCCTTCACTGCATTGATACTCTGTTTTGTTGGACTCCTTGCTCTTCTTTGCTTGGAAGATAATCATGATGTTTGAGAGTTGGATTAACTGTGACTGATTACCTGTGTGAGATTTGAGCCATTGGATGATCTTTCTTGTGTGTGATATGTCTCTGGATTGCTTGCACATTTGCCTTGGCTTGACTCTGTTGTTAATTCTTGATTCATGAGCATGTTTGAAAATGATAAAGGCATTTTGTTGATTGAGCCTCTCTAGCCAGATAGCCTACCCTGTTATGATCTCTTAGTTAGCCCCCTTGAGCCTATACTTCCCCCATTTCTTTGTTTTGAAGCTCATACAATAGCCTAAGTGAAAAACCATAATTACCTGAACCTTAGGGAATTTTGGAGCTTTGGAATTGTTTTGGGAATAAGTGTGGTCTCTTTAGAGTTGTAGATGAATTGGCTAGTGAGTCCTCTTCTTGCGGTTGCATTGTAAATATCATGTATCTTGTCTCTTAGAATTGTGTTCTGAAAAGAGAGAAAAGAAAAGAGGCAAGATGGAAAAAAAAAAAGAAAAAAATACAAAAAAATGAGGAAAATTAAAAAAATTGTGTGAATAATGGAGTCAAGAAGAGGATTGAATTAGAGGTTTTGGGTGTGATTTGACTGTGTTTACACTTGTTCCCCACTGCTCCTCTATTCCTTTTGGTTTGTAGCTTCTTATCCAGATGTATCCTCCCTTGTCCTTGGCCCCATTACAACCATGAAAAAGACCTTTTGATTTGAACATGCATATGTGTTTAAGTGTTGATATTAGAGGCTTGCCAAGTCTATCTGTGTGTGCTTTCTTGAGTGCATTGAGTGACATTGATTTACCTTAAACACTTGAGAGAAACACTGATAGTGTGCATCTATGAGGCTTTGTTGCTTTTGATTCATCTCTTGAACTGATTGACTGTTTTCCATGCACTGAAGAGTTTGGATGATTTCATGAGTATCTGCTTTCATGGCTTTTGTGTTGGATACTGTCCACTTCCTTTCACTGTCCAGATTTTGTGAGAATTGTGCAACTCTGCTTCTATTTTATGAATCTTTGTTGTCTGTCTGTCGAGTCTGTGTCACCTCCTTGATGTTTGAGTAGTTCCCTGGTTTCGTCTTGGTTTTGCCCAGGAGTGCAAAAGACTAAGTCTGGTCTATTTTGATGAGTCGTTATTCCTTGAACTATATTTAGTTTATTGCACTTAAATAAAATAGGGAATTTTGTTTAATTGTCTGTTATTTCCCCATTTTCCGAATTCTGCTTAATTTGGTCGGAAATTCGTAATTGTGCTAATTTGGATTTTTTTGAGCTGATTAAGCGCATTTCTGGTTGTAGGGAAGTTGTGGAAACGTCATATGGAGCATTAGGATATGGCGTGGCACATTCAAAGGCTCAACATTTAGTCATTTAGATTCTTATTAAAGTTGTAATTTCGTTTTCTAGAAGCCCTTCATAAGAATTAGGTGTTTTGGACCCTTTTAGGGGCATTTTTGTAAAAAACCAAATGTGGGGCCATGTGGCATCTCTTTAGGGCTGACTTGTAATGTGTGGACCCTACCAAATTGTAATTCTTGGTCATATAGGGTGTGAATACCGAACCACACACTTAGAGACCCATAGCTCATGGTTTTCTTCTTTCTTCTAGGGTTTCTCTTGTTTTGAACATGCCTTAAAGGAGCTTGTCTTGGTGACTTCGGTTTTGAGCCATTTCAATGAACTAGATGCAGATTTTCTTTGTTTCTTAACTCACTCTTGGTTATCTTAGCTTGTTGGTGGTGAAAAACAATTCATTTCCACTTCCGTTTGCTTGTTTTTTATGCTTGGAGCTTGAGCTTTGGAGCTTGTCTTTGCATTTCCATGGTGGATGTTGGGTTTGAGTAACTTTATATTTCGTTTTCCTCTCCCTTTGCTGCTGTTCCTCACGTTTTTCTTTTCATTTTATTTGGTTGGATGATAAAAATGGAGTTCCATGTGAGTTTTGGGTTGAAAAGAGCTTACCTTGATGTGTGGGTGTTGTAGTTTGGGCTCTTTCTTCTGTATTTTCGGTTTTGATGTTTGAAGCAAGGATGGGACCAGACTTTTGTGTTGTTATGGTGGCTGGACAGAGCTGGAGTGATGGCTTAAGTATTATTTTCGTTTTTGCAAAGAAGCTTGAAGAAATGGAAGATTTGGTTGGGTTGAAGTAGCATATGTTTGAGTTTATTGTTCTTGTGTTGATTTGGAATTTGAACTTTGGTCTCTTGGGTTTATGTTTCTGTAGTAGGGATGAAGAAAACATGAATGGTGTGTTGTTCGAGAAAGAAAACTGAAAATGGAGGTGAAAGGAGGAGAGAAGGTGCATTTAAGTTTTTGCCATTTTTGGACAAACACATATGATGCTTCTTTTGACCAAAAGAATGTTTCTACTTTGACTTTTTGTCTTTTCCTTGCATTGTTGCTGCCATGAATTGCATGAGGAATGGATTGTTTTTGTAGTTGTTTTCATTTGGTTTAGCTTACTTGGCACATTGGTAAGAGCACCCAAGGTATCTTCCATTTGCACATTGGTCTTTGAAGCAATTTCTTGTAGAATTCACTTGGTGGGTTCGGTTTTTGTGGTCTTGGTGTGTGGATTCCGAATTTGCTGCATGGAGAAGTGATGGAAAGGTTTTCAATTGGTTGTTTAAAACATACTTTAATTTCTTTTGAGACATGGTGCACATGAGGACAAAAAGATAACAAAATTGGTGGTTCATTGAAGCTTAAAAATTGATTTGGTCTTGGTGGTGAGTAGTGCACGGCCATGAGGTTTTTCTTTGGCCAATTGGACTTTTTAATGTATTTGTTAATTGCACTTTGGTTCACATAAATTACTAGAAGTTAAATAGGCTTGTTAGTTTCTCTTGTTTTCACTTAGTTTAATTAGTAGGTTGAGTTGTTTTTCATCCACTTAATTTAGTGTTGCATTTTAATGGCTTTAATTGTGTTTGGATATTTATCCATTGCAGTGTTCAATTGTCTTTTTCCATTCACTATGTTGTCTATTTTGTTTGGCTTCTTTACCTTCTTGCATTTCCATTTTCCTCACTTGGTCCATTTATTTCAATGTTTTCAAGTATGTTTGGTTGCTTTTAATTTTCAGTTTTAATTTAATTTAATTTTCCTTGCATAAACCTTTCACAACCCCCCCCACTTCGCGTTAGACCTAAGACTCGAACCACATTTGGTCCTTGAGAGACGACCTAGGAGTCACTTCCTAGCTATACTGCATTTCTTATATGCAATCAAATTTGTATGGGTTGCGACACCCATCAATACCCCTGCATGTTATTTCTGTGGAGCCATAGTGCACTAACCATGTTGCAGGAGGTACACATGAAGTTGACCAACACACACCCACGGTGGAAGACAAGGGTGTCAGCATACACAACAGTTTGAAGATTAACAAGCACCAACTGAACCCACTCATCAACAATCACTGCTTCTTGGATCCAACTGTGGAGGACATCTCCCTGCTTGATCAAATTTGGAGACTGAAGCATGTCCTCCTCAACACTTCCTGGCTGAATACTATGGTGGAAGACCTCTCCCTGAAAGCCCAAAATTGGCAACTGCCACCATGATCAGGGGAGTCTTCTTTTCCCTTCTCCTCCTTTCTCGCTTTTTGATGAGTGGTTATTTCTTGAACTATATTTAGTTTATTGCACTTAAATAAACCAGGGAATTGTGTTTAATTGTCTGTTATTTCCCCGTTTTCCGAATTCTGCTTAATTTGGTCGGAAATTCGTAATTGTGCTAATTTAGGTTTTCTGAGCTGATTAAGTGTATTTTGGTTGTAGGGAAATTTTAGGAAATATCATTTGCAGAATTAGGGATGGTAGCGTGATCATTCAAGACTCAACATTTAGTCACTTCCATTTTAATTAAGTTGTAATTTCGTTTTCTAGAAGCCCTTAATTAGAATTAGGTGTTTTAGACCCCTTTAGGGGCATTTTTGTAAAAACAAAATTGTGGGGGCCATCTGGCATCCCTTTAGGGCTGACTTGTAGTGTGTGGACCCCACCAAAATTAAAACTCTTGGTCATATGGGGTGGGAAAACCGAGCCACTCACCAACACTTCCATAGCTCACGTTTTTGCCTCATTTCTTCTAGGTTTTCATGTATGAAGACTCTCTCTTGGAGCTTGCCATGGGGTTTTCGGTTTTGACTATTTGAATGAAGAAAGTTGCAGATTTTATTCTTCTCTTGCTTTAATCTTGGCTGTCTTAACTCATTGGTGGTGAAAATCCTTTCATTCCTTCTTCCATTTGCTTGTTTTTTATGTTTGAAGCTTGAGCTTATAAGCTTTTCTTTGCATTTCAATGGTGATTGTTGGGTTTGAGTGACTTTATATTTTCGTTTTTCCTTTCCTTTAATGTTGTCCTCACGTTTTTCTTTGCATTTTATTTGGTTGGATGATAAAAAAGGAGTTCTATATGAGTTTTGGGTTGAATAGAGCTTAACTTGATGTGTGGGTGTTGTGGTTTGGGCTCTTTCTTCTTGGTTTTCGTTTTTGATGTTTGAAACAAAGTATGGAACCAGATCTTGGGGTTGTTATTGTGGCTGGACAGAGTTGGAATTGGTAACTTAGTTTTTAGTTTCCTTTTTGAAAAGAAACTTGAAAAAAATGGAAGATTTGGTTGGTTTGAAGTAGCATATGTTTTGGTTTATTGTTCATGACTTGTTTTGAAGTTAATGCTTGGTTCCTTGGGCTGTATTCACGTTAATGTATGGTGAAGAAAAGGTTTTGAAGGGTTGTCTTGGTGGAGAAACCGAAATGGAGCATTGGAAGGGAGAGATAAGGTTCATTTAATCATTACCACTTTTGGACCTACATAAAAGGTGTTTGTTTTGACTTTAAGAATGTTTCCATTTTGAGTTTTTGTCTTTTCCTTGCATTGTTGCTGCCGTGAATTGCCATGAGAGATGGAGTGTTTTTGGAGTTTGTTTTATTTTGGTTTAGGTTACTTGGCACATTAGTAGGACCACCCATGGTCACATTCATTTACCCTTTGGTTTGGAAGCAATTTTCTTTGTAGCATGCACATGAGCTCACGGTAATTTGTGGTATTGGAGTGTGGATTCGGAAATTGCTGCATGGAGAAGTGATGGGAAGGTTTTCAATTGGTTTCTTTAAGTATATTTTAATTCCTTTTGAGAAATGGTGCACATGGGGACAAAAATACAACAAATTGGATGGTTTCTTGAAGAGTAAAAATTGAAGTAGATTTAGTGGAGTGTGGTGCACGGCCATGAGGTTATTTTTGGCACATTGCATTATTAAAATTAATTGTTAATTGTCATTTAGTCAAATTAATTGTTAGGATTCAATTAGGCTTGTTGGTTCCCTTGGGTTTTAATTAATTTAGTCAATAGGTTGAGTTTATGTGTTTCAGTTAGTTTTGCATTTAATTATTTTTAACTGTGTTTGTCAATTAATTTGTAATAGTGTTTGATGTTTGAATGTTGTCTAAAGTATATAATAGTGTTAGTTTAATTACCGTGCTAGCTTAAATTAGTTTTTTTGCATTTGTGTCTCTATTGAGTTCTTTAATTTTTGCTAAACCTTTTCAAAACCCCCCCTTCTTTTGTGTTAGACTCGATTCTCGAACCGCAAAATTGGTCTTTGGGAGACGACCTAGGGGTCATTCCCTAGTTATACTACATTTCTCATATGCAATTAAATTTGTATGGGTTGCGACATCCCATCACTTTTATTACACTTGTTTATGATCTGTTGACTGTTTTGCTTTCTGATATGATGTTTGTGACACATTGAGGACACTGTGTAGTTTAAGTGTGGTATATTGGGTGATAATTCTACTTTCATTGTTAGTTTATGTTTTCTGCGTTAAATTTTTTTTGGTTTTCTAGGTACTTTTTGCTTTATCTTGTGTACAGTTTTACCTGTTTCTCTTGATTTCTGGACTTGGTTTAGGTTGTAGATGTGTCTTTCACTTCATTGATACTCTGATTTGTTTGAAATCCTTGCTTTTCTCTGCTTAGAAGATGATCATGATGTTTGAGAGTTGAATTGATTGTGACCGTATTACCTGTGTGAGATTTGAGCCATTTGATGATCTTTCTCGTGTGTGATATGTCTCTTGATTGCTGGCACATATGCCTTGGCTTGACTCTTTTTGATGATTCTTGATTGATATGCATGTTTGAAAGTGATAAAGGCAGCTTTGTTGTTGAGCCTCTCTAGCCAGATGAGCCTACCTTGTTATGATCCTTTGATAGCCCCCTTGAGCCTTTACTTTCCTCATTTCTTTGTTTTGAAGCTCAGACACTAGCCCTAAGTGAAAAACCATGTTTACCTTAACCTTAGGGAATTTTGGAGCTTTGGAATTGTTTTGGGAATAAGTGTGGTCTCTTTGGAAATTCCGATGAATTGGTTAGTTGATTTCTCTTCTTGTTTTTGTTTTTGTAAATATGTTGTGTATCTTGTCTCTTAGAGTTGTGTTCTGAAAAGAGAGAAAAGAAAAGAGACAAGATGAAAAAAAAAGAGAAAATATACAGAAAAATGTGAAAATTAAAAAAATATTGTTGTGTGAATAATGGAGTCAAGAAGAGGATTGAATTAGAGGTTTTGGGTGTGTTTGACTATGTTTACACTTGTTCCCCATTGCTCCTCTATTCCTTTTGGTTTGTAGCTTCTTATCCATATTTATCCTCCCTTGTCCTTGACCCCATTGCATCCATAAAAGACCTTTTAATTCAAACATGCATATGTTTTTTAGTGTTGATATTAGAGGCCTGTCAAGTCTGTTTGTTGCTTGCTTTCTTGAGTGCATTGAGTTGACACTGTTTACCTTATACACTTGAGAGAAACACTTATAGTGTGCATCTGTGAGGTTCTATTGCTTTTGATTCACCTCTTAAGCTGATTGATCATTTTCCCATGTCTTGAATTGCTTGGATGACTTCATGAGTATCTGCTTTCTCAGATTCTGTGTGGATACTGTCTACTTCCTTTTCTTTGTCCAGATGTGTTGAGAACTGTGTAATTCTATTTCTTTCATTATGAGTCTTTGTCTTCTGTCTGTTGAGTCTGTGTCGCTCCCCTAATGTCCTTTGAACTGTTCCCTAGTTTGCGTCTTGATTTTGCCCAGGAGTGCAAAAGACTAAGTGTGGTCTATTTTGATGAGTCAATATTTTATTGATTTCACTTAGTTTATGCTAGAATTAATCAGGGAATTGTGCTTAATTGTCCGATATTTTCCCGTTTCTATTAATTGTGCTTAATTTTACCGGAAATTCTAATTTTAATTAATTTGAATTTTCTGAGCTAATTATTTACATTATTATTTTCAGGGAAAATTTTGGAAATACAACTTAGGACATTTTGGAGGTTAAATGAAGGTAGCACATGTGATGCACAAGTCGGATGAAATCAATATTACACTCTCAATTCTCATTCAATTGGATTATTGGGGTGAATTAAATTATAGAAGTATGGTCACGGCCCACATTGTAAAATTGTGCTGCATTTAGAGAAATGGGTCCATTAGCAAATTGCACATCAAGCAATTCTTGAACATAGCACACATCTACAATTAAAGTCCAAGCCACCGTTAATGTTGTAACACGCCGGCAACAAGTTGATTACCTTTAAAGCACGTGCACGTCCTTAGACCTGGTCCAAAGAAGAAGAAGCAGTTGCAAGGTCCGTGGGCTTGAGGTGTGTGGTTGGTGAAAAAGGAGTGTGCAGCCAGCAAAGAAGACCTACACCCGTCCAGCACGGAAGAGGTCATCCACCCTTATATATTAAGGCTACAGCATGTGAAGAGCCCACGGTGGCAGCAAGGGAATGTCCCAGCAGCATCCAAAAATGAAGAAACGGTGCACCAAGCAATTCTACCATCCAGCACGTGGTAGCAAGGCCTCAACTTTGGAGATCCCAGCATTTGGAGAAGCAACACCCACATTCACGGCCCAACATATTTTTGCAACCTGCAGCAATCTAACTTCACACTCTATGCACCCACGCTGGCAGCAAGCCCATTTACAATAAGATAGAAGCAGCAGCTGGTCAGCAAAGCAACAGCAGGTGCGAACGGCTATGGTCCAGCTTTGGAGATCCCCTTGCTGAATTCACCATGGCTGCTTAAGCAAATTCATTGGGCTAAACACGGAGACGGAGTATCTACTGAAGGATACTATGCTTTTATACACCTACTGATGGGTGTTGGTGAGAAGATGTACATCTACTGAAGGATGCTGGAGGATTATTAGGTTAGGCTCGTGACGTTAAACAAGAGCTACCTGGGCGGTAACCCAGTCTTCTAAACCTATCTTTTTAATTTATGCTTTATTTGCTTGTGTTTTAGAATAGGTGTTGATGTACTTGGTTTAAAACTTATATCTGATGCAATGGGTTGAGGATAATTTGATAAGTGTGCTTAATGATGCTTTTATACTGATTGATGTTGAGATGATATATGAGATGTTATATACAGGTGGTTGTTCACAATATGTTTCATACTTAATTTTGATATCAAATGCACCTTTTGACTTAGAAACTTGCTTGGAATCATTATTTTTCTTTAGTTTTGTGAATAAAAGAGTTGCGTAGATGTTTTATGATTTTATCGTTAAATTCCCTTGATTTTGTAGGTTTTTGGAATGATTTGAAAGAATGGTTGAATTATAAAATGGTTGGAGTGCAGAAAAGTCAATCAGTCGACCAGAATGCTGAAAAGTTGACCAGAGTGCAGTTGACCAGCGCCTAGCGGTGAAATTGACAGTCGGGCGGTGGCGCGGCTTGAGGGAAACCGCCGGGCGGTGAAACTAGGCGCTGGTCGGTTTTCAGATGGGCCTCGACCTGTTTTCTGCGATTTTTATGATCTGTTTGGGCTTGGACTTGTTTTCTGTTATATTTATGCCCTATTTAAAGGCCAAAACGTCTTAGGGTTTGTATCTTTTGATGGCTTAGGCACAGAAACACACTTTTCACCCCTTTGGGGTAGATTTGGAGATGGTGACAGCTATCCTTTTCTCCTTTTTAGGGTTTGTATCTCTTTCATTTCGTTATTCACCTAGTTTCTCCATGACGATGGAGAACTAATCTTATTTGTTGCTGGGGAAAGATGTAACCTCTAAACTCTCATATATCGAATTTCTTATTTATTTATATGCTTGTCGTATGCTTTGATTATTAATTGTGGGGTTTCTCATCTGCGCTTAATGCTTTTATCGTTTAACTTATTCGATAATTGTTGTTTGTCTTTATTGATACGGGAACGTACATTACTGTCATAAACTGGTGCGAGATTCCTTGATTAAGCAATACCACCTAGGGATAGGGGGGTAGGATGATCAATTGTTTTCGCTTCCGTTTATAATGCATTATTAATTACTAAGGGAGACTAGGGATATCAAGCCAGTAATTAGTAATAGGCTCTTTTCGCCGAGGGATCAGGTTAAGAGTAGACTAAGAAAGTTTGCAAGACAATATGATAATAAAGCGAATCTAATAAGAATAGTATATTTATGAGAGTGATTGGGTGAAATCTGAATCCTAGCAACAAATCCATCTCATATTATCAACATCATCCATCCACTTTTGTGTTTAACCTCAATTGATCAAATTGCATTCATGTTTATTTTTCCGCACTTTACATTCAAAAACCCTAAAAATATTTTGTTCTTATAGTCTTGGTTGGTTAAGTAAAAGCACAACAGTTTAGTGTCGTGAGTCTCTTGGGAAAACGATACTTGGACTTACCATTTATTATTACTTGATACGATCTGATACACTTGCCAGTTTTGTTAACAAGTTTTTGGCGTCGTTGCTGGGGACTCATGGTAGAACTATTCTATGTGTGTGATTCTTAACTGATTAGACTTTTTATCTTTTGATACGCGAGGGTCTAGCATAGTGACACATCAAGGACCCATCACTCGAGGAATGATAAAAAAGGTACAACAAGAGTACTTTCCAAAAGGTCCAATGCTTTTTGCTATCTTTGAGTGGGAAATTGGAGATCGAGGAGATGTCACAAATCTGCCAAAACATGGAGGGGGATAAAAGAGACATTTCCACACATGGAGGGGTGATTTTAGCACAACAGGAGGTGCACCAATAATCCTTTCCACATCAGAAATGTTGTCACGCGATTCACATATTGTAAACGTGTAATACATACAGGCTTCTAGAAACTTGGCATATTTTACACATGTTTAGACACGTGAAGGCTGATCCACCCTTTACGGACACGCTTTCATCACCGGTCCAAAAGTGAGGAGTTTATAAACCTCACCTTGGTTGCACCATGTATTCACTTTTGGCTTATATGAGAAAACTCTGCAAAAATTGCTTGTCAATTCTCTTCACCGAAAGTCACCTTCATTGCTTGCTTCTTCCTTGCAACTTCCTTCCTATTGTGGAGGCCTTCGGAGTTGTAACCACTTCTTCAAGCTAGCCTTCATTCCAAATAGCATATGCAATCACCGATCTCTGCTGCCATCATTCACATTCCTCCATTCAAATCACGTTTCTTCAATTGTCACAAATCTGCATCTGGAACTACTATTTCAAGTACTGTTCCATTGATTTCCAGCTGTTACGTTGCTTCTCCACGTCTCAAATCTCACGGATCTGACATAATACATCAACCTGGGTGTATCAAGTGGTATTCAGAGCAAGGTTCAAGCCAAAACCGTGAGATAAGTGTCATTTTCTTCCATTTATATACTGTCAGAAAAATCCTGCAATGTCTTGAATCTGTCTTCATTCGTTTGTTCATTTGATTTTGATTTAGGTTCTATTTTGAGTCTTTTTCTCTGCTAGCTGCGTTTTGTTTGAGTCCTTTGCATTTTAATCGGTTAATGTTGTTGTTTGAGTCTTTATTTTGAGCATCATATATGGTTTTGTCATAGTCATGTGTAATTGTTTTAAAATGTTTCAATTCTTGTGTTACCGTATGATGGATATGTGAAAATCTTATTAGAATGAGACTTTCTCTGCACCATTAAAACGAGCAATGACTATATTGATGAGCAGATCAGGTGCATGAATTTTGAGTCAAGCCCTCAGAATTCACGGGTTCAGAGTTTTTGATTCTGATTCAGCAGTGTCTGTCATTGTTTCATTGGCCAAGTCTGATCTGTTTTGCTGTTTTGACTTTGAATCCATGCTTAAGTAGATCTGAACTAGTATGATTACTGATTGAGCATGAAATTGTCTTGCAATTAATCTGGTGGCACTGCTGGAAATTTTCAATGCCTTTTGACTGGTAGAAAACCGAGCTGCATTTGTCTTGATTGAGTTAATTCTGCGTGTCTATGGATTGAGCATCTAGATCATTGCCAATCATCTAAAAGGTGTTTCTGCTATTTTGAGCAAATTTCATGTGTTGTTTCTAAGTCATTTGTAATGTCCAAAGTCAGATTTACATTTGTTTCTAAAATTTGGATGTTATAGTTGATGGTTTTGAATTGCAACAGAATTGAACTAGCCCAAAATCTCTTCTGCACTGATTCTGTCCAATAAATATGATCAAAAAAGTTTGATTTCATCTATGAAACATGTTTGAGCAATTATAAAGTGCATATAGTCAGTTCTGTGACTTTTTCATATACCACCTCTTCCAAATTTCAGTCAAATTCTGAGTTCCGAAAGCTATGCTGTAGAAATGTTTATTTCCAAACTGAAGTTGATGTTTGAATCAAAAGTGTGGGATGTAGCAAAAGCCTTTGTAACAAACTTGTACTATATTCCTTTGTAACAAACATGCTATCTCCGCACCACTCTGCAGCATCACTCCGCGCACCACTCTGCAGCACCACTCTGCACCACTATATTTTTCTTTTCATCCATTTTGTTATTTTGTCTGTTCTGCTGTTAGTATTCTAGAATAGCAGGAGATATTGTATATAAATATTGGATGACCTACTACTGAAATAATTCAATTGATTATTCCCAAATACTTTCACCTTTTGTCAACTTTCGTTTTATAGTATCAGAGCTCCTCCTGGAGCTCTGCTTATTCCTTCCAAATGTCTTCTACTCCTCCTCCTAGTCCAAAGAACTCCGATAATGAAGGTCCTAAAACAGAAAATCGTGGTCATGAAGCCATTGATCCCACCATGAACCCATCAAGTCCCTTCATCCACCCTAGTGAAGGACCCTCCTCTGTCTCCATAACCCCTGTCCTTGATGGCACAAACTATCACTCCTGGTATCGAGCCATTAGAATGGCTTTAATCTCAAAAAACAAGATGGCTTTCTTGTTAGGCACCATTACCGTCCCTAAGGTTGAAGAACCCCTTTATTCTGCTTGGGAAAAGTGCAATACCCTTTTCATGTCTTGGTTACTCAACTCGGTTACTCCCTCCATTGCCCAAAGCGTTATTTTCCTCGAATGTGCCATAGACATTTGGAATGACCTTCGCGAACGTTTTTCGCAAGGTGATCTTCTCAGAATCGCAGCGCTCCAGGAAGAAATTTATGGACTTTCTCAAGGAATTCGTTCTGTCTCTGAGTTCTTCACCGCATGGAAGACTCTCTGGGAAGAACTCGATAACTACAGGCCCTTTTCTTCTTGCTCGTGTTTTGCCAAAACTTACCACCAATAGGATCTCATAATTCGGTTCCTCAAAGGTTTGGACGAACGCTTCTCTATTGTGCGTTCACAAATCCTTTTGATGGATCCTCTCCCCTCCATCAACCGTGTCTTCTCCATTGTTGTCCAGCAGGAACGACAACTCGCTTCGCCTTCGCTTACTGAACCTAACACCTTTGTGAATGCAGCAAATCACTCTTTCTCCGGCAAAGGGCGTGGCTCTGGTCCTTCTCCTACTGTCAAAGGAGCCTCCAACAAGAAATGCTCCTATTTGTCACCGTCCTGGACACACTATTGACGTGTGTTGGGGAAAACATGGTTATCCCCCTGGTCATCCTCGATACCCAGGGAGGCTGAAGTTCAATCGCGATGCCTCTGGCTCTTCCTTTATTAACAATGTTGTTGTGATCGAACCCACCGAGGGAGGCAACGGTTCAGAAAAAGAGGGAGGCCCCATCACTTTGACCCATGCCCAATATCAAACCCTAATGTCTTTGCTCCAACCACAGCAACAAAAGAATGCTTCTGATGTAATAGGGCCCAATTCTCTCGTTCAGCCCAATAGAGTGAATCTCATCCACACTCCAAATGCTCAACAACATCCTGAGTCCAGTGGTATCTCCTTTATTTTCTGCACTAACACACACCATACCTCTTACGCCACTCACAATGTCCCCTGGATCATAGATTCGGGAGCCACAGACCATGTTGCATCTTCTCTAAATTGCTTTTCAAATTATTCTAACATTAAACCAATACAAATAAGTTTACCTGATAAGTCCATTGTTATAGCCCATATATCTGGAACAATCATTTTTTCTCCAGAAATTATTATTCACAATGTTTTGTTTGTTCCAGGCTTTCATTTTAATCTTTTATCCATATCCAAACTCATACTGACTCATAAATATACCCTCATCTTCCATGATTTTTTCTGCACTATCCAGGACAAGCATACGTTGGGGATGATTGGTTTGGCTAATCTTCAACAAGGTCTTTATCATCTGCAAGTCAACAGAGAAGCCAAGGTTCTTTCACCAAACAAACCTTCCATTAATGAAAGTGCTACCAATTCCATCTCTAACTCCAACCTTTGGCATTATAGATTAGGACATCTCTCAGGAAACAGATTAAATATGTTATGTGAACAATTTCCTTTTATTCCAAAACATATTAATGAAAATTGTGACATTTGTCATTTTGCAAAACAAAGAAAATTGCCTTATTGTCTGAGTGATAGTAGAGCTTCAAAAAAATTTGATTTGGTGCACATGGACATTTGGGGACCTTTTTCTAAGGCCTCAATTCATGGTGAAAAATATTTTTTAACTATCTTGGATGATTTTAGTAGATATACTAGGATTGTCTTATTGAAATCTAAATCCGAAGTAAAAATACATGTTCAAAATTTTATTTCTCTAATTGAAAATCAATTTGACTCCAGAATAAAATGTATTCGGACGGATAATGGTCCAGAATTTTTTCTTAAAGATTTTTTTGCTTCAAAAGGGATTATACATCACACCAGTTGTGTTTATACCCCTCAACAAAACGGGCGGGTTGAGAGAAAACACCAACATATCCTTAATGTGGCACGTGCTCTCATGTTTCAATCTCAATTGCCCAAACATTTTTGGTCTTATGCAATAAAACATGCAGTTTATCTTATTAACCGTATCCCTTCTCTAGTTACAAAGAAACAAACTCCTTACGAACTTTTGCATAACCAAAAACCTGATTTTTCCATACTTAGAGTTTTTGGTTCTTTATGTTATGCTTCAACCACTGGGCCCAAACAAAAATTTGATCCTAGCTCTAAAGAAGGAGTTTTTCTCGGCTATCAATTTGGCACAAAAGGCTATATTATTTTAGATTTACAAAATAAAGACATTTTTGTCTCTAGAGATGTTGTTTTCTATGAGTCCCACTTTCCTTTTACTGACAAACACGAAGCCCAAGAAAAAGAAAAAGAAAAATTATTTCCTCCACATATCAAAACCTTTCATGATTTTGATCCCCTCCATTTTACACCTCAGGACCCCGTTTTATCACATACTCCCATCTCACCTCAAACTTTACCTTCTCCAACAACTTCACCCTCTCCACCAATTTCACCGTCAATTTCTCCATCCCAGTCAATCTCACCACATATCTCTTCATCACCTCATCCAAACCCTATTCCTTTCATACCAAGACGAACCACTCGTGGCTCTAAACCTAATGTTCGACTTGCGGATTTTGTTTGCTACAACATAGAAACCAAATCAAATCAATCATCGTCAACGTGCAGGTATCCTATTCAATCTGTTCTTTCTTCCATTACTGAGTCTGAGCGTCATTATGTCATGAACCTTATTTCTGAGATTGAGCCCCGGAGCTATCAAGAAGCAATTTTGAAGCCGTGTTGGAAAGAAGCCATGAAGGATGAAATTGAGGCTTTAAAGCTAAACAAAACTTGGGAGATTGTGGAAACTCCTAAGAATGTCAAGCCCATAGGATGTAGATGGGTTTACAAAATCAAAAGAAAGCCAGATGGGAGTGTGGAACGATATAAGGCGAGGCTTGTTGCGAAAGGATTCTCCCAAGTTGAAGGGATAGACTTCTTTGAAACCTTTTCTCCAGTGGTTAAAATGGCTACCATACGTGTTATCCTTGCCCTAGCTTTCATAAATAATTGGGAATTGCAGCAATTGGATGTTAGTAATGCATTTCTACACGGTGACTTGTCCCAGGAAGTTTACATGACGATTCCTCAAGGTCTATATGGGTATGAATCCTCACAGTGTTGCAAGCTCAAAAAATATTTGTATGGGCTAAAACAAGCAAGTCGAAAATGGTATGAGAAACTTTCTAACCTTCTTCTCTCATCTGGTTAATCTCAATCACATGTTGATCACAGCTTGTTTATCAAGCATGAAAAAGGGAAATTTACTGGTTTATTGATATATGTTGATGATATGGTTTTAACTGGCAACTCTCCCATTGAAATAACAAAGCTCAAGCATATACTTCAATCGAATTTTTGAATAAAAGATTTGGGAGAACTCAAATTTTTTCTGGGATTGGAAGTAAGTAGGTCTGATGATGGCATCTTTGTATCTCAACGGAAATACTGCCTTGAGTTGCTTTCAGATTCAGGATTATTGGGTTGTAAACTGAGTTCCACTCCTATGGATAGCTCTCTTCGTTTAAAACAAGCTAATTCGAGTGAATTACTTGATGATCCCCTATCCTATAGGCGGCTCATTGGTCGTTTGATTTATCTCACAACGACTCGTCCAGACATCGTCTTTGTAACTCAGAAATTAAGTCAGTTCATGGCAAATCCTGCAACGTCTCATTTAGGTGCTGCAAACAGAGTTCTTAAATACTTGAAAGGTTGTCCAAACAAGGGGCTCTACTTCAAACGGAATTCTCCTATCCACCTAATTGGGTTTAGTGATGCCGATTGGGCAACTTGCGTCTCCACACGCCGATCAGTCACAGGTTATTGTTTCTTCATAGGGAACTCTTTAATTTCTTGAAAAACCAAAAAACAGAATATTGTGTCTCGTTCTTCCTCCGAAGCAGAATATAGAGCACTTGCTACTAGTACCTGTGAGTTGCAATGGTTAACTTACCTTCTTAATGATCTCAAAATCCAATGTTCTAAGTCCGCAGCACTTTATTGTGATAATCAAAGTGCTTTACACATTGCTGCAAATCCAGTCTTTCATGAAAGAACAAAACACTTGGAGATAGATTGCCATTTGGTTTGAGAAAAAGCACAAGCAGGATTAATGATGCTCCTTCCCGTTCAATCATCTCGGCAACTTGCTGATATCTTCACCAAAGCTCTTCCTCCTCAGCCATTCCATGCAAACTTGTCCAAGCTAGAGATGGTTGACACCCCTCTTCAGCTTGCGGGAGGCTAACAAACTTGTACTATATTCCTTTGTAACAAACTTGCTATCTCCGCACCACTCTGCAGCATCACTTCGCGCACCACTCTGCAGCATCACTCCGCACCACTATATTTTTCTTTTCATCCATTTTGTTATTTTGTTTGTTCTGCTGTTAGTATTCTAGAATAGCAGAAGATATTGTATATAAATATTGGATGACCTACTACTGAAATAATTCAATTGATTATTCCCAAATACTTTCACCTTTTGTCAACTTTCGTTTTACTTTGGTCCATAAAACATAGAATGAACATTCCAAAAGAGATTTCCCAAAACATTAAAAGGCTGAACGGACCAGTACATCCAAATTAAGACTCTGCTGACGTGAAATGACCAATGTTGCTGTCAAATTTTGTTTGTTCTTTGAGACATTTCTACAAACAGTTTGCTCAAGTTGCATTGCATAGCTAATTTGAACCCAATTTTCAGTTCTGGTCTTTTATTGTTTTGCCCATCTACTCTAGAGCCATTCTTAAGTTTATTTTGACGTGCCTCCTTAATTGATACCCGATTAATTGTTTGATTTTTTATTATTGAACATCTTGCACACAACCTGTTTGATAAAAGGTCTATGATGCTCTGGTTTTTTGGGTGCAATTTGCTGGCAGTTTTGAGGTGATCTCCATGGCTAATATGTGTTGTTGAATAGGTGTTCTATAGCTCAGAATACTTACCACAAAAGGAAGCATCAAAGGAAGTTAATTGATTGAGAAACAAATGTATGAAGTGGACCAACGGACAAGGAATTTCGTGATCACAGCAGCAGATTTTTTGTGTCACACAGCCACAGTTTGCCATTCCATACAGTAGCCTTTAATCACCTTGCAGTTGAGAGTTTAGTGTGAATTGAAGCAATTCACCCATTGTTTCCGAGAAGCTAGAGCTGCCTGCATCTTTTACTATAATTCGTTCTTCACCTCCATTCCATTTCATATCATTTTCTTTATAAAAGTCATTTGTTTCATTGGTTTGTAAAGGGTCATTCCAAGCAAGTGAAGTGGAAGAGCTCATAAGTGTTCTTCCCTCATTTGCTAACTTGACTTAAAGTCTCACCACTTTAAAATTAGTAGACGGTGAGTGTGTCTTAGATCCAAAGTCTAAGCCTCACCTAGGCGACCTTATCTTTATTTTCTTTGTCATTTTAAGTTTCCATATCCTTTCATTATCTTTCTTTTATAATTTCAAGTTTTGCATAGGAAGTCTTAGAGTCCGGCCTTAGAGTCTAAGGTTTTCTTTCTTGGTGTTTGTTTGTGTATCCATATATTTAGTGAATCTAGAAGTGATTTTGATCTAAATACTTTTAATAAGTAACTAGGGATATATTTGGCAAGGCAAGACTTGGTACTTAAGCGACCTACAAAGTCCACCTCTCTTACTTGGAATATTGTCCTCAAGTAAACTCTCTTAGTCTTTACCTCAAGAAAACTTTTAAGTTCATCAAAATGTCTGGAAGACACTCCCCTAGAATTAATGAGGAGCCTAAAGATCAATTTTGTTTTCAAACTCTTGTCAATCAACTCACTGAGATTGAAAGGAAAATAGGGTAAGAAAAGATTCAAAGAGAACTACACAATGCCATGGTCACTAATGAGTTGAAAATGTTAAGAGATGAACAAGCTCAATATAGGGAGAGAAGTATGAGTGGAGAGTCACAAAGTGAACAAGAACCCTTAAGAGTAGGAGATTACTATCCTTCTTCATCAAGAAGGTATAGGCGTGATTTTGAAAACCCTCCTCCTCCTAAGGAAGTCAATGTCGTATTGCCTCATTTTCATGGGAAAGATAATATTGAGGCTAACCTTGATTGGGAAATAAAAGTAGAGCAAATTTTTGCATGTCAACAAGTGTCGGAGGAAAGAAAAGTCTCTCTTGCTACCCTTAGTTTTCAAAGGTATGCAATGTATTGGTGGACTGCTTTAGTCAAAGAAAGAATGAGACAACAACTTCCTCCCATAAAATATTGGAATGAGCTTACAACTGCTCTCAAGAAAAGGCACATTCCTTCTTACTATAAGAGGGAACTTATGGATAAGCTCTAAAGGTTGCAACAAAAGTCTATGTCTGTTGAATAGTATAGACAACAGATGGAGCTATATATAATGAGAGCAGGAATCACGGAGGTAGAAGAAACTACTTTAGCTAGATTTTTGAGTGGGTTGAATCTGGATATAAGGGATAAAGTTGAACTTCTACCTTATAGAGATTTGAATGAACTTGTTCAAATGTGTATAAAGGTAGAACAATAAAATTTGCGGAAAATTTCTGCCAAAAGATTTCCATCTCCCTTTGAACAGAAAATTACTAAAGCAAAAGAACCCCTCAAACCTCTAGCCAAGATAGTTGAAAAACCAAACAAAGAATCCTCTTCACACACTCGCACAAGTGAGATAAAGTGTTTCAAGTGTTTAGGTAGGGGTCATGTAGCTGCTCAATGTCTTACTAGGAGAACTATCATTCTCAGAGGAAAGGACATTTACAGTAGTGAAAGTGAGTCCCCTACTAGTGAAAGTGAGGATGAGACAGAAAAAGAAGAGGAAGTGTTTGCGGATGATGGTCAACTTCTCATACTGAGAAGGGTGCTCAACAGCCAACCTAGTCTAGAACATCTATCACAAAGAGAGAACATCTTTCATACAAGATGTAAAATTCAAGAAAACCATTGTTCTCTCATTGTGGATAGCGGTTCTTGCTGCAATTGTTGTAGTACAAGATTGGTTGAGAAGTTGAATCTTGCTGTAACACCCCATCCTAAACCTTACAAACTTCATTGGTTAAATGAAGATGGGGATATTACAGTCAAGACTCAAGTTAAGTTGGCTTTTTCCATAGGGAACTTCAAAGATGAAGTTATTTGTGATGTAGTTCCCATGGAAGCTTGCCATGTGCTATTGGGAAGACCATGGCAATTTAATCATAATACTATACACCATGGTCTAACCAATACAATCACAGTGCACAAAAAGAACAAGAAATTTGTGCTTCATCCTTTGACACCTGCACAGGTAGCTCAGGATCAAGCACAAATGAAGTCCACAAGGGACCATGAAAAAAAAACAAAAAAATAAAGTCAAAACAAAGAAAGGAGAGTAGTCCTTAGGGATGAAGAAGAGGTGTGGAAGTCTAGTGTTCCCTCCCACAAGGTCATTCAACTTGAAGCCCTTTTAAATAAAAAGACTTTAGAAAATATTCTTCAAGTTGAACAACCTTCATATCTTCTCCTATGTCAAGGAACACTCACTTGCACTTCTAGTGATTCTAAGACTTCTACTCAATCTCCCATAATTCAAAATCTTTTGAAGGAATTTGATGACCTATTTCCAAAAGAAATTCCAATTGGGCTTCCACCATTAAGGGGAATAGAACATCAAATTGACTTCATTCCAGGGGCAACTCTTCCTAATAGGCCTGCCTATAGGACCAATCACCAAGAAACAAAAGAGATTGAGTCCCAAGTCCAAGAATTATTAGATAAGGGTTTGGTTCAAAAGAGCCTAAGCCCATGTGTTGTACCTGTGTTGTTGGTGCCCAAAAAGGATGGAAAGTGGCGCATGTGTTGTGATTGTAGGGCTATCAACAACATCACAATAAGTACAAAAATCTCATTCCTAGACTTATGATATGTTAGATGAATTACATAGGGCTCAAATGTTTTCCAAAATAGATCTTAAGAGTGGTTATCACCAAATTTGAATCAAAGAAGGTGATGAGTGGAAAACTGCTTTTAAGACTAAATTTGGATTATATGAGTGATTAGTCATGCCTTTTGGCCTTACTAATGCTCCAAGTACTTTCATGAGACTTATGAATCATTTCTTAAGGGATTGCATTGGGAAGTTTGTCGTGGTTTATTTTGATGACATATTGCTATAGAGTAAAGATTTGCAACATCACGAAAAACATTTAAGGATTGTTTTAACAATTCTTAGAACAAATAAATTGTTTGCAAATCTTGATAAATGTACTTCTTGTGCTGATAGTGTCATTTTTCTAGGATTTGTGGTCAATAAAATGGGGTCCATGTTGACCCTGAGAAAATAAAGGCCATTCAAGATTGGCCTACCCCAAAGAATGTAGGAGAAGTTAGGAGTTTTCATGGTCTAGCAAGTTTCTATAGAAGGTTTGTGCCTAACTTCTTTAGTCTTACTTCACCTCTCAATGAGTTGGTGAAAAAAGATGTTACATTCCACTGGGGGGAAAAACAACAAAAAACTTTTGAAATACTCAAAGAGAAACTCACCCAAGCACCCATTGTAGCTCTTCCTAATTTTTCCAAAACTTTTGAGCTAGAATGTGATGCTTCAGGACATGGAATAGGTGCGGTCTTATTACAAGAAGGACATCCCATTGCCTACTTTAGTGAAAAACTTCATGGGGCTTCTTGTAATTATCCCACCTATGATAAAGAACTTTATGCTCTTGTGAGGGCTCTTCAAACTTGGGAACATTACCTTGTTTCCAAGGAGTTTGTCATTCATAGTGATCATGAATCACTAAAATATTTGAAGAGTCAACACAAGTTGCAAAAGAGGCATGCTAAGTGGTTAGAATTCATTGAACAATTCTCTTATGTTATCAAATACAAGAAAGGGAAGTCCAATGTTGTGGTTGATGCTCTATCAAGAAAAATTAACCTTTTAGCCACATTGGGAGCCCAAATTCTTGGGTTTGATAACATAACTGAGTTGTATTCACAAGATCCTGAATTTTCTCATATGTACGAAGAATGTCTCAACAAATCTCAAAGAGGTTTTTATGTGAGAGAGGGATATCTTTTTAAAGAAGGAAAAATTTGTATTCCTCAAGGATCACATAGGAAGCTCCTTGTCAAGGAGACACAGGAGGGGGGATTAATGAGACATTTTGGGGTAGAGAAGACCCTTGGCATGTTAAAAGAGAAATTCTTTTGGCCTCACATGAGAAGGTGATAACGGTTGAAAAACCATTATTTTCATATGCTAATTTGGACTAAATTACGCCCTTTATTGCTTAAATTAGCTTGAAATCTAACAAAACTCAATAAATGAGTCAGTCGAGGGTCAAAAACTATTTTTAGCGATTTTATGCTTGTTTTGCAGCAAAATTGATAGAAGTGAAGATTGGGAATAAAGATGAAGGTCATAGACTCAAGAAAAGTGAAAAAATCAAAGAAAGGAAGAGTCTAGGCACCGCCCAGTGGTAGACCCCTAGCGTCGGGCGGTCAAACGGGAGGAGAAGACACCAGTATTGGGCACCGGGCGGCAAACCCTTGCCGCCAGGCGGTTTTGCGGCACAAAGGAAACCGCCGGGCGGTAGACCCCTACCGCCAGGCGGTGGTGCGATTCAAGGTCCACCGCCGAGCGGCAAAGTGTGACGCCGGGCGATGGTCAGCTGGGCTTGGGCCTATTTTTCTGCTGCGCTTCTCACCTATAAATAGCCCTACTACGAATTCCAATTCAATCTTTTGACAGAGGAGGGCGGCCAGACCTACTTTGCACTCTTTGGAGAGGATCTCTTGGATGCTTAGGCTCCTTTTCGTCTTTTCTAGGGTTTGCTTTCCATATCTTCCATTATTTTCATCTTGGTTCACCATGACTATGGTGAACTAAACCCTTTTTGTTGTTGGGGGAACAATGTAATCTTTCGATACTCTCGATTATTGAAACTCTTGTTTGAATTATATGTTTTTTATATGCGTTTATTATCAATTGTTGGATTCTCATACTGTGCTTAATGCCTTTATCATTTAACTCATTCGGTAATTGATCTTTGACTTTATTGATACGGGGACGTACAGTAATGACACGAACTGGTGAGATTTTTCCTTGGTTAAGCAATACCACCTAGGGATAGGGGAGTAGGACGACCAATTGTATTTGCTTCTATTTGTAATGCGTTGCTAGTTGCTAGGGGAGGCTAGGGATAGCAAGCCGGTAATTAGTAATAGGCCCTTTTTGCCGAGGGATCGGGTTAAGGGGAGGCCAAGAAAGTTTGCATGCAATTAGATAATAACGCCGTTTAAACAAGAGGAGTAAATAAAAGAGAGATGATTAGATGAAATTGTAAACCCCCAATAACTCCATTCATTCATTGCCTAAATCTCATCAATTGAATCACACATTGCATATTTATTTTCTATCATTGCATCCACCACAAATATTGATTTTTCTCTACAAGTTTTACTATTTTGATTCACACGAACGATAAGGCCTTTCGAGTCTCATGGGAAGAACGATAATGGTTTTACCATTTTTATTACTTGATACGATTTGGTACCCTTACCAATTCGCTAACAAGTTTTTGACGCCATTGTCGGGGACTCGAGGTTTGACTTATTTAGTAGTGTGAATTGACTGAATTTGACTTGTTTGTAATTATTTAATTATTCACGTTTGTTTTTTTTTTCTTTTTGTCTAATAAATGTTCGCTAGAGTTTTGTGCCAAAGATTTGCAGGATGCAGTTTGGACAAGAAGTTGATTATATGGGCACTCAATCCTACCAAAATAATTTCAGTCACTGGTGGGAACCTCACTCATACCTTGATCAAAATGAAAAAGAGAAACAATCCTCTTTAAGAAAAGAAACGTTGGGGGAAATTGAACAACGTTTACTGGATGAACAAATCTCTTGTGCACTAAAGTCTCTAGGCATTGTTGGGGTTAATACTAAGATAGAACCTAGAGAAGAATGTCAATCTACTATCTTTACGAATGATAAAGTCAATTGTGAAGAAAAGATAGAAGAAGATGAGGTAACAAGAGCACTAATATCTTTGGGTATTATTAGGGGTAACATTGAAGTTGACCCTAAAAAGGAGGATATTCCTAAAGAAGAGGATATTGATGAAGAGAAGATAGAAGAAGATGAGATAACAAAAACATTGATATCTCTAGGGGTAACACTGAAGTTGACCCTAAAGAGGAATATCAAGTAACTATCTTTGAAATAGAAGAAGAGAAAATAGTGGAAGATGAAGCAGAAAGGTTGAGTGAGGGAGAGAAACGTGAGGAGAAAGAACAAGCGGTGACTGAGAAAAAAAGAAAAAAATAAGAAGATAAGAAAAAATAAAAAAAGAAAGTGGAAGAAGGAGAAGGTTGAGAAAAAGAGGAAGAGAGGACAGAAGAAAAGATCACATGAAAAACCTCTTCCTCATAAAAAGAAAAAGCATAGGAAGGGAAAGAAGTTCAAGCTGGCAATCTTCAAGAAATTGGAGATTAAAGTTCCTATGGTTGAAAAATGGAAGCATGTGCTTGGTATTCTCAACTTTATGAAGAAATTCAGCAGGAAGAAGAAAAATAAAAGAATATCAAGAAAAAGGAGTATCAACACCTACTGATGGATGCTTGAACTCTACCGGGTCAAGCTAATGACGTTAAAAGAGTGCTTGCTGAAAGGCAACCCAGTTATTTATGTGTTGATTGTTTGTTTGTTTGTTTTTGAACCCTGTTTGTAGTATATCATAGGTTGCATAGGCATCTGAGTGGGGGAAGTCTTGAAAAATAAAATCACGTGGGAAGGGGAATACCACCCACCGCCGGGCGGTGCACTTTGCCGCCGGGCCGTGGCGGCGAGACAACCAACCCGAGCCCCTGAAAGCTGGGCGGGTTTGGGTGTTCTGCACTTCATTTTTCCTCTTTGCATTTCGCCCAACGGTATTCTTGGCTTGTAGCACCCAATTGGCACCTTCAAAGAGCTTCCCAAAGAGTTTTTCCCCAAACTCTCATCACCTACTCACTTTGCCCTATTTTCTTGTTTCAAATTTGGGGGTTTTGGTGAGAAGAGTGCATTAGGAGGTTTTGCATCATAAATTGAAGGATTTCTTGCAAGCATTGCATTTCTCCACTCAAGTAAGTTGTGCAATTTCATTTTTGGTTTCTAATTTTGGATTTTGATATTAGAACATGCTTAGGAACATGACAAGTTAGGGTTTTCATTCTTCTTGCATGAATTGATGGTTTGGGAACTGTTTTAACTCATTAAGATGCATGAATCTTGTTTGCTTGGATAAATTTAGTGTTTGAGTGGAGAATAGGGTCATAAAAACTGGTTTTCGAAAAAATTGTGTCGCACCGCCTGGCAGTCTTGAAGTACCGCCGGGCGGAATTGTTGCTGTTGAATACCGCTGGGCGGCAGGCCCTTGCCGCCGAGCAGTATGCTGTAGATTCCTGAAAATTGCTTCATTTTGATACGGGCAAACCCTTTTTCACTCTTAGTGTCGAACTGTTCGGCCTATAAATGCTTGATGATTTATTCACCTCTAATGCTGGATTCCCATGGTCTGTTGTGCATTATAATTTTTGCAGGGATGTCATCATCAGCACGAACGGGGAAAAATACTGGCAGCAAGAGGAAGGAGCCTGAGAGGCCGAGAGGGTTTGATTCCCAGTGGTTCCTTTCTAGGCATCATGAGGAGCACTTCGCAACTGTGTAAGAAAGGAGATTGCTGATGGAAAGGAAAGTAGCATTTGTCACTGACTTAGCTCCTCCATTTGGAGAAGAGATTGGATGAGGCTGACTACCTACCCTGCACCAGCCATTGTGGAATTGGTGAAGGAATTTTACACCAATGTTATTTCCAAGGGAGGAATTGCAGTTGGACAATATAGAAGTTTTGTCAGGGGACATATTATTAAGTATGACCCGGAAACAATAAATAGCTTCTTGGGCATGGAATGGCTAGGAGAGCAGTGCCATTTTGCTACTCGCTTTAGTTTGCTGGAGGATATTGCTGAGCTGGAAAGGGTTTTATGCCTTCCTGGAAGTCATTTTCAGACAAATGCCAGTGGAGCCCGGGTTAATATCAGGCGGCTAGACTTGTCACCTTTGGCAAGGTATTGGATGGCCTTCACCCATGCAAACATCCAACCCTGCTCACACATCTCCGATGTCACGATACAGAGGAGTTATCTTATCTATTGTATGCTGAAGCAGCTGGATGTGAATGTCGGGCAGATTATTGCCGACGAGATACGCAACTGCGCTACCATTGCGAGTAGCAGAACACCATTGGGACATCCATCCCTTATCACTTTTCTCTGCCAACTGGGTGGGGTGGATACTGTAGTTCCTCCATATGAGAGACCCAGGAGTGTTATGGATGCTGCTTACTTTCAACAGTACTGTGCGGAGGGAGGAGATGCAGGAGCAGCACCCAGGGGACGTCGTAGGAGAGCTGCATCACAGCAGGATTAGGTTCCTGATGGTCCAGCACAACATGCTGAGCCATTCTAGATGCGAGACATGTATATGTCTCTAATGGAGGCTAAGATAGATTCCCTTCGTAGAGGACAGGTAGCTCTTGCTGAGATTTCAGTGGGGCAATATGATTATCCATCAGCCCACAGGTGGACCATGGATGAGTTCTACAGTGTGACGGCTTGGCCTCAGGAGCAAGGACAGGACAGTGGAGCTGCTGGAGCAGCAAATGAGAGTAAAGATGATGAAGAGGACCAGGAGGATTCTGATGACAGCATGGGATGATTGAGGGCCTCTACTGATAGTTGCCCATATTATAGACAGGATTTTTTTTTCTTTTCTTTTCTTCTCTTGTCTTCTTTTACTTTTTCGTTTTAAATTTTTAGAATAATTTTTGAATTTTATTTTTCTGTGTGTATGCTTGACTTAAATACTTTTTCTGAAAATGTTTGACTGACTACTTTGTATGATGAGTTTATTTGATGATGTGATCTGATGTGAATGATTATTGAGTTGTATGCAAGTTAACATCCTGTGAAATAGATGTGTGATGAAGTATGATTGTGGTCATGATGCTAAGCAGGATGTATGAATGACTGTGCGTGAGAAAGCATGTTGTGTGAGGTATTGAGCCCCAGAGTTTTTATTGTTTTATGTATTGTTCACATTGAAGCATAAATTTTATTGCCTTAATCTTGATGATTGATTGATTTTTATGCGAATGTCAGATGATCAAGGCCATGTTTGAAAACCCTTTTCTAGCCAAATCTCCACCCAAAAAGCTTTAAAGATTATATCCTTTTTGAACCTTAGCCTGAAACAGAATGAAACCCTTTGATTTGAAATTATTTATCTTGAGTTGGGTTGAGAATAATTGTATGGAATGAAAAGGTTCAAGTTTGGGGTTGCATGGGAAAAATGGAAAGGCAAAAGAAAAGAATTGAGCTCAAGTGTTGAAAAGCAAAATACATTAATAGAGAAAAAGAAAAGAAAAGAATAAAACCATGAAGATGAGCTCAATGAAAAAGAAAAAGGGAAGAAGTTGGGAATGAGTGAAATTGGTAACAAGAGAGAGTTTAAACTTGAACCTTTTCATTGATGAAATAGTTCTTTTGACTCAAGAATTTTGTGATCCAGAAAAACCAATTTTTCTTGATAGCCCGACCTCATTACAAGCCTTGAAAAAGTCCTTTTGATGGCATTTTCATGGAAAGATGTTGATTGTTTGAGATGAATGGCAATTTTATTTCATGTGACTTGTGAACAATAAAGAGTGGAGTGCTACCTTAAACACTTGAGTGATTGAGTGAAACACTTGCTTGGTGAGAACTTCTTAAGTTCATGATTGCATTCTTTGTTTAGTGGACTGATCATTCATACTGTGTAGCATCTGTTGAGGAATGCATGAGCTAAACTAAGTTGAGAACGAGCATGCATCTTGATTTGAGTTCATTGATCATCTGAAATTGAGTAAGTTTTGTCATGCACTTTGGAAATGTTGAACATTGGATGAAAGGGTAGAAAGTAAAGCTTTGTTTTGTTTTATGCTTTAGTTTTGTTTTGCTTTAGGACAAGCAAATTTCTAAGTTTGGGGTTGTGATAACGGTTGAAAAACCGTTATTTTCATATGCTAATTTGGACTAAATGACACCCTTTATTGCTTAGAATGAGCTTGAAATTTAACAAAACTCAATAAATGAGTCAGTCGAGGGTCAAAAGCTGTTTTTAGCGATTTTATGCTTGTTTTGCATTGTTTTGCAGTAAAATTGACAGAAGTCAAGATTGGGAATAAAGATGAAGGTCATAGAATCAAGAAAAGTAAAAAAATCAAAGAAAGGAAGAGTCTAGGCACTGCCCGGCGGTAAACCCCTGGCACCGGGCGGCCAAACGGGAGGAGAAGACACCAGTATTGGGCGTCGGGCGGCAGACCCTTGCCGCCTGGCGATTTTGCGGCACAAGGGAAACCGCCGGGCGGTAGTCCCCTACCGCCGGGCAATGGTGCGATTCAAGGTCCACCGCCGGGCGGCAAAGTGTGACGTCGGGCGGTGGTCAGCAGGGCTTGGGCCTATTTTTCTGTTGCGCTTCTCACCTATAAATAGCCCTACTACGAATTCCAATTCATTCTTTTGACAGAGGAGGGCGGCCAGACCTACTTTGCACTCTTTAGAGAGGATCTCTTGGATGCTTAGGCTCCTTTTCGTCTTTTCTAGGGTTTGCTTTCCATATCTTCCATTATTTTCATCTTGATTCACCATGACTATGGTGAACTAAACCCTTTTTGTTGTTGGGGGAACAATGTAATCTTTTGATACTCTCTCGATTATTGAAACTCTTGTTTGAATTATATGTTTTTTATATGAGTTTATTATCAATTGTTGGATTCTCATACTGTGCTTAATGCCTTTATCATTTAACTCATTCGGTAATTGATCTTTGACTTTATTGATACGGGGACGTACAGTAATGACACGAACTGGTGAGATTTTTCCTTGGTTAAGCAATACCACCTAGGGATAGGGGAGTAGGACGACCAATTGTATTTGCTTCTGTTTGTAATGCGTTGCTAGTTGCTAGGGGAGGCTAGGCCCTTTTCGCCGAGGGATCGGGTTAAGGGGAGGCCAAGAAAGTTTGCATGCAATTAGATAATAACGTCGTTTAAACATGAGGAGTAAATAAAAGAGAGAGGATTAGATGAAATTGTAAACCCCCAACAACTCCATTCATCCATTGCCTAAATCTCGTCAATTGAATGACACATTGCATATTTATTTTCTGTCATTGCATCCACCACAAATATTGATTTTTCTCCGCAAGTCTTACTCTTTTGATTCACGCGAACGATAAGGCCTTTCGAGTCTCATGGGAAGAACGATAATGGGTTTTACCATTTTTATTACTTGATACGATTTGGTACACTTGCCAATCCGCTAACAGAAGGGATGTTCAAAGGCATTGTTTTAGGTGTATCACTTGTTTGGAATCAAAATCTAAATCAATGCCTCATTCACTTTACACACCTTTGCATGTTGCTTCAACCCCTTGGGAAGAAATTAGTATGGAATTTGTATTAGGACTTCGTAAGACTGCTAGGGGTTTTGATTCTATATTTGTGGTAGTGGATAGATTTAGCAAAATGGCTCAATTTATACCTTGCCACAAAGTAGATGATGCAAGCCACATTGCAAAACTATTCTTTAGAGATGTGGTTAAACTTCTTGGTCTACCTAAAGTAATAATTTCAGATAGAGATACTAAATTTCTTAGTCACTTTTGGAGAACCTGATGGTCTCGATTAGGGACTAAGTTATCTTTTTCTACTACTTGCCATCCTCAAACAGATGGTCAAACTGAAGTAGTCAATAGATCTCTCTCTACATTATTACGGGTAGTTCTAAAGGGGAATCACAAATTTTGGGATGAATACCTTCCTCATGTAGAGTTCATGGAACTACTAAAATTTCTCCTTTTGAAGTTGTCTATGGATTCAACCCGTTGACACCTATGGATTTAATACCTCTTCCAACTTCTTTTGACTTTGTTCATCAAGAAGGGGTATCTAAATCTAAGTTTATCAAAGAATTACATCAAAGGGTTCAAGATCAAATTCAACAACAAAATGAGAAATATGCCAAGAAGCATAATAAGGGCAAAAAGGAGTTGATCTTCAATGAAGGTGATCTAGTTTGGATACATCTTAGGAAGGAAAGGTTTCCTCAACTAAGAAAATCCAAACTCAATCCTCGAGGAGATGGACCTTTTAGAGTGATAAGGCGAAAAATAACAATGCTTATCAAATAGATCTTCCGTCATCATATGGAGTCCATTCTACCTTTAATGTATCTAACCATAAACCTTTTGCAGGTTATGACTCTGACGACGAAGATGTTCCTCTATATTTGAGGTCAAATCCTTCTCAAGAGGGAGAAAATGATACGCGAGGGGTCTAGCATAGTGACACATCAAGGCCCCATCACTCGAGGAATGATTAAAAAGGTACAACAAGAGTACTCTCCAAAAGGTCCAATGCTTTTTGCTATCTTTGAGTGGGAAATTGGAGATCAAGGAGATGTCACAAATCTGCCAAAACATGTATTCACTTTTGGCTGCACCATGTATTCACTTTTGGCTTATATGAGAAAACTCTGCAGAAATTGCTTGTCAATTCTCTTCACCGAAAGTCACCTTCATTGCTTGCTTCTCCCTTGCAACTTCCTTCCTATTGTGGAGGCCTTCTGAGTTGTAACCACTTCTTCAAGCTGACCTTCATTCCAAATAGCATCTGCAATCACCGATCTCCGCTGCCATCATTCACATTCCTTCGTTCAAATCACGTTTCTTCAACTGTCACAGATCTGCATCTGGAACTACTATTGCAAGTATTGTTCCATTGATTTCCAGCTGTTACGTTGCTTCTCCACGTCTCAAATCTCACGGATCTGACATAATACATCAACCTGGATGTATCATCTTTCTACCCCTTTCTTTCTATCTTTTTATCTTTCTGTTTTAATTTTTCTTTCTTGAAAAAAAAATATCTTTTATTGTTTGGGCTAATTCTGTGCTCTAGCAGTGTTCTTTAGTGTATGCAGGATAAATTTTTTGGTATTAGGAGCACAAGAACATTAGGAGGTAGATAAGGAAGGAGAATTGGTTCACTAACACCCTGATGTGAAAAGTGACAAATCCAAACCTGGTATATCAGTGAAATTCAAGAATAGGTTATGGGTTGTCAAGACTATCAAAGCAAACATAATTCTAAAGATTGAGGATCCTTAGAGTTGGTGACAAGAAAAGTCTCGAGATGTTTCTAGTGTCATGGATGAAGGAAGAACGCCAACAGAAAATATCAACACCTACTGATGGGTGTTTGGGCTTTACCAGGTCAAGCTAATGACCTTAAAAGAGCGCTTGCTGGGAGGCAACCCAGTTTCTGAATTTTTTTTTATCTTTTATTTCGTTTTGATTTGATTTTATTTGATTTGATTTTATTTTATTTTTATTTTATTTTATTTGATATGATTTTATTTGATTTTATTATGATTTTATTTTATTTTATTTATTTGATTTTATTTTATTTTATTTTATTTTGTTTTATTTTATTTTACTTTATTTTATTTTATTTTATTTTATTTTTGGGTTATGCGTTGCTTCTGATGGCAGTAATGATAGCATCTACTGATGGATGCTTCTACAACAGCTACTAATGGATGTTAGGTGATTTGGTGTCTACTGATGGATGCCAATGAAGATAAGAAAGATTAACATCTACTGATGGATGTTATATGGTTAGATATTTACGGATGGATGTCACTAACGGCGTTTACTGATGAATGCTACTGAGGGATGCTAGAAGATTTAGGTATCTACTGAAGGATATAGAAAGGTACACCTACTGATGGGTGACGGTAAGTTTTGCACCTACTGATGGGTGCTAGAAAGGTTTGAGTCAGGCTCGTGACGTTAAACAAGCGCTACTTGGGAGGCAACCCAGTTTTCTAAACTTATCTTTTTAAATTATGTTCTATTTGCTTCTGTTTTTAGAATAGGTATTGATGTACTTGGTTGGACACTATATCTGATGCAGTGGTTTGATATTGATATTTTTGCATGATGGGTATTGCTTGATGAAGTTGAGATTGCACAATATGTTGATATACAGGTGGTGGTTCACAAGCTGTGTGAACAGATGCATTGTGGTTTTGTGATTGTGATTATGAGGTTAAGCAGGGTATTTGATTGAATGATTGGAATAAGCTTGTGTGAGGTTTTTGAGCTCCAGAGTTCTTATTGATATATTTTCTATCTACTAGAAGCATAAATGATTTTGCCTGAGTTTCTGTGATTGATTGAATTACGTGTATGTGTCACATGATCAAGGCCATTATTGATAAGCCCTTTTCTAAGCCAAAAATTTCGTCCCACATGAAAAAGAACATCTTATGTTCTACCCTTTTTGAACCTAAGCCTTGCTATGGAAATCTTTGCCTTGAGTTAGGTTGAGAAATATTTTTGGGATATTGTTAAAGGTTCAAGTTTGGGGTTGTTGGGAGAATTGAAAAAGAAAAAGAAAAGTTAGGCATTGAGCTTATGAGTTGAAAAGAAAATGCATGAGAAAAGATGAAAAAGATAGAAAAAGAAAAAGCATGAAAAGAAAAGCTCAATGTGAAGAAAATGGAAAGTTGGGAATGAGTGAGATTGGTAAAAAGAGAGTTTGTGCTTGAATTATGAATGTATAATAACTCTCTTAACTCAAGGGTTTTGTGATCTAGAAAAACCAATTTTCCTTGTTAGCCCAACCACATTATAAGCCTTGAAAAGTCCTTGTGATGACATGTGTAAGTGATGATGTTTGATTGTGGCAAATGAAAGGCAATTTTGTTCTATGTGACATATAGATAGTAGAGGGAAGGAGTGACCTCTTGAAACACCTGTGTGATTGAGTGAAACACTTTATCTGGTGAGGAATGATTCCATGAATTCATGATTATATATATGCTTAACTAATTCATCATTCATGAAAATAGCATCTGTTGGAAGATTATATGATTATGTGAACACCAGGATGAGTAATTTGAATCAAAGCATGTGCACATCTTTACTAAATTTTATTGATGAGTTGACTTGAGTGATTACCTATCTTGAAAGAAAGAGCTTTTGAATATGATTGAACCATTGTGTTGATTTGTGGAAGACTAAGTTTCATCTTATTTGCTTGAGGACAAGCAAAGTTTCAAGTTTGGGGTTGTGATAACGGTTCAAAAACCATTATTTTCATACTTAATATGATATCAAATGCACCCTTTTGACTTAGAAACTTGCTTGGAATCATGATTTTTCTTTAGTTTTCTGAATAAAAGAGTTGAGGACATGTTTTATGATTTCATCGTTAAATTCCCTTGATTTTGTAGGTTTTTGGAATGATTTGAAAGAATGGTTGAATTATCAAATGGTTGGAGTGCATAAAAGTCAAACCGAATGCAAAAAAGCCAACCAGTCAACCAGAAAAGTCAATCAGTCGACCATAATGCTGAAAAATTAACCAGAGTGCAGTTGACCAGCGCCCAGCGGTGAAATTGACCGCCGGGTGGTGGCGCGGCTTGAGGGAAACCGCCGAGCGGTGGAACTAGGCGCTAGGCGGTTTTCAGATGGGCCTCGACCTGTTTTCTGCAATTTTTATGATCTGTTTGGGCTTGGACTTGTTTTCTGTTATATTTATGCCCTATTTAAAGGCCAGAACGTCTTAGGGTTTGTATCTTTTGATGGCTTAGGCACAAAAACACACTTTTCACCCCTTTGGGGTAGATTTGGAGATGGTGACAACTCTCCTTTTCTACTTTTTAGGGCTTGTATCTCTTTCATTCCATTATTCACCTAGTTTCTCCACGACGATGGAGAACTAATCTTATTTGTTGTTGGGGAAATATGTAACCTCTAAACTCTCATATATTGAATTTCTTATTTATTATTATGCTTGTCGTATGCTTTGATTATCAATTGTTGGGTTTCTCATCTGCGCTTAATGCTTTTATTGTTTAACTCATTCGATAATTGTTGTTTGTCTTTATTGATACGGGAACGTACGGTACTGTCATGAACTGGTGGGAGATTCCTAGATTAAGCAATACCACCTAGGGATAGGGGGTAGGACGATCAATTGTTTTCGCTTCTGTTTATAATGCATTATTAATTACTAGGGGAGGCTAGGGATAACAAGCCAGTAATTAGTAATTAGCTCTTTTCGCCGAGGGATCGGGTTAAGGGTAGACTAAGAAAGTTTGCATGACAATATGATAATAAAGCGAATCTAATAAGAATAGTATATTTATGAGAGTGATTGGGTGAAATCTGAATCCTAGCAACAAATCCATCTCATATTATCAATATCATTCATCCACTTTTGTGTTTAACCTCAATTGATCAAATTGCATTCATGTTTATTTTCCGCACTTTACATTCAAAAACCCTAAAAATATTTTGTTCTTATAGTCTTGATTGGTTAAGCAAAAACACAACAGTTTAGTGTCGTGAGTCTCTTGGGAAAACGATACTTGGTCTTACCATTTATTATTACTTGATACGATCTGGTACACTTGTCGGTTTTGTTAACAGTGAACATATGCATGATGATATGATGATATGATTATGATTGTGATACTGGGCAGGATGTGTATCTAAGTATTGGAACTTGGAATTAGCCTATATGCGAGGTTTTGAACTCCAGAGTTTTTGATCGAATGATTGCTATTACTTTGAAAACATGAATGACTTTGCCCAGGTTTTTTTTTTATTAAATCACTTGCTTGCTTGTGTCATATGATCAAGGCCATCTTTTATTAACCCTTTCTTAGCCAATGCATGATTTTAGCCCAATGAAAAAGAGAACAATGTGTTCTACCTTTTTGAACCATGAGCCTTATACATGATATGAAAACCCTATTGAAAATCTTTACCTTGAGTTAAGTTGAGAATATTCATATAGTATTGATAAAGGTTCAAGTTTGGGGTTGGTTGGAAATTTGAAAAAAAGAAAAAAAGAAAAAAAGAATAAAGATAAGCATTGAGCTAAGTGTTGAGCAAGTATGAAAAAGAAAAAGAAAAGAAAATAAAATGAAAAGAAAGAAAAGCTCAATGCAAAAAGGGGAAAGTTGGGAATGAGTGAGATTGGTTTGTTTAAAGAGAGATTGTGCTTGAATAAGAAATTTATGAATGACTCTCTTAACTTAAGGATTTTGTGATCCAGAAAAACCAATGTTCTTCTTAGCCCAGCCACGTTACAAGTGATGCAAAGTCCTTGTGATGATAACTTGCTTGTGAGTATGATTGATTTGTGGTTAAATGAAAGGCAAAGTTAATTTGTGTGACATTGTGATAGTAGAGAGAATGAGTCACCTCAATATACACCTGTGTGCTTGAGTGAAAAACTTTCCTTGATAAGGAGTAGTTCTAGTTATACATGATTGCATCTATGCTTGGTTAATTTGTCATTCATGATAATAGCATCTCTTGGAAAGACTGTGATTATGTGAACACCATACTGAGTTTAATTGAAGTAATGCATCTGTAAATCTTGACTGATATTTTTATGTTGAGCTGAGAGTGATTACTTGTCTTGGAAGAAAGAGTTTTGAAGTGTGTTAATCCATTGTATTGATTGTTTGAAAACTGAGTTACATTTTGTTTTTCTTGAGGACAAGCAAATTTCTAAGTTTGGGGTTTCGATAACGGTTGAAATACCATTATTTTTATACTTAATTTTGATACTAAAAACACCCTTTATGGCTTAGAAACTAGCTTGGATTTATGTTTTTTAAGTTGTGTGAATAAGGGGGTTAGAGGTGAAGTTATTCATTTTATGCTTAGATTTCCTTGTTTTAACAAAAATTGAGATGATTTGGAAGAAGAGTCAAAGTATGAAGAAGTTAGAACTTAAGGAGCGAGCAAAATTGTAGAAAAAGAGGAAAAAAATGCAATGCTGAAAAATCTGCTGGGGTTGAGCGCCAGTTAGGGCTAAGCGGTGGAAGAGGTAGCGTTGAGCACCAGTTAGGGCTAAGCGGTGGAAGAGGTAGCATTGAGCACCAGTTTTGCGCTGAGCGCCAGTTAAGTGCAATTTTCTTCTGTTTCGCACCTGAGCGCCACCGCTGAGAGTCATTCTGAGTGTCGCACCTACCATTAAGCGCAAATCCAGTGTTGAGCGCTGAGGACGTGGGTCTAAGCCAATTTTCTATTATTTTAATAATCTATATAAGGGTTTAGACGACCTAGAGGGTCTATCTTTTGACAGAAAGAGGCGCATAAACACTCTCTTCACCCCTCGGAGGCGGATTTTGGATGTGGATGCTCCAATCTACAACTTTTAGGGTTCCATCTTTCATTCTTTTCATTATTTTCATCTAGTTTCACCATGTCTATGGTGAACTAAACCTCCATTGTTGTTGGGGAAACGATGTAATCCTTTGAAACCCTCATGTATTGAATTGATTATTATTATATATGCTTTACTTCATTAATTGTTAGGGTTTTTCCTCTACACTCTATGCATGCTTTGTTTAACTAATTCAATTGCATAATCTTTGGTTTTGTCGATATGGACACATACGGGAAAATCTATACTTCCGGAAATTCTCTCGGGAGCACTATTACCTAGACATAGGGATAGGAGGACCGATTGCCTTTAAGGTTTTGTGCGAATGTAATACATGATTAGTTGCTAGGGATACAAGACATTGTGAACTAGTAATTAGGAGTAGGCTTTTTTCACCAAGACATCGGGTTTAAGTAAATTAGAAAGTGACATTAACATTAATGAAGAAGTTAAATTCGTAAATACATGAGAGTGGATAGGATAAGTCGGAATCCCCAACAACATCATCATTCCATATTTTAATCAACCATTCAACTGCGTATTCTTTTGGTCAATTGATCAACAACTGCATTCATGTTTACTTTCTGTTTTGCATTCTAAAGCTAATTTTCTTATTTTAAGTCTTAAATCATCAAAAAATCACATGACTATTTAGGCCAATGATTCTCTAGGGAAAACGATACTTGGTCTTACCATTTATATTACTTGATATGATTCAGTATACTTGCTAGAGTCTTAACAGAAAGTTAAGACATTTAGTGTTACTAGTGCGCATAAATGATGATGATCCCTCCTTGGGTTTCTCTTTTTCTTTCACAAATTTTCTAGCAGGTTCCTTTTTCTTTCACTTGTTTTCCCTCCCTCTTATAGTCTTTCTTAACATATGATTTTGAGTGATCAATTTTCAAACCTTTTCTCAAATCTTGTTTCTCTACCTTAATGCAAATTTCTACCAAATTACTAAATTTCGTGTAGGGGAACAATTCCACTTGTGTGTGAGGAGGTTGGTACAATCCCTAATCTCCCTTGGTGCTTGTTCTAGATCACTTTTATACCTTCTATGTGGAGGAGGTTGGTAGAATTGGGTGGCAAGCCTATTATCTTCCTCAAAGTGTGTGATTTGTGTGGGATTTTTTGAACTCCTCCCTGAGTAACTCCTACTCCTACATTTTCTTATATCTTCTTGGAATATTTTTTCATTAAGAACTCTAGCTTTCTTCTAAGGGGGCAAGATATTGCTCTCTTTAAACTTTTTCTTTTTCTTTCAGAATAGATTCTTGCTTTTTCCAAATTTTTAGTGATTTTAGTTCCTTGACCAAATGTTTTAAACTTAGTCGGGTCTCTTCATTAACAATTTGGTAAAAAGGTTCCATAGACATTCTTAAGGTTTTCGAAAAAGATATGCAATGCACAAACAAACTTTTATTTCAAAAATAATTTCCTTCAGAGATTTAAGGAGAGAAAAGGATCTCAAGTTCATTTCCAAGAAAGGGAGGAAAATCACTAAGGATTACTTAAAATCCAAGTCTTTTCTAGAAAAAGTTTACCTCAAGCCTTCTTGCACCAAACTTCTCAAATGGAAATAGGTTTGATACACAAGTGGACACTCAACTATAAGTAATTAAACTATATTATGCCATCATATTAGTCCAGGGTAAGGGCATTTAACTACTTAGGAAGTGAAGTATTTGTTATACCATTAATGAAGGAGTGTTAATGATTTCCCCTACTGCGTAGGAGTTGTTTGTTGCCAGTCTAGTTTCGGGGGTGGGTTTATAATCACTTTCTTCTTCAGTTTCACGAATGGTGCGGACACGACACACAACTCTTTACGTCGACTTCGAGTTATCAAGGATTGTAGGTTTCAATATATCTTGTCAAGACTTTTACTCCAAACACTTCTAATTCCACACACCAGGTTATCCTCTCTAAAGGATACTCATCCACTCTAGTCTGAATAAGAATTATGCTTGCAGATACTCTAACGTTCAAGTCAGCCAAATGTATTAGATAATGATAAATCCAGTAATTAATAATGTAATTCATGTATCTCAGCGAACATGTTATTTATACTAATACTCGTGGATCATTACCTGAATGGACCTGGATCATGTAGTCTAATCACTTGTTAATTTTATAGTAATTTTTCCTTCCTTATCTTAATTGTAAATTATCAAAGCTAATTAATCTTACTTATATAGTCAATCATGAACAAATCATGTGTCGCATTGGTAAGATATATATGGACGTCTAGAGTACAAATTATTAATCTAAACAATGAGAAGTAATAAATAATTATACTTTTAAAAAATCAAATCGTAAACATAGTAATTAAAAGTAATAAATGATGACTCGTATTAACTTAGGAGTTTAAATCCATTTTGATTTTTTAACTAAATATTTCTTTTATAAGTTTTTGGTGTCAAATATTTATAAAAGAAAAAATGAAACTTACGGATGATTGTTCTTGATAAGATTAGGTTAGAGTAGGGGATGAATCCTGATACGACTCCAAGAGAAAAGAAAGGCTTAATTGTTTATTTTGTCCCCAGTTTCGTTCGAGTGCATCAAGTTCGTCCGCTCTTTTAAAAAAGTTTCAATTTCGTCCCAACGTGGTTTAAAAGTTTTAATTTTGTCCAAACGTAGTAAAATTTGCCTTAATCAAATCCATTCCGTTAAATACATAGAAACGACGTTAACTTTTATTTCGCTTTCCTCTATTCATTTGTGTAACGTAGCAATCCTTTGTCAGTACTATTATGATGACTTGAGATTGATTAACAAATAATGTAAAAGACAAAACTCACATGTCTCTTTTAGTAAATAAATTATGCTTTTGCTTGTGAACTAACATTATGGATTAGAATAAATACTCACAAAAGTGAAAAGAAAAATACAAAATTATTAACCAAAATAGCAAAAAGTTTAAAATACAACAAATTTTTTATTTTATTTTTTTAATGTTTGTGTATATCAAATAATAGAATAAAAACACTAGAATTTATTTTAAAAACAAAAATAAATAAATAAATAAATACATAACTATGACCACAAAAAATAAACCATTTGAAAAAGTTAAATAATAAATTGAAAAAAGTGCGTTAATTCATTTCCCCGTGATAATACAAATGAATTAATTTAAGTTACTGCGTGTTTTCATTTATTTAAAAATCAACTGTGTTATATTTTTTTATGTGTGAAACATCATTTTAGATGAATAATCAATTTGTTTATATTATTTAATATATTTTAATTTAAATATTAATCTAAAACATCATTAAAAACTTAATACTGTTAGATTAAAAATATATGTATTTATTATTTTGTTAAGTTTAAAAACAAAATTTATCAAAATTTAATATAAAAAAAATTTAATTTCAAATCAAAATTTTAGAAAACAAAAACATATTTAATTTCAATTTCAAACAACCAATTTTTTTATTAAGATTGTCTTTTAAAATGTCTAACTAATTAAATAAAGGTGGGGGATTTGTCTTTTAAAATGTCTAACTAATTAAATAAAAAAAGGTGGGGATTTGTCTTTTAAAATGTCTAACTAAGTAAATGAAGTAATAAAAGAATATATTTAACTAAATATGCTAACTTTAGACTTATGAAACTTTATTAACAGTGAAGAAAATCTTTGAATGGATTCCCACGTGGGGTAGAACTTTTAAGAAAATCAAATTAAGAAAAAAAAAGTCTTCAACCATTAATTTCAATTTTAATTGCATAAAATCTAACTTCACCAATTCATCCAAAATAATTTTGGAAATACTGACCTTGTAATATAATTATGAAATAAATTGAATGGATCAGAACACAACATGTTATCGAGTCATATTATAATGTATTATTTTTTGTTTAATAGCTAATTTAGTCCTCACTTTGATTAAAAAATCTCAATTTAATCCATCGTTATAAAAGTGTTTTACATTGGTCCTAACTTTTAAAATAGTGGGTCAGATTGGTCCCTTTCGTTAAATATAAGTTAACGAAATTAATGGATGATGGTGTGACACAGCTTAAAGCTGATGTGTTAGATTGGTCCCTCGTTAGCTTTAAGTTGTGCCACATCATCATCCATTAATTTCGTTAACTTATATTTAACACAAGTAACTAATCTGACCCACTATTTTTAAAGGACTAATTTAAAACACTTTTATAACGAGGGACCAAATTAAGATTTTTTAACCAAAATGAGGATTAAATTGGCTATTAAACCTTATTTTTTAATAAATTATTTAAAATTTATTGTTTATGATTGTGTTTTAAGTTTAACACACATAAATTTTAAAATATTGAAAAGTATTTTGACAAAAGGTTGTTGTGTTCAAAGAGCATATAAGAAGAAAAAAAAAAAAGTTAACTGTCGTTTTTTTTTATTTAATGGAGTAGACTTGATTGAGATAAATTTTATCATGTTTGAATAAAATTGAATCTTTTAAACCGCCTTTGGAGAAAATTGAAATTTTTTTTAAAAAGAACCAACTTAATAAGCTTGAGCTTGAGAAAACTCGCAACAAAATAAGCAATTAACCTAAAAAACGAAAAGTCAGATGGTGGGACCCATATATAGGAAAGGCAACAGCATAAAAGGACCAAACTCGCTTGAACTTAGACACCATTCTGGTTCTGTCCACTCAATCCTTGATTTTCTGTGAAGAGCAACGTCAATGGCCACTTTGTAAGAAAGCTCTCCATTCTCTATATTCTGTTACCTTCTTGTTCCTAAACTACCCTCTTTTCTAATACGCTCTCTCTGTGACTTTAACAGTGGCGCGCAAGGTGTTCGTCCTCCTCCATTGACATCCAGCTCCGATCAACCTCCTCTTTTTGATGGCACCACCAGGTTCTCCAAAATTCACTTTTTCTTCATGTTCTTTTGCTTCAATTTTCAGATGTCCAAGTCCTTACTTTTTTTCCATTCCTTAGGTTGTACACCAGTTATGGTTGCCCCTATGCACAACGTGTATGGATCACTAGGAACTACAAGGTTCTTTTTTCAATTTTCATCTGTCTACAGTATTCTAGTCATATATTTAATTCTCATGCTGGTAACTGACACCATAGGGGCTACAAGACAAGATCCATTTGGTCCCCATAAACCTTCAAGACAGGCCAGCTTGGTATAAGGAGAAAGTCTACCCTGAAAATAAGGTAAACAACTTACACAAATGAGGGTAATTAAAGGGTTCTATGTTGACTTGATTGATTTGGTTTGTTTAGCAAGTTGAATTTGTTTCCCTAAAATATGATTTATTTGTAGGTGCCATCATTGGAGCACAATGGCAAGGTTCTGGGAGAAAGTCTTGATTTGATCAAGTATGTAGATGTCAACTTTGAAGGGACACCTTTGTTTCCCACTGTAAGAACTAAGCACTGCACATTACTTCTGTTTTTTCCTTTCATGGCCTTTTCATATTTTCTCAGTTGTTGGAGTAGATTAACAATGGTAAGTTGAAATTATTTTAGGATCCTGCCAAGAAAGAGTTCGGTGAGCAATTGATATCCCATGTTGATACATTCACCAGAGACCTGTTCGTTTCATTGAAAGGAGATGCTGTACAAGAAGCCAGTAAGCGCGATATTCAAGTTTGTAAGTAGAGGAAAGTTTTCTTTTCCTTCATTCTTTGGTCCTTAAAATGGTGATTTAAACCAGGTTCTGCTTTTGGATATTTGGAGAATGCTCTTGGTAAATTTGATGATGGGCCATTCTTGCTTGGTCAGTTAAGTTTGGTAAGTTGAAATCAACTCGTGATCTTCAGTTTTCATTTTCCTTGTAAAGTTGTTGTTTTCTGACCAACCACGGATCCTTGTGGTGGTGCATGTGAATTATGTTATCATATCTTAAATTATCATTATAGCATTAGTTTCTCATTTCATCTTTATTTCTCAGGCTTAATTTTCATATTTCTTTATTTTATCAGGATGTGTTTCCTTCGTTAAACCACCATTAAAATTACGGTCTTTTTTTTTTTTTATAAATTTTTCCTTAAAACACTTACAGAAAAAATAAGATAAAATTAATTTTACCTACACACCAATTTGGAAAAACTATAATGAGATAACTTTAAAAAATTATTTTATGCATAAACTGATTTTAACTTATAAAAAAAATGTTTAACTTGTAAATGTTTGTAAAAAAATTATCCAGAATTTTGGACTATTACTATACAGTTAAATATGTTAAGATATTAATACATTTCTATGGTTGTTAATTGATATCAATTAATATTTCAATATCTATTTCTTCTTCCCTCTATCAAAAAACAACATTCAATATGATAAAAAGAAGAACTCATGATTTAATCCTTGGTGTAGTATTTGATAAAATCAATGTCTCTGTAGATTTTTTTCTAATAATTTTTAAATGATTTTATAATCAGGTGGATATAGCATATATTCCATTTGTTGAAAGATTTCAAATTGTCTTTGCTGAGTTGTTCAAACATGACATCACAGAAGGAAGGCCTAAAATTGCAATATGGCTTAAGGTACCCATTATCAGTGTAAAATTTCTTCCATTCTTTGTGGAAACAGCACTTTGTTCATATGATGAAGTTTGTTATTTGCTGTATGAGTGTTGACAGATTGTTTCCATTTGATAAGAAGAACCCTTGTGAACGAAAATGTTTCTTTTACAGGAGCTGAACAAGAGTGATGCTTATACAGAGACAAAAGTCGATCCACAGGAAGTCATTGATCTTTTCAAGGAACGTTTTCTGGTACAAAAATATATTTCTAATCTTTTAACTACTGATTTTGAAGAACTTTTATTGGTTTTTTACTGTTTTATTTGCTACTTCCCCTGCAGCCTAAACAGTGAATGCTTGATGCTTCAGGCTTCCGCTAAGATTTAGACTCTGCCAATAAAGCGTTATCTGCATTGATGGGAGCACAGGATGCATCTTCAATTAAATTATCTGTATTTAGACTATCCAATAAAGCGTCCTCTGCATTCATGGCAGCACAGGATGCATCTTCAATCAAATATCTGTATTTGCTAGAGTTGCACGAGTGTTTGATGTGATAATTATGTTCACTTTTCAGGTTGTTTGTTTGATGTCATAATAAGGTTTATTTACCAGCTTATAATCACGGTTGATTATATTCTACAATTATCGTATGTTATATTACGTAATAAGCTTTGATCTAGTGTTATGAATGTTATATCACGTCCTAAGCTTCGATCAAGTGTTATGAATGTTAGATTATGAATTCAAACATAGATTAATTATTTATGAACAATAAACCCTTTCTTTAATAAAACAATTTCCAATTCCCTTATAACAATAAGCAAAAGCGTACTTAGATTCTCCATTATCTTCTATTCGTAAAACACTTTATATTTTTTCTTGATTTTCTCTTTTTGATGGGATGATGAGAAAGAAACAGGAACTACTAGTTACATATTAGAACTATGATCTATTTATATAATTTTTGTCAGTTAATTTTTTTTAATTTATAATGTATTACTTTGATCTTTTAACAAATTAAAATATTGTTTATGGTCTCTATATTAGTCATAATTTAATTAATCAGATCATTTGAATAAAATATAATGGTTTTAACACATTATATATATATATATATATATATATATATATATATATATATATATATATCTTTATAAATGTTTTAGAGTTTGAGTTTAAAATTGTCATTATATGTCTTGAATATATTTAAAAGATGTCATCCATTGATTACATCTAATTAATTACATTCATATGTAGAACCAAAATAGTTTTCATTGCATTAATTACAACCACACCTGACAATGATTACAAATGCTCACAGAATCAAATGGTATAGATTTATCATGAAATGTACAACATGAAAATTACTTGAAGTAACTTATTTCAACTAGTCCTGACTTTATATCAGTGAGATTAATATAATAACCTTAATATACAAAGGTTACATTCATGCATCATTGATTCAGTTATCTTCTTGTAGACACTCCCTTAATAGTATCACCTATGATGTTACTCTTTGATACATGCTTAGGAACTGTCCAGTCTTTGAGAGACTCAGCACTGGTTTCTATTTCTATGATAGTAGGGTTTTGAGCCTCTTGTGACTCTTCAACATCTAATTCTTCACCTGCATCGGATTCACCTGCATCTATACACTCTCTCGGCTGCAGTGTGTTAGTTATACAGTCAAAATTTTCATCAAATGTAACATGTACAAATTCCTTAACAGATAAAGTTCTTTCGTTATAAACTCTATATGCTTTGCTAGTTAATGAATATCCTAGAATGATTGCCTCATCCACTTTAGAATCAAACTTACCAAGGTTGCTTTTACCATTATTTAATACAAAACATTTGCAACCGAAGACCCTTAAGTGAGTAATGTTGGGTTTTCTACCTTTGAATAGCTCATAGGAGGTAAGCTTAAGCATGGGTCTAATGAAACATACTTAACCGATTAGGAAACGTATGTAATCGGTTATGTCAACACTTAAGCAAATTTTCAAATCAATTTCCATTCTAAACAGATCAATACACTAATGAAGCATATATTGGCATAGTTTCGTGTTTTAATCAATTAAACAACTTATGTAATCGGTTATTTTATTAAGCATACAAGTGATATGAAGAAATCTAACAGATTATATACATTGCTTAACCAATTATTTCTTCCAGAAATGAAATGTTCAATTTGTTTAATGCATGATTCATTTACAAACAACGAATTCATATGATGGAATCCTTCTTGACACAGTCCTCTTTTGTCGTATTTTTACATTTCATTGTATCTGTAGCTTAGCTTGCAAGGAGGGGTCACTATAAATACCCAACTCCTCTATTGTATTGTCACTTTTGAGAATAATGAGAATTAGAATTTCTGAATCAGAAAATAATTCTCTCTTGAAAGTCAGGCTAGAGAGTCCCAAGACCTCCTCTAGCCACCTTCCAGCACACTACTTCATTCTTCCATTTTCCATTTCACCATTGTGTTGTCTCTCTCATCCATGACCTCACTCCTCCACGCAGAACCATTCCTTTTCTGCAACCTTAGCGCATGCGTCAGCGCTTCACTCCATCATCAGCACATCCTTATCGTCATTTCATAGACACGCGCATCATCATCACTTTCATTCTCGCGTCTTCCTTCACGAGAGTGTTTCCTCTCTCGAGAGCTCGCCTTTGTCGTCAACCATTTTTCTTCACGGTGAGTCTTCTACCATCACAGTTAGGGATGGCAACGGGTCGGGTCGGGAATGGATAGTGTCTACCCGCAACCCGACCCCACAAAAAAAAATCCACCCGTTACCCGACCCGCTACCCGCACAGATACCCGCTTAAAAAATATCCACGGATATTTTAAAACCCGCGGATACCCGCAAATATTTAAAAGAATATATTTTTATAAATTATTAAAATGAAATTTAAATAAAATTACAAAAAAATATATAAAGTATAATATAAATTAAATTAAATATAAATTAAAATTAAATTTTTGTTTCGGTTGAATTGGTCCGATGCTCAGTCGTCATTCTTTGCTTCGTTCTCTTTTGATCTTCAATCCTTCGCGAGAATGTCATCAACTCCGATGGGTTATTGACGCTCAAGATATAAAAAGGTCTAAATTTTATTAGGATAAAAGAGGAAGATTGTACCTAGACATCAATTGTATATTTATAGAGCTTGTGGCAGACAAGCCCATTGATTAACCATTATTGCAATATTTTTAGGCAAGACAATCAAATCAAATAATCAATAATTAATACCGTATATTTTGTAAAGAGTAAAACAATCTGACCTATTAATTAGTGCAGTATATTTCTAGGCAATCAAACCCAATAATCAATAATCAATACAATATATCTTGTAAAGTGTAAGGCAATCTGACCTATAAATACATGTTAATTGTGCATAAATGACAATTAATTTTGATCGTTAGTACAATTTAATTAAATTTAACCTTGTAAAATATAAATTAATGTTAATTTTAATTAAATTTAACTTAATAAAATAAAAATTAAATTTTTATTTTTATTTTTTGTGGGTAACGGATATACGCGGGTACGGATAGTATAATACCCGTACCCGACCCATTTATAAGTGGGTATTAAAATATCCGCTATCCACGGGTTTCGGGTAGTAAATATCCACGAGTATCAACTATCTGTCGCGGATTTTATCTGCGGGCGCGGATTTTTTTGCCATCCCTAATCACAATCACTCTCGTTCCTTCCTCGTCACACTCTCTTCCCATAATTTCTTCATATTTTGACCGATTAAACACCTCTACCACTAATGATTTTCGTTTTCCACCGATTGAATCCTCCTTTTCTCCGATCTAGTGCATTTCTACCAAAAGAACGTTCGTTTCCTCCGATTAATTGGTCAATTTAGGGTTTTTGTAACATTTTAGGGTTTCCTTGAGTTTAATCTCGGTCCCGGTGACTTCACACTCGAACTCCTATTCTCTCTTCACGATTAGGGTTTTCAACCTCTCTTCTCCGATTTCTCTCTCGATCTAGAGTATTTGTCTCATTTCTGCTGCGTATCTCTCGTCGGAAAAGCTTGGAGGTGCTTTACCTACTTTCACGTCGCGCCAATCGGTCAGCTCCTCAAGGCGTCGTCCATCAAGTGGTATTTAGAGCAAGGTCGAGCACGCTACAAGAGATAAATATCTGGATCTCTGATTTTGTTTTCACTGTTTCGTGTGTTCTTGATTCAGTCTTGTTTGAGTTCATTTGATTCTGAGTTTTCTTCTCTTTCGTGTTGTTTATTACATTTGTATGTTGTCTTGAATTGTTATTTTCATTGAAGGGCGTCTCTTCTTGAACTGTTGTTGTTCTGCATTTAGGTTTCCAAGTTGAGTTGTTCTGTGCATTTGTTTGTGTCGTCCTGAGCTTGAGTCTTTATTTTGAGTCTCGTTTTGATCATTTAATTTGGTGAATCCTTTGCTTTGAGTCGTTTTTTTTTTCTAAATCCATTTTTGTCATGTCTTAGTTATGTTATTTGTTTATTTTGTCATTTAATTTCCAGTATTGTGCCTTGAATTCATGATTCTTGATTCTGAAGTGAGTCTTGCTGTTTGATCAACATCAGCACACCATATGAGCAATGATAAATTCATTAAGAGCTCAGGTGCTTGGTGTTTGACAGGAGATGCAACTTTGCATTGGCTTACAATACTTATTTGGTGTTTAATATGTTTCTGGTTTCTCTTTGAAGTCTGTGTTACTGCCTTGAAGTGTGTCATTCTATGCTTAGTATTAGTTCATTACTGAGTTTAGTTTATAGTCTCTATCTTTGAGTCATTGTTGTTTGTTGTTTTACTATTCAAATTCATTTTATACAGTTTTGGTTAATAGTGAAATTTGATTCTTCGAAAGCTGCAGTTGCATATGACAGTTCTAATATACCAGTGAGCTTAGCATATAAATTTAAAGACATTGTTATGTTCAGATATTCATTTGATGCTAGAGCCAAAAGTGATCAATGAAACCAATTCTATGTATTTCTTTTTATTAAGTTGAACCATGAATCTGATGCAAGTAAAGTGTTGATTTGTAAACTGCATTGATCTTAGTCTATTGTGGATTGTAGCGAGAGCTATAAGTCAATCACATTGGAAGCAATTAAGGATTAATCCTATTGTTACAAGTCTTAAAAAAAAAAAAGAGCTGAAGGACTTAGTGCAATTCACAATAGCTGCCTCTAATTCAGAACATCAAATCTGAAATAAAACCAATTTCTCTTAGGCATAGTGTCAAACAGTTTGGTATGCAAATTTATAAATCAAATTTGTTCAGTATTGGTTCAACTTAGGTCCTTTTTTATTGCTTAACTAGCCTTGTTTCTTGCTTGTCCTTGATTGGTTGTCTTGGTTTTGTCTATCACATGTGCAACCTATTCTGTTGTTCTTAATTTTAGCTTTTCCTTGCTTTCTTCATCTAATCTAGAGTCTATCTAGAGTTGTTGATCTGCTGTGCTATCAGTTTCATTATCTGGTGCTTACATTGCTTGTGACTATCTTGTTTGTCCATCCCATTGTTGTAGCCTAGCCACTTATTGATTGAGACGTGTTTCACTCTAGATTTCTGGAAATTTGAAAGAGGTTTGTGTGCTTGGTAGTATCTTAGGTGGTGGTGGTCTAAAAGACTCTCCAGCCTTGAACTGCCAAGGGAGAATCTCCCTTCCATACCTTCCATTTGTGTGCTTTATGTTTTTAAGGAGAAGCCTTGAGTTTTGTGAGTCTTGTGAGGCTGATTTAGCCTAATTTCTTGGAATTTGAGAGAAAGATAATTCATTGTTCATCAAACTGTTTGTTGACTGAACATTATGCAGATTGATTAAGCTGGGATGGAACCCGTGGAATCAAAAGAGAAAGTTTAATTGCATTGAATCTGAATATTGCTTTCTGTTAAAATCATTTTATAAAATGTCTACTGAAGCATTGGTATCTTAACTGTTTTGAACATGAATGCTGACTTTTGAATTGATAAGATCTGTTGAACTTGGTAGATGAACTAGGAAGTGGAAAACTTTGTTCTGATTGAGTTGAGTTCTTTTCATCTATGCATCAACACTTTTTTTTAATTGCCAATTCCTGATTTCATGAGTGATTTTTTTGACTTGATCTTGCTTGGTGTTAGGGCAAATCGGCAAGTGTACCGAGTCGCACAAGTAATATAAAATGGCAAGACCAAGTATCGTATCCCAGAGGACTCTCGGCGCTGAACAGTTGTGTGAAAACAAGATTATTTAAGACTTAAAATAACAAAGATCATTAATAAAGAAAATAAGTTGCAATTGATCAATGGCAAAGGAGCACAGAGATGAATAGAGGTTGATTTATATGAGATGGTTATGTTGTTGGGGTTATATTTCACCAAGTTCCCTCTCATGTATATAAGAATTCCTGTTTATTCATTAATGCTAACGTCCCTCACGAAGACACTTAAACCCGATCCCTCTGTCAATAAGCATGTCCTTAATTACCATTTCATGCAATTCCTAGCATTCCTAGTAAAAAGATATGAAGATCAATGACTAAGACTCATACCCTCATCCGTGAGTAATATAACCCTTAGGAATAATTCAACAAGGACCTGAATTGAAAGGAACCTCCCGGCACTCATGCAACTTACAGATAATGCTATTGTATAAGCGAGAATAAAGCAGATGAATTACTCTAACAAATAATGAAGTAAAGCATATGGAATTAAGAACAAATTCAAATACATGAGAGTTCACAAGGTTACATCATTCCCCAACAACAAATAGAAATTAGTTCCTCATAGACATGGGGGAACCTATGAACAATGGAAGAAAAGAAAGAATGAAAAGACTAAGAATTTGGCTAGGAGTGTATTGTAGGCTCTCTTCTGCCAGGGATGCAAATCATAGAGCCCCAGGGTCCTTTAAATAGCGTCAGACGCGTCCCAAAGTGTGGCCCGGTCCAAAAGAATCAAATCAAAGCAGAATCAGGGCTCGATCCACGTCAAATCACGCTCAAGCGTCGCAGGGAGCTTGCCCAAGCATGAATTAAGGCTCATGTGGCGCTTGGGCGCCAATTTTCCTCGCCTGGCCTACGAGCGTCCATCGCCTGGGCGACCAACGGTGATCTTCAGCTTGCTGTTTTCGCGTTCTGGTCACCTGGGCTTCGGGTTTTCTCCCTTCTTGATGCCTTTTGGACCCCTTTTGAGCTGCATCTTCATGGATTTTCACTTCCTCTTCCAATATTGCTTCAATCTCTGTTAAAACAAGGGGAATTTGTTAGAAAATAGTTAAAATAAACTTCAACTCTCTTATTCACAAAATTTACTGAAAATATATGACTTCAAGCAAGTTTCTAAGTCAAAAGGGGTGCTTTTAGCATCAAAATCACATAGCAAATAACGGTATTTTAATCTATTATCACTTGGGTTTTAAAAAGTGTCACTACACATACTGCTGCACATTGTATTTCACTGATTTGATCAGAGTGGTCTGCTACTTTTGCTTAGTCTAGAACATTGTTGTCATCAGTTTGGTCCATTGATTTTAACCAGTTTAACTTATTGACTGTTGTGCAGGCTATATTGGTTGTTTAAGTGTGAATCAACTTGTTCTTCATTTGCCCTGCATTGTATCAGTTTTTAGAAATGGTTTTTGTTTGTGGTTACCTTTTAATTTCCACCTGTCAATGCTATCATTTGGTGTATTTGTTGTTTTTGATGTAGCTGTGCAGGTCTGATTTAATTGGTGCCATATAGCTAGTGCATCAGTTTACAAGAATGCAGTGTAGGATGTTTACAAGTGAAGAATGAATCTGCTGATTAATTGGAGCAACAAAGAAGCAACCATCTGAATAAGAGAAGTTGATTGTTTAAATTGATCATGTTATGGTTTGCAAATTGTTCGATTGATTGGTCTGTTGATTTGGTTGGAATTGTTTGTGCAACATAAATTGAAACAATTAATTGAGAGCAAATAGGATTTTTTTATTGCACTCAGTGTTCCAGCCAAGAGAAAGGGAGGATTCTTTATCTTGTATCTGTTTTTCCCTTGCAATTTATTAGCTAGGAATACTGACCTAAACTTTGCTCATATGTGATTGAAGGAAATTGATTCCAGAAGCAATAAAGTTATCCAGAATGAAGTGGACCAGGATGTAGCAACAGGGGACCTTAGCAGCACACCATAACATAGGATTACATTTTTTTTTGTTTTTTTTTGTGTAATTTGATTTGTAATGGGCTTATGTAAGCCCACTGTTAGTTTTATTTTTGTTTTGTAAAGGGCCATTTATAAAGTCCAAGTTTGGAAGAGTCCTTGGTGCTCTTTCCATTCTTGGCAACCTTTCTTGATTGCTTTATTTTACTTTTAGCATAGCTAGACAGGTGAGTGTGTCTTGTTAGCCCAAAGCTATAAGCCTCACCATAGGAGTATAATTTGACTGCCTTTGATTGTATTTGAGTGTGTTTCACGTTTAGGTGTGACCTTTGTCACATTAGAGTCCATGACGTTTTAGGGGTCATTAGAGTCCACTATTTGTTTGTTTGTTTATGAGTTGAGTCCTTTGATTTTAAAAAGTGATTTTATTTTAAAGGGTAATAAGTTAGTAGCTTAAGACATTTTTGGCTAAGGTAAGACTTGGTATTTAAGCAGTCTTCATGACTCACCTCTCTTACCTGGGACTTGTCTAAAAGTGAAGCTTTTAATCCTTTAGACTAAGAAAACTTTTAGAAACAAAGATGTCTTGTTATAGTTCATATTTGTCTTCTAGGTTAGATAAAGTTAATGAAATGTTCAATCAAGCTAGGAATCTTCCATTATTTGGTAAAGACATAGGTGCATTAACATACCTAGTTTGGGAACAAGAGATAGATAAAATAAATCCTTGGTTTTATAGAGAGAGCGAATCTTATGTCCTTATCATTTATCTTTCTAAGTTAGAAGGACATGCAAGTGAGTGGTGGGATGAAAGGCAATATTATGTTAGGAAAGGTAGAAAGTCTCCCATTCATGATTGGTATGATTTAAAAGCTTGCATGAGAAGAAAGTTTTTGCCTTCAAGCATTAAAAGAAACCTAGAATTAATTAGAGATTGCATTGAAGATGGGAAAATGTTTCTTGAGAGTTTAAGTGATCATGTGTTTCTTCATAGAGAATTAGAATTTGGGGCAATACTTAAAGAGATCAAGGATAAGAAAAGAGAAAGAGAGATTGAGAGAAAAGAAGAAGAATTAAGAAGAGAATAAGAGAGTATAAGAGAAGAAGAAAGGAGAAGAGAAGAAGAGATGAGAGAACAAGAAAAGAAAGAGAGAGAATAAGAGAAAAGAAAAGAAGAAGAGAGAAGAGAAAAAGAGAGAAGAGAAGAAGAAAAGAGAAGAAAGAAAAGGAGAAATTGTTAATGATGGCAAATCCTATTCTTTCAAAGACCATGGAACGTAAAAGGGAAGGTTTTCTAATTCTTTACTTCTTTTCCAATCATTGTTGCATCTTAAAATATTATTCTCTCTTTCAAACCAATTGTCATCCCATATTCTATGCAAACTTTTTCAAAATATGGAAATTCAAATCTTGAGTTATTGTTATCTTTCAGAAAACAAGTAACTCAAGACAATATTGAATTTAGACTTCTAAAATTTTCAAAGATGACAAATCAAAATACTAGGAGTCCTTATTCTCTTGTGTTTGTAGAAAATTTCCTCTTTGGATTCATATTAATTGAAGATATATTTGATGCATATTGCAGATTCGTGTTTGATCCAGGAAGAAGAAAAATGGATCTAAAAGAATAAGGCCACTCCAAGATGGCCATGCTCCTAAGATTGTGAGGACAAATCTTTTTTTTAACATGGAGGGTATGATGGAATCCTTCTTGACACAGTCCTCTTTTGTCGTATTCTACATTTCATTGTATCTGTAACTTAGCTTGCAAGGAGCTTGGGTCACTATAAATACCCAACTCCTCTATTGTATTTTCACTTTTGAGAATAATTAGAATTAGAATTTCTGAATCTGAAAATAATTCTATCTTGAAAGTCAGGCTAGAGAGTCCAAGAGACCTCCTTTAGCCACCTTCCAACACACTACCTCATTCTTCCATTTTCCATTTCACCATTGTGGTGTCTCTCTCATCCACGAACTCACTCTTCCACGCAGAACCATTCCTTTTCTGCCACCTTAGCGCATGCGTCAACGCTTCACTCCATCATCAGCACATCCTTATCGTCATTTCGCAGACACACGCATCATCTTCACTTTCATTCTTGCATCTTCCTTCACGAGAGTGTTTCCTCTCGAAAGAGCTCACCTTTGTCGTCAACCATTTTTCTTCACGGTGTGTCTTCTACCATCACAGTCACTCTCGTTCCTTCCTCATCACAGTCTCTTCCCACCATTTCTTCATATTTTGACCGATTAAACACCTCTATCACTGATGATTTTCGTTTTCCACCGATTGAATCCTCCTTTTCTCCGATCTAGTCCATTTCTACCGAACAAACGTTCGCTTCCTCCGATTAATCGGTCAGTTTATGGTTTCTGTAACATTTTAGGGTTTCCTTGAGTCTAATCTTGGTCCCGGTGAGTTCACACTCGAACTCCTGTTCTCTCTTCACGATTAGGGTTTTCAGCCTCTCTTCTCTGATTTCTCTCTCGATCTAGAGTATTCGTCTCATTTCTGTTGCGTATCTCTCGTCGGAGAAGCTTGGAGGAACTTTACTTGCTTTCGCGTCGTGCCAATCATTCATTTCCTCAAGGCGTCGTCCATCACCATATATTAAGCACAAACGTAATAATGATAAAATAATTGTTATGCCATTTGTTGTGCAAGAAACTATAAAATCATTCTCTTTTTCATCATAAAAAACATAGATATGTATGGTAGGTTGATAACAGTTGAAAACCGTTATTTTCATATGGTATTTTAGACCAAATTACTCCCTTTACTGCTTAGAATGAACTTAGAATTAAGCAAAACTCAATAAATGAGTCAGTTCAGAGTCAAAAGCTGTTTTTAGCGATATTATGCTTGTTTTGCATTGTTTTGTAGCAATTTTGATGGAAGTGAAGAATGGAGGTGAAGATGAAGGCCTTAGACTCAAGACAGAGGAAGAAAATCAAGAAAAGAAGAGTCTAGGAACCGCCCGGCGGCAGAAATACACCACTGGGCAGTTTTGCGATAAGAGGCAAACCGCCGGGCGGTGGACCCCTGACGCCGGGCGGCAGAGCGATAAGAGGCAAAGTGTCGGGCGGCATAAGTGTGACGTCGGGTGGTTGCCTGTTGGGCATGGGCCTATTTTCTGTGACGCTCCTCAGCTATAAATAGCCCTGTTGCGATTTCATTCTCATTCTTTTGACAGAGGAGGATGGCCAGACCTAATTCTCACTCTCTAGAGAAGATTTCTTAGATGCTTAGGCTCCTTTTCATCCTATCTAGGGTTTGCTCTTCCATTCTTCCATTATTTTCATCTTGGTTCACCATGACAATGGTGAACTAAACCCTTTTGTTGTTGAGGGAAACAATATAATCTTTTTGAAACTCTCTTTTATTGAAACTCTTGTTTATTTATATGATTTTCATATGCTTTGATTATAAATTGTTGGGTTCTCATCTGCGCTTAAAGCTTTTATCGTTTAACTCATTCGATAACTGTTGTTTGTCTCTACTAATACGGGAACGTACAGTAATGTCATGAATTGGTGAGTAATTCCTTGTTTAAGCAATACCACCTAGGGATAGGGAGGTAGGATGATCAATTGTTTTTGCTTCTGTTCGGTAATGCATTACTAGTTACTTTGGGAGGCTAGGGATAGCAAGCCGGTAATTAGTAATAGGCTCTTTTCGCCGAGGGATCGGGCTAAGGGTAGGCCAAGAAATTTTGCATAACAATGAGATAACAAAGCAATTTAAACAAGATGAGTAGATAAGAGAGGGCAGATACAATGAAATTGTACACCCCCAACAACTTCATTCATCTATTGTCTTTTTCGTCAACTGAATCAATGCATTGCATGTTTATTTTCTGTCTTTGCATTCCACAAAATTAATTTTTCTCTCTACAAGTCTTACGATTTTGATTCACACGAAAGATAACGCCTTTCGAATCTCTAGGGAAGAACGATATCGGGCTTTACCGATTATATTACTTGGAACGATCTGCTACGCTTCCCAAGGAGTCAACAAGTTTTTGGCGCCGTTGCCGGGGACTCGAGGTTTAACTTTTTCAAGTAGTCTGGATCGATTGAATTTGACTTGCTTTTATGTTTATTTTTATTTTTGTTCTAATAAATGTTTTCTAGGATTTTGTGCCTAATGTTTGCAGAATGCAGTTTGAACAAGAATTTGATTATATAGGCACTCAATTCTACAAAAATGAATTCAACCACTGGTGGGAACCTCACTCAAACTTGGATCAAAGCCAGAATGGGCAAGATATTGAGCAACAAATTTCTAGGCGAAAAGAAACGTTGGGGGAAGCTGAACAACGTTTACGGCAGGAAGTATTCTCTGTGCCAAAAGAAACGTTGGGGGAAGCTGAACAAGTATTACGACATTAGGGCTAATACTGAAGTTAACCCTAAAGAGGAATGGCAAGCCACTATCTCTGAAAATGATAAGGTTGTATAGGAGGAGAAGATAGAGGAAGAAGAGATAGCGACTTATGAGGAAAAGATAGAAGAGAAAGAAACATAAGGGTTGAGTGAGGAAGAGAAAAATGAGGAAAAAGAAAAAAAAAGTGGTTGAGAAAAAAGAAGAAAAGAAAAAAAATTTCAAAATAAAGAAGAAAAGAAGAAAAGAGAAAAAAAGAAAGTTGATGGAGGAAAAGAGTGAGAAAAAGAGGAAGAAAATAAAGAAGAAAAGATTATTTGAAAAGCCCCTTCCTCATAGAAAGAAAAATCATAGGAAGGAAAAGAAAGTCAAGTGCTATGTGGAGATCTTCAAGAAATTGGAAATTAAAGTTCCTATGATTGAAACATGGAAGCAAGTGCTTGGTGTTCTTAATTTTCTGAAGAAATTCAGCAGAAAGAAGAAAAAGAAAAGAATATCAAGGGTTGCAGCACCTACTAATGGGTGTTTGTTGGGGTCATCCCAATTGTTGTAAATCATTTTCTTATTTTAATTTAGTTTAGGTGTATTTTATTTTTGAACTTGTAATTCTTTGATTATTTGAACAACTTTTGGGTTGCATCCGCTGAGGGATGCTAATTTTGGTATCCACTGAAAGGTACCAGGAAGGCACACCTACTAATGAGTGTGGAACAGGTTTGGGTCAGGCTCGTGACGTTAAACAAGCGCTACATGGGAGACAGCCCAGTTGATTCTTTGTTTAATTTTAACTCTATCTTTAATGCATTATAGGTTTGCATGTACATCTGAGTGGGGAAAGATTTGTAAGTGAAAATTGAATTTAAAAATCAGGTGCTACAGGAAAGAATCACGCGAAAGTGAGCAAAGGAAAGGGAGGAGAAAAGTACCGCCCACCGCCGGGCGGTGCAACTTTACCGTTGGGCGGTAGCGGCGAGAAACCTAGCCCGAGCTTTAAAAGCTGGGCGGTTTTGGGTTCTCTGCACTTGATTCCCCTCCTTTGCATTTCGCCAAGCGGTCTTCTTGAGTTTTAGCACCCAATTTGCACCTTCAAAAGGGTTTCCAAAGGGATTTTTCTACACTTTCCTACCACCCACTCACAAAAACCAAGTTTCTTGTTTAAAATTTGGGGGTTTTGGTGAGAGTTGTGGTTTGGAAGTTTTACATCATCAATTAAAGGATTCTTGCAAGCATTTAGCATCTCCACTCAAGTAAGTTGTGCAACTTCATTATTTAGTTTCTAATTTTGGAATATTATGAAGAACATGCTTAGGAACATGACAAATTAGGGTTTTTTGGATTTCTTTGCATGAATGGTTGAATTGGGAACTGTTTTGATTGATTACGTTGCTTAAATGTTTGTCTGGATTGTGAAATTGGTTTATGAAGGGAGCTTGGGATAGTTTAGAAAAGTTTTTCTCCAAAACCCTAGCGCACCGCCGGGCGGTAATGTATGACACCGGGCGGTATTGCAACTTGAAGCATATCATCAGGCGGTTCTTTTGGGTGCTGGGCGGTTTGCCTCAATTTCTGCTAGATGACTGGAATTGTGTGCATGGATACCGAGGGAGTTCTGCCATCCCCTTAGTATTAAAATATGAATGGCATAGAACGATTGATGCTTTACTAGTTCCTAATGAAAAATTACCGTGGTTTGTTGTGAATTATATTTTATGTAGGAATGGCATCAGCATCAAGAAGGAGGAGAAACACTGGCAGCAAGAGGAAGGAACCTGAAAGGTCAAGAGCATTTGACCCTCATAGGTTCCTCTCTAAACAGCATGAGGATAACTTTGCAAATGTACAGGAGAGAAGATTCTTGATGGAGAGGAAGGCTTCCTTCATCGCTGACTTAGCTCCTGAATTTGGAGCAGAAATTCTGAGGAGAGTGATGAGTCGATATTTTATTGATTTCACTTGGTTTATTGTGTTAGAATTAATCAGGGAATTGTGCTTAATTGTTCGGTATTTTCCCATTTTTCCTAATTGTGCTTAATTTGACCGGAAATTTTAATTTTAATTAATTTGAATTTTCTGAGCTAATTATTTGCATTTTTAATTGCAGGAAAATTTTGGAGATATATTTTGGAGCATTGGGATGAAGACAAATAAATTCAAGACTCTCAAATTAGACATTTGAATTTTTAGTTATATTGTAATTTAATTGTTTAAACTTTTCTTTAGACAAACTTTTACTTTGTGGGCCAAATTTTGGAATTTATTGTTGAGCCCAATAGTAAAAAATGGACACATGGCACCTAGGGTTTTGGGGTGGACCCCACCCCATTATTTTTGGACACTTGGCTTCTCTTAAAAGTTGGCAGCCGTCACACAAAGAGGAGAACTCTCTCTCGGCTGGAACACTGGAGAGAAGGCATTTTCTTTTTTAGAACCAATGTTGACATCTTTGATGGATTTCGGATGAAATGAGCAGCCACACATTTACAGAGCTCTTCCTCTCGGTATTTTGAAGGCCAGCTGCTGGCATTGGTTTTTGCTCCTGGAACGTTCCTGGTGGAGCTGCCCCTTGCATTTTTAGATTTTGCTTAGCACACTTGGAGGGCTGGAACGGGTTCTGGAAGTTCAGCTTTATTGCTCACGGGTTTTGGCATTGGATGAATGATAAGCATAATTTTTTTACTTTTCCATGTTATTTTCATTTGAAGCGCTGGAATGAGGAGGAAAAATTTATTTCTTTTTATCTTATTATTGTTGAAGGATGGGCACGTTGTTAGATGCACTTGATTAATCTTCATTCTCTCAGTGGAAAAAGTAGCAACTTGTCTTATATCTTTTAAAATGAAAAACGCTGATTTATGGGAATGAAAATGAATTCTCACTCTCTTTTCCTTTTAATTTAGTGCTTGGCTGGAATGTTTTATCCAATTTAGAGTTTTCTTATTGAATTAAAAATTGGTTGGCAAAGTAATATCTGAAAAATATAGAGAGCTTCACACGTTGCAGAATTTGGGGAAATCGGTGCCCATCCTTGACTTTTGGTTGCAGCCGATCCTCCCCCTTGCCTTTGAAGTTGGTTCATTAATGTTTGATTCTATTTTTTTATCTTTATTTGAGAATGCAGCATAGGTGCCGAGTATGATGATTGATGGGAAAGGGGTCTGGTTGGTCACGGCTAAACTCTTGGAATAGCATTCAACGTTTTCTTTTAGAAAAGTGCTGCATGCATTTTCGGTTTTGAAAAATAGGAATGTCATGGCAAGAAGCTTTTATATTTTGGAATTTTCAATTGTGAAAAGCAAATGTTTCTTTTGATGTTGGAAAGGCACGCCATCCATTTTTATTTCTTTTTAGAATGAGACCCATGGAAGCTTAACATGTCAAGGCTAAAGAGGTATTTTATTTAGAAAATTTTGCAATTTTAATTTCTTTTGGTAGATTTAATTGAGTGTTGGATGTTAATCGTTTTAATTATGTCTAGATATTTGTCTCTTGTAGTGTTAGGTTTAGCATCGTCTTTTACTTTAATATTGTCTAATAGGTTTGGTCGTGTTACTTTAATTATCATGATAGATTCGCATTCACAAAACTTTTCACAACCCCCCCCTTTCGTGTTAGACTTGACTCTGAACTGCAGTTGGTCCTGGAGAGACGACCTAGGGGTCATTCCCTAGCATTATACTGCATTTCTAAATTGCAATCAAATTTGTATGGGCCGCAACACCCATCAGAGAGACTGGGAGAAACTGACAACTTACCAATATTGAGTTGGTGAGGGAATTTTACACCAATGCCATATCCAGAGGTGGAGTTGCAGTTGGAAGATATAGGAGCTTTGTGAGAGGGCATACTATTAAGTATGACCCCGATACCATAAACAGCTTCTTGGGCACGGAATGGCCAGGGGAGCAGTGCCAGTATGCGACACAGGTTGGTATGTTCAATGAAATAGCTGAGGTTAAGAGGATTATGTGCCTCCTTGGAAGGCATTTTTAGACTAATCCTCATGGAGCGCCGGTCAACATTAGGAGGTTGGATTTGACACCTTTGGCACGATACTGGATGACATTCACTCATGCCAACATCTAGCCATGTTCCCATATCTCTGATGTCACGATGCACAGGGTCGTTCTCATTTTCTGCATGCTGAGACAGATGGATGTGAACTTCGGCCAAATCATCGCCGACGAGATACGGAGTTGTGCCACTACAGTGAGCAGCAGGATGCCATTGGGGCATCCATCTTTGATCACCTTCCTTTGTCGGCAGGCTAGGGTGGATACTGTAGTTCCCCCATATGAGAGACTCAGGAATGCTATTGATGCATCCTACTTCCATCAGTTCTGCGTTGAGGCAGGAGCAGCACCCAGGAGACGTCCTAGAAGAGCTGCAGCACAGCAGGAGCAGGTGCCTGATGATGCACCAGCACAGCATGCCGAGCCATTTCAGATGCGAGACATGTATATTTCTGAAGATGATTTGAGTGAATAATTTGCATGATGAGCATGTTTGATGATGATTTGATGTGGATGTATCAAGTTATGTTGCATGTTGATATCCTGTGAAACAGATGTGTGATGAATTATGATTGTGGTTATGATGCTTGAGCAGAGTGTATGAATGAATGTGTGTGAGAAAGCATGTTGTGTGAGATATTGAGCTCCAGAGTTTTATTGTTGTATGAATTTATTCATAGGAGAGCATGAATGATATTGCCTAAGTCTTGATGATTGATTGAATTGCATGTATAAGTCATATGATCAAGGCCATTTTTGGAAGCCCTTACTTAGCCAAATTTTCACCCAAAGTGCTTGAAATTTTATACCCTTTTTGAACCTTGGCCCTAAACAGAATGAAAACCCTTGTGCTGAATCTATTTACTTTGAATTGGGTTAATGACTGTAAGTATATTCAAGGTTCAAGTTTGGGGTTGTGGGGAAAGTTTGAATGCCAAAAAGAAAGGCATTGAGCTCAAGTGTTGAAAATGAAAAAAATACACGAGAAAAAGAAAAATCATGAAAGATGAGCTCAATGTAAAAATAAAAGAAAAAAGGGAAGAAGTTGGGGACAAGTGAGATTGGTTAAGAAAGAGAGTTGAACTTGAACCTTAAATGATAAATGAGCTCTCTTGATTCAAAGATTTTGTGATCCAGAAAAACCAATTTTTCTTGATAGCCCAGCCTCATTACAAGCCTTGGAAAAGTCCTTTTGATGACATTTGCAGGTAATGATTTTGATTTTTGAGATGAACGACAATTTTATTTCATATGACTTGTGAATGATGAAGAGTTGGAGTGCCACCCTAAACACTCAAGTGATTGAGTGAAACACTTGCTTGGTGAGAATTTCTAGATTTCATGATTACATCTTTGCTTAGTGGATTGGTCATTCATAATATATAACATTTGTTGAGGAATGTGTGAGATAACTGAATTGAAAGCATGTATGCATCTTGATTTGATTACCACTGATGATCTGAAATTGAGTAGTTCTCAGAATGTACTTTAGGATTGTTGAACCATCGGATGAAAGTGTAGAAAGCGAAGTTTTGTTTCGTTTATAGTTTTGTTTTGTTTGCTTGAGGACAAGAAAAGTTCTAAGTTTGGGGTTGTGATAACGGTTGAAAAACCGTTATTTTCAAATGGTATTTTAGACCAAATTACTCCCTTTACTGCTTAGAATGAGCTTAAAATCAAGCAAAACTCAATAAATGAGTCAGTTGAGAGTCAAAAGCTGTTTTTAGCGATATTATGCTTGTTTTGCATTGTTTTGTAGCAATTTTGATGGAAGTGAAGAATGGAGGTGAAGATGACGGCCTTAGACTCAAGACAGAGGAAGAAAATCAAGAAAAGAAGAGTCTAGGAACCGCCCAGAGGCCGAAATACACTACTGGGCGGTTTTGCGATAAGAGGCAAACTGTCGGGCGGTGGACCCCTGTCGCTGGGCGGTAGAGTGATAAGAGGTAAACCGCTGGGCGACATAAGTGTGACGCCAGGTGGTTGCCTGTTGGGCTTGGGCCTGTTTTCTGTAACGCTCTGATGAGTCGATATTTTATTGATTTCACTTAGTTTATTGTGCTAGAATTAATCAGGGAATTGTGCTTAATTGTCCAGTATTTTCCCGTTTTTCCTAATTATGCTTAATTTGATCGAAAATTCTTATTTTAGTTAATTTGAATTTTCTGAGCTAATTATTTGCATTATTAATTTCAGGGAAAATTTTGGAAATACAATTTCGAGCATTGGGAAGGAGACAAAATAATTCAAGACTCTCCGATAAATGTTTTAGAATTAGTTGTATTTTAATTTAGAAGTTTAGCTTTTTTTTATATAAGCTTTGTGCATTGGGCCAATGTTGGCAAATTTTATGATGGGCCCAAAATTGTAGGACACTAGACCTAGGGTTCCCTTTTATTTTAGGGTGGACCCCAACCTTACATAAGACACTTGGCCCTAGCCAAATACCAATCAGCCGCCAATTACTCTGGAGATTCACTTTTCATTGAGAGACATTTTTATTCTCGGCAATTTGGTAACAGAGGCGTAACTTTTTTTTTTGCAAAGCTTAAAAAACATTTTTCTCTGGAAGCATGGTTTTATTAGATGATTTTCGTTGATTGCAATTGAAGCCAACCGTCACTTTTAGAGAGTTTTTTTTTGTTTGGAACGTGGGGAGGCATATTCTCAGCAATTTGCAGACAAAAAGGGCTACAACCACACGTTTGAAGAGGGGCGATGCAGCAATTGAGCAGTAGAGTTAATGACCAACCGTTTTTATTCTGCATTTGATTTCATTTTTCATCTGTGTTTGCATTTCTCATTGCATCCGTCTTTTAATTTAACTCATATGCATTCACAAAACTTTTCACAAACCCCCCCTTACTTTGTGTTTGACCTGATTCTCGAACTGCAAAATTGGTCCTTGAGAGACGACCTAGGAGTCACTTCCTAGCACTATATTGCATTCCTCATACACATTAAATTTGATTGGGCTGCGACACCCATCAAATTTTGGCGCCGTTGCCGGGGACCAACGGTTCAGTTTTAGGTCTTTTGTTGTGTTAGTGTGTATTGTCTTGTCTTGTGTTGTGAGTGTGATGTTTTGTTTTGTGTGTTCGTCATTGTGTGTTGCATTTAGGTAGCTTTAGTTGGATATTTTCATTGCGTTCTTCTTTTCCCCCTTCTTTTCCATGTCTACCTATTTTGGTTATGTGGATACTGTTTCTTCTGCCTGTTACTCTGATTATGATTCTCCTGCTGATTTCTGCGTTGAGAACAGTATGATTCCTCCTCCATCTCATGAGAGTGCTCCTAGGGAGCCGTTTCCACTTGATGAGGAGGACATTCGTTGTGTTTTCAACACTGAACTGATACATTGGCTGCCTAAGTTTCATGGTTTTGCAGGTGAATGCCCACATAGACATTTGGAGGAGTTCTACACATTATGCTTTTTGATGAATCCTCCAGATGTCCCGGATGAAGACATGTTCTTAAGGGCATTTGAGCACTCATTACACGGAGCAACAAAGGATTGGTGTTATTATCTTACTCCAGGATCCGTCACTAGTTGGGAAGATCTGAAGCATCAGTTTCTAGGCAAATTCTCCCCTGTGCGGTATGGTTATAGCAACGATCCTGGGTGGACTGATCCTAACTTGGGATGGTATGGTACTTCACAGCATCAATATCAGGAACCATCATTCCAGACTCCTTGTATGCCTTTTTCACCTGTCCAGGAACCACAACAGCTGCAGTTTGATGAGCCTGCCCAAGCAACTCCTCATCCTTCTCCTACTTCTGAGCCTACATTGAAGGAGTTACTAACGCAGATAGCCATGCAGAACATTCAGTTCCAGCAGGAGACCAAAGCTTCCATTCAGAGTTTGACTGATCAAATGGGGCAGATGGCTACTCAAATCACCGAGGAACAGTCTCAAGTTTTAGAGGAATTACCATTCCAGACTGTTCAGCTTCTAGATGATGTCAATGCCATTCACATAGGAGATGAGGAGCAAAGTCATGAGCTTACTACTGCGCCATCTACTTTCCCACCCTCCTATATCTTCCCTCTTGCACCTGAGGATGCAGTAGATCCTTCTGATTTTATTGGTGAGATGAATCATGCATCAACACAGGTTTTCTCTAAACTTAAAATTCCACTTGCTTTGCCTGAGTTGTTTATGCATTCAAATATTCTTGATTCTGCTGTAGATTCACATGTTAGTGATGATTTTGATATAGAAACTGTGAAAACTGAAGATGCTTTAGACTTGGGATTAAATTTTGATCTTTCACAATTTTCTGAAAATTTTAAATGTAGTTGTGAAGCTGGTTCTTGCTCTATTTGTGTTGAAATCAATTCTGTGATACAACTAGCTTCCAACTTTATGATAGGTGACACTAACTGTGAATCTAATGAAAATGTTGAGGAACAGGCAGATATGAGCACCACTTTTGAGATAGGTGGACCAGCTTCACCTTCCACCACTTTAGCCACATCCAGGGAAGTGGAGGTAAACATACCTGAGATAGATTCTGTTGTTGATGATTATACTGATGATGGGTATGTTGATGATTATGATGTTGATGAGCCTGCTTTTGATTTCCACTCTTTACATGATGAGAAACAACTTTTGCCATCTTGTCTGAATGTTTATTCTCCATGCACTGAACATGAATATGAGCCTGTTGTTGATATTGTTTCTACATGTGAAATTGATTCATGTTCTGAGAGTATATCTGAGGGTCAGCCTGTTACACTGAGATTGGGTGTTATACCTCTGCATGTTATTTCTGTGGAGCCATATTGCACTAACCATGTTGTAGGAGGTACACATGAAGTTGACCAACACACACCCACAGTGGAAGACAAGGGTGCCAATATACACAACAGTTTGAAGATCAATGGGCACCAGCTAAACCCACTCATCAACAATCATTGCTTCTTAGATCCAGCTGTGGAGGACATCTCCCTGCTTGATCAAATTTGGAGAATGAAGCAGTTCTTCCTCTCAATTTCCTTGCTAACTCCAGTGGTGGATAGTATCTCCCTAACAGTCCAAAATTGGCAACTGCCACCATGATCAGGGGAGTTTTCTTCTTTCCCTTCTCCTCCTTTTCCCACTTGATTGCACTTTGTCTATATCTTTTGACTGTTCTGATTGTTAATCTGATGATTGTGACACACTGAGGACATTATGTAGTTTAAGTGTGGTCTATTGGGGGAGAATTCTACTTTCTTTGTTAGTTTATGTTTTATGCGTTAAATTGTTTGTTTTCTAGGTAGTTTTGGTTTTGTCTTGTGTATAGTTTTGCATGTTTCTCTTGATTTCTGGACTTTGTTTAGGTTGTAGATGTATCTCTCACTTCATTGATACTCTGATTTGTTGGATTCCTTGCTTTTCTTTGCTTGGAAAGATGATTATGATGTTTGAGAGGTTGAATTGATTGTGACAGAAATACCCTGTGTGAGAATTTGAGCCACTTGATATTCTTTCTTGTGTGTGATATGTCTCTTGATTGCTTGCACGTATGCCTTGGCTTGACTCTTGTTGATGATTCTTGATTGATATGCATGTTTGGAAGTGATAAAGGCAATTTTGTTTTTGAGCCTCTCTAGCTAGATGAGCCTACCCTATTTTGATCCTTTGGTAGTCCCTTTTAAGCCTATACTTTCCCCATTTCTTTGTTTTGAAGCTCATACACTAGCCTTAAGTGAAAAACCATGATTACCTTAACCTTAGGGAATTTTGTAGCTTTGGAAGTGTTTTGGGAACAAGTGTGGTCTCCTTGGGGATTCTAATGAACTGGCTAGTTGGTTCCTCTTCTTTTTTTTTTTGTAAATATGTTGTGTATCTTGTCTCTTGCAGTTATGTCCTAAACAGAGAGAAAAGAAAAGAGTCAAGATGAAAAAAAAGGGAGAAAAATAAAAATAAAAATAAAATTGTGTGAATAATGGAGTCGAAAAGAGGATTGAATTAGAGGTTTTGGGTGTGTTTGAATGTGTTTACACTTATTCGCCATTGCTCCTCTATTCCTTTTGGTTTGTAGCTTCTCATCCATATTTATCCTCCCTTATCCTTGGCCCCATTGCATCCATAAAAGACCTTTTGATTTGAACATACATATGTTTTTGAGTGTTGATATTAGAGGCTTGCCAAGACTGTTTGTTGCTTGCTTTCTTGAATGCATTGAGTTGACATTGTTTACCCTAGACACTTGAGAGAAACACTGATAGTGTGCATCTGTGAGGTTTAGGGTTTAGGTTTTAGTGTTACTTTTGATTCACCTCTTAAGCTGACTGGTCATTTTGCCATGCTTGGAATTGCTTTGATGACTTCAAAAGTATCTATTTTCTCTGATCATGTGTTGGATATTGTCTACTTCCTTTTCTTTGTCTAGATTTCTTTAGGACTGTGTAATTCTGTTTGTTTCTTTCATTGTGAGTCTTAGTTTTCTGTGTGTGGAGTCTGTCACCTCCCTGATGTCCTCTGAGTTATTCCCTAATTTGCGTCTTGATTTTTCCCAAGAGTGCAAAAGACTAAGTGTGGTCTATTTTGATGAGTCGATATTTTATTGATTTCACTTAGTTTATTGTGGTAGAATTAATCATGGAATGTGATTAATTGTCCGGTATTTTCCCGTTTTTCCTAATTATGCTTAATTTGATCGGAAATTCTTATTTTAGTTAATTTGAATTTTCTGAGCTAATTATTTGCATTATTAATTTCAGGGAAAATTTTGGAAATACAATTTGGAGCATTGGGAAGGAAACAAAATAATTCAAGACTCTGCCATAAATGTTTTAGAATTAGTTGTATTTTAATTTAGAAGTTTAGTTTTTTTTAGACAAGCTTTTGTGCATTGGGCCAATGTTGGCAAATTTTATGATGGGCCCAAAATTGTAGGACACTAGACCTAGGGTTCCCTTTTAGTTTAGGGTGGACCCCACCCTTGCATAAGACACTTGGCCCTAAGGAGATACCAACTAGTCGCCAATTACTCTTGAGCTTCACTTTTCATTGAGAGCCATTTTTATTCTTAGCAATTTGGTAACAGAGGCGTCACTTTGTTTTTTTGCAAAGCTTGAAACACATTTTTCTCTGGAAGCATGGTTTTATTAGATGATTTTGGTTGGATGCAATTGAAGCCAACCGTCACTTTTAGAGAGTTTTTTTTGGTCTGGAAGTGGGGAGGCATATTCTCGGCAATTTGAAGACAAAAAGGGCTGCAGCCACAGGTTTGAACAGGGGCGCTGCAGCAATTGAGCAGTATAGTAGCTTGTCCTTTTCTTTTCATTTATTTCTTTTATTTAGTTGATGAATGAAGAAATGATTTGATGGAAGTTGGTGGAATGTCTTTCCCTTTTTACTTCTCATTGAAAAAGTCGGACCTTTTCTTTGCTTGGGAGTTGTTCCATCATTCCTTGATTTTATTGTTTACCTTTCTCGATTTTCTTTAGCAATTAAAGAGCACCTTGCATTTTTTTAATTAGAATTTTGGTGGCTGATTTCCGTACAAGTGTTGTACCGTTTTCCTTTTTTTTTTTATTTTCCTTTGAAGCAGCCCATTTTTATTTGTCTTGGAGTGCAACACGTTTTCAATTGATTTAATTTCCATGCAATATCACGGGGAGCAGAGGTGATAAGGCTTTCGGTATTTATTTGGAGAGAAAAGCATTGAAAATTTTCTTGGAGAATGGTGATTTCTTTTCTTTTCTTAGATAGAAAGAAACGTACTAAATTTTCAATTGAATGGCAATAGGAACACGTTGTCACCTGATAGCACATTTTGAATTCGATATTTAATTTTTTTAGCTCACAGTGACGCATTGCTTTTAATTAATGGATGATACATGTGCATTTCAGCCGGTAGATTAATTAGATTTAGGTGTCTTTATTTTGGTCTAGCCCATTTGAATTGAAGTTTTATTAGTTTAAGCGTATAAATTATTTATTTCAACCGCAATGTGCACTTCAATGTTTAGTTTAAGTGTTTCATTTTAATTTCTTTAATTATGTTTAGATATTTGTTAGTTACTGTGTTGGGTTTAATATTTTCGTTTACTCTAATGTTGTCTAGTATGTTTGATTGTGTTAATTTAACTGTGATGTTAGCTTAGGTTAGTTGAGTTGGTCATTACCAATATTACATTGTTTCCTTGAGATTTCTTGGACTGTTCTTGTGTTTATTCTGCTCTGCCTGGTATTCTAGGAAATCTGATTGTGTTCTTGCAACGGGTATACGCTTAGTTGCCTAGTTGGTGATTGTATCTTCGCTTAGTTGATCGATCTTTATAGGACTCATAGGATGAATAGATGTATTGCGTTCGCTTAGTTCGTGATTATGATAGCATGATTAGCCCTCGCTTAGTCGGTTAGCTGTGCTGGATTAGAGGTTAGAGTAGTGTGTACTTGTCGTTGATTTGTGATTGGAAGCATAGTAATTGAGTTAATGTCCAACCGTTTTTATTCTGTATTTGATTCCATTTTTCATCTGTGTTTACATTTCTTATTGCATCCGTCTTTTAATTTAACTCATATGCATTCACAAAACTTTTCACAAAGCCCCCCCCCCTCACTTCGTGTTTGACCTGATTCTCGAACCGCAAAATTGGTCCTTGAGAGACGACCTAAGAGTCACTTCCTAGCACTATACTACATTCCTCATACACATTAAATTTGATTGGGCTGTGACACCCATCACGCTCCTCAGCTATAAATAGCCCTGTTGCGATTTCATTCTCATTCTTTTGACAGAGGAGGACGGCCAGACCTAATTCTCACTCTCTAGAGAAGATTTCTTGGATGCTTAGGCTCCTTTTCATCCTATTTAGGGTTTGTTCTTCCATTCTTCCATTATTTTCATCTTGGTTCACCATGACAATGGTGAACTAAACCCTTTTGTTGTTGGGGGAAACAATGTAATCTTTTGAAACTCTCTTTTATTTAAACTCTTGTTTTTTTATATGATTTTCATATGCTTTGATTATCAATTGTTGGGTTCTCATCTGCGCTTAAAGCTTTTATCGTTTAACTCATTCGATAACTGTTGTTTGTCTCTACTGATACGGGAATATACAGTAATGTCATGAACTGGTGAGTAATTCCTTGGTTAAGCAATACCACCTAGGGATAGGGAGGTAGGACGATCAATTGTTTTTGCTTCTATTCGGTAATGCATTGCTAGTTACTAGGGGAGGCTAGGGATAGCAAGCCGGTAATTAGTAGTAGGCTCTTTTCTCCGAGGGATCGGGCTAAGGATAGGCCAAGAAAGTTTGCATAACAATGAGATAACAAAGCAATTTAAAGAAGAGGAGTAGATAAGAGAGGGCGGATAAGATGAAATTGTACACCCCCAACAACTCCATTCATCTACTGTCTTTTTCGTCAACTGAATCAACGCATTGCATGTTTATTTTCTGTCTTTGCATTCCACAAAATTAACGATATCGGGCTTTATTGATTATATTACTTGGAACGATCTAGTACACTTGCCAGGGAGTCAACATAGGTATAACTCCCCATATCAATAATAACTTTTGGTGATAATCAATTATCTTGAGAGATAATCGATTATTGCTTAATTGAAGTGTTTTGGTGATAATCGATTATCCCAATAATAACTTTTGGTGATAATCAATCTAGACATGATAATCGATTATCCCTCATGGTAATCAATATTGCCACCAGTAAGTTATGCTAAAAAGCAAGTTACAAGGCTCTTAATGGTATACATGTGAAAGTAAAAGCCTAATACAAAGTTTTTTACAAAACTTCTTTAACAATGTATGTAAATAATCCTTCAAGGCTTAAAGTTCGTAATCATTAACATCTCTTTAAAGCATCAATGCTCTCATTGGTAACACAACCCACATGGGAGATTTTTCTATGCATAAATAATAGAAAGAAGTAATACAAAGGAAGAAACTTCATCTCCTAATTCTCTAAAGATGTTCTATTAAATACAGAGGAAGTGAGTGAAAAGACTCTCTAGAGACTGTCTCTAAAAGCTCTCTTAAAAAGTGCTCTAAAAGCAATCTCCCAAGTCTCTTTAAACAGATACAATATTATGGTATTTATAAACTCTAACAGCATGGCTCAAGCGATGGTTCATGGCTCTAATTGTAAGGTTTTCTCCCTAGTTGGTTTTCCTCTAAGGCTTAAGTTGTGTGTTTCTAGACTGAAGCCTTCTTGTGATTACTTAATGATGAAGGACTTTCGATTTCGTGAGCCTTAGGCCAAGGCTTGAGGAAACGTTTCATGTTAGGTTTTCTCTTTGCAGATCAAGCCCTCATTCAGCGCTACAGCTATACTATGTTAGATTGCTTCAAAAGTTCTTGAATTTCTCTGTTTTTCTTCATATTTCAACTTTGACTCTCTAATTTCTTCTATTTCTACAAAACAAGTAAAATTTGGGGTGATTAAAATGATTTTACGTAGAATTATAACAAGATAAGTGTCAATTCAACACTGAAATCAACTAATACTAGGCAATTATCAACTACCTTTTGTTTTTTCGTTTATATTTGTCTCTCTTAAGATCACTTTATCTTTTTCAACAAGTGGATTAAATCACCAATTCCTTCATCTCTAACTCCCTCGTTTCAATCTTTTTCTTCACCAACCACCACAATTATGGACATATAGGGATACCTCCATATTCATTTTCTATCACCCACAATACTCATTAACCTCTAATCCATTTCTATGTCCTCACATTCATCCATCATCAACTACCTTAAGATATTCTCCACTACTCATCCATCGATCAACGTCCCTCATTTTCTACTAAGTTGGTTTACCATGATTTCAACCTGAGTAATGTACTAAAAAACTCCTTCTATCTCCTTCATTCTCATGTTCTCCAACTTACCCTTAAGTATTTGAAGTCGAACTTTCTTCATTCAATTATCTCCCATATCTTTGCTTTTTCTAGAATATTTTATACTTTTTGAAGTTTTAGCACTTGTTATCTTAACAAAGTTGAACTCATAAACATGGTGGTACAATATTTACATGGTTGCCTCACTTATACAAAAATGACATTTTACGACAGGTAAAATGGACCTTCTTTGACAAGTGTTCTTGCGTCATAATTATGACACACATAGAAGGTTTGTGCTTTTTTTTTATGTAGCGAAAAAATATGTCATAGTTGGTCCAGCTTACTATTATGTACTTTGGGTTACTTATCATAGAAAGTCGAGTCTACTATGACGTACTTCCAATTAGTTGTCATAATATATATAGGTTATTATGACGTATTTTTGTTTACTTGTCATAGTATCCTTACCTTTTATGATGTATTTCTTCTAACCTGTCATAATATATCCAATGTTCTATGACAAGCATTCGACCACTTATCATAATAGATTTTGTTTACATTGAACCTACTATGACAGATAATGTCATCTACGTCATAGAAAGGTTTTTTTTTAAGTTTTTCCTTATTTTCCAATAATATTTAAAACATCAATTGTACATAGACCTACTTATACAATGCAAATATTGTCGAAAAGATTGTAAAATAACATTACATTGTACATAAACCTATATATATCATACTAAATTGTTGTCAAATTTCTGCATGTCATTAACACTTAAAACAAAAGAAACACACTTGATTCTGATTTATTCTATGTTTGTACCTTCTAAGCATTGATAATGGTTGAAAAACCGTTATTTTCATATGTTATTTTAGACCAAATTACTCCCTTTACTACTTAGAATGACCTTAGAATCAAGCAAAACTCAATAAATGAGTCAATTGAGAGTCAAAAGCTGTTTTTAGCGATATTATGCTTGTTTTGCATTGTTTTGTAGCAATTTTGATGGAAGTGAAGAATAGAGGTGAAGATAAAGGACTTAGAGACAAGGGAGGAAGAAAATCAAGAAAAGAAGAGTCCAGCAACCGACCAACAGCAGAAATACACCTCTGGGCAGCCAAATGCAAGGAAATGGCACCATGGCAGGGACGCCTGGCGGTTTTGCGATAAGAGGCAAACCGTCGGTCGGTGGACCCCTGATGCCGGGCGGCAGAGTGATAAGAGGCAAACTGCCGGGCGGAATAAGTGTGATGTCGGGCGGTTTCCTGTTGGGCTTGGGCCTGTTTTCTGTGATGCTCCTCAGCTATAAATAGCCTTAGTGCGATTTCCTTCTCATTCTTTTGACAGAAAAGGGCGGCCAGACCTAATTCTCACTCTTTGGAGAAGATCTCTTGGATGCTTAGGCTCCTTTACATCCTATCTAGGGTTTGCTCTTCCATTCTTCCATTATTTTCATCTTGGTTCACCATGACAATGGTGAACTAAACCCTTTTGTTGTTAAGGGAAACAATGTAATCTTTTGCAACTCTATTTTATTGAAACTTGTTTATTTATATGATTTTCATATGCTTTGATTATCAATTGTTGGGTTCTCATATGTGCTTAAAGCTTTTATCATTTAACTCATTCGATAACTGTTGTTTGTCTCTATTGATACGGAAATGTATAGTAATGTCATGAACTGGTGAGTTTATATGATTTTCATATGCTTTGATTATCAATTGTTGGGTTCTCATCTGCGCTTAAAGCTTTTATCATTTAACTCATTCGATAACTGTTGTTTGTCTCTATTGATACGGGAATGTACAGTAATGTCATGAACTGGTGAGTAATTCCTTGGTTAAGCAATACCACCTAGGGATAGGGAGGTAGGACGATCAATTGTTTTTGCTTCTGTTCGGTAATGCATTGCAAGTTACTAGGGGAGGCTAGGGATAACAAGCTGGTAATTAGTAATAGGCTCTTTTCACTGAGGGATCGGGCTAAGGATAGGCCAAGAAAGTTTGCATAACAATGAGATAACAAAGCAATTTAAAAAAGAGGAGTAGATAAGAGAGGACAGATAAGATGAAATTGTACACCCCCAACAACTCCATTCATCTACTGTCTTTTTCGTCAACTGAATCAACGCATTGCATGTTTATTTTCTATCTTTGCATTCCACAAAATTAATTTTTCTCTCTACAAGTCTTACGATTTTGATTCACACGAAAGATAAAGCCTTTCGAGTCTCTAGGGAAGAACGATATCGGGCTTTACCGATTATATTACTTGGAACGATCTGGTATGCTTGCCAGGGAGTCAACATGCATCATCTTGAAGAATGAAAGAAAAAACTCTATGTTCGTCTGCAGTGCAGGGGATCAAACACATGGCCCAATATTTGTCAGTTTTTCTAAAATAAAACAAAATATGGTAAATTAAAAAAGGCTTAAACCCTCCCTTGGTCTTAATATTTGTGTGAAAATCTCAGTTCGGTCCTCATGTTTTTAACTGTCTCAATTGGGTCATATTTTTTCTAGAAATGAAAACATTTTACCCTAACCATTAACTTTTCCTCAGACGGCGTTAAACTTAGCTTTGCTGTAATTTTTTTTTATTGACGTGCTATTGTGATTAAATTAAATGGGTGATGTGTTTTAAATGATCAAATCCACGTGGCAACGGTGGTTCTTTTTCACTCCAAGCATTGATCCCCTTTCACCTCTTCCACTCCTTTTCTCCTCCGCCAACAAAGCGTGTCATCTCCATCGCCGCTTACATTCTCCCGTTCTTCAACTCCCTCTAGTACGGCGTTACCTCCGGTGCAGTTCCCTAAGCTCGTCGTCCTCTTCAATCTAATTGTCCCCTTCCTCGCCTTCTATAGATCCATCCCCGACGATGCCGACGAATGCCTTCACCCTGCAAACGATATCGCTGCTGCCTTCACCAGCCACCAAGACGTTGTTCGGACGTCTCCTCATCAGCCCCAAAATGCAAGAACAAAACAGAACCACCTGAAATTGCGAGAGCGAAAATCCAAAAACCCAAATCAAACCTTACTGATGGGCTGTCGCAGCCCATACAAATTTAATTGCAGATAAAGAAATGCAGTATAGTTCTAGGAAGTGACTCCTAGGTCGTCTCCCAAGGACCTAATGTGGTTCAGGAATTAAGTCAAACACACACAGTGGGGGGGGTTTTGAAAAGGCTTTGAGAATGCAAATGATTAAATTAAAATTAAACACAACCTAATATAATTGAAAGCATTAAAGTAATTAAAAAAATAGAATAAAACATTTGATGCATAAAGTGTGAACTAACTTAAAAGGCATATTAAGTAAATTTATGAACAATAAATTGCGCTAATGAAGTTCAATTTGATAATGCTTTGGAAACCCAATGTTGCAGAAATAAAGTGATACGTGATGACGTCTTGAACTGCAAGGATAACCACAAAATGCATTTAACTTTGGAGAATAGCAACTGAATAAAATAAGCAAAGTTAGGTAATAATTGAATTCCAAAATGCACAAGCTTTCACACACATCACCACTGAAATCAACACCTGGGAGCTCTTTTTTTAATGGACGTGGCAGCCATGTATTTTTTTTCAAATTGCAAGATGAATTACCCCTTCAACAATGAAATGTTGAACGTGCAACAGCTACTTCTCCCATGTCGTGACACTTGTCCAAGACATAAATGAAAATTCTTCTCTCAACCTCACCAACGTGGGCTTGCACATTCATAAAAAAAAACATAAAAGACATCCTAAAGCTAAATAAATGTGGGCAATCACTAGTACAAGAAAGGACAAATTAATAGGAATGAAATGGGTTGGATTTATGATAAAGTAACAATGCACATTGAAACATTAAAAACGGTGAATCATCTTTCAATAACCTCATTTTCCAACCGGCAGCAGCTTGCCTACGTGCTTCTCTCCAAGCCAAATGAAAACAAGAAAAAGGAAATGCACAACGTGGTCATCTGCTGGACGTGACTCCACGTGCTTGCTTCCTATCAATCAACTTTTGTTTGAATAAAAGCAATTGAAATCAGACTACAACTTTTTAAGAGAAAATAAAAGCAATGCTAAACATAGCTGCCAAGCTTGGCACGTCCAATCACCGGACCCACAACAAATTTCATTCCGATAGCAGCTGAGAGAGAACGGTGTATTGGAGTTGAGATTCAACTTCCCTTTTATTCAGACCAAAGAGCAATAAATGGATTCAGCTGGTGTATAAATCCCAAATGAAAGGCAGCGTAAATATTAGCAAGAAAGCTCAACTACCGAGAAAAGCAAGGTCATACTATTTTTTTTTCAAAATCCAAACAATGTTTAAAGCAATAACTAGAACCCGTGAACAACATTCCATTGCAGAGAAAACATTCACAAGCCACCAAAACCGAAAATGAAGTCTGTAGAGTATGTGTCGGCTGTTAGGTTTCTAGGACCAAAAATTCTAGTGCTAATGGTGGGGTCCACCCATTTTTTAAAACCCTAGGGCCATGTCACCATATGTCTTTACAATTGGACTTTTTCTACACTACTAAAAATTGGCCCAAAATTACAAAACTTGGTCTTAAAAAACTAATCTACTAAATTAAGATTTTGACTAAATCTAAAGTGAGTTTGTAGAAATTCTTCAATTGCTTGGTGCCCTTCCAAAAGTCCCAAAGTATAATTCCAAAACTTCCCTGAAAATAAAAATAGGAATAATTAAGCTCAGATGGTATAAAATATTGATTCATCAAAATAGACCACACTTAGTCTTTTGCACTCTTGGGCAAAATCAAGACGCAAAGTAGGGAACGGTACAGAGGACATCAGGAAGTGAAAGGGACTCAACAGAAAGAAACTATGACTCACAAGGACAGAAACAGAATTGCACAATTCTCACAAAATCTGGACAGTGAAAGGCATAGGCAGTATCGCACACAGAACCAAATGAAAGTAGATACTCACAGAATCATCCAAACAGTTCAGTACATGAAAAACAGTCAATCAGTTCAAGAGATGAATCAAAAGCAACAGAGCCTCACAGATGCACACAATCAGTGTTTCTCTCAAGTGTTTAAGTTAAATCAATGTCACTCCATGAAATCAAGAAAGCAAACACACATAGACTTGGCAAGCCTCTAATATCAACACTCAACCGCATATGCATGTTCAAATGAAAAGGTCTTTTCATGGTTGTAATAGGGCCGAGGACAAGGGATGATACATCTGGATAAGAAGCTACAAACCATAAGGAACAGAGGAGCAATGGGGAACAAGTGTAAACACATTCAAACACACCAACAACCTCTAATTCATCCTCTTATTGACTCTATTATTCACAAAAAAATTTCTGTATTTTCTCTCCCTTTTTTTTTCTTTCATTTTGTCTCTTTTTTTTCTATTCAACACACAACTCAAAAGACAAGATACATGATATTTACAGTGCAACCGCAAGAAGAGGACTCACTAGTCAATTCATCTGCAACTCCTAAGAGACCACACTTATTCCCAAAACAATTCCAAAGCTCCAAAATTCCTAAGGTTCAGGTGATCATGGTTTTTCACTTAGGCTATTGTATAAGCTTCAAAACAAAGAAATGGGGGAAGTATAGGCTCAAAGGGGCTAACAAAGAGATCATAATAGGGTAGGCTATCTGGCTAGAGAGGCTCAATCAACAAAATACCTTTATCATTTTCAAACATGCGCATGAATCAAGAATTATCAACAGAGTCAAGCCAAGGCAAATGTGCAAGCAGTCCAGAGATATATCACACATAAGAAAGATCACCAAATGGCTCAAATCTCACACAGGTAATCAGTCACAATCAATTCAACTCTCGAACATCATGATTATCTTCCAAGCAAAGAAGAGCAAGGAGTCCAACAAAACAGAGTATCAATGCAGTGAAGGGAAACTAGCAACCTAATCACAGTCCAGAATTCACGAAAAGCATGCAAAACTGTACACCAGACATAACAAACTACCTAAAAGCCGAAACATAGACAAAGAAACAACCTCCCGTAATAGACCACACTTAAACAACACAATGTCCTCAGTGTGTCACAATCAGCAGACCAACAATCAGAACAGTCATCAAATATAGACAAAGTGCAATAAAAGTGAGGAGGGAAGGAGAAAAGAAACTCCCTAAGTCAGATGGGAGGGTAGGTGGGGTGGACCAAAGATGTCTCCTCCACCACTACATCCAACAAAGAAGGATTGCTGAGGAAAGGCTTTCAGCTGTGGAAGGACTCTGTATCTCAACTGCACCATAAGGGAAAACATTAGTAACAACAAAAGATCCAATCCACTTTGATCTCAACTTACCACCCATGAGGCCGAGCCTAGAGTTATACAACAAAACCTGCTAGCCAACCTCGAAGTCCTTTCTAAGAATGGAACTATCATGGAACCTCTTAGTCCTCTCTTTGTAGAACTTTAAGTTCTCATAGGCATCCAAACGGATCTCGTCTAGTTCATTTAGTTGCAACTTCCTTTCCTCTCCAGCTTGGTCAATGGAAAAGTTACAAGTCTTCAAAGCCCAGTATGCTCGATGCTCAATTTCAACTGGTAGATGACATGCCTTTCCAAAGACAACCCGATAGGGAGACATCCCAATGGGTGCTTTATAGGCAGTCCTGTGAGCCCAAAGAGCATCGTCCAACCTATTGCTCCAGTCTTTTCTGTTGGGCTGGACAATCTTCTCCAAGATCCTCTTAATCTCCCTGTTAGAGATCTTAGCTTTCCCATTTGTTTGAGGGTGGTATGGTGTAGAAACTCTGTGCGTCACCGCATATTTCTTGACCAAAGCCTGCATGGATCTGTTGCAAAAATGGGTTCCCTGATCACTAACAATCGCTCTAGGCACTCCAAACCTGCAAAAGAGGTGAGATCTAACAAAATCTACAACAACCCGAGCAACGTTAGTCCTAGTGGCTCTAGCTTCCACCCACTTTGAAACATAATCAACTGCAAGGAGATATAGGAAAAACCAAAAGAAACAGGAAAAGGACCCATGAAATCTTTACCCCAGACGTCAAACACCTCACAGAACAGTATAGGCTGTTGAGGCATTTCCTGTCTCTGTGAAATAGGTCCGCCTGCTCTCTGACACGGCTCACAGGTGCTACAAATCCTCTCAGCATCCTTGAAGATGGAAGGCTAGTAGAAACCGCAATCAAGCACTCTGCGAGCTGTTCTTTGAATCCCCAGATGACCAACAGGTGAGGAGGCATGACAAAACTGCAGGACCGAGTCAATCTCATGGTCCGGAATGCATCTCCTAGTAACCCGGTCACTGCACAACTTCCAAATATATGGGTCATCCCAAACATAATACTTAGCATGACTCTTAATTTTAGCAATCTGAGCACGTAATGCTAAGGGAGGAAAAACATATGCAACCAAGTAATTCACAATATGTGCAAACCAAGGAGTAGGGTGAGAAGAAGAAATCATTAAAAAACTCTCATCAGGAAAGTCATCCTGGATGGGCAACACATGAGCCTGATCCTCAGCTCTCTCAATCCTGCTGAGGTGGTCTGCAACCAAATTTTGTACTCCACTGCGGTCCTTGATTTGCAAGTCAAACTCTTGGAGTAGTAGCATCCACCTAATCAATCTAGGCTTTGACTCAGCCTTTTTCAATAGAAACTTAAGAGTTGCATGGTCAGTGTACACAATAACAGGTGATCCAAGCAAGTATGATCTAAACTTATCAAGCGCAAAAACAATTGCCAACAACTCTTTTTCAGTTGTGGTATAATTTACTTGGGCAGCATCTAAAGTCCAAGAAGCATAATATATCACCCTAGGCAATCTATCAACCTTTTGTGTCAAAACGGCCCCTAATGCATAGTTAGACGCATCACACGTAAGCTCAAACGAGGTCGTCCAATCGGGTGCTGTTAGCGGATTGGAAAGTGTACCAAATCGTATCAAGTAATAAAAATGGTAAAACCCATTATCGTTCTTCCCATGAGACTCGAAAGGCCTTATCGTTCGCGTGAATCAAAATCGTAAGACTTGCGGAGAAAAGTTCAATAATTGTGGTGGATGCAATAACAGAAAATAAATATGCAATGTGTGATTCAATTGAAAAGATTTAGGCAATGGATGAATGGAGTTGTTGGGGGTTTACAATTTCATCTAATCCTCTCTTTTTTATTTACTCCTCTTGTTTAAATAGCTTTATTATCTAATTGCATGCAAACTTTCTTGGCCTCCCCTTAACCCGATCCCTCGGCGAAAAGGGCCTATTACTAATTACCAGCTTGCTATCCCTAGCCTCCCCTAGCAACTAGCAAGGCATTATAAACAAAAGCAAATACAATTGGTCGTCCTACTCCCCTATCCCTGGGTGGTATTGCTTAACCAAGGAAAATCTCACCATTCGTGCCATTACTGTACGTCCCCGTATCAATAAAGTCAAAGATCAATTACCGAATGAGTTAAATGATAAAGGCATTAAGCACAGTATGGGAATCCAACAATTGCTAATAAACGCATATGAAAAACATATAATTCAAACAAGAGTTTCAATAAACGAGAGTATCAAAAGATTACATTGTTCCCCCAACAACAAAAAGGGTTTAGTTAACCATAGTCATGGTGAACCAAGATGAAAATAATGGAAGATATGGAAAGCAAACCCTAGAAAAGACGAAAATGAGCCTAAGCATCCAAGAGATCCTCTCCAAAGAGTGCAAAGTAGGTATGGCCGCCCTCCTCTGTCAAAAGAATGAATTGGATTTCGTAACAGGGCTATTTATAGGTGAGAAGCGCATCAGAAAAATAGGCCCAAGCCCAGCTGACCACCGCCCAGCGTCACACTTTGCCGCCCGACGGTGGAACTTGAATCGCATCACCGCCCGGCGGTAGGGGTCTACCACCCGACGGTTTCCCTCGTGCCGCAAAACCGCCTGGCGTTAGGGGTCTACCACCCGGCGTCCAATGCTGGTGTCTTCTCCTCCCGTTTGACCAACCGACGCCAGGCGTCTACCACCAGGCAGTGCCTAGACTCTTCTTTTCTTTGATGCGTTCCTCAACAGATGCTACACAGAATGAATGATCAGTCCACTAAACAAAGAATGCAATCATGAACTTTAGAAGTTCTCACCAAGCAAGTGTTTCACTCAATCACTCAAGTGTTTAGGGTAGCACTCCACTCTTTATTGTTCACAAGTCACATGAAATAAATTTGCCATTCATCTTAAACAATCGACATCTTTCCATGCAAATGCCATCAAAAGGACTTTTCCAAGGCTTATAATGAGGTCGAGCTATCAAGAAAAATTGGTTTTTCTGGATCACAAAATTCTTGAGTCAAAAGAACTATTTCATTAATGAAAAGGTTCAAGTTTAAACTCTCTCTTTGTCCCGAATTTCACTCATTCCCAGCTTCTTCCCTTTTTTTTTTCATTGAGCTTATCTTCATGCTTTTATTCTTTTCTTTTCTTTTTCTCTACTCATGTATTTTGCTTTTCAACACTTGAGCTCAATGCTTTTCTTTTGCCTTTCCATTTTTCCCATGCAACCCTAAACTTGAACCTTTTCATTCCATACAATTATTCTCAACCCAACTCAAGATAAGTAATTTCAAATCAAAGGGTTTCATCCTGGTTCAGGCTAAGGCTCAAAAAGGATATAATCTTTAAAGCTTTTTGGGTGGAAATTTGGCTCGAAAAAGGTTTTCAAACATGGCCTTGATCATTTGACATTCACATAAAAATCAATCAATCATCAAGATTAAGGCAATAAAATTTATGCTTCAATGTGAATAATACATACAACAATAAAAACTCTGGGGCTCAATACCTCACACAACATGCTTTCTCACGCACAATCATTCATACATCCTGCTTAGCATCACGACCACAATCATACTTCATCACACATCTGTTTCACAGGATGTTAACATGCATACAACTCAACAATCATTCACATCAGATCATCATTAAATAGACTCATCATGCAAAGTAGTCAGTCAAACATCTTCAGAAAAAGCATTCAAGTCAAGCATACACATTGAAAAATAAAATTCAAAAATTTAAAGTGCAAGGGTAAAGAAGAAATCCTAGGTTGCCTCCTAGTAGCGCTTGTTTAACGTCGCGAGCCTGACACAAACCTCATGGGTCCACCAACATCATTACTGAAGCAAATTGCTCTACATCTCCTCCCACATAATGTTTGAGCCTCTGCCCATTCACTATCCAGCTTCGCTGTTGATCTTCATCATTTGAATGCTCTAGTTCCACTGCTCCATTTTGAAATACTTGTTTTACCACAAAAGGTCCTGACCATTTTGATTTCAGCTTTCCAGGAAACAGCTTCAGCCTTGAGTTAAATAATAACACCAACTCCCCTGGATGGAAGGTTCTCTTGAGCAGTTTTTTGTCATGATACAATTTCACCTTTTCTTTGTAGATCCTTGATGAATCATATGCGTGCAACCGCATTTCTTCAAGTTCCAAGATCTGGTCTCTTCGTTTGCTTTGAGTTTTAGTAGGATCAAAGTTCAAAACTTTCAAAGCCCACAGAGCTTTATGCTCCATCTCTATTGGTAGATGGCATGCTTTCCCAAGACCAACTGAAAAGGTGAGAGTCCCATAGAATTTTTCATTGCAGTTCTGTGTGCCCAAAGAGCATCATCTAGTTTTTGTGACCAATCTTTCCTTGAAAGAGTGATAGTCTTTTCAAGAATTCTTTTGATCTCCCGGTTAGATACCTCAGCTTGCCCATTTGTTTGTGGATGATAAGGTGCAGTGACCTTATGTTTCACCCCATAATGTTTAAGCACCCTGGCAAGCTGAGCATTACAAAAGTGAGATCCCCCATCGCTGATGAGTACTCTAAGGGTGCCAAACCGTGAGAAGATTTGCCTCTTCAAAAATTTGATCACCGTGTTAGCATCATTCTTGGGGCATGCTAAAGCTTCCACCCATTTGCTCACATAATCAACAGCTACCAAAATATACTCGTTATTAAATGATGGAGGAAAGGGTCCAACGAAATCAATACCCCAGCAGTTGAAAACTTCAACCTCCAGAATTCCTTGCAACGAAGTCTCATGCCTTCTTGAAATAGTCCCCGTCCTTTGGCATTTGTCACAACTCCGAGCATGGTTATAGGCATCTTTAAACACAGTTGGCCAGTAAAATCCAGCTTGCAAAACTTTTGCAGCTGTGCGTTCACCATTGTAATGGCCTGCATACGGAGAATTATGGCAATGCCACAAGATCCTTTCTGCTTCCTCCTTTGTTACACATCTCCTCAGAAGATTGTCAGCTCCTATCTTGAACAAGTACAGATCATCCCAAATGAATTTTTTGGCATCATGTAAGAACTTCTTTTTCTGCTGCCAATTGAGTCCTTCAGGAATAACACCTGCAGCTTTGAAATTAGCCAGGTCAGCAAACCAGGGTCTTTGCTGAATATATAGAAGAGTTTCATCTGAAAATGACTCCCAGATTTCCTTCTCCTTTCTTATTACTTCATCATTAACCAATCGGGATAAATGGTCAGCAATCAAATTTTCACTTCCCTTTTTATCTCGAATTTCTATGTCAAACTCTTGAAGCAGAAGTACCCATCTGATCAATCGTGGCTTTGCGTCTAGTTTTGTCAATAAATACTTTATAGCTGCATGGTCCATATATATAATCACCTTGGACCTAATAAAGTAAGATCTGAATTTCTACAATGCATAAACTATAGCCAAAAATTCTTTTTCTGTGGTGGCATAATTCTGTTGGGCTTCATTTAGAACTTTACTGGCATAGTAAATAGCATGAAAAACCTTTTCTCTCCTTTGACCCAATACTGCGTGATGGGCTGTCGCGACCCACACAAATTTGATTGCATAAAAGAATGCAGTATAGACTAGGAAGTGACTCCTAGGTCGTCTCTCAAGGACCAAACTGTGGTTCGAGAATCAGGTCTCACACGAAGTGGGGGGTTTGTGAAAGTTTTGTGAATGTGGATGAAATTAAAAATAAAAATTAAACACAACCGAATTTGATTTAAAACATTAAAGTGCATGAAAATATTAAACTGAACAATGTAACAGACAAATATCTAAAAACACAATTAAAACAATTAAAATGCAATACTAAATTAAGAAGATGAAAAACAACTCAAACTTTTAATATAAAATATTCTAAAGCAAAACAATTAAAAATAAATAAATAAATTCTTCTACCATTCACGTGACACATGTGCTTCTTAGTTGAAGAATGAAATTGATGTGCGTGTAGCGAAATGGAAATTAGCACCTCCTCATCTCAATGAATATTCACCGTACAGGTCTTTTCAATTGGAGATTGAATAGCCAGCCATACACCACTTCTTCTCCATAAGCAAAAAGTAAAAAAAATCACAATGATGCGTTCCAAGAAAAATAAATGTGTTGCTTCCAATTTCTCGGTTTCAGCTTCAAAGTTAAAGAAATAAAAGACCCTACAGGAGAACTACAATGTTGACTCCTCCACTATCAAAGTGATAAAAATTCAACAGCAACATCTCCTAATACCGTGCACGTGTTCTTGCAAATGAAATTAAGAAACCCTTCATTAATGGAATCTGCGCCTCATTCAATGATGGATGTGACCGTAGCTTGCAGCTACAAAGCATAGCACCGTGAGCACTTCTTTATCCAAACTAAAACTTGCCCTTGTCCAAAAGAAAGTCATCAAACTTTTTAAATAAATCAAATGAAACATTTCTCTGCACATCATGTCTTCTAGAAACAAAGAAAAAAACGAGAATAAAGAAAAACAAGAATAAAATTCTGCTGCTGGATGTGACATGCCTCTCTTTCCAAAATGAAAGCACACAATTTTATTCTACACTCCAAACCCAACCAAGATGTGCCCTCTTAAATGAGATAACTTTTCCTAATCAATAACAAAAAATTATAATGCATCACCGCCTAAGACAAAAGTGTTGGGACTAAATCAAAGATGTGTGCTTTTCCATCTTGAATCACACCCTCTGCACCGTACAGCTGCTTCTAAAAGAAAGAAAGCTTTTCTAAAAAAAAAAAACATTAAATCACCACCTCTGCACCATTAAACCAATCACCGTGACCTCTAAATAAAACCAACAAAAAAAAAATTTGATAAACAATTCCCATTTGTGGTTGGCGGCTGGAATGCTTCCTTCATTCATAAAGAAATTGCAATCTCAATATCACGTCCCATCCTTTCCTTTTAATCTACTTTTGATTTCATAGAAAAAAAAACAAAAGAAAAAAATTCTTGTACTGCACCAGCCGTAACAAGGGGAATCCAAATCAAAGATGTTGCTTGAATAAAGTAACTACAAGGCAAAGAAATATATGGAATCAAAGTTGCACTATATAAAAAAAATTAAACATTCATCCAATTCCCAATAGCTCAAACATTGCTCCAAGAAAATTGCACTGCACCCACAAAAACCGTTCCAGTCGAGAGTGAATCCTCCTTTTCAATGTGACGGTGGTTCTTTAAACCAAGGCCAAGTGTCCTAAAAATTTAGGGTGGGGTCCACCCAAAAACCCTAGGGTTAGGCCAAGTGTCTTTCTACTATTTGGATCCATCATGTTTTTGTCAAAAATTGGTCCAATGTGCACAAGCATGTCTAAAAAGTTTAAACTATTAAAATTACAATACAACTAAAATTTAAAGTGTCTAAATGGAGAGTCTTGAATTTATTTGGTGTCCTCCAAATGTCCTAAATTGTGCTTCCAAAATTTTCCCTGAAAATAATAATGCAAATAATTAGCTCAGAAAATTCAAATTAATTAAAATTAGAATTTTCAGTCAAATTAAGCATAATTAGGAAAAATGGGGAAAATACCGGACAATTAAGCACAATTCCCTGATTAATTTTAGCACAATAAACTAAGTGAAATCAATGAAATATCGACTCATCACTGCGCCTATGGCATAGTCACTAGCGTCACATATAAGTTCAAACTCTTTACTCCAGTCTGGAGCAACAATTGCTGGAGCGGAAATCAATCTTTTCTTCAAAATCTCAAAAGCTTGCAGACATGCAGGACTCATTAAAAAGGGTGTATCTTTAACAAGCAGATTACTTAATGGCTTGACAATCTTTGAAAAATCCTTAATAAATCGGCGATAAAATCCAGCATGACCCAGAAAACTTCGAATTTCTTTCACATTGGAGGGTGGTGGAAGCTTCTCAATAACCTCCACCTTTACTTTATCCACTTCAATTCCCTTTGCCGAGATCTTGTGCCCTAACAGAATCCCTTCCGTAACCATGAAATGACACTTCTCCCAATTAAGAACAAGGTTAGTTTGAACACACCTTTTAAGTACTGCATCCAGGTTAGCCAAACACCTTTGAAAGGAATCCCCAAAAATAGAAAAATCATCCATGAAAACTTCTATGCTTTTATCCATGAACTCAGCAAAGATTGCTTGCATACACCATTGAAATGTAGTTGGCGCATTGCATAACCCAAAAGGCATTTTTCAGTAGGCAAAAATGTCAAACGGGCATGTAAATGCTGTTTTCTCTTGGTCTTCAGGATCTACCACAATTTGATTATATCCAGAATAACCATCCAGGAAGCAATAATAAGTTTGTCCAGCCAATCTTTCTAACATTTGATCCATGAAGGGCAAGGGAAAATGATCTTTTCTGGTGGCTGTGTTTAATCTTCTGTAGTCAATACACATTCGCCATCCAGTGACTGTCCTTGTGGGAATAAGCTCATTCTTTTCATTTTGAATGACAATCATCCCTCCTTTCTTAGGTACAACTTGAACTGGACTCACCCATTTGCTATCAGAAATAGGATAAATAATTCTTGCTTCTAATAGTTTCAAAACTTCTTTTCTCACTACTTCCTTCATTACGGGATTGAGTCTCCTTTGTGGTTGCGCCACCGGTCTATAGTCTTCTTCCATCAGAATTCTATGCATACAATAAGTGGGGCTTATGCCCTTGAGATCTGCAATTGACCAGCCTATAGCGCCTTTGTTTGCTTTTAAGACTTCCACCAACTTTCCTTCTTCTTCTGAAGATAATGACGTATTAATGATGACAGGCTTTTCTCCATCATCCTCCAAAAACACATATTTCAAATGTGGTGGTAACTCCTTCAAAAAGAGTCTGTTCTGCTGGAATTTCTTTAGTTGCCTCCAATTCTTGGACACATTCCTGTTTCATTTTGTCCTCTTCTTCGTTCAGATCCTCACATTCGTCAATGAGAGTTCTTTCCAGCATGGATGCGTTACGGACTCTACCACTTTGCGTCATGCAAAGTTCTTCTACCACGTCAATTTGAAAGCATGACTTGTTGTCTTTGGGATGTGAGATTGCCTGAAACACATCAAAATCCACTTCTTCATCTTGTACCTGCACTTTAAGCTTTCCCTTCTCCACGTCAATTACGATCCTAGTTGTCTTCATGAAGGGCCTTCCCAGAATCACAGGTGCATCTCCATTCTCTTCCATCTCCATTATAACAAAATCCACAGGAAATAGAAATTTATCTACCTTGACTATCATATCTTCAGCAATTCCATAAGGATATTTGAGTGATCTGTCTGCTAATTGAAGGACCATTCTTGTTGGTCTAATCTCCACTCCTATAATCTTTTAGAACATAGAGAGAGGCATCAAATTAATGCTAGCTCCAAGATCAATCAAATATTTTCCAACATCTAACTCTCCAATAGTACAAGGAATAGTAAAGTTGCCTGGGTCCTGTAATTTAGGAGGTAGTGACCTTTGTAGGACTGCATTGCAGTTTCCTTGCACCTCAATTGTTTCCTCTTCAAGGTGCTTCCTCTTCTTTGTAATGAGTTCTTTTAAAAACTTTGCATAAGACGGTATCTGCTGAAGTGCCTCAGAGAACGGTACGGTTATCTCAAATTTCTTGAACAGCTCCATAAAATGCTCAAACTGTTGCTCTCTCTCCTTTCTAGAATATGCTTTTGGATATGGCAGTGGTTTTTCATAATCTTTCTCTTTGGCTTTCACAGTCTCCTCTACTTGATCTCTCTGCAGCACATTTTTCTCCGTCTCATGCTTACTTTCCTCTTCAATATTCTCTTCTTTTTTTTCTTCTTTTTCAACCTCTTTCTCCTTTAATATTTTCCCACTTCGAGTGACAATCTCACATGCTTCTTCCACATTGCTATTCTCCACCGAGCTTACAATACACACACTTCTCTTCAAAATTTTCTGAAACATTTCTTCAGAATCTGCACTCCTTTGTATAGGCATAAACTGAGGTTGTTGTGAGACCATAGAAACCTTTTTAACTGTCTGTGACAAATCAGATAATGTGTTTGCCACCCTCTCCAACTGCTGCAAAACTACATTGCTCTGCTCCTCTGTCTCAATGTTATTTTGCAACAGCACAACATCATCACCACAGGTGTCGTACATCTCCTTATTGTCTGCCATGAGTTGTATCAAATCATAAGCTTCATCCTCTGTCTTCCTTCTAATATCTCCTTGAGCAGCAGCATTCAATATCATCTTTGAGTGTATGTTCAAACCTCCAATGAATATGAGTAAGTAGGCCGCCTTATCAAACCCATGGATTGGGGTTTTTCTCAACAAGCCTTTAAATCTGCCCCATGCATGCCCAAGGGTTTCTTCCATTCTTTGTTGAAAAGACGAGATTTCCAGCTTCCCTTGATTGATCTTCGATTGCGGAAAGAATTTAGTTACAAACCGTCTTGCTAAAACATCCCAGTTTCTAAACGTCCCTCCATCAAATGAGTGCAACCAATCCTTGGCGTTTCCTCCCAAAGAGAACGGGAATAGGCTAAGTCTGATCCTCTCATCTTAGACTTCGGCCATCTAAACAGTATTGCAAATTTCGCCAAAGATAGTCAAATGCTTGTAGGGATTCTCACTTGACAATCCGTGGAACTGGTTGCTTTGGACCAACTGAATAAGTGCAGGGCTCATCACCAAATTCATTGCATTATCCCCAGGAATGACTATGCTGTTGAAATTCAAGGGACCCATATGAAATAGTGGAAGATATGAGGGGAAATCTCCCTTGTGTTAAATACACACATAGGGTTCTCTATTTATAATAAAAGAAATATGGGCTAAGCCCAAAATACAAATAAGAAATATAAACAAATTAAATAAGAAATATAAACAAACTAACTAAAGATAAGAGATAAATATAAACTAAATATAATATCTCTAACACCTCTTTTATTGAGTTATACAATTAGCCCAGAATGGTCCTCAGTTGGAAATTTTATTGCATCCAGCATATTAAATGAACAACAATATTAGAAAATTCCATAGACAAAGTTCCAGCATACACATCAATCTTAGTTCGGGCAGTTTTCAAGAATGGCATGCCTAAGATAATGGGAGCGCATCCATGAGAGAATCCCTCCTCCATCTCCAAAACATAAAAGTCAGCAGGAAAAATCAATTCACCAACCCTAACCAAGACATCCTCTATGAAACCCGTGGTTTGCAAAGGACCAAGAGACAAAGATGAATATATAGACAAAGGCATGACATTAATAGAAGCACCCAAATCTCAAATTTACTGTTTCCAATCACACAAGGAATGCAAAATATACCTGGGTCCTTGCACTTCTCAGGAATGTGCGTGACCGACTTACCAATAAGCGCAGATACGTTCCTTCCCATGCTAATCTGTTCATTGTCCTTCATCTTCCTCTTGTGTGTGCACAACTCCTTCAAGAATTTGGCATATCTTGGAATCTGCTTGATGGCATCGAGTAGAGGTATGTTCACCTCTACTTTCCTGAAGGTCCCCAGAATTTCCCTATCCACCTCTTCAGTCTTTTTACTAGGAAGTGCCCGTGAAGGGAATGGAAGAGGGATAGGTCGGTCAACCAATGGAGAAGGCGCGACAGCGGTGGTGGTGGAAGAGGGAGAAGATCCACCTGAAGAAGAACCACCAGCCAGAGAAGAAGATCCACCCACCTCAAATGCCCTACGTGGACCGTCATGGTCGTCCTCTCTAGAACAAGTGGCAGGCATGGGTGTAGGTGTAGAAGTGGGCTCTGAAGGCACAACAATCTGCTTCCCTGATCTGAGGGTTATGACACTCACATTCCTCGGATTTTGCACAGTCAAGGGATGGTACTTATCAGAATTATGAGATTGCGCCTGGTTCATCTGAGTAGCCATCTGACCCATCTAGTTAGTGAGATTTCTCATCATTTATTTTAGCTCACTGTCACGTGTTTTTACTATTCCATTACAATGTTGGTCTCCTAATTATAAACTAACAAATAAAGGAACATTCAACACTCAAAACCCATGAGCAACTAAGCTCTTACATTCCCAACATAAATGTTCCAGCGGGTGACGGCTCCTTCTTTTCCCAAGAAAATCACCAACGGGATGTATCCTCCAGTACCGTACAGCTCTCTAAATGAAGAAAATGGATCACCCATAACCCTCCATGTGTGTGAGCAGCAGTGTGCTTCCCAAGAGAAAAGTGCCGAGAGAGATCTCCTTGTGTCGGCTGGGAGCTTCCTTTCTAAAATTCACGCCCTAGAGTAAAAGCAAGTGCTAATGGGCCCGCTTGTGCTTTCCATGTGCTGCAGCAAAAAAAAAAAAAAATACCATGTGCACCTCCAGCTTTTTTTTTTCAACTCTCGGTAGCCTCTTCAATAAAAAAAATGTCGAGCCCCCTTTTCAAGTCTGCAGCGGCCCTACTCCACCTTTTCTTTCAGCCTAGAATAATATATATATATATATATATATATATATATATATATATATATATATATATATATATATATATATATATATATATATATATATATATATATACCTCCAAATGTGTGACCTTTTTAATCTAGGGCACCGTCCCTTCCTTTATCTTTTTTTTTTTCTATTTTGTCTTTCTTCTTTTCTCTCAATTTAGGACACAAATCTAAGAGACAAGATACACAACATGTTTACAAAACAAAACAAGAAGAGGAACCAACCTAGCCAATTCATCATAATCCCCAGGGAGACCACCCTTATTCCCAAAACAATTCCAAAGCTCCAAAATTCCCTAAGGTTAAGGTAAACATGGTTTTTTAGTTAGGGCTACTGTATGAGCTTCAAAACAAAGAGATAGGGAAAACATAGGCTCAAAAGGGGTTATCAAAGGATAAAACCAAGGTACGCTCATTTGGCTAGAGAGGCTCAACAACAAAACTGCCTTTATCACTTTCAAACATGCATATCAATCAAGAATCATAAAAAAGAGTCAAGCCAAGGCATATGTGCAAGCAATCAAGAGACATATCACACATAGGAAAGAATATAAAGTGGCTCAAATCTCACACAGGGTAATTCTGTCACAATCAAATCAACCTCTCAAACATCATAATCATATTCCCAAGTAAAGAAGAGCAAGGAATCCAACAAATCATAGTATCAATGAAGTGAAAGACAAGTCAACAACCTAAACCAAGTCCAGAAATCAAGAGAAACATGCAAAACTGTACAAAAGACACAATAAAAACTACCTAGAAAACAAAAAAAATTTAACGCAGAAAACATAAACTAATCAAAGAAAATCAGAGTCTCCCCTAATTTTGATGAGTCGATATTGTATACCATTAACTTAGTTTTTCGCGGCGAATTGTGTTGATGATTTGCGCTTAATTCTTAGTTATTGTGTCATTTTCACCATTTGGGCTTAATTAGACCAATAATTCTGATTTTAATTAATTTGAATTAATTGAGCTTAATTATTCCTATTTTTATTTTTCAGGGAAATTTTGGAATCACACTGTGAGATTTTTGGAAGGGCACCAATTAAGTGAAGACTCTCCACAAAGACACTTTAGGATTAGTCAAATTTTAATTTAGTAGATTAGGCTTTTTAAACTAAGTTTTGTAATAATTGGGCCAATTTTGTAGAGTAGACAAAAGCCCAATCGAAAAAATGACATGTCCTTAGGGTTTTGGGTGGACCCCACCCTAGTTTTTAGTGACATTTTTGGTCCTAGGTTTTTGGTGGCAGCCAACACATTGGAATTTTGGGGGGTTGAAAACGTTTTCTTGGAGACAATGGGATGATGTTCTCGGTTCTAATGCTTGTGAATGAATGAATCAATTTTCATAAAAAATAAAAAAAAAATAAAAAATAAAAAAAATAAAAAAACAAAAAAAACAAAAAAACAAAAAAAAAAACAAAAAAAAACAAAAAAAAAGAAAAAGAAAAAAAAACACAAAAAAAAAACCTTTCACAACCCCCCCACTTCGTGTTAGACTTGAGACTCGAACCACAGTTTGGTCCTTAAGAGACGACCTAGGAGTCACTTCCTAGCACTATACTGCATTTCTAATATGCAATTAAATTTGTATGGGCGCGACACCCATCACTCCGATCAATAACACCTCCTCTGTTTTTTGCTCTCACTCCTGCTCTTTCCAAAATCCCCTAACCGTATTTCTTTTTTTTTTCCTTCCCAAAATCCTGGAAATATTCTTCCTAACCACCTGGTCTCCCACGCCCAGACATGCTCCCCCTCTCATCACCTTACACGTTTTCATCACCCTTTTTTCTTTTTCCCTTTTTTTTTAAATTTTCTTCTAAAAGAAGATAAAACGTATTTGATTTTTTTACCTTTCTACTTTATTTCAATTCATTTTTTATTTTAAAAGAGATGAAAACAAAATAAAATGTAATAAAAAGTAAAACAAAGAAAATTACAATTAAAAATAAAAATAAAGTAATTAATTAAGAAATGAAAGAAAAAATAAAACATATAAAAAAGAAAATAAGAATATGAAATAGAACAAATATATTAAAGTAATAATAATAATAACTAAATAAATAATAAAAAAACAAAAATAGAGAGAGAAAGAAAAGTGTATACAACCCAATCACCCAGACGAAATTGGGTGTTGACAACTGCCCCTATTTACTTAGATTAACTGGATAATATGGAAATTTGATATTTCCGTATTATCTGAGTAAAAACTAAGTAAAGATAGAAACACTAATTTCGTCCGGATTCCGACATGAAAGAAAAAGACAGAAACGACTCAAGTATGATGACCAAGTATCGTAGACAGAAAAGAAAGGTGCCAAATAGAACTAAGCTTAAGATAAATGAGGTGTGCTAACCTCTTGGAGGGTGTACCAACCCTGCGAATGAATGTATATGATGTGAGGTGTACCAACCTCGTGGAAAGAGTGTACCAACCCTATGGATGAATGTAAATGATTTTAGGTGTACCAACCTCGTGGAAAGGGTGTACAAACCCTATGGATGAATGTAAATGATTTGAGGTGTACCAACCTCGTGGAAAGGGTGTACCAACCCTATGGATGAATGTAAATGATTTTAGGTGTACCAACCTCGTGGAAAGGGTGTACCAACCCTATGGATGAATGTAAATGATTTGAGGTGTACCAACCTCGTGGAAAGGGTGTACCAACCCTATGGATGAATGTAAATGATTTGAGGTGTACCAACCTCGTGGAAAGGGTGTACCAACCTATGGATGAATGTAAATGATTTGAGGTTAACAGGGTCGACTATTGTCTTACAGAGGGCCGAGACCGCAAAATGAAACACCTTGGATTTAACGTTTTTTTTTGAAAAAGAATGGCAAATTCTGGGCAAAACATGAGAATTTTTCGAACAACTTCCTTGTTTCTTTTGAGATGTATGATGTAATGTCATGAGGATGTATGGATGCATAGACTCATGAAACCTTTGTTTTGTTCTTTTCTTTGACTTTCTCTTTCTGTATTCTTCTTTTTCACTTTTCATTCATTTCATTTTTCCATTTTTCACTTCATTTTTTTCATTCATATTTTTTTTAAGTGACCGTGTTCGGAATCCGTTGTCAATATTGTCGCCCGACTCGATGTACATTCAAAATGTATTCATTGAAAGAGTGTCAAGAGTCAGTGAGTCCTTTGATGAAAAGAAAAAGGGTGTAACCATGAGTTCAAATTCCTTTTACCGCTTTTTGCAATCCAAATTAGTTTGAACCCGAGAAGGTGAGTGGAAAATGGTTACGAAAGGCAGATGGCAAAATGATTATCTATGGGCAACATTAGCATTTGAATTTTCCTCACTTAGGGAGGTGTTGTTAACATTCAAATATGCAGGGCTCGCAAAGGTTGCCCCAATTTTGCACAGTAGGTATGCTTTGGAGAGGTGGAAAGGTTAGGGTAGGGAGGATTGCCCCAATTTAGCGATTCTCGATTGACGGGGAGACTTCACATCTTTTTATCTTTTCTTGATTTCGATTTTTTTTAAGTGACTGTGTCATTCACCACATCATTTTGTTCCGAAGTTAAGTTCATGAGAGAGATCAGGACAAACATTCTTCAGTTGGCGTGGACTTAACTGGCTTGTATCGTGGCTAGAAGGCAAAGGGTTATGAAAGAAACGGATAATGAAGGCCCAAATAAGTGTTTGAAGTTTAAATTATTTTAACAACAATCATTTGCCAGGTATCGAGTCAACCGTCTCTAGGGATTTGAACTTCGGGCATCCGTTTATTTTTCATTGTTTTTTTTCTTTGTTTTCCTTTGGATCATTCTTTTCGTTGCCCCTGTTATGGCCCTTTATGATACTTTTCTTTTTCACTTCTGTTTTTTCCTCTCTTCCGAAATTTTCTCCTCGATTTTGGATGCTTATGATGTACCCTTTTAAGCTGACATCGATATGCTAATGATTCTTGTCCAGGTTGATGAAAACAATTATGAATTTTGGCTCAAAAGGGGTGCAATTGGATAAACTTCTTTTCACGTTTGGATAACGAAAAATGGCCACACGTCACTCTGAATCTTGCCTGCCCTAGTTTCTCGCGACTTTAACCCTGAAATAAAACTCTGTAGCAGTTGACACAACAACTCCATTTTCTTTTTATATCTATATATTTTTTTCTTTCTTTCTTCTTTTTTTCTTTTTATCTTTTATCTCCCCGATCAACGGATCATTTGGCACGCATACCATGATGGAAGCTGCCCCAGTATTATATCTATGGCAATCCTTTGTTGTGAGTAGAAATGAAGAGGTTAAGTGTTCAAGTAAAATGGATGCATATGCTTTAGCAGGAAAAGAACATTGGTTGCCCCCGAAACCTTAAATCGGAAAAAGACTCATCACATGTATTTTTCGAAATTTTGTTCCTTTTTGCCTATTGAAAGTACCAGGCCCTACACGACTTTACTGACAATGAATTCCACATGTGCTTTTCCTCTTTTTTATTATTATTAATATTTATATATTTTTTTTTATCACGACATCCTTTAGGACCGAGCGTTGCCGACCAGATATGCCCGTGATGCTTTTATTAACACGCACTTAATTATCAATATTTTTTCTTTGTCTTTTTACCTAAATGCTCAGCGCGACATGCAATATCACCTAATGAATACCAACAACAAAAATTATGAAGGAAATCGTGCCAAGTTTACTGAATGGAATAACACAGAATACAATATGCTTTAAAGATAACAACAATATTCCTTTATAGCAACCCCTATCACGGAATCATCATGCGTAAAACTCTTTACGGCATCGGAATTAACCGGCAATGGTAACTCCTCTCCATCCATTCTTGTGAGAATTAGTGCCCCACCAGAAAATGCTTTCTTCACTACAAAAGGCCCTTCATAATTTGGGGTCCACTTGCCTCTATGATCTTTTTGGATAGGCAAAATCTTCTTCAAGACCAGCTCGCCTTCATGAAACTCTCTTGGGTGCACCCTTTTATCAAATGCTTTTTTCATTCTTCTTTAGTACAACTGTCCGTGGCACACAATGGTTAACCTTTTCTCCTCGATGAGATTGAGTTGGTCGAATCGAGCTTGAATCCATTCAGCTTCTTCTAATTGGGTTTCCATTAATACTCGTAAGGATGGGATCTCCACTTCAAACGGAAGTACCACCTCCATTCCATACACAAGCGAGAAAGGTGTTGCCCCAGTTGATGTTCGTACCGATGTGCGATATCCATGTAAAGCGAAAGGAAGCATTTCATGCCAATCTTTATATGTGACCACCATCTTCTGCACAATCTTTTTGATATTCTTATTAGCATCCTCTACTGCCCCATTCATCTTTGGCCGATAAGGAGAAGAATTATGATGATGAATTTTGAATTCTTCACATAACTCCGCCATCATGTGGTTGTTCAGGTTGGTGGCATTATCAGTGATGATTTTGTTAGGGAGACCATACCTACAGATCAACTCCTTTTTTATGAACCTAGTCACCACCTTTCTAGACACATTGGCATAAGAAGCAGTCTCAACCCACTTGGTGAAGTAATCAATTGCGACTAGTATGAAACGGTGCCCATTTGACGCCTTTGGCTCTATGACCCCGATGACATCTATTCCCCACATCGAAAATGGCGACGGCGCAGAGAATACGCTTAGGTTCGTAGGTGGATCGTTATTATTATCTTCATACATCTGACATTTCTCGCACTTTCTCACGTGTGTGCAACAATCATTTTCCATGGTCAACCAAAAATAACCAGCCCTCAAAATCTTCCTGGCCATTGAATGCCCATTCATGTGTGTGCCAAACGTACCCTCATGCACTTCCTTCAATATTAGCTCGGCTTCCTTTGCATCTACGTATCTAAGGAGGACCATGTCATGATTTCTCTTGTATAAAATGTCCCGTTTAAGATAAAACTGCCTGCCAATCTCCTTAGTGCCCTTTTATCATTTTCAGATGCCTTCTCAGGATATTCTCGTGCTTTAAGATAATGCTTGATATCAAAATACCAAGGTTTGCCATCTAACTCCTCCTCGATGAAATGGTAATATGCTGGCTCTTCATTTCAATCGTTGGTAATTCCGTATCTTGATCAACTTCAAACATCGATGACAAGGTAGCCAACGCGTTTGCCAATTGATTATCTTCTCGCGGTATATGGTTAAATGTGATGGCATCGAAATACTCCATTAATCCCTTGATGTAGGCTTGGTATGGAATTAATTTTGCATCCCTAGTCTCTCATTCTCCCTTCAACTGATGGATGACCAAAGCTGAATCTCCATATACATCCAGAATTTTTGCTTTAAACTCGATTGCTGCTCGAATACCCATAACACAGGCTTCATATTCTGCGATGTTATTCGTGCAATTAAAGCATAGCCTTACAGTCATTAGTATGTATTGATTCTCAGGAGAGATAAGCATTGCCCCTATTCCATGCCCCATCACGTCTGAGGCTCCATCAAATAATACCGTCCAAGCTTTTTCATCCTAGTCTTCTTTGCTCTCAGCAAATAGAGCCATGATATCTTCATCGGGGAACTCAGGTTGCATTGGCTGATAATCACTAATGGGTTGATGGGCTAAATATTCCGCTAAAGCGCTACCCTTGACAGATTTCTGAGTGACATATACAATGTCGTACTCCGATAGTAGCATCTGCCATCGAGCTATTCTTCCAGTGAGAGCAGCCTTTTCGAAAATATACTTGATAGGATCCATTTTAGAGATCAACCAAGTAGAGTGACTCAACATGTATTGCCTTAAACGATGAGTAGCCCACGCCAGTGCACAACAAGTTCGCTCTAACGACGAATATCGTTGTTCCCAGTCTGTGAACTTCTTGCTCAAGTAATATATAGCATGCTCTTTTTTCCCGTGTTCATCATGCTGACCCAATACACAACCCATTGAATTATCCAATACGGTCAAATACAAAATGAGCGGTCTTCCTGACACAGGTGGACACAATACAGGAGGGTCTTGCAGGTACTCTTTGACCTTTTCGAAAGCGGCTTGACAATCTTCATTCCAGACTACAGCCTGATTCTTCCGTAACAACTTGAACATTGGTTCACAAGTAGCGGTTAATTGGGAGATGAACCTAGCAATGTAGTTCAGTCTTCCCAGAAAACCTCGAACCTCCTTTTCTGTTCTGGGCGTAGGCATTTCCATTATCGCTCGCACTTTGTCAAGATCAACTTCTATCCCCTTTTGGCTGACAATGAAACCCAACAATATTCCAGATTTCACTTCAAACGTGCATTTGGCGGGATTTAACCTGAGTTTGTACTTTCTCAATCTCTCAAATAATTTCCTTAGATTGCGAATATGCTCCTCTTCTGATTCCGACTTTGCAATCATGTCATCTACACAAAATTCAATTTCCTTATGCATCATATCATGAAATAGTGCTACCATCGCTCTTTGATATGTTGCCCCAGCATTCTTGAGCCCGAAAGACATCACCTTATAACAAAACGTTCCCCACAACATGATAAAAGTCGTCTTTTCCATATCTTCTGGCGCCATCTTAATCTGATTATACCCCGAGAATCCATCCATGAATGAGAATAGAGAAAACTTGGCCGTATTGTCAACTAAAGTGTTGATGTGTGGTAACAGGAAGTTATCCTTTGGACTTGCACGGTTCAGGTCACGATAGTCAACACACATTCGAACCTTTCCATCCTTCTTGGGCACTGGTACGATATTCGCTACCCATTGGGGGTATCTAGCAACAACCAAAAATCCAGCGTCGAATTGTTTTTGGACCTCCTCCCTGACTTTTAGGGCCATTTCCGGCTTAATCCTTCTTAATTTTTGCTTGACTGGAGGGCACTTTGGCCTAAGTGGAAGCTTGTGTTGCACAATATCAGTATCCAAACCTGGCATGTCATTATAAGACCACGCAAACACATCCTTAAACTCCTTCAACAGGATACACAATTTTTCTCTCACCTTTGCTTTCATACTAGTACCAATTTTTACCTCCTTTATCTCATCCTCCTCTCCCAAGTTGAGGATTTCAATCTTCTCCTCGTGGGGTTTTATCTCTTTAGACTCTTGTTCCACTAATCTCAATAGTTCTGGAGAGGGTTCCGAATCATCTTGAAAATCATCTTCCATATTATCAATAGGGTGCTCAAAATTAGGAATATCAACATTGTTATTTTCAAAACATTCATCGTCACATCTGCATTATTTAAATTTGTGAAAAAGTATAAATAGACAAGAAAAAACAATGAAAGACGCCGAATAATGATAAAACACAAACAAACATGATTATATTATTGCACTGAGTATAAAGTCACAAGTCAACCCGTAAAACATGAGTTCTAAAGTTTTGTGAAAAGCTACAAGATTAATTAAAACTATTACATTTTATTCACATTAAGCATCACGGGTAAATCCAGAGTCTCCCAGTTGCCGAGTTGTGTATCCGGGGAGTAGGTGATGGGTGTCGCGGCCCATGCAAATTTGATTGCATATTAGAAATGCAGTATAGACTAGGAAGTGACTCCTAGGTCGTCTCTCAAGGACCAATTTTGCGGTTCAGAGTCAAGTCTAACACGAAGTAGGGGGGTTTGAAATTGTTTTGTGAATGCAAGAAGAATTAAACCTAATTGAAACTGGAAATTAAATAGAGATGTAACCAGAATTTAAAGTATTGAATTGAATGTGGAAAAACATGGAAACCGAACGGTTCTTCACAAGGCCGAACGGTTTTAACGCGAGTGTGCCAGATACCGAACGGTTCTGTTCATAAGACCGAACGGTCCTGGTAAGGAATCATAAGGCCGAACGGTCCTGGTAAGGAAACCGAACGACAATTGAAACAGAAAAGGAAACTAGTTAAAACAAGAAGCCGAACGGATTAAAAGCAAGACCGAATGCAAATAAAAGTGTAAAAATTTGGGCACGTCAATGTAGAAGAAAGTCGAACGGTCTCTAATAGTGAAGCTTGTTAGAGACCGAACGGTACTATTGGAAAACCGGACGGTAATATCAGTAAATGCAAAAACAGTAAACTTGCAGAAATCAAAACACAGTGCAGCAAAGTCGAACGGTCTCTAATAGTGAAGCTTGTTAGAGACCGAACGGTGCTATTGGAAAACCGGACGGTAAACTTGCAGAAATCAAAACACAGTGCAGCGGAAACGAAATTGGAGAAACCAAATATTGGAACAGTAAACTCGTAGAACAGTAACATGCAACAGTGACGAAGACAATGAACATTAAAATGAAATTGCATTCAAGCTTTTCACAAAAGTGCATAGACCCGTAAACTATAGTGATCTCCTCTCTTGAACATTCAAAGAACCAAAATGACAACAAGATGTAGAGTAAGTACAACTGCTGCTCCAATATTTATTCGACCCCAAAACAACCGAGAGTCCATTTCTTTACCAAAGACCACGTTCCAGACAAAAGAAAAAGAAGGAAAATAATGTGACTGCTCTTCATTCCACACAAACAATATTTAAAGAAAAGTTTAGCAAAAAGAAAGTGCCATTTCATTCAACCATGAAAGAGAAAATACCGAAAGCTACATTCTCACTACCCAAAGAAAAACGTTCCAGCCATCTTCAAAAACAAAAATGCAGAGAGTCCATCCCAAGTCCGCAGCCAATGAAAATTGCCGAGAGAAAGCATGGTCCAAATGAAGTGTCTCGGCTGGAAGTAAGTGCTAACGTTCCAGCCCCTCAAACTCCAAATAACAGCTGCAGCTCCCCCTCTTAATTCATCCAAAATCCAAAATTGCAACTAGATTCTCCATGAAAAACGTTACCAGCAAAGTTCCTCCAAAACAATTGTTTCAGCCGAGAATCTCCAAACACTACAGCCAAAAATTCCCTTCCACCAAGTGACGGCTGGTCCTTTTTAAGAGAGGCCATGTGTCCTCTAAAATAAGGGTGGGGTCCACCCTAAATCCCTAGGGTTCCAAGTCATGAGTCTTTACAATTGGGCTTTTTCTATACTACCAAAAATTGGCCCAAAAATACAAAACTTAATTTTAAAAAAAGCCTAATCTATTAAATTAAAATTTGACTACATCTAAAATTAATTTGTAGAAATTCTTCAATTGCTTGTGCTCTTCCAAAAGTCTCCTAGTGTAATTCCAAAATTTCCCTGAAAATGAAAATAGGAATAATTAAGCTCAAATAATTCAAATTAATTAAAATATGAATTAGTGGTCTAATTAAGCCCAAATGGTGAAAATGACACAATAACTAAGAATTAAGCACAAATCATCAACACAATTCGGCGCAAGAAACTAAGTTAATGGTATAAAATATTGATTCATCAAAATAGACCACACTTAGTCCTTTGCACTCCTGGGCAAAATCAAGACGCAAAACAGGGAACAATACTGAGGACATTAGGAAGTGACACAGACTCAACAGACAGAAAACAAAGACTCACGAGGAAAGAAAAAGAATTACACAGTTCTCAAAAGATCTGGACAAAGAAAGGAAATAGACAGTATCCAACACAAAATCAGAGAAAGCAGATACTCATGAAGTAATCCAAGCAATTCAAGACATGGCAAAATGATCAATCAGTTCAAGAGGTGAATCAAAAGCAACAGAGTCTCACAGATGCACTATAAGTGTTTCTCTCAAGTGTATAGGGTAAACAATGTCAACTCAATGCACTCAAGAAAACAAGCAACAACTGACTTGGCAAGTCTCTAATATCAACACTCAAAAGATATGCATGTTCAAATCAAAAGGTCTTTTATGGATGTAATGGGGCCAAGGACAAGGGGGGATATAATATGGATAAGAAGCTACAAACCAAAGGAAATAGAGGAGCAATGGGGAACAAGTGAAAATACAATCAAATCACACCCAAAACCCTCTTATTCAATCCTCTTCTTGACTCCATTATTCACACAACAATTTTTTTAATTTTCTCATTTTTCTGTATCTTTTTTCTTTCCTTTTTTTTCATCTTGTCTCTTTCCTGTTCTCTCTTTTCAAAACGCAACTCTAAGAGATAAGATAACACAACATATATACAAAAACAAACAAGAAGAGGAACCAACTAGCCAATTCATCTGAATCCCCAAGGAGACCACACTTGTTCCCAAAACACTTCCAAAGCTCCAAAATTCCCTAAGGTTAAGGTAATCATGGTTTTTCTCTTAGGGCTAGTGTATGAGTTTCAAAACAAAGAAATGGGGAAAGTATAGGCTCAAAAGGGGTTATCAAGGGATCACAACAAGGTAGGCTCATTTGGCTAGAGAGGCTCAAAAACAAAACTTCCTTTATCACTTTCAAACATGCATATCAATCAAGAACTATCAACAAGAGTCAAGCCAAGGCATATGTGCAAGCAATCAAGAGACATATCACACACAAGAAAGATCATCAAGTGGCTCAAATCTCACACAGGGCATTTCTGTCACAATCAAATCAACTCTCAAACATCATAATCATCTTCCCAAGCAAAGAAAAGCAAGGATTTCCAACCAATCAGAGTATCAATGAAGTGAAGGAAAAATTGAAAACCTAAACAAAGTCCAGAATTCAAGAGAAACATGCAAAACTGTACACAAGACACAACAAAAACTACCTAGAAAACAAAAAATTTAACGCAGAAAACATAAACTAATCAAAGAAAAATCAGAATCTCTCTCAATAGACCACACTTAAACTACACAATGTCCTCAATGTGTCACACTCATCAGATCAGAAATCAGAACAGTCTATAGATCGTGGACAAGTGCAATAAAAGCGGGAAAGGGGGGAGAAGGGAAGAAAGGAAACTCCCCTAGTCATGGTGGCAGTTGCCAATTTTAGACTGTCAGGGAGAGGTCTTCCACCAGTGGATTCAGCAAAGAAGTCTTAAGGAGGAATTTCTTCAGTCTCCAGATTTGATCGAGCAGGGAGATGTCCTCCATAGTTGGATCTAAGAAGAAGTGATTGTTGATGAGCAGGTTCAGCTGGTGCCTATCAATCTTCAAGCTGCTGTGTGCACCCTTGTCTTCCACCATGTGTGTGTGTTGGTCAAATTCATGTGTACCTCCTGCAACATGGTTAGTGCAATATGGTTCCAAAGAAATAACATGCAGGGGTATAACACCCAATCTCAGTGTAAGAGGCTGAACATCACATATACTCTCAGAACATGAATCAATTTCAGAAACAGAAACAATATCAATCATAGGTTCAGATTCATGTTCAGTGCATGGAGAACAAACATTCAAATGTGATAATACAAGGTGATTCTCATCATGCAAAGATGGGGAATAAAAATCATGCTCATCAACCTCATAATCATCAACATACCTATCAATAACATAATCATCAACAACAGAATCTACCTCAGGTATGTTTACCTCCACTTCCCTGAAGATTGGTAGAGTGGTGGAAGGTGAAAGTGGTCTACCTATCTCAAAAGTGTTGCTCATATCTGCCTGGTCTTCCAATTCTTCATCAGTCTCCTCAGGTGTAGGAGTGGGGACATAGGAGGGTGGGGAAGTAGATGGCGCAGTATTAAGCTCATGACTCTGCTCCTCATCTCCTATGTGGATGGCATCAACATCATCTGGAAGCTGAACAGCCTGAAATGGTGATTCCTCTGAAACATAAGACTGTTCCTCAATGAGCTGAGTGGTCATTTGCCCCATATGATCAGTCAAACTCTGAATAGAACCTCTGGTCTCTTGCTGGAACTAAAGGTTCTGCATGGTTATCTACCTCAGTAACTCCTTCAATGTAGGCTCAGAAGTAATGGAAGGATGAGGAGTTGCTTGGGCAGGCTCATGAAACTGCAGCTGTTGTGGTTCCTGAACAGGTGGGGAAGGCATACAAGAATTCGGAGATGGTTGATATTGTCGTGGAGTATCATACCATCCCAAGCTAGGGTTATTCCTTCCAGGATCGTTACTGTGACCATACTGAGCAGAGAAGAATTCATCCAAGAACATATGCTCAAGATCTTCCCAAGAAGTGATGGATCCACGAAGAAGACAAAACCGCCAATACCTTGCCGCTCCATGTAACGAGTACTCAAATGCCCTTAAGAACATTCCTCATCTTGGACATCTAGAGGTTTCATTGAAGAGCATATGGTGTAGAACTCCTCCAAATGTCTATATGGGCATTCACCTGCAAAACCATGAAACCTAGGCAGCAAATCTATCAGTCCAGTGTTGAAAACACAACGAATATCCTCCTTATCAATTGGTAACGGCTCCCTAGGAGCACTCTCATGAGATGGAGGAGGAACCGTTCTGTTCTCGACATAAACATCAGCAGAGTATATATGAGAAGCAATATCAGAGTAACAAGCAGGAGGAGAATCATAGGCACGAGGAGAATGAGAATTACTCACACAGCCAAAATAGGTAGACATGGGAAAGAAGGGGGAAAAAAAGGATGTAATGAAAATATGAAACTAAAGCTACCTACATGCAACACACAATGACGAACACACAAAACAGAACATCACACTCACAACACAAGACAAAACACAACACACACTAACACAACAACGACCTAAAACCGAACCGTTGGTCCCCGGCAACGGCGCCAAAATTTGATGGGTGTCGCGGCCCATGCAAATTTCATTGCATATTAGAAATGCAGTATAGACTAGGAAGTGACTCCTAGGTCGTCTCTCAAGGACCAATTTTGCGGTTCAGAGTCAAGTCTAACACGAAGTAAGGGGGTTTGAAATTGTTTTGTGAATGCAAGAAGAATTAAACCTAATTGAAATTGGAAATTAAATAGAGATGTAACCAGAATTTAAAGTATTGAATTGAATGTGGAAAAACATGGAAACCGAACGGTTCTTCACAAGGCCGAACGGTTTTAACGCGAGTGTGCCAGATACCGAACGGTTCTGTTCATAAGACCGAACGGTCCTGGTAAGGAATCATAAGGCCGAACGGTCCTGGTAAGGAAACCGAACGACAATTGAAACAGAAAAGGAAACTAGTTAAAACAAGAAGCCGAACGGATTAAAAGCAAGACCGAATGCAAATAAAAGTGTAAAAATTTGGGCACGTCAATGTAGAAGAAAGTCGAACGGTCTCTAATAGTGAAGCTTGTTAGAGACCGAACGGTACTATTGGAAAACCGGACGGTAATATCAGTAAATGCAAAAACAGTAAACTTGCAGAAATCAAAACACAGTGCAGCAAAGTCGAACGGTCTCTAATAGTGAAGCTTGTTAGAGACCGAACGGTGCTATTGGAAAACCGGATGGTAAACTTGCAGAAATCAAAACACAGTGCAGCGGAAACGAAATTGGAGAAACCAAATATTGGAACAGTAAACTCGTAGAACAGTAACATGCAACAGTGACGAAGACAATGAACATTAAAATGAAATTGCATTCAAGCTTTTCACAAAAGTGCATAGACCCGTAAACTATAGTGATCTCCTCTCTTGAACATTCAAAGAACCAAAATGACAACAAGATGTAGAGTAAGTACAACTGCTGCTCCAATATTTATTCGACCCCAAAACAACCGAGAGTCCATTTCTTTACCAAAGACCACGTTCCAGACAAAAGAAAAAGAAGGAAAATAATGTGACTGCTCTTCATTCCACACAAACAATATTTAAAGAAAAGTTTAGCAAAAAGAAAGTGCCATTTCATTCAACCATGAAAGAGAAAATACCGAAAGCTACATTCTCACTACCCAAAGAAAAACGTTCCAGCCATCTTCAAAAACAAAAATGCAGAGAGTCCATCCCAAGTCCGCAGCCAATGAAAATTGCCGAGAGAAAGCATGGTCCAAATGAAGTGTCTCGGCTGGAAGTAAGTGCTAACGTTCCAGCCCCTCAAACTCCAAATAACAGCTGCAGCTCCCCCTCTTAATTCATCCAAAATCCAAAATTGCAACTAGATTCTCCATGAAAAACGTTACCAGCAAAGTTCCTCCAAAACAATTGTTTCAGCCGAGAATCTCCAAACACTACAGCCAAAAATTCCCTTCCACCAAGTGACGGCTGGTCCTTTTTAAGAGAGGCCATGTGTCCTCTAAAATAAGGGTGGGGTCCACCCTAAATCCCTAGGGTTCCAAGTCATGAGTCTTTACAATTGGGCTTTTTCTATACTACCAAAAATTGGCCCAAAAATACAAAACTTAATTTTAAAAAAAGCCTAATCTATTAAATTAAAATTTGACTACATCTAAAATTAATTTGTAGAAATTCTTCAATTGCTTGTGCTCTTCCAAAAGTCTCCTAGTGTAATTCCAAAATTTCCCTGAAAATGAAAATAGGAATAATTAAGCTCAAATAATTCAAATTAATTAAAATATGAATTAGTGGTCTAATTAAGCCCAAATGGTGAAAATGACACAATAACTAAGAATTAAGCACAAATCATCAACACAATTCGGCGCAAGAAACTAAGTTAATGGTATAAAATATTGATTCATCAAAATAGACCACACTTAGTCCTTTGCACTCCTGGGCAAAATCAAGACGCAAAACAGGGAACAATACTGAGGACATTAGGAAGTGACACAGACTCAACAGACAGAAAACAAAGACTCACGAGGAAAGAAAAAGAATTACACAGTTCTCAAAAGATCTGGACAAAGAAAGGAAATAGACAGTATCCAACACAAAATCAGAGAAAGCAGATACTCATGAAGTAATCCAAGCAATTCAAGACATGGCAAAATGATCAATCAGTTCAAGAGGTGAATCAAAAGCAACAGAGTCTCACAGATGCACTATAAGTGTTTCTCTCAAGTGTATAGGGTAAACAATGTCAACTCAATGCACTCAAGAAAACAAGCAACAACTGACTTGGCAAGTCTCTAATATCAACACTCAAAAGATATGCATGTTCAAATCAAAAGGTCTTTTATGGATGTAATGGGGCCAAGGACAAGGGGGGATATAATATGGATAAGAAGCTACAAACCAAAGGAAATAGAGGAGCAATGGGGAACAAGTGAAAATACAATCAAATCACACCCAAAACCCTCTTATTCAATCCTCTTCTTGACTCCATTATTCACACAACAATTTTTTTAATTTTCTCATTTTTCTGTATCTTTTTTCTTTCCTTTTTTTTCATCTTGTCTCTTTCCTGTTCTCTCTTTTCAAAACGCAACTCTAAGAGATAAGATAACACAACATATATACAAAAACAAACAAGAAGAGGAACCAACTAGCCAATTCATCTGAATCCCCAAGGAGACCACACTTGTTCCCAAAACACTTCCAAAGCTCCAAAATTCCCTAAGGTTAAGGTAATCATGGTTTTTCTCTTAGGGCTAGTGTATGAGTTTCAAAACAAAGAAATGGGGAAAGTATAGGCTCAAAAGGGGTTATCAAGGGATCACAACAAGGTAGGCTCATTTGGCTAGAGAGGCTCAAAAACAAAACTTCCTTTATCACTTTCAAACATGCATATCAATCAAGAACTATCAACAAGAGTCAAGCCAAGGCATATGTGCAAGCAATCAAGAGACATATCACACACAAGAAAGATCATCAAGTGGCTCAAATCTCACACAGGGCATTTCTGTCACAATCAAATCAACTCTCAAACATCATAATCATCTTCCCAAGCAAAGAAAAGCAAGGATTTCCAACCAATCAGAGTATCAATGAAGTGAAGGAAAAATTGAAAACCTAAACAAAGTCCAGAATTCAAGAGAAACATGCAAAACTGTACACAAGACACAACAAAAACTACCTAGAAAACAAAAAATTTAACGCAGAAAACATAAACTAATCAAAGAAAAATCAGAATCTCTCTCAATAGACCACACTTAAACTACACAATGTCCTCAATGTGTCACACTCATCAGATCAGAAATCAGAACAGTCTATAGATCGTGGACAAGTGCAATAAAAGCGGGAAAGGGGGGAGAAGGGAAGAAAGGAAACTCCCCTAGTCATGGTGGCAGTTGCCAATTTTAGACTGTCAGGGAGAGGTCTTCCACCAGTGGATTCAGCAAAGAAGTCTTAAGGAGGAATTTCTTCAGTCTCCAGATTTGATCGAGCAGGGAGATGTCCTCCATAGTTGGATCTAAGAAGAAGTGATTGTTGATGAGCAGGTTCAGCTGGTGCCTATCAATCTTCAAGCTGCTGTGTGCACCCTTGTCTTCCACCATGTGTGTGTGTTGGTCAAATTCATGTGTACCTCCTGCAACATGGTTAGTGCAATATGGTTCCAAAGAAATAACATGCAGGGGTATAACACCCAATCTCAGTGTAAGAGGCTGAACATCACATATACTCTCAGAACATGAATCAATTTCAGAAACAGAAACAATATCAATCATAGGTTCAGATTCATGTTCAGTGCATGGAGAACAAACATTCAAATGTGATAATACAAGGTGATTCTCATCATGCAAAGATGGGGAATAAAAATCATGCTCATCAACCTCATAATCATCAACATACCTATCAATAACATAATCATCAACAACAGAATCTACCTCAGGTATGTTTACCTCCACTTCCCTGAAGATTGGTAGAGTGGTGGAAGGTGAAAGTGGTCTACCTATCTCAAAAGTGTTGCTCATATCTGCCTGGTCTTCCAATTCTTCATCAGTCTCCTCAGGTGTAGGAGTGGGGACATAGGAGGGTGGGGAAGTAGATGGCGCAGTATTAAGCTCATGACTCTGCTCCTCATCTCCTATGTGGATGGCATCAACATCATCTGGAAGCTGAACAGCCTGAAATGGTGATTCCTCTGAAACATAAGACTGTTCCTCAATGAGCTGAGTGGTCATTTGCCCCATATGATCAGTCAAACTCTGAATAGAACCTCTGGTCTCTTGCTGGAACTAAAGGTTCTGCATGGTTATCTACCTCAGTAACTCCTTCAATGTAGGCTCAGAAGTAATGGAAGGATGAGGAGTTGCTTGGGCAGGCTCATGAAACTGCAGCTGTTGTGGTTCCTGAACAGGTGGGGAAGGCATACAAGAATTCGGAGATGGTTGATATTGTCGTGGAGTATCATACCATCCCAAGCTAGGGTTATTCCTTCCAGGATCGTTACTGTGACCATACTGAGCAGAGAAGAATTCATCCAAGAACATATGCTCAAGATCTTCCCAAGAAGTGATGGATCCACGAAGAAGACAAAACCGCCAATACCTTGCCGCTCCATGTAACGAGTACTCAAATGCCCTTAAGAACATTCCTCATCTTGGACATCTAGAGGTTTCATTGAAGAGCATATGGTGTAGAACTCCTCCAAATGTCTATATGGGCATTCACCTGCAAAACCATGAAACCTAGGCAGCAAATCTATCAGTCCAGTGTTGAAAACACAACGAATATCCTCCTTATCAATTGGTAACGGCTCCCTAGGAGCACTCTCATGAGATGGAGGAGGAACCGTTCTGTTCTCGACATAAACATCAGCAGAGTATATATGAGAAGCAATATCAGAGTAACAAGCAGGAGGAGAATCATAGGCACGAGGAGAATGAGAATTACTCACACAGCCAAAATAGGTAGACATGGGAAAGAAGGGGGAAAAAAAGGATGTAATGAAAATATGAAACTAAAGCTACCTACATGCAACACACAATGACGAACACACAAAACAGAACATCACACTCACAACACAAGACAAAACACAACACACACTAACACAACAACGACCTAAAACCGAACCGTTGGTCCCCGGCAACGGCGCCAAAATTTGATGGGTGTCGCGGCCCATGCAAATTTCATTGCATATTAGAAATGCAGTATAGACTAGGAAGTGACTCCTAGGTCGTCTCTCAAGGACCAATTTTGCGGTTCAGAGTCAAGTCTAACACGAAGTAAGGGGGTTTGAAATTGTTTTGTGAATGCAAGAAGAATTAAACCTAATTGAAATTGGAAATTAAATAGAGATGTAACCAGAATTTAAAGTATTGAATTGAATGTGGAAAAACATGGAAACCGAACGGTTCTTCACAAGGCCGAACGGTTTTAACGCGAGTGTGCCAGATACCGAACGGTTCTGTTCATAAGACCGAACGGTCCTGGTAAGGAATCATAAGGCCGAACGGTCCTGGTAAGGAAACCGAACGACAATTGAAACAGAAAAGGAAACTAGTTAAAACAAGAAGCCGAACGGATTAAAAGCAAGACCGAATGCAAATAAAAGTGTAAAAATTTGGGCACGTCAATGTAGAAGAAAGTCGAACGGTCTCTAATAGTGAAGCTTGTTAGAGACCGAACGGTACTATTGGAAAACCGGACGGTAATATCAGTAAATGCAAAAACAGTAAACTTGCAGAAATCAAAACACAGTGCAGCAAAGTCGAACGGTCTCTAATAGTGAAGCTTGTTAGAGACCGAACGGTGCTATTGGAAAACCGGACGGTAAACTTGCAGAAATCAAAACACAGTGCAGCGGAAACGAAATTGGAGAAACCAAATATTGGAACAGTAAACTCGTAGAACAGTAACATGCAACAGTGACGAAGACAATGAACATTAAAATGAAATTGCATTCAAGCTTTTCACAAAAGTGCATAGACCCGTAAACTATAGTGATCTCCTCTCTTGAACATTCAAAGAACCAAAATGACAACAAGATGTAGAGTAAGTACAACTGCTGCTCCAATATTTATTCGACCCCAAAACAACCGAGAGTCCATTTCTTTACCAAAGACCACGTTCCAGACAAAAGAAAAAGAAGGAAAATAATGTGACTGCTCTTCATTCCACACAAACAATATTTAAAGAAAAGTTTAGCAAAAAGAAAGTGCCATTTCATTCAACCATGAAAGAGAAAATACCGAAAGCTACATTCTCACTACCCAAAGAAAAACGTTCCAGCCATCTTCAAAAACAAAAATGCAGAGAGTCCATCCCAAGTCCGCAGCCAATGAAAATTGCCGAGAGAAAGCATGGTCCAAATGAAGTGTCTCGGCTGGAAGTAAGTGCTAACGTTCCAGCCCCTCAAACTCCAAATAACAGCTGCAGCTCCCCCTCTTAATTCATCCAAAATCCAAAATTGCAACTAGATTCTCCATGAAAAACGTTACCAGCAAAGTTCCTCCAAAACAATTGTTTCAGCCGAGAATCTCCAAACACTACAGCCAAAAATTCCCTTCCACCAAGTGACGGCTGGTCCTTTTTAAGAGAGGCCATGTGTCCTCTAAAATAAGGGTGGGGTCCACCCTAAATCCCTAGGGTTCCAAGTCATGAGTCTTTACAATTGGGCTTTTTCTATACTACCAAAAATTGGCCCAAAAATACAAAACTTAATTTTAAAAAAAGCCTAATCTATTAAATTAAAATTTGACTACATCTAAAATTAATTTGTAGAAATTCTTCAATTGCTTGTGCTCTTCCAAAAGTCTCCTAGTGTAATTCCAAAATTTCCCTGAAAATGAAAATAGGAATAATTAAGCTCAAATAATTCAAATTAATTAAAATATGAATTAGTGGTCTAATTAAGCCCAAATGGTGAAAATGACACAATAACTAAGAATTAAGCACAAATCATCAACACAATTCGGCGCAAGAAACTAAGTTAATGGTATAAAATATTGATTCATCAGTAGGCCCACACGAAACTCGAGCCTTGAAGTTGGTCTTCGTCCTCCACTGCCGCTACTTGGCCAATGTTGATCCACCCAGCACTGCGAAAGCTCTCGCTGATGTCAAAAATGTGAATTATGTTCACTCTGGGCTCTCGTCTTTCCGCACAAGCCAGACTGCGTTCTTTTCTCTCTTCAATCAGCCTCCTCCTACCTTCCTTGGTAGGCTTATACCCTAGGCCATATCTATTCTTGTTTTCAACAACCTCTAGAGGGAATGCTCGCCCCTGCCCATATTTGCCCAAATCTCCACCATACATATAGCCTTCTTTCAACATAACCCTGGTCATCATAATGGAAGCACATGATAGATGAGGATCAAGTGGACACGGCTCCACACAAGCGTTTCCCACAATCTCCAACGATTGGAAAGTCGTCTCAAGTGCTTCTGCAGCTGCTTCAATATAGCGTGTGGATGATGGCCCGCTCACGAGGAGATCCTCCTCTCCTGATACTATCACCAATTTATCTCCCATAACATATTTCAACTTCTGGTGCAGTGTAGAAGGCACAACCCCCGCCGAATGGATCCATGGGCGACCCAATAGACAACTGTAGGCCGGCAGGATATCCATAACCTGGAATGTTACTTGGAAAACGCACGGGCCGACTTGAACCGGCAACTCCACCTCTCCCATTACTTCTCTTTTGCTACCATCAAACGCCCTGACAATCATAGAGCTCGGCTTCATATACATTCCATCACAAGGTAGCTTTTCCAATGTTGTTTTTGGCATAACATTCAAGGAGAAACCATTATCCACCAAGACACGCGCTATAACGTGATTGTTAGCGGATTGGCAAGTGTACCAAATCGTATCAAGTAATAAAAATGGTAAATCCCAATATCGTTCTTCCCATGAGACTCGAAAGGCCTTATCGTTCGCGTGAGTTAAAATAGTAAAACTTGCGGAGAAAAATCAATATTTGTGGTGGATGCAATGACAAAAAATAAATATGCAATGCGTGATTCAATTGACGAGATTTGAGCAATGGATGAATGGAGTTGTTGGAGGTTGACAATTTCATCTAATCCTCTCTCTTTTATTTACTCCTCTTGTTTAAACGGCGTTATTATCTAATTGCATGCAAACTCTCTTGGCCTCCCCTTAACCCGATCCCTCGGCGAAAAGGGCGTATTACTAATTACCAGCTTGTTATCCCTAGCCTCCCATAGCAACTAGCAACGCATTACAAACAGAAGCAAATACAATTGGTCGTCCTACTCCCCTATCCCTAGGTGGTATTGCTTAACCAAGGAAAAATCTCACCAGTTCATGTCATTACTGTAAGTCCCCGTATCAATAAAGTCAAAGAGCGATCACCGAATGAGTTAAACGGTAAAGGCATTATGCACAGTATGAGAATCCAACAATTGATAATAAACGCATATGAAAAACATATAATTCAAACAAGAGTTTCGATAAACGAGAGTATCAAAAGATTACATTGTTCCCCCAACAACAACAAGGGTTTAGTTCACCATAGTCATGGTGAACCAAGATGAAAATAATGGAAGATATGGAAAGCAAACCCTAGAAAAGATGAAAAGGAGCCTAAGCATCCAAGAAATCCTCTCCAAAGAGTGCAAAGTAGGTCTGGCCGCCTCCTCTGTCAAAAGAATGAATTGAAATTCGTAACAGGGCTATTTATAGGTGAGAAGCGCAGCAGAAAAATACGCCCAAGCCCAGCTGACCACCGCCCGACGTCACACTTTGCCACCTGGCAGTAGGGGTCTACCGCCCGGCGGTTTCCCTCGTGCCGCAAAACCGCCCAGCGGCAGGGGTCTGCCTCCCGGCGCCCAAAACTGGTGTCTTATCCTCCCGTTTGACCGCCTGGCGCCAGGGGTTTACCGCCGGGCGGTGCCTAGACTCTTCTTTTCTCTAATTTTCTCTCTTTTCTTGAGTCTATGACCTTCATCTTTATTCCCAATCTTCACTTCTGTCAATTTTGCTGCAAAACAATGCAAAACAAGCATAAAATCGCTAAAAACAGCTTTTGACCCTCGGCTGACTCATTTATTGAGTTTTGTTTGATTTCAAGCTCATTCTAAGCAATAAAGGGCATAATTTAGTCCAAATTAGCATATGAAAATAACGATTTTTCAACCGTTATCACAACCCCAAACTTAGAAATTTGCTTGTCCTCATGCAAAACAAAACAAAACCATAAAACAAAATAGAGCTTGACGTTCTACCTTTTCATCCAATGGTTCAACATTTCCAAAGTGCATGACAAAACTTACTCAATTTCAGATAATCAGTAAACTCAAATCAAGATGCATGCCTGTTCTCAACTTAGTTTAGTTCATGTGTTCCTCAACAGATGCTACACAATATGAATGATCAGTCCACTAAACAAAGAATGCAATCATGAACTTAAGAAGTTCTCACCAAGCAAGTGTTTCACTCAATTACTAAAGTGTTTAAGGTAGCACTCCACTCTTTATTGTTCACAAATCACATGAAATAAAATTGCCATTCATCTCAAACAATCAACATCTTTCCATGCAAATGCCATCAAAATGACTTTTCCAAGGCTTGTAATGAGGTCGGGCTATCAAGAAAAATTGGTTTTTCTGGAACGCAAAATTCTTGAGTCAAAAGAACTATTTCATCAATGAAAAGGTTCAAGTTTAAACTCTCTCTTGTTACCAATTTCACTCATTCCCAACTTCTTCCCTTTTTCTTTTTCATTGAGCTCATCTTCATGCTTTTATTCTTTTCTTTTCTTTTTCTCTATTCATGTATTTTGCTTTTCAACACTTGAGCTCAATGCTTTTCTTTTGCCTTTCCAATTTTCCCATGCAACCCCAAACTTGAACCTTTTCATTCCATACAATTATTCTCAACCCAACTCAAGATAAGTAATTTCAAATCAAAGGGTTTCATCCTGTTTCAGACTAAGGTTCAAAAAGGATATAATCTTTAAAGCTTTTTGGGTGGAAATTTGGCTAGAAAACGGTTTTCAAACATGGCCATGATCATTTGAGACTCACATAAAAATCAATCAATCATCAAGATTAAGGCAATAAAATTTATGCTTCAATGTGAATAATACATACAACAATAAAAACTCCGGGGCTCAATACCTTACACAACATGCTTTTCTCACGCACAGTCATTCATACATCCTGTTTAGCATCATGACCACAATCATACTTCATCACAAAACTGTTTCACAGGATCTTAACATGCATACAACTCAATAATCATTCACATCAAATCATTATCAAATAGACTCATCATGCAAAGTAGTTAGTCAAACATCTTTAGAAAAAGTGTTCAAGTCAAGCATACACACTGAAAAATAAAATTCAAAAAATTTAGAATGCAAGAGTAAAGAAGAAATCCTAGGTTGCCTCCTAGTAGCGCTTGTCGCCCGACGTCACACTTTGCCACCCGGCGGTGGAACTTGAATCGCACCACCACCCGGCGGTAGGTGTCTATCGCCCGACGGTTTCCCTCGTGCCGCAAAACTGCCCGGCGGCAGGGGTCTGCCGCTTTGCGCCCCAAACCGGTGTCTTATCCTCTCGTTTGAGTCTTCTTTTCTCTGATTTTCTCTCTTTTCGTGAGTCTATGACCTTCATCTTTATTCCCAATCTTCACTTCTGTCAATTTTGCTACAAAACAAGCATAAAATCGCTAAAAATAGCTTTTGACCCTCGGTTGACTCATTTATTGAGATTTGTTTGATTTCAAGCTCATTCTAAGCAATAAAGGGCGTAATTTAGTCCAAATTAGCATATGAAAGTAACGGTTTTTCAACCGTTATCAGTGATCCAGGCATTTCACAGATACATGAAGGGCTTTATTATGCCCTCTTCCCTCGGCAGGTATTTCCTCATCAGTGAAGGTGAGGTAATTATTAGCAAAGATGTTTCAAATAATACCCTCAAACCTATTCAGCGAAATACCCTGCTCCACATGAGTTTCACTAAGTATCTTCATTAATAACTTTCTATGTGATGCCGAATGCATAAGCAAATCTAACAGGGATATCCGAGCAGGCATGCGGTTTAACTGCTCTACCACCTTATATTCACTTTGCTGTATGAATTTTAAAAATTCACAAGCCTCTTCTTCGGACACTTCTTTTTTCTCCTGCTTGTCAAGGGTCTCCTCTGTTTGTATGTTCTTCCCCTTTAAGAACTCTCTAGCCTTCGCGGCCATTGTTGTTTCCTTATTGTCATATTTTTCTCTTGCCAGCTCTGGGGGTGTGAAAATTCGACCACTTCTAGTCATTCCACCTATACCGGATATGTTTTCGATGGCAGGATCAACACTTTGTACTTCATCTAGCGCATGCGTCCCATATCTCTAAGGGACAACCTTCTCATTTTTGTAAGGAAAAGGGGTAGGTACACGGATAACAACGGGTAACCTTACTTGAGTTGCTGGCGTAAGGGTGGTCCTAGTGAAATGGATCACCAACGGTTTTGGCAGAGTTACATTGGATTCACCACCAATTTGTGCGAACAGTTCCTCTTCCCTGCTCTTGTAGCATACTTACATCAAACCTCGATCTAGCAAGTCTTGTAGAATATCTTCAAATTCAACGCACTCCTCAATAGAGTGCCCAGCGTCTAGCTGAAGTGCACATGTCATACCCTTATCATAACCGCCTTTCAAAATACCCACTTTCAACAACACCTCCAAAATAAACCTCCTGGAGCTCCGAATTTCATTCACATTTCTCACCAATTCATGTTCCTTCACCTCCACAGCATTCGTCGAGGCACTTCCATGCCCGGATAATGGATTGGCCTCGATGCTAGGTTTATCCTCTTGGAACTTTAGCCACCCGGAATCAATTAGACTCTGCACTTTATATTTGAGGGCCATACATCTCTCAGTTGAGTGACCAATGTCTTCCCCATGATAACTACACTTGGCATTCTCGTCATAACCCCTGGGGTATGGAGGCAGCAAAGGTTTCATTGGACAGATGGCAACCAAACCTCTTTTGAGCAGAATAGGCAACAACTCCGTGTAAGTTGTAGGGATAGGGGTGAACTGAACATAATTTCTTTCTTGATTTCTTCTTGGATAATTGTTTGAACCCACATTCATATGGGGACCTGCATTCGCCCTTCCCCTCCAATTATCAGTCGGGATGTATTGTGGTTGATGGTACCCCTGTTGTTGCTGAGGTCTAACCTGATGAGTAAATGATGCGTTAGCTGCATATGAAGGTTGGCACAAGTATGGTCTATAATTATGAGTTGGAGTTTGACCTCTCCACAGAGGTGTCGCCGATGTTGCATGTACATCCCCCTCCTTCTCTTTTCCCAGATTGAAACTGGGTCTTTTGAAATTTGCAGTTGCTAACGGGCCATATGCAATCTTCCCATTTTTCAGCCCAATTTCTATCCTTTCACTAATTATGATAATATCTGCGAAATTTGAAGACACATTTCCGACCATGTGTTCCTAGAATGGTGGTTGGAGTGTATTTACGAACATTGCCACCATCTCTTTATCATACAAGGGTGGCTTAACTTGTGCAGCCAACTCTCTCTACCGTTGGGCATATTCCTTGAATGTTTCCTTGTCCTTCTTCACCATATTTTGCAATTGCATACGGTCTAGTGCAACATGCGTATTGTACACATACTGCTTCACAAAAGCGTCAGCCAAATCCGTCCAACAACGAATTCGGGATGGTTCAAGGTGGGTATACCAATTCAATGCCACTCCAGCCAGACTATCTTGAAAAACGTGGATGAGTAACTGCTGATCATAAGCATATGCAACCATTTTTCTGCAATACATGGTCAGATGGCTCTTAGGGCATGTATTTCCCTTATACTTCTCGAACTCTAGCGCCTTGAACTTATGAGGTATTTTTAAACTAGGAACCAAACTTAATCTGGCGACATCTCCAAACCCATAACTCTCGACGCCTTCAACAATCTTCAATCTCTCCTCTAGGATCTCCAGCCTACCTTTAGCTTCAATGAGACTACTGATCTCCGGCTGAATAATCCTCCTTAGAAACTTCATGAGGCATTGCAGTTACTTGTATCCCTTCGACAGTGTTTGCCGCAGTTGTTCCCATACTTACCATAGGCACCGACATTACAACGGGTCCTAGAGTACTGACCGGTGGTACATTAACAGTGGTAGGAAAAGAGAACGAAGCATGTTCTGCTTCCGTATACTTTCCTACGGGAGGAGTGTAACCTGGGGGTAAGCCGTATATCGGGAAAGGGACAGATTGGCATACGACATTGAACACCAGGGGATAATAGTGAGCATTTCCCTCAACTTGGGCAGATGAAGATTCTCCAGTAGTTTTGAGTGATTCGAGAGCTGCCAAAATTTGGCCGATCTGATCCTTCAATTGACTAACATCAGCTTTAATGGATTCATGCGACTGCTCCCAGTTCTCCATGACCCTTGAGTTAGCTCTGGTCCTGTACGAATGTCGTGGAAAGTTTGTCGTTGTTTTCTCACTCGTACTGTTTTATTAGGTAAGAATGAAATATGAAAAATGAAAGAAAACATAATGCATGCTAGTAACAGGTGGAAATCACAGGATCCCGATGACATTAGTGATGAATAATTAACACAAGCCGATACCAAACAAACATCTCGCATCTTTCATTTAAAGAAAATTCAACTCATTACATTGCCTGAGGAACAAAATAAGTATTCATATTTACACTATTCTCGAGCTCGGGCGATGAAAGATTTCATTTCTCCCACCAACCATTTACAAAGATCAATAAACAATTCTATCTCTTTTGGCAGGCTACAAAAACGAGTACTTGCTTCGGCTTTTAACACCATTCTGGGGATATCTTCAATTGCCTCATTCGCCAAAGCAGCCAACTGGGAGAAACTTTCTTTCCAGTGTTTCACCGCTTTTTCTTGTTCTGCAATGTGATCCTCCATTCGTCTTACCAAGGCCTGATGCCTTTCTTCAAACTCCATCGACCTCCATCGCTCTTCTTGTTCCTCAATATAACTCTCCATTTGTTGCATCATGGCCCGATGACCCTTTTCTGCCTCTGCTAGCTTCCAGCGTTCGTGGTTCATATCGGCCTCAAACGAAGTAGCCATTTCTTTCATCTGGTGCCCCACCTTTTCTACCTAAATTTGTGTTTCTCTTAATCTTTCATCTGGTGCCCCACTGTTTTCCTTCATCCAATGTCGTCTTCTTCTCTTTCACTCTCATATCTAGCTCTTTATTTGCAGCCGCAAGATCTTGCTTCAACCGGAATGTATAATCTCTTTCAGCCCTTTGACTTTGAAGAATTTCTTAATAGGCACGAGTTTTATCCTCCTTATCATTCCTTACATCAATAAAATCATTGCGCGCACTTTGCAGTTCTTTTTCCAATCTAACGTTTTTCTCCCTCAACTTTTCCATATCCGCCTTCAATTGTTTCATTTTCTTCACTCTCTTGGTCTTAGGAAGGTCTTTCATTAGTAGGTTGATTGCTAATTGGCTTGAAAGGGAGTTTGACTTCTTTTACCCTTTCCAGAATCCATGTATGATAAGTAACTTTGTTGTCCACCACTCCAAACCTTTGATCCTTTTCTGCCCTCACAACGCTTTCCCAAGCGCTTCTAACCTTTCTCAACATTTCAATGAAATGCCCATCTTCATAATAAATTAATAGGGCGGCAAGATAGTCCAGTGAAGGTGCCCCTTTCATAGGATGCCCAAATTGTCTTTGCACTAAAAAAGGGTTGTAATTGATGCAGTACCGAGCACCTATAAGAGGTACATTGGGAAAGCCACCACAATACTGGATAGAAGGTTTAATTCCAAGCCAAGGAAAGCGCCACTTTACATTTCCTTCGCTCATACCAGCAAAGAAACGAGCCCACTCATTGCCTCCTTGATGTGACAAATTCTCAGACAGACTTTTAACATCGACTGCCCCCTTAAATACTCGTGCGGTTTCCAAGATTTCCAGCTGGCGCCGCCATATAAGAGTTTGAACATATCTTGGGTTTACCATTAGAAGGTACTACGCCATATCAGCATTTGGAGCACCATGCTTCTATACCTACCATTGCCGCCATCATGAAGTTACATCCTAAAGAACTTGAAGATAGGATGGTGACGAGACATCAAATGCGTGGGTTGACACAAGAATATCTAGAACAGTATTTGCAACATCTAGCTGATAAGGAGGACTGGGAGACTTTCATGGATGTGCTAGCTCTTACTGTGTACGGCATTGTGTTATTCCCTAAAATAGAAGACTTTGTGGACCCTACTGCGATAAATGTCTTCGTGGCAAGAAAGATGAGATCGAAAAATCCCGTGACAGCAATCCTTGCTGATATTTATGGGACCATGAGCTTCTGTCACGAAAGGAAAGGAAAGAAGATTCTTTTTTGTTTGCCGACGCTATATGCAAACTAATCAAAGAAAAATCATAATCTCCCCCAATAGACCACACTTAAACTACACAGTGTCCTCAATGTGTCACAAGCATAAGATCAGTAATCAGAATAGTCAACAGATAAAAGACAAGTGCAATAGAAGTGAGGAAAAGAGGAAAGGGAAAGGAAAACTCCCCTGATCATGGTGGCAGTTGCCAATTTTGGACTTTCAGGGAGATCTCTTCCACCACCGGATCCAACAAAGAAGTCTTGTGGAGGAATTTCTTCAGTCTCCATATTTGATCAAGAGGGAGATGTCCTCCACAGCTGGATCTAAGAAGCAGTGATTGTTGATGAGCAGGTTCAGCTGGTGCCTCTTAATCTTCAAACTGTTGTGTAACATGGCACACTTGTCTTCCACCATGGGTGTGTGTTGGTCAAACTCATGTGTACCTCCTGCAACATGGTTAGTGCAATGTGGTTCCAAAGATATAGCATGCAAGGGTATAACACCCATTCCCAGTGTAATAGGTTGAACCTCAGATAAACCCTCAGAACATGAATCAATCTCAAATGTAGAAACAATATCAACAACAGTCTCAGATTCATGTTCAGTGCATGTAGAACAAAGATTCATATGTGATAGCAAAAAGTGTTTCACATCATGCAAAGAGGGATAATTAAAAGCATGCTCATCAACAATACAATCATCAACATACCCCTCATCAGCATAATCATCAACAATACAATCAATCATAGGTATGTCTACCTCCACTTCCCTGAAGATTGGTATAATGGTGGAAAATGAAAGTGGTTTACCTATCCCAAAAGTGGTGCTCCTATTTCCTCAACATTTTCATCAGATTCACAGTTAGTATCACCAATCATAAAGTTGGAAGCTGGTTTTATCACAGAATTGATCTCAACACAAATAGAACAAGAACCAGCTTCACAACTACATTTAAAATTTTCAGAAAACTGTGAAAGATCAAAATTTAATCCTAAGTCTGAAACCTCTTCAGTTTTCACAGTTTCAATGTCAAAATCAACACTAACATGTGAATTCTCAACAGAATCAAGAATATGTGAATACATAAACAGCTCAGGCAAAGCAAGTGCGAATTCAAGTTCAGAGAAAACCTATGCTGATTCATGATTCATCTCACCAATAGAAGCAGAATGATCCACTGCATCATCAGGCGCAAGAGTAGGGACATATGAGTGTAGGAAAGTAAATGGTGCAATAGTAGGCTCATGACTCTGTACCTCATCCCCTATGCGGGTGACACTGACATCATCAGTAATCTGAACAGTCTGAATTGGAGGTCCCTCTAAAACACGAGACTGTTCCTCAATGGCCTGCCTGGCTATCTACCCCCACAACTCATTCAATGTTGGCTCAGAAGAAGTAGAAGATTTGGCAGGTGCCTTTTGCTGTTGTTGTTTACTCTGATTTTTCTGCTGTGGCTGCCTGTTATTGTAGATGTTGGTAGCATAAGCTTGAGGCTCATCATGAGTAACAGGGTGGTCCAAAGAAGGACATGCATCCGTAGAGTGGTCACTGGAAGGACATATAACACATAACCGTGCAACAGATGCAGATGGAGGTGCTGGTCAGTGGTTGGTTGCCATCTGTGTCACCAAACTCTCAAGAGAATCAAGCTTGCTTTCCAATTTCCTACCAACAGCTGATAAAGAATGAGCAGGCTCATGAAACTGCAACTGTTGTGGTTCCTGGACAGGTGAAGAAGGCATACAAGGAGTCTGGAATGGTGGTTCTTGATGTTGACGCTGGGGAGTACGATGTCATCCCATGTTAGGATCATTCCACCCAGGATCGTCACTATAACCATACTGCACAGGGGAGAATTTGCCTAAAAACTGATGCTTCAGATCTTCCCAACTGGTGACGGATCCTGGAGGAAGACAATAACACCAATCCTTTGCTGCTCCGTGTAATGAGTACCCAAATGCCCTTAAAAACATGTCTTCATCCGGGACATCTGAAGGTTTCATCAAAGAGCATAATGTGTAGAACTCCTCCAAATGTCTATGTGGTCATTCACTTGCAAGACCATGAAACTTAGGAAGCAAATGTATCACTCCAGTGTTGAAAACACAACGAATATCCTCCTCATCAAGTGGAAACAGCTCCCTAGGAGCACTCTCATGAGATGGAGGAGGAATCATACTGTTCTCAACACACAAATCAGCAGGAGAATCATAATCAGAGTAACAAGCAGGGGAAACAGTATCCACATAACCAAAGTAGGTAGACATGGAGAAAGAAAGGGGGAAAAGAAGAATGTAATGAAAATATGCAACTAAAGCTACCTAAATGCAACAACACATGACGACACACAAATCGAACATCACACTCCTAACACAAGATAAAACACAACACACTCTAACACAACAAAAAGACCTAAAACCGAACCGTTGGTCCCTGGCAACGGCGCCAAAATTTGATGAGTTGTCACAACCCACACAAATTTGATTGCATAAAAGAATGCAGTATAGTGCTGGGAAGTGACTCCTAGGTCGTCTCTCAAGGACCAAATGTGGTTCGAGAATTAGGTCAGACACGAAGTGGGGGGTTTTGTGATTGTGGATGAACTAATTTAGAACACGGATGCAAACAACAATGTAAACACATATGTAACTAGAAATGGAAACAGAAATGTAAAAACGGAATGTGAAAACGGTTGGTCATTAACTCAATCACTATGCTTCCAATCCCAGATCAACGACAAGTACACACTACTCTAATCCAAATCTGACACGAATCACCCAACTAAGCGAAGGCTAATTCGGTCTTCAAAAGTATAGACTAAGCGAATGCAATGCACAAATTTAATCAGTCATCCACCATACAATCTAATCAACTAAGCGAAGAATTAACACCGATTAGGCAACTAAGCGTATACCTAATCACAGGCAGACAACAAATTAAATATTGAGCAGAATCAAAGCTGCAGTATGACAATTAAAGTTCAAAAGTCTCGGGGAGAAAAGTAACTTTGTTAACAACCAACCCGACTAATTTAGGCTAACATGACAATTAAATTAACACTACCAAAAATACTAAACAACACTAAAATAAATAAAAATACTAATCCCAACAGTACACAAACAATTATCTAAACACAACTAAAGTTATTAAAATGCAACAAGTAAGCTAAACAATAAAAACAATTCATCATGATAAAAGTGTTAAACCAAAAAAAAGAAAGCATGAATAGTGAAAAATGAACCAGACGTCCCTTTTTTTAAATGCAATAAAATGGAAATATGCTTTTTCGCATAAACGTGACAGCATTGTCATTCCAAGTTAATTAAAATGAACTTCTAAGAATAATTAACCATAAATGAATTCTCCTCATTCAAGACCGTAACAGCGTGAATCAAAATTCAATGCAAAAAGTGCTTGAATAAATTGAGTGCAGCAGAGAAATCAATTGCAAATAATCTATTAAAATATAACTATTAAACTTAAAAAATAGAACATTGAAAATATGATGCACCATATGCTTGTTTCCTTTCTCCAATTAAAAGCAAATTAAAAACCTTTCTAGAAATTGCAAACAGCAGTGTGGCTTTCCAACATCAAAGGAAACAAGGATTTTTCACAATTGAAAATTCCAAAAATAAAAGCTTCCAGACCGTGCTATCCTTTTCTCCAAGCAATGCATCATTTTTTTTCTTCTCTCAAAATTATCACCGTACAACACACACCTACTTCCATCTAATTACTTCTCCATTCCCAAATAAATAAATGCAATAGATTGCTACACCTATCCAGTTGCCACGCGTCCCATCATCTAGCCTCCCACCTAATCTATTCTTCAATTCAACAAAGTAAAAGAACTAAAGAAATGCTACCAATCCTTGCAGCAGAAACGAGAGCTACCCTAAGCAAATTGAGAATGTTTTTTTTAAATGAAATCAATGCATCACTTAACGTGTGGAATCAAACGAAGATAAGAAAATTCAATCACAAGTGCTGGACCGAAAAAAATAAAGAAAGAGTAAAGGTGTTACTTTCCATTCATCCAATATCAGTGAACATCATGAGCCCTCAAAAAAAACACGTTCCAGTTGAGAAAATGAATTTAGAGTGTGTGACGGCTTAAAGGGAATCCCTAGGCCGTGTGTCTTATGTAAGGGTGGGGTCCATCCTAAAATAAAAGGGAGCCCTAGGTCTAGTGTCCTACAATTTTGGGCCCAACATTTTTCTAAAATTGGCCCAAGATGCAAAGAGTTTTTCTACAAAGTTTTAAACAACTAAATTACAATACAATTAATTTTAAAATGTCTAATTGGAGAGTCTTGAATTAATTTTTCTCAATCCCAATGCTCCAAAATATATTTCCAAAATTTTCCCTGCAATTAAAAATGCAAATAATTAGCTTAGAATATTCAAATTAATTAAAATTAGAATTTCCGGTCAAATTAAGCACTATTAGCAAAAACGGAAAAATACTGGACATTTAAGCACAATTCCCTGATTAATTCTAGCACAATAAACTAAGTGAAATCAATAAAATATTGACTCATCAGCGCCAGCTGGAAATCTTGGAAAGTGAAGCATCTTAGAGGAGAGTCATAATATTGAGCAAGAGCCGTGATAGCGGGTAACTGTACTTTCACCTCCATTAAACTCAACAGATTTCCATATTTCCTCTTGAAAGTTTCTCTCTGTATGGTCTTGAGTCTTCGGCCCAAATTTATCAGCTCGGTCAAATTTCCAACATGTGCCCTCAGGTTGGGCTTCTTTCTTAAAACGGTGGAGTTAGCATGCTGTGTAGCATCGGACCTTGTATCAACGTCCATCCTGTATGCAATCAAATGAATACCTGTGATTTCCCTTAAAACCAACATGTTACTAAATGATATATGAACATGATACATGATAATATAATAAAGTAAAACAACATGACTTACAAAATACATGCATGCTATGAAAATATAATGTCATTATTTCAAAAAGAACAAACAACGTGAGGATTACATGGATACACACTTCTCCCTTTGTGCCCTAATAAAGGTTCACTGCTTCGGATTCAGGGTCAAGTATATGCAATCTCACCAGGATGGTTCCCTGAGCCTAAAGGTCAAAGGTCACTAGAGCTATGGCCCTCTCCACAGCCTCTCCACAACAGTCGAGTAATCAACTAGATGTGGAGACACAAGTGAAGAGAACAGACTCTAGCTGGAGTTCTCACAATAGCCAAACCGGAAGTACATCCCAGAGTGACACCGCTACACAACTCCTTTATTTCTAAGCTGCACTCAGACCCGGGTATACGGCCTCACTCAATAGATGCATAATATGTGTGTGTGTGAAGAGAGAATGCAATACACCCAAACCCTCACCTGCAAAACAACCAGAAGACTTTCCCACGCAGATATAAACATATCATCTATCCTAGGGTTCAATATCCAACAAGCACAATTATTCACACGCGATTATTCAAATATCAAACATAGATAAAGAAAAGGGGAAGAAAAACATAAAGAAAAACCACATTGAATTCGCGCATATAATTAAATGGCTTGACTCTCAAAATTGTCCCCAGTGAAGTCGCCATCTGTCGCAACCGGAATCGCGACGGGACGATGATCCAAAAGAGAAACGTTTTTGAAAAAGAGTTTGGAGTCGCCACCATAGTTTATTTTGGAAAGCTATGGAAAAAACCATAAAAGATAAGGCAAGGTCTACAAAACCAAATTCTGGTTTCGGAAGTCGATTACGCGTGGGGAAGGTATTAGCACCCCACAACGCCTGCCCTAAGGCAGTACCTTTAATTAAATGCGCGAATTTGATGTGGTTTGCAAAATGTTTAATTTCCCCTAAAAATAAAATTCTAAAGAAAACAAAATATTTTTTGTGCCCGACAAGAGTTGACCTTGCTCCTACGTATTCTCAGTCAAACTGAGAAATCAGGGTTACGTAGTTCTTTTTAAATTATTTGAAAATTTGTTTGAGGAAATTGTTTGGAGAAGTTGATTGGAAGTTTGTTTGGTATTTCTGGTATTTTTTTATGTGAGAAAAAGAAAATTCTCAGCACGAGGACGATGCGAATGATCACACACGTGCCCAAACCTTTAAAATATTTTTGTTATTTTATAAAAAGGGAAAAGGTCTTAGCGCGAGGTTGATGCGAATGATCGCACACACGCTTCAACCTTTAAAATATTTTTGTTATTTTAAAAGGAGAAAAGGTCTTAGCGCGAGACTGATGCGAATGATCGCACACACGCTTCAACCTTTAAAATATTTTTTTTTATTTTAAAAGGAGAAAAGGTCTTAGCACAAGGCTGATGCGAATGATCGCACACACGCTTAAACCTTTAAAATATTTTTGTTATTTTATAAAATGAGAAAAGGTTTTAGCGCGAGGCTGATGCAAATGATTGGACACACGCTTAAACCTTTAAAATACTTGTGTTATTTTATAAAAGGGGAAAAGGTCTTAGTACGAGGCTGATGCGAATGATCACACACACGCTTAAATCTTTAAAATATTTTTGTTATTTTATAAAATGAGAAAAGGTCTTAGCGCGAGGCTGGTGCGAATGATCGCACACACGCTTAAACCTTTAGAATATTTTTGTTTTTTTTTAATAAAAGGAAAAAGGCCTTAGCGCGAGGATGATGCGAATGATCACACACACGTTTAAACCTTTAAAATATTTTTGTTTTTTTGTTTAAATATATATATATTATTCTATTTTATTTTATTTTTATATATTTTATGTATTATAAAAAACATTTTAAATAGGTTGATATTAAAAATAAACTAAGATAAAAGATAAATAAATAATTGAAATAAAAAACAACCATAGGGTGTTAAAATGAGGAAATGGGGTGTTCAAGTTAAATTTAAATGAGAGAACAGGTTGGGCCTAAGCCCAAGTAGAAAAGAGGTGTTAGATAGGAAAACAGTAGCTGCCAAGGGAAATTCAGACGTAAGACCGGACTGGGCCTAAGCCCGAAAGGAAATGGGGTGGCACAAAGGAAACAATGGCTATGCAAGGGAAACATTTTTTTTGTTCGGCCCAAAATGGGACCAATTCCTCTTTAGTCAGAACCCATTAGGGTTCCCCACACCCCAAACCATGAGGTAGGCTCTCACTTTGCAGAAACCCTAAAACATGGAGTGAAGAATCTCCCCTCCAGTGAGCACACCATCAACTTCCCAATCACCGTATGTGGCGGCCTGAGATACCATTGGCAGCGCCGACCACCACCACACCGCTAGACACTCGCGCATTCGTTTCACCTTGTCCCTTTCGAATCTGGATACTTGTCGGAGACCTAGGACCGCCCTTCTCTCTATCGATTTTGCAACTGCCGCTCCTACCAGAACCGGCCATCGCGCCGCCTCCCTCCGCCTTGTCGTCACTGGCGATGAGAAGCAACCAGAACCACAACCTGTACGAACCAAAAACCGGCCACCGCATCGCTCGCTCTTCAGGCTCAACCTCTCACGCGAGAGAGAAAGACCTTCCACCACCTGCAACTCGCCCCTGCTACCAACGCCAAGAGCTTCGTCGGCGACGACAAACATTACCAGGACCACGTCTGACCACAACATTACGACCTTGCTCCAAGCTCGTCATCGGAAGCGAGAATGAAACTTTCTCACTCCCACGACTCTCCTCGCGGCCACCACCAGCAAGCTCGACCGCCGTCGTCGCCGTCCTCGATGACAGGTTTCAGTCGTGAGGATAGGTAGTCTCCCCTCCGATTCGGTGTGACCCCAACCACCAACGCTACCCTATGCCCCCCAACACCAACTCTGTACCATTTCCCTGAGCTGCTGCTGCAAACAACCAACTTATCCCATGCTTCCCTCAAATCGTATCAAATATCTTATTGGTTTCAATACATTCCGACCGGTATCCTCTATTTTGGATTGAAGGTTGTTATATCAGAAAAGGTGTGATGAGAATAGGGTTGCCATATCGGAGAGGTTGAAAGTGTTGTCTGAGATTGCTTTAGTCTGTATTGTTTCTTTTTTTTGGTTTGAGTAAAAAAATAACAATGGTGAAGGAGAGGATGGGGTATTACTCCAGGGCGTGATGATACTCTTTGAATAGTTGGGTTTCTATTTTTTGAATCTGCGTTTCAGGTGTTGGCTTAGCTTTTAGCTTGCCTTTGGTTAAAGGTCAAAATGGAGGTATGGTTTGGGCAGTGTCGGAAGAGAAACACGACGCTCATGATTTCATATTTAACAATGTCACAACAAAGACCTCAAAAATGTAGTTTCATATTCAACAATATCATGGCAATAGTAAACTTTCATAGCATAAACAAGTGAATAAAGTTACCTCGTGGAGTTCTTTGGTTTAATCTGGGTGTAACCAGTGATAGAGGACCAGTGACTGCAACGATGGAAGAATAAGCTCCTGAATGTGGCCTCTGTAGGGTGCAGATGATGATTGGGAAAAATCAACCCTCCCGATCAACTATGATTCAAGACTCCGATCAATAACACCTCCCCTGTTTTTTGCTCTCACTCCTGCTCTTTCCAAAATCCCCTAACTGTATTTCTTTTCTTTTCCTTCCCAAAATCCTGGAAATATTCTTCCTAACCACCTGGTCTCCCACGCCCAGACACGTTCCCCCTCTCATCACCTTACACGTTTTCATCACCTTTTTTTCTTTTTCCCTTTTTTTTAATTTTCTTCTAAAAGAAGATAAAACGTATTTGATTTTTTTACCTTTCTATTTTCTTTCAATTCATTTTTTATTTTAAAAGAGATGAAAACAAAATAAAATGTAATAAAAAGTAAAACAAAGAAAATTACAATTAAAAATAAAAATAAAGCAATTAATTAAGAAATGAAAGAAAAAATAAAACATATAAAAAAGAAAATAAGAATAAGAAATAGAACAAAGATATTAAAGTAATAATAATAATAACTAAATAAATAATAAAAGACAAAAATAGAGAAAGAAAGAAAAGTGTATACAACCCAATCACCCGGACGAAATTGGGTGTTGACACCAGTTATGTCTTTCCTGATAGTTGTAGTCCAGGATGTTGGGAAAAATTTCTCCAAGAACAACCTCTTCAGATCATCCCGGCTAGTGACGGATCTAGGCGCCAAAGCGTACAACCAATCCTTAGCAACACCTTCCAATGAATGAGGGAATGCCTACAAGAAGATGTGCTCTTCAGGAACATCATGAGGTTTCATAGTGGAACAGACAATGTGGAATTCCTTCAAATCCTTATGTGGACTCTCACCTGTAAGACCATGAAACTTGGGCAACAAATGAATCAGTCCAATCTTGAGAACAAATGGAACATCCTCATCTGGATATTGGATGCACAAGCTTTCAATATCGAAATCAGGTGCAGCCATCTCCCTAAAAGTCCTCTCACGAGGTGGAGGTTGTGCCATATTGTTCTTAGTGTGAAAAACAACAGAATCAGAATCAGAATCAAGTGCAGATGCAACAGATGCAGTGGATGCAGTATGCACAAAGTACTCTGCAGTGGATTCAAATTCAGCAGTAGGATAAACAGTATCTAATGGAACAGACTCAAAAACAGACTCTAAAGACAAATTCCTAGAATGCCTAACTAACCTATGAAACGTCCTATCAATCTCAGGATCAAAGGGTGGTATGAATCCAGGATTTCCTCTAGTCATGCACTAAATCAGAACACCATGTAATCATGAAACAATAGCACAAAAATTTCAAACCACAGAAAACAACACAAGACAACACAACTCAGACAAACACAAACACAACACAAGACTTAAAACTTAACTGTTGGTCCCCGACAACGGCGCCAAAATTTGATGGGCTGTCGCGGCCCATACAAATTTAAATGCATATAAAGAAATGCAGTATAGTTCTAGGAAGTGACTCCTAGGTCGTCTCTCAAGGACCAAATGTGGTTCAGGAATTAAGTTAAACACACATAGTGGGAGGTTTTGAAAAGGCTTTGAGAATGCAAATGATTAAATTAAAATTAAACACAACCTAATATAATTGAAAGCATTAAAGTAATTAATAAAAATAATTCAATAAAACATTTTATGCATAAAGTATGAACAGCAGCGCTAATGAAGTTCAAATTGATAATGCTTTGGAAACCCAATGCTGCAGAAATAAAGTGATACGTGATGACGTCTTGAACTGCAAAGATAACTACAAAATGCATTTAACTTTGGAGAATAGCAACTGAATAAAATAAGCAAAGTTAGGTAATAAATGAATTCCAAAATGCACAAGCTTTCACACACATCACCACGAAAATCAACACCTAGGAGCTCTTTTTTTAATGGACGTGGTAGCCATGTATTTTTTTTCAAATTGCAAGATGAATTACCCCTTCAACAATGAAATGCTGAACGTGCAGTAGCTACTTCTCCCATGCCGTGACACTTGTCCAAGACATAAATGAAAATTCTTCTCTCAACCTCACCAATGTGGGCTTGCACATTCATAAAAAAAAAAACATAAAAGACATCCTAAAGCTAATAAATGTTGGCAATCACTAGTAGAAGAAAGGACAAATTAATAGGAATGAAATGGGTTGGATTTATGATAAAGTAACAATGCACATTGAAACATTAAAAACTGTGAATCATCTTTCAATAACCTCATTTTCCAACCGGCAGCAGCTTGCTTACGTGCTTCTCTCCAAGCCAAATGAAAACAAGAAAAAGGAAATACACAACGTGGTCATCTGCTGGACGTGACTCCACGTGCTTGCTTCCTATCAATCAACTTTTGTTTGAATAAAAGCAATTGAAATCAGTGATGCCAACTTGTTGCTGCAGCCCAAATCCCGTGATATCATTTGCAAAGAAATGAAATAAAGTGCTTCTACAATTCTATTCACCCACCGTCACATCAAACATTCTACTATCTAATTACCTAACTACAACTTTTTAAGAGAAAATAAAAGCAATGTTAAACATAGCTGCCAAGCTTGGCACGTCCAATCACCGGACCCACAACAAATTTCATTCCAATAGCAGCTGAGAGAGAACGGTGTATTGGAGTTGAGATTCAACTTCCTTTTTATTCAGACCAAAGAGCAATAAATGGATTCAACTGGTGTATAAATCCCAAATGAAAGGCAGCGTAAATATTAGCAAGAAAGCTCAACTACCGAGAAAAGCAAGTGCCATACTATTTCTTTTTTTCGAAATCCAAACAATGTTGAAAGCAATAACTAGAACCCGTGAACAACATCCCATTGCAGAGAAAATATTCACAAGCTACCAAAACCAAAAATGAAGTCTGTAGAGTATGTGTCGGCTGTTAGGTTTCCTAGGACCAAAAATTGTAGTGGTAGGGTCCACCCATATTTAAAAACCCTAGGGCCATGTCACCATGTCTCTTTACAATTGGGTTGTTTCTACACTACCAAAAATTGGCCCAAAATTACAAAATTTGGTCTAAAAAAACTAATCTACTAAATTAAGATTTTGCTAAATCTAAAGTGAGTTTGTAGAAATTCTTCAATTGCTTGGTGCCCTTCCAAAAGTCCCAAAGTATAATTTCAAAATTGCCCTGAAAATAGAAATAGGAATAATTAAGCTCAAATAATTCAAATTAATTAAAATATGAATTATTAGTCTAATTAAGCCCAAATGGTGAAAATGACACAATAACTAAGAATTAAGCGCAAATCATCAACACAATTCGGCGCGAAAAACTAAGTTAATGGTATAAAATATTGATTCATCACCTACCCCCAAAACGTAATACCCATCTGCGAAACCACAGGAGAACACAAAATATGATTTTACCCTTTGTGTAAAATGCAGGATGTGCATTGGAGCTACTCGGGGTTTACACTATCTACACACTGGAGCTAAACACACAATCATCCACCGTGATGTGAAGGCATTCTTGACATCCTGAAAGGCATGAGGAAAAAAGAAACAATTGATGCACCTAAGTTAGTAAAAGTACTGAATTTACATTTACCAACACTAAAAGGCTTTAGATTTTAACTTGTTTTCTCACCTTGTTGCAACCTGGTACAAGATCTTGGAGCAACTTCATCCTCTCACTGATTTTCTCCCTCCGTACCTGTTTAATGGTTGATTAAATGTCAACATGAAAGCTACACACGATTTGTTGCAGAATCAAGGTTTTAGAAAGTGATCCTTCATGAAAAAACCATAACAAAATAAAGTTTGACTTCAAAAACATTTTTTTTTATTATTATTAATACCTTGATGGAGTTAGAAGTTTCTCTGGTTTTTCCTTTGGAAGATGTTTTTCTTTTCCTGGAATTCGTCATATCTTGGTAATTTTTCATCCCAATTTGTCCATTTGGTGTTTGCTTAGATATGGTAGATTCCTATTGAGAATTGGCAACCTCAACTTTCTCCTGGTCCTGAATTGCTGAATTCTTGTTCTTTGGGGTACCCATTTAAGATCCGAGTGTCTTGAGTAGAGGACTACTTGAGATTCTAGATAATTTTCCACCATTTTCCACCAGTGATGCAGATCTTTGACCCAATTCACCATTGTTCACCCCCAATTGGACGTTCCTACCATTGAAACTTCTACTGCCAAAGTAAGAAAACTTTGCAGCCCTCTCAGCGAAACCAGGGTCAGCAGAGAATTCGGCCATACTGGAATTCAAAGTCATTGACTTTCCTCCCAAATTTGCCAACCTCTCATTCACCAAACTCTACACAGGCTTCACCTTTGGAGGGGAACTCAAAGGGGTGGTGTAATAAGAAGTGTTGGGGCTGCCACTGCCATTATTCATGTAAGAAGAGGCCACAACATTGTGTATCAGATCTGAGGATTCAGGTAAGAGAGACACTACATTTCCACATTCTTGTCGCTTAGAGCACCAAAAATCAATAGATCGGGTTTTAGATCTAAGGATTCCTCACTCAAACTCGCGCAGACACGGCTGGAACAACAGTGGCGACAACGACAGGGTCGCTGAGGAAGGAGCGGAATCCGGTTGTCTGAGAGGCATCCTGCTCGTCGAGGAACAGATCCTCAAGCACACGGAAAGCACCGTGGACGCAAACGGCGGTGATGCCGAGCATGAGAGCAGAGACGAGGACGGAGCTGATGCATTGGATCGAAGAGGATGATATCTAGACGACGACGTTTTTTAGTTTGAGAAAGAGAAAAGGTGTGTGTGTCTGGAGTGAGGGTTTGAGGGTGGAAGTGGAAAGGAAGCATGGTCGGAGGAGTGGGTGATCACTGATTGAGGGAAGAAGAAGGAACACCACCACGTGGATTTAATAATTTTAAAACATAAAAAAAAAATACAGGTCAACTAAATTTAATGTCGTATGAGAAAAGTTAACAGTTAGGGTAAAATGTGTTCATTTTTACAAAAAATATGACCCAATTGAGACAGTTAAAAACATGAGGACCGAACTGAGATTTTCACACAAATATTAAGACCAAGGGAGGGTTTAAGCCATTAAAAAATGTTTTATAGAGTCCACAACTACAATTATATGCAGAGTTCAATTTCCATGTACATAAAACTAAAAGAATGGAGAATTTCACAGCTTTCAGAACCAGAAACGGCTCACTAGGGACTAATATTTGTCCCTTTTCTCTTAAATAAAACAAAATATGGTAAATTAGAAGACATTTTATTGAGTTTACAATAAAAAAACTATATTGCCTTATCCTTCATTCGTGCCGTTTTGAACTTATTATTTTTAGTTGTAATTAGATTCGTTGTATTTATTGGTTTTACGTAACCATTTTCTACCACCTTCCAATTATCTTGAGATCCAAAAAAGTTTTCATCTAAAAAGTTTAATCATCATAATTGAATGCTTTTGTTAACATAGAGATAGAATCACATTGTTTGTAATGTTTATGATGTGATTGTGATTCATTCGTGTATTTGACGTGATTGTGATTAAAATATGCATCTAGGTATGATAACGGTCTAAAAACCGTTATTTTCATGCATAAATTTGATATCAAAACACACCCTTTGTGGCTTAAAATGAGCTTAGAATCAAGTAAAACTCTTAAGTTGTGTCACATGAGAGTCAAAAGCTATTTTTAGAGATATTATGTTGTTTTGCATTGTTTTGCAGGGTTTTTGATGAGAATAAAAGATGGAAGTGAAGTAGGAAGGTCATAAACTCAAGAATGAAGGAGAAAAAGGGAGAAAAGAAGAGTCTATGGACCGCTCAAGCGTCAAATTCCAATGTTGAGCATCCTAATTCGAAGTGGAGCTACTGTCTGGCGCCCAGGCGGCGACGCTGAGCGTCCAGAATGACAAGAGGCAAACCGCTCAACGGTCCATTTTGGCGCCTGGGCGGTGGCGTGGCTTGAGGCAAACAGCTGAGCGGCCAACTTTGGCGCCTGGGCGGTTGTCTGTTTTTATATTATAGATTCTAAGATCTTTTTGTTATCTTTTTGGTCTATAAATAAACCCAGTACGAATCAAAATGTATTCTTTTGGCAGAGAGAAACGTCCATAGCAGCTCTACACACCTTGGAGGAGATTTCTTGGATGCTTAGGCTCCACTTTATCAAATCTAGGGTTTGCTTTTCCATTCTTTCATTATTTTAATCTAGATTCACCATGATTATGGTGAACTAAACCCTAGGTTGTTGGGGAACAATGTAATCTTTTGAAACTCTCATATATCCAAATTCTTTCTTAATTTATATGCTTGCATATGCTTGATTTATCAATTGTTGGGTTCTTTACCTCTATTTAATGCTTTTACCGTTTAACTCATTTGGTAGATGTTGTTTATCTTTATTGATACGGGGACATACACTAATGTCATGAACTGGGGGGAATTCATTGATTATGCTAATACCGCCTAGGGATAGGGATAGGACGATCAATTTTATTTTGATTCCGTTTATCATGCATTATTAATTACTAGGGGAGGCTAGGGATAGCAAGCCGATAATTAGTAATAGGGTTTTTTCACCAAGGGATTGGGTTAAGGGTAGACCAAGAAAGTTTGCATGGCAATATGATAAATAAGCAAATTAAATAAGAAGAGTAGATATATGAGGGTGGATAAGATGAAATTAAAAACCCCAACAACTTCATTCATCCATATTTTTTTTTAGCCAATTGAATCACTGCATTTGCATGTTTACTTTTGTCTTGCATATAAACTCTATTTAATTTCTTTTCTCAAGTCTTATGCGATTAGTTTACATGAAAGATTAGGCCTTTGAGTCCTTTGGGAGAACGATATTGGGTTTACCAATTATATTACTTGATAACGATCTGGTACACTTGCCAGGGTCATAACAAGGTATTTAAAGCATTAACCATATGGTACAATGTTCATTCATTCGTGTATTTGACGTGATTGTGATTAAAATATATGGTTCAGTGTAATGTTTATGATGTGTTTGAATTTATTAATCCTCTTATTTATGTCGTTTACATGTGTAATATATAAATTTTTTTACTTTATTCGTCTTGTTTGTTTAATTAGTCTTTATAAGTAGGTATGAATTTGTTAAGTGACAAGAGGTTAGGAGTGATAAAACCTTGTTTTTCTATTATGATGTTTTAGTTATATATATGAAAACAAGATTGAGTGTATTTATTTTAGTTTTATATATCTAATTGGTTAGACTTTTTTATTTTGTAAATTGAAACGTTTTTTTATTGAAAATTTTCTTTTTATTTTTATTGTGATTTTAATGAGAATGAAAATGTATCTACTTGGATTCCAGATAATATTAGTGTGTTTTCTCAAAAAGTTGCAAAAAAATTTTACTCTTCTAGTATGAAATGTGTGAATTGAGAAAACTTGATTTGGTTAGATAAGATGTTAACCGCTAAAACTTTGTTTTTTTGAAAGTTGTTGTATGGTCATTTACCTATTGATTTGAAAGTTAATAAAAGAAGTGCTTTTATGCTCTATGTTCATTTGTTCTTGGATTATTCTATTGTTATGCGGTTGCGAACATGGTTGAAAAAAGCTATTCAAGACTTGTAGTTTTCTTTTGGATTTGGTTATTCAATTTATGAAGTGTTCTCATAGTCCTTTTCTTAAAGTGATTAAAGGGTTGTATTACTGTAGTTGTTTGGATGATTTAGAGGATGAGAAATTATAATAGATTTCAGGATCTAATTATGCTATTTTTCAAATTAAGGAGTTAGTGCGTCTAGTTTGAAATGAATCCAAGAAACATATGAGTAATTTGTCTACGATTTTTTGGTACTAAAGTATTTTAATATTCAAGCTAGGTAATGTTGGGTGGTTTCGTTTATAGACGTAATATTGATGGTGCAGCCTCAGGTTGTTCTAATTTAGTTTCATATACTAGTATGTTTAGAGAAAATCGAGTGAATAAGTGGGTAGTTTTTCAACTTTTTTAGAATACAAATTTCTATTTATGTCAAATTTAGAGGGGCCATTTATGCATTGGGCATGCTTGGAAAAAAATTTTGGTTGGAAAATAATTTTCTTTAGTGTGTCATGATTTATTAGATCAACGAGTGGTTCCTTGAAATATTAGAGGGAGATAACATTGACACTTCTCTTTTTTTTTTTTAACATATACAATTCAAAGGTTATCATGTTTCTCGTGAAGGAAATCATTGTACTAATAATTTAATTAATTTAATTTTGATTCATAAATTATATATGATTTAATATATTACTTCCATGTATGTAAATTTTTTTTTTCATTTATGTTTTGTGAAATGTAATTTTTATTATTGGTTTAGGTTGCTTCTCATTCTTTGTATTCTTTTATTTATGTTTTCTTTTTTATAAAATTTAATGTGATAACGGATTCATTTTAAATATCAACATTAGGGATGACAAAAAAATTCGCCGGCACGGGTATCTGCGGGTAAAACCTGCGACGGGTAGTTACTATCCACGGATATTTACTACCCGCGGGTAACGGGTAGGGGGTATTTTAATACCCTCTTCTAAACGGGTCGGGTACAGGCAGTATACTATCCGATGCGCGGGTACCTGTTACCCGAAAAAAATAATAAAAAAATTAATTTATATATTTTTTAATTAAATTTAATTAAAAATAAAATAAAATTATATTTTATCAGGTAAAATTTAATTAAAATTAAACTTTAATTTTTATTTAATTTATTTTATACTATATTATATAAATTTTTTTGTAATTTTATTTAAATTTTATTTTAAAATGTATAAAATATATTTTATTTTATTTTTTGCGGGTATTCGCGGGTTTAAAAATACCCGGCAGGTAGCAGGTCGGATGGTGGATACATTTTTATTCGGCAGGTCGGGTTGCGGGTAGGCACTATCCGTACCCGACCCGACTCGTTGTCATTCCTAATCAGCATAACTAAATTGTCAAAGTGCATACTTATGCTTAACATCATTTTAAAATTATTTTACTTTTTTTAAAACATTTATTCCAAAGTTTTATTATAATTTTATGGTAAGATTTACAATGCCTAAGAGTATTTCATCTTAAAACTTTTGTTTTTTTATTTTTTAGTTTTATTTATATAAATAATATATTTAAGTTTCTTTTTATCTTTTAATTTGAAAACACGAATATGAAAATTGAATAAATGGTCAAAATCAGTTGAACGTATACACTATTCTGATTCTGTCCATTCAATCGTTAATATCCTGTGAAGAACAACGTTAATGGCAACTCTGTATTAAAATTCTTCATTTTCTAAATTATCCTCTCTGTTACATTTTTATTCCAATATTATGTTCTTCTCTAATGCTCTCTCTTTGTATCCAACAGTAGCGTGCAAGCCGTTCGTCCTCCTCCATTAACATCCACCTCCGACCCACCTCCTCTTTTTGATGGCACCACCAGGTTGTTTCCATCTCAATCCAAAGTTCATCGTTTTCATGGTTCTTCAATTTTAACATGCCCATGTCCTTATTTGTTTTTATTGTTTATTTAGGTTGTACATCAGTTATTCTTGCCCCTATGCACAGCGTGTATGGATAACTAGGAACTACAAGGTTGTTTCTTTATGTCCTTTTTATGATGTCCATTTTTACTACTTCCATTTGCCAAGTTCTAAGTGCGTGCTTCCTGTGGTTTATTATGATTTTGAGTTTAATTTCTATGAGTAAAGCATCCGAATAAAGAATTTATTCAACCAATAAGACATTATTATTATTGAAATAACCTTTTCGAAGTAGTTTTTATAAAAGTTATCCAGTCTGTAACTAAACATTCTAACAACCTTCTGCACTGTCTACACATAGACTATTTATTTACTCTTATTTAATGTTCTTATTCTGTTACTTTTATTTCTCGTATTGGTAATGGAAACTACAGAGACTACAAGACAAGATCAAATTGGTTCCTATTGATCTTCAAGATAGGCCAGCTTGGTATAAGGAGAAAGTCTACCCTGAAAATAAGGTGAGTAACTTAGACAAACGAGGGTAATGACAGGGTTCTAATTTGCTATTTTGATTAGATTTGGTTTTGTTTAGCAAGTTCAATTTGTTTCCCTAAAATAGAATTTATTTATAGGTGCCATCATTGGAGCACAATGGCAAGGTTTTGGGAGAAAGTCTTGATTTGATCAAATATGTAGATGCCAACTTTGAAGGGACAACTTTGTTTCCTGCTGTAAGAACTAGAAACTGCACATTCTCTTTTGGCCCTTCACGGCCTCTCTCATCTCTTTGTTAGAATGAATTAATGATGTTGAGTGCAAATTTTTCTAGGATCCTGCTAAGAAAGAGTTTGGTGAACAACTATTATCCCATGTTGATACATTCAACAATGACGCGTCCTCTTCATTGAAAGGGGGTGTTGTACAGCAAGCTAGTAAGCGATATATTTAAGTTCATAACTATAGGAAATTTTCCCTTTTCATTTTCTACACAAATGCAAGTGGGTCCTTACCATGGTGATTTAAATCAGGTTCTGCCTTTGAGTACTTGGAGAATGCTCTTGGTAAATTTGATGATGGGCCATTCTTTCTTGGTCAATTCAGTTTGGTGAGTTAAAATCATTTCAATAATCTTTGACTTTCGATATCCTCTTAAAAACTTATTGCTTTTCAGGCTGTGATTAATAATGCTTGTCGTGTTGCATCTAATGTGTTGGAATAAATCAAAATACCTTAGCATATCTTATTATCCTCGAGCATTGATTTCCATATTTCCTCGTTGGCTTTTAGAATTATGATAGTACTATAAATTCTATTGTAATACATTAAAGATATTAATGTATTTTAATACATCTTAGTTAACACCAATTCTGTATTTCGTGATCTTTAATATCTCTATCCAATACAACATTAATTTCAATAGGATGAAAGAAAGTAGTCATGGTTTGATCGCAATGTAGAATACTAGTATCATACGTGATTACATCAACGAGCATAGCTTTTGTTTCATATAAAAATATTTGTGATGATCAGGTGGATATTGCATACATTCCATTTGTTGAAAGATTCCAACCTGTATCTGTTGACGTGTTCAAACATGACATCACCGAAGGAAGGCCAAAACTTGCAACGTGGATTGAGGTACACTAAACTCAGTTTTGTGTAAAAAAAGGTTCTATTTTTTGTGGAAATTGCTCTTGTTTCAAATTTCTCAATTTGCTGCACAACTGCTGACAGATTGCTCCATTTGAACCTGCATAACTACCAAGTAATAACCCTTAGGATACACTGGTTACAGAAGCAATATCGTATGTGAACGAAAATGTTTCTTTTACAGGAGGTGAACAAGATTGATGCTTATACAGAGACAAAATTAGATCCCCAGGAAATCGTTGATAGATTCAAGAAACGTTATCTGGTATTACGAATCTCTTAACTGTTGATTTTGAAGAATCGTGATTGGTATCTTACTGATCTCTTTGCTGCTACTTCTGCATTTATACTCTGCAGTCTCAACAGTGAGCGTTGGATTGGCTTTTTCTAAGACGTAGATTATCTTCCGTCAAATATCAGTTATGTTTATCTGCTAAAGTTGCACGTAGTTATGTTCACTTCTCAGCTTGTATGTTTGATGTCGTAATAATGTTTATACAGTTAAAACTCTCACATCAACTAAAAATAAGACCAATTTATAATATATAAGTAAGTGCAAACTACACCTTACAAGACACACATAGCTTAACATGTTAAAAATTGAAGACTGTAAGGTATAGTTTAGAGGGATGGCAGTGCAATTTGTTCAACGTATTATATTAGTGGAGAGGTTGAACTTACAATATCTCTCACTTTCTACAATCTTTATCCCCTTCCTTCAAACTTTATTAGCCATCCTTATAACTCTATGTGATATTCTGAAATTCCACTTAAAATCTTTTACATTTTGTTTACTAGAATTAAATTAGAAAAAATTATCAATCCTTCATCGCTATTACGAACTCCGATGTGATCACACACAAATGCAGCCAAGGAAAACAATAACGGTTATTTTCGCCCATAGGTAGCGATTCCACAATTGAGGCATATACATGCGAGACAAAAAATCTACCCTTAGTATCTCAGACTCTACTGCCTCGGTTGACACTTGAACCGAGACAGTAGAGTGATTTTTACTTTTTTTTTTCTTTTTCGTGAGTCCATAGAGGGCTTTTAGCAAACCCTAAATCAGAAGAGGAGTAGGATTGCGTCATGAATAAGAAGAGGAGGAGAATGATTGCATTGTGATTCAAAACCTGTAGAAAAGGGAACCAAAATAATCCACCCAAATCACTAGCCTTATGCGAGCATAGAGAACCCAAAAATCCCCAAAAGAAACCCTCGCCGCCAAACGCAGAAGCCCTCGCCACGACACCGCCACGCCATCACTGTGCCCTTGTCGCTCCAATGTCGCGCCTCCCACAGTGTCACCAATCTTGTAAAAGCCCAAAATCAAAACCCTAAATCCACACCTACCTACGCGAACGTGAAAAGAAAGAAGGGAAGAAAAGAGCCTCCCTCTCTTGCCAAAGACAAACCTAAAACCAAAAAGAAGAAGAAGAAGAATAGCCTATGCGCCACCATGAGAGCAATGGAGGAAGAGGCATCAACACGCATTGGACCTTGGACCACCAGCAAGAGAAAAGTTTTGCCGGTGTAGAGAAGGTTGTGCAAGGGAAGAAGCCCTGTAGAGAAGGTTGCACCAGGAAGATGCAAGAATGCGAGGAAGAAGAACATGAACGTAACATATTTAACCCTGGGACAAAGCAATGCTACCTCAATTCTATCATTACCCGAGATAGTAGACTACTATATGCCTCAGTTAACAAGGCAACTGATGCCTATATGCCTAAAAAAAAATTATGAAATGCCTATACGCTTCGGTTCTACCAGGACACGAGGCAAAAAAGACTTTTCAAACCAGTTCTGAATGAACTGAAGTTGTAGGGTTCGAACAAATCACAAAAATGCACCGCGTTCATATAGGCTTCGATGTCTCTTAAACCGATGTCTATTGTGTGAGTTTAAATACTATTTTTTACTAGTGACAATTTGTCTCTTCCTTACTAACCTCTGATAACTTCATAATTTAACACCATGCCATTGTGATTGATTTATTGCTTGAAATAAAAGGTAAAGCAGTTACATTTTTTCACTCAAATTTGGTCGTTTTTTAGATTCGTGAATTTAGTGCTCTGTTTTTTTTAAAATATGTGAATGAGTCCTCCCTCGCCATCTTTATCAGTAATTATGTGTCAAACAATTATCTAATATTTGTGGCATGCGACAATCTTAAAAATAGATTTTAGCAGTTTAAAATCTCAAAACTCAAATACCCAGATATCAAACGCAGATTAAATCTCCTTTCATCTTTCTATCTGTTTTTTAAGAACAAAATCATGATAAAATTCGAATCTCTAAAGTGAACAATACTTTAGGAATGGAGAGATTAATTCTATTGATATCTTGACGGACTTGGAATTGGAACATTGACCCGGTCTGTGATAATTAAAGCTCTCATTGTCCATAATTAGGGGGTTTGTTCTGGTATACCCAATATCTGACATCGCCTAAGAGTTGAGGTTAAGCGCAATTTAAATACTTATTCTTCCTTTCACCCTTTGACACATCTTTTAAGGACAATGAACCGAGGCAGTAGAGTGGTTTTTACTTTTTTTTTTCTTTTTCGCCAGTCCATAAAGGGCTTTTAGTAAACCCTAAATCAGAAGAGGAGTAGGATTACGTCGTGAATCAGAAGAGGACGAGAATGATTGCGCCGTGAATCAAAACCTGCATAAAAGGGAACCAAAATCATCCACCCAAATCACTAGCCTTATGCGAGCACAGAGAACCCAAAAATCCCCAACAGAAACCCGCGCCGTGCCCACCGTCGCGCCATCACCGCGTCCTTGTTGCTCCATTGTCGCGCCTCCCATTGTGTTGCCAATCCCGTAAAAGCCCAAAATTGATACCCTAAATCGTGAGACGCCACTGCTGCCACCTGCATGAACATGGATTGTCACGCTACGAAGACGAAGTTGCGCCGCCCACCCCTCCCTACAAAAAATCGCGTCTGAACCTGAAAAGAAAGAAGGGAAGAAGAGAGCCTCCCCTCTCTTGCCAAAGACGAACCCGAAATGGAAAAGAAGAAGAAGAAGAAGAATGGAGGTAAAGGCATCAACGCGCGACGGACCTTGGACCACCAGCGAGAGAAAAGCTTCACCGCTGCAGAGAAGGTTGCACCAGGGAAGAAGCACTGCAAAGAAGGTTGCGCCAAGAAGATGCAAGAATGCGAGGAAGAAGAACATGAATGTAAAATTTTTAACCATGGGAAAAAGCGATATTGCCTCAGTTCTATCATTACCCTAGGCAGTAGACTACTATATGCCTCAGTTAACAAGACAACCGATGCCTATATGCCTAAAAAAAAAGAAATGCATATACGCCTCGGTTCTAGTAGGACACGAGGCAAAAAAGCCTTTTCACACCAGTTCTGAATGAACCGAAGCCGTAAGGTTCGAACAAATCACAAAAATGCCTCCGCGTTCATATAGGCTTCGGTTTCTCTTAAACCGATGCCTATTGTGCGAGTTTAAATACTGTTGTTTTACTAGTGACAATTTGTCTCTTCCTTTCTAACCTCTGATAACTTCATAATTAAACACCATGCCATTGTGATTGATTTATTGTTAAAAGTAAAAGGTGAAGCAGTTGCATTTTTTCACTCAAATTTGGTCGTTTTTAGATTCGTGAATTTAGTCCTCCGTTTTCTTTTAAATATGTGAATGAGTTCTTCCTCGCCAACTTCATCAGTAACTACGTGTCAATTCATTATCTAATATTTGTGGCATGTGACAAACTTAAATATATTTTAGTACTTTAAAATCTTAAAACTCAAATACCTAGATATCAAACGCTGATTAAATCTCATTTCATCTTTCTATCTGTTTTTTAAGAATACAATTATGATAAAACTCGAATCTCTAAAGTGAACAATACTTTAGGAATGAAGAGATTAATGCTAACGATATCTTGACGGACTTGGAATCGGAACATTGACCCAGTCTATGAGATTGAAAGCTCTCATTGTCCATAATTAGGGGGTTTGTTCTGGTATTACCCAATACTATGATATCGCTTAAGAGTTGAGGTCAAGCGCAATTTAAGTACTTATTCTTCCTTTCACCCTTAGAGATATCTTTTAAGGACAAAATCGTAACAGAGTTTTAATCTCAAAAATGAACAATACTTCCATAATGTGATGATTGACCCTAACTTCATGTTTCGAGAGACTTGGAATCAAAACATTTAAACTTGAAATCTTTTTTCTTTCTTGCACATTTTTGGTATAACTAACATTGTCTTTGGTTTGGTATGAGTAAACAAAAGTGAATATTCTCCCATATAATATCCATTAATTTATAGAAAAAAAATTGAACAAATTTATAGAAAAAACATATTTCAACTCACCCTTAAACAAATATGTAAATAAATAAAACGAAAACCATGCAACAAAGAGAAAGTTACAAATATATCGTTACTAGAATATAAGTTCATTTAAACAAAACATAATCAACTACATTACAACGTGATATAATAATATTATTATAACTCAGTCGATTATATTATAATTGTGTGGATCTAGAAAATTGTATTTTAAAATGGATAAGAGTTGAAAAATAGTAGGACTCGATTAATTTAATTTTAAAAAGGGTTTATATAAATATGAGGTTTTATAAATGAGTTTCATTATTTCAACACATAATCTCTCTAAAAATTGGTTAGATTGGTCAACTCCATAAATGAGTTTCATTATTTCATTATTTCAATGCCACTTTCTAATTTACCCTAAACCCGATATCTCGGTGAAGAAATTCAACTCCTAATTACTAGTTTACAATGTCTTGTCTCTCTACCAATTAATCATGCATTACATTCGCACAGAAGCTTAAAGATATGTCTAGGTAATATTGCTCCCGAGAGAATTTCCCGGATCATGATTTGTAGATATCTCATGATACCAATCTTAGGGAGAGAAGAGGAGAATTGTCACCTTCCCCAAATCCACCAACCCTAAGAGTGCGATATCTCCTCATGATACTTACAAATCATAAGATTTATGTCATACATAAAAGAAGAATATCTCTAATAATTAATGAAACAAGAATCAATTCAAATACAAGAGAGTTTAGAGATTACATCATTCACCCAACAACAAATAAGATTAGTTCTCCCTCGTCATGAAAGAACTAAGTGTACAATGGAATGGAGGAGATAAAAACCCTAGAGAGAGAAAAGGAGAGTTGTCAAATCCCCAAATCTGCCCCCAAAGGGGTGAAAAACGTGTTTCTGTGCTTAAGCCATCAAAAGATACATTCCCTAAGGTGTCCAAGTCTTTAAATAAGACACAAAAATAACATAAAACGGGTCCAAGCCCAAAATAAATCATAAAATAGTAGAAAAATAGCCTAAAACTCCCTCTAGTTGACTTTTTCAGCATTCTGGTTGACTGGTTGACTATTCTGGTTGATTGGTTGACTTTTCTAGTTTCTCGTTGACTTTTCTGCAATGCAACTCCTTGATACTTCAACCCTTCTTTCAAATCATTCCAAAAACCTACAAAATCAAGGGAATTTAGTAATAAAATCATCAAGTATATCCTCAACTCTCTTAGTCACAAAACTAAAGCAAAATCATGAGTCTAAGCAAGTTGTTAAGTCAAAAAGGGTGCATTTAGTATCAAAATTAAGTATAAAAATAATGATTTTTGAACTGTTATCAATCGTCTGTAGGACTGAACTGCCTAAAAACTCTCATATGTTTTGAGGTTTAACAAACAATATTAAACTAAATCAACATATGACAATTTTATCACTAATATAGAAGGAACATAGGTAATGAATACAAGTACTTTGAAAACCAAGTAACTTAGGCTAAGTCTTAGAAAAACACCTAGTCATAAACTAGACATGCCTTTAAACGATTGCCAAGTTAAGGCATTGTTAAGACTCCGACAAGTGGTAAGACCAAGTATCGTTTTCCCAAGAGACTCACGACACTAAACAATTGTGCTTTTGCTTAACCAATCAAGACTATAAGAACAGTATTTTGGGGTTCTTGAATGCAAAATAATAAAAGTAAATATCCATGCAATTTGATCAATTGAGGCTAAACACAAAAGTGAATGCATGATGTTGATAATATGAGATGAATATATTGTTAGGATTTAGATTTCACCTAATCACTCTCATGCATAAACGAATTCATATTCTTCATTAATGTTAATGCCACTTTCTAATTTACTTTCAACTCGATGTCTCGGTGATGAAAGTCTACTCCTAATTACTAGTTTACAGTGTCTTGTCTTCCTAGCAATTGATCATGCATTACATTCGCCCAAAAGCTTAAAGGCAATCGGTCCTCCTATCCCTATGCCTAGGTAATACTGCTCCCGAGAGAACTCCCCAGATCATGATTTGTAGATATCTCACGATACCAATCCTAGGGAGAGAAGAGGAGAATTGTCATCTTCCCCAAATCCACTAACCCTAAGAGTGCGATATCTCCTCATGATACGTACAAATCATAAGAGTTATGTCATACATAAAAGAAGAATATCTCTAACAATTATTGAAAGCAAGAATCAATTCAAATACAAGAGAGTTTAGAGGTTACATCTTTCTCCAACAATAAATAAGATCAGTTCTCCATCGCCATGGAAGAACTAGGTGTAGAATAGAATGGAAGAGATAGAAACCCTAGAAAGAGAATAGGAGAGCTCCCGCATCCCCAAATCTGCCCCTAAAGGGGTGAAAAGAGTGTTTTTGTGCTTAAGCCATCAAAAGATGACCCCTCAGGTTCGTCTGGGACTATTTATAACTCATTAAAATAAAAGAATTTTGTCCCAGGCCCATAAGTACACCGCCCGACGGTGAGTTGCACTGCCCAGTGGTAGGCACAACACTTGGTACACTCCTTAGCGTTGTCGCTTGAGCGTCCTCCAGAGATTCCACTTAAGAGTCCACCGCCCGGCAGTATGTGCGATTCTCATCTCATCCCTTGGCGGTGCCCCTTAAGCACGTAGCGAAGAATTCATTGAAGGTCACACTGCCCAGCGGTGCTACGATTCTACTTTTCTTCAATTTTCCACCTTCTTTTGCATGCAACACTTCTCTTCCTTCACTTCCTTCATCAAACTCCTGATAAATCCTGCCAAAACAAGGGAAAACCAAGCATAAAACCTAGAAAACCCACTTTGACTCTCTTATTATTTAACTTAAGCAAATTGCATGATTTCAAGCTAATTCTAAATCATAAAGGGTGTGATTTAGTATCAATTTTAAGTATGAAAATAACGGTTTTTTAACCGTTATCACAACCCCAAACTTAGAACTTTCCTTGTCCTCAAGCAAACAAAATGCAACTTAGTCTTCCAAAAATCATCACAATGGTCCAACCTTTTTTAAATCAATCTAAAGACAAGTTATTACTCAAATAAGCTCATCCAAAGAATTTAATCAAGATAAACATATGCTTCATATCAATCCATCATAGTGTTCTTCACAATCACATAAAATTGAACAGATGTTATTCTCATGAATGATCAATTAGCTAAGTACAGATATAATCACAGATTCATGGAATTATCCCTCAAAAAACAAGGTGTTTCACTCAATCACTCAAGTGTTTCCACATGTCACACAGAACATGTCACATAGAACAAAATTTTCATTCATTTGCCACAATCAAACATCCTCACATACACATTTCATCACAAGGACTTTTCAAGGCTTATAATGTGGTTGGGCTAACAAGAAAAATTGGTTTTTCTATATCACAAAATCCTTGATAGTGCATCTTGAGATTGTAGTTGAAGAACTCCTTTTTCTTGACACTAAGCTCTTTCATTTTATGTCTCATTATTATTAGAATTCATATTCTCTATCAACTCATAAGCTTCATTTGGAGTCTTCCACTTGATATTACCTTTAGCTGAGGCATCCAAAATCAATTTAGTCTGAGACTTGAGTCCTCCAAGAAAAAGAATGATTATTGTAGGTTCATCAAATCCATGAGTAGGAGTTTTCCACAATAGATTTTTGAATCTATCCCATGCTTTACCTAAAGTTTCGTCCATACCCTGCTGAAAAGAAGAGATTTCCTGCTTCCCTTTATTTATCTTTGACTGAGGAAAATACTTGTTTAGAAACTTAGCCACCGCACCTTCCCATGCAGTGAAACTATTCTTAGGGAATGAATTAAGCCACATCTTAGCATTGTGTTAGTGGAATGGCAAGTGTACCATATCGTATCAAGTAATAAAAATGGTATAACCCATTATCGTTCTTCCCATGAGACTCCAAAGGCCTTATCGCTCACGTGAATAAAAATCGTAAGACTTGCGGAGAAAAATTCAATAACTGTGGTGGATGCAATGGCAGAAAATAAACATGCAATGTGTGATTCAATTGACGAGATTTAGGCAATGGATGAATGGAGTTGTTGGGGGTTTACAATTTCATCTAATCCTCTCTCTTTTATTTACTCCTCTTGTTTAAATAGCGTTATTATCTAATTGCATGCAAACTTTCTTGGCCTCCCCTTAACCCGATCCCTCGGCGAAAAGGGCCTATTACTAATCATCGGCTTGCTATCCCTAGCCTCCCCTAGCAACTAGCAACGCATTACAAATAGAAGGAAATACAATTGGTCGTCCTACTCCCCTATCCCTAGGTGGTATTGCTTAACCAAGGAAAATATCACCATTTCGTGCCATTACTGTAGGTGGTATTGAATTTTTAAACAATTTTTGGGTAGCATCTACTGAGGGATGCTAAATTTTATGTATCTACTGAAGGATACAGGAAAGTACACCTACTGAAGAGTGTTGGGAAGTGATAGGTGTCGCGGCCCATACAAATTTGATTGCATATGAGAAATGCAGTATAGACTAGGAAGTGACTCCTAGGTCGTCTCTCAAGGACCAAATGTGGTTCGAGAATTAGGTCAGACACGAAGTGGGGGGTTGTTAAAGGTTTGTGAAAATGTTGTGCTGAATGCGGAGAAACAGAATCACAGATGCAAACAGAAATGCAAACACAGATCTAAAAACGGTTTCTAAGACAGACTGAAAATGGTCGGTCATTAATTCAATCACTATGTTTCCAATCACATATTAATACAATAAAGGAGCTACACTAACCTCTAATCCAACACAGATAACCAACTAAGTGAAGGCTAATCATGTTTTCATAAAAGCGAACTAAGCGAACGCAATGTTAAAATTCAACCCGATTTGCACCATGCAGTTTCGTCAACTAAGTGAAGACTCAACACCAACTGGGCAACTAAGTGTATACCCAATTGCAAGTGCAAATACAGATTTAATATTAACCAAGTCAAAGTGGCAAATACAATTACAGTTCAGAAATCTCAAGGAAACATTATAATATCGCTAATGACCGACTCAATTAATTTAAGTTATCATGACAATTAAATTAACACTATCAAAAATACTAGACAACGTTAAAGTAAAAGAAAATGTTAAACCTAACACTGCAATTGACAAATATCCAAACATAATTAAAGCTATTAAAATGCAACGAGTAAGCTAAACATTAAAAGTAATTCATCACGAAAATAACACAAAGAAAAAATGCATTAATAGTAAACTAAATTGCAATAGTTGAATAAGTAGAAATGAGTGTAAGACATTTAAATGCATTTAACGATGAAAGTATTCAACACCTAGATTCTAAAGTTCATCCTCGGTCCAAGCATGAAGAAATAAGGAATTAAAGGGTAAATTTGATAAAAAGAAATTGAAAGTGACTTGGAAGCACCGTCATCCATTGGATCAACACTTCTTTTTCTCCCAAGCAATTGCATCAGCGCCCTTGTTCTCCTTATTTTTCAAAGAGAATTGAATCACCCTTGCTTCCCTTTTGTAGGACGTCACCTAGGGCTCACCAACGTCTAATCACCGTTTGCAACTACTAATAGGAAATAAAAATCTGGATGCAAATCTAAAGGAAATCAAAATGAAATGACTGCATATGCTAGATGAAATCAGCGCACAAAATTCCACTTTCCTCTGTTGGACGTGTTTTGTGCTTCCAAAATGAAAGAAATAAATCTCTTAAAGTGCTGCTGAATCAAAAGGAAATAAGGACTAATGCCAAAAGAAATGCCAGACAAAAACAGCGTCACATTCTGCTGCACCGTTCTGCCAATAATGAAATAAGTGTTGCTCCCAAGCTAATGAATATTGAAAACAATGTTGCAAGTTGAACTAGCGCCTACAATTGCTAAAAGAAAAGAAAATTATTTCTCCCATTTCACCATGGGAAGCACGTGAATCCCATTTAAATCCTCTCAGAAACATTCAAAGAGAAATCAAAAGAGAGTGTGTGACAACTATTCTAAAGAAAACATTCTAGCCACTTTGCAAAAAATTAAAGAAATGGAAAAGTGCTTCTTTCCTTCATCCAATACCAATCACCATGAACATGTTCAATCAATTGCTCTACAAAAAAAACGCTCCAGCCAAGAGAGTCTCAAAAAATGACAGTTGGTTGCTTCTCCCTAGGACCATGTGTCCTAATAAAAATGGGTGGGGTCCACCCTAAAACCCTAAAGTTGCCAAGTGTCTTACAATCTTTGGGCCCCTCATATTTTTAATGGCCCAATTTGCAAAAGTTTGTCCAAAAAGTTTAAACAATTAAATTACAATATAACTAAAATTTAAAATGTATAATTGGAGAGTCTTGAATTAATTTGTCTCCATCCCAATACTCCAAAATATATCTCCAAAATTTTCCTTGCAATCAAAAATGAAAATATTTACCTCAAAATATTCAAATTAATTAAAATTAGAATTTTCGATCAAATTAAGCATAATTAGGAAAAATGGGAAAATACCAGACAATTAAGCACAATTCCCCTATTAATTCTAGCAAAATAAACTAAGTGAAATCAATAAAATATCGACTCATCAGGAAGCACTTACTGATAAGTGCTAGAAAGGTTTGGGTCAAGCTCGTGACGTTAAACAAGCGCTACCTGGGAGGCAACCCAGTTGAATATTTCTGGTTTTTAACTTTGTTCTAAGTGCATTATATGTTTGAATGTTGCATTTGAGAGAGGAAAGGCATGTAATTGAAAAATTGAAAGTCAAAATCAAGTGCTACAGGGTTGGATCACACAAAAGCAAGCAAAAAAGAGGAAGAGATTTTTAACGCGCACCGCTGAGCGGTGCATTTGACCGTTGAGCGGTTGTAGCGCAGGCCACGCTTGGGCTTTTAAAAGCTCAGTGTGTTTGGGGGTTCTGAACTTTTGAAACTCCTCTTTGAAGCTCGCCCAAGCGTTCTCTGTGAACCCTAGCACCCAATTTTCACATTCAAAGGTTTTCCAAAGAGATTTCTCCACTTTTCCCATCACCCACTCACAAAAATCTCATTTTTATACCATTCTTTTGTCAAAAGATTGAGGTTTTTTGTGAGAGCTTTGTATCGGGAGGCATTCATCATCAATTACAAGGAATCTTGCAAGCATTTAGTGAATCTCCACTCAAGTAAGTATGCAATTTCATTGTTAGGGTTTCTAAATTTGAAAATTGATGAAGAGCATGTGTAGGAACATGATAAATTAGGGCTTTTGATTTCTATGCGTGATTTGATGAAATAGAAACTGTTTGAACCGATTGAATTGCATGAATTTGGTCTGGAACTATGAAATTTGTATTAGAGTGTAGGGCATTTAGAAAAGGTTTTTGAAAAACCCATGTCGCCGTCACAGACGTTGAGCGGTGGCGCGATTAGGGGGAAACCGCTGAGTGGTGACATTAACCGCTGAGCGGTGGGCTACAGTTTTGTTTGGATGTTTGATTTCTGATG